>CM019070.1:90165240-90769066 GCA_009667805.1 Leptobrachium leishanense | reverse complement strand
ATTATAATTTAGCGCCCCTATACCGTTATGCTGTTGACTGGTTGAATGACACTTCACACTTTGTACCCTTACAGGTCGAACAGGCATTGCTCCCCTCATCTTCCCTATTGGCATTCCTTCACCAAAGTTCACCCATTGCCCCTCCCAGTCTGCGCTCTAATCCACTATCTTCCTCTATGAAAGTAGCTTGGATCAAGATTCGCAAGCGCCTTCAGTTGACCTGGCAAACATCTTTGTGGTCCCCTATCCTTCACAACCCTCACTTTCAAAACGTCTCACCTGCTCCGATTTTTCACACCCTGGCTCAACGCGGTTTTATCCATCTTCATCATTACATTGATGGAGTATCGGGCGTGCCGTATTCTTATACGACCCTAAAGGACCGAATTGCACCTCTAGACATACACCCGGTATTTTATTTACAAATAAAACAATTTCTCCTTACCCAATTAAGCGCACTAACCCCTAATGATCTAGCTATTCCACTGGACACGCACTTACTAGCCCAACCTTTGTCCCCCCCTCTACCTCTGCTACTTACACGCTCTTGCAATCTTCGCTACCTACCAAGCTCCCGTGGGCAGCAATAACTAGATGGACCACCAGCTTTCCTGAGCTCTCCGTGCATGACTTGATAGGGTCCACCTTACTATCCAGACGCTCCCTCCCTTCGGCTAACTACTGGGATATGTTCTATAGCATACACTATCAAGCATATATGGCACCCGACAGAATGGTTCGGGCTGGACTATCGCCTACCGCAAACTGTTTAAAATGTCAGGGTGCCCAGGCTGACTTGCGCCATTGCTTATGGTCATGCCCCTTCATTCAACTGTTCTGGGACACAATACGACAATTTGGTTTACAGGTTCTCCCAGGGGTCAAGTCCTGGCAAAAAAAGTGAGGGAACTCACCCAAGAATTCCACAATCCCCATTACCTGAAGAAGAAAAAAATGTATATGTGTCTGTGTAATATATATATATATATATACACACATACATATATACACCCTGAGAATCATGTATAACCAGGCACAGACCCCCCAGAATTATATATGCACACAGGCACAGGCCCCCAGAATTATATATACACAGGCCCAGGCCCCCAGAATTATATATACACAGGCACAGGCCCTCAGAATTATATATACACAGGCACACACACACATAATTATATATATATATATATACACACAGACACAGGCCCCCAGAATTATGTATATACACAGGCACAGACCCCTAGAATTGTGTGTGTGTATATATATACACACAGACACAGGCCCCCAGAATTATACACAGACTGACCCCCAGAATTATGCACAGGCTGACCCCCAAAATTATACACAGGCTGACCCCCAGAATAATATACCCATGCTGACCCCCAGAATAATATACCCAGGCTGACCCCCAGAATAATATGCACAGGCTGACCCCCAGAATAATATACCCAGGCTATCCCCCAGAATAATATACCCACGCTGACCCCCAGAATAATATACCCAGGCTGACCCCCAGAATAATATACCCAGGCTATCCCCCAGAAAAATATACCCAGGCTATCCCCCAGAATAATATACCGAGGCTATCCCCCAGAATAATATACCCAGGCTGACCCCCAGAATAATATATCCAGGCTGACCCCCAGAATAATATGCACAGGCTGACCCACAGAATAATATACCCAGACTGACCCCCAGAATTATACTTACCCAGCAGCTCAGACCTCCCGTCTTCCTCCCTGCTCCAGCGTGCTCCTGAACGCTGCTGCTGGTGTTCCCCAGCCCTCTGTAGGCTATGACGCGTCTAGCGAGTTCTCGGCTGCAGGCCGCGTCACAGCCTTCCCAGGGCTGGGGACGACGGCCGCGCACAGGAAGCAGAAAGGCAGGTGATCGGGGAACGCGGCCAGTCGAGGGGGCTGCTAGCGGAATGCGGTTTAACACATTCTGCTAGCAGCCCCAGCGATAAGTCGGCCGTCAGCGGGAACATGCATTCCTGCAACATTCCCGCTGCGGGAGAAGTGCGGGAACGGCGTTCCCTCAGGACTCGAGCCGTGGGTTCTCCAACTGGAACTCCCTTTAACCCCGGAATGGACCATCTTTAATCGTCCGACCCCTCCCACCCCCCGGCCTTTTGATAAATGCCATCGGTTTTGGCTTACTCTACTAGCCCTGACCGGCAAGAAAGCGATCTTGTCCCAATGGATCTCCGCTTCCCCTCCTTCCTTTCGCATGGTTTACGAGAGAATTTATGCCATATTTGTGGCAGACTGGACTGAGGCTTTGGTATCTCAGGAAAAGAGGACTCAGCCCTTCTTCTCCAAGTGGTCCCCCTTTATTCGTACTCTTCCATGCGAAACCAAGGACTCTTTGCAACGTACCTTTTTCTGTGCTCCCTGGTACTCTTTGCAGTTGCTGCGAGGTACACCGCCGATCCCACAAGGTCCTCCTGACCACCCCTTAACCCGTTTTCTGGCCTCCTCCACCACGGACACTACAGCTATCTGCACATAACCACGCTTTTGCCTTGAATTCACTTCATGTAGATAATGGTGGAGATGGCAGTTCACGTACGGTGTACCTGGACTTGATCTAATTGGTTTCGGTACAATTGTATTATGACTTCTTAGTTTAACGGCTGGATGCCATGTTTGTGTTGTTTTCATATCTGTCATTGTTGTATAAAATTACGTCTCTCTGTTTGATTTTCTTTGTGCTGATTCAAGATAAATAAAAATATTTTTTAAAAAAGTAACCAGTTCCCAGTTCTTATATTTTTTTTTAATAAGTGTACCCCGTAGAATAACCAGAAAGGCTCGGATGATAACATGTGAAAAAAAAATCATTTTACGCGCTGTAGATGATTAGAAAGTCACATTTTTTGTTATAGCATTCTGGCAGGACATGACGTAATACATATAATAATGTTATATTATGAATATTTCGAGTCTGCTGTAAAAAGTGATATAATGTGCCCGTGTCGTATAATAAAACATGACTTCAAATCACATTTAAACATGATGAGCAAAACCGGTAAAAAATAAGCTCAGCACACAGAGGTGAAATGGCTCAGCAGTGAAGGGGTTAAATTCACTATTTTATTCACCGCTTTTCGCCGACGTCAGATAACTGCTGCAGAGACTCCAATTTTCAGAAATTACGGTGACGATTCACTAAATAGAGAATTCACCATATTTTTGGCAAAATGGATTTTCCCGAAATGTGGCGAAAAGCAAAGGGTCTAAAGGTGAATAGACCCTTTAGTTTCTAACTTTCTAAAATGCATAAACCCAGGGAAATACAATAAAAAAATAAACAGTGTGGCATTGAGCCTACCCCTTAACCCCTAAAGTGCCATTAATTGAGGGAGAACATTAAATGAATACACTGTGAAATATGTAGCCTACCCAGGCCCGGACTGGGACAAAAAATAGGCCCGGGCATTTTGGATTGAGCAGTCCACTTTTTTTTTTCTACACAGTGCACATTACTGTGAGTGTCATTGCTGTGGAGCTCTGTGATATGCTCATACACACCGCACATTACTGTGGAGCTCTATGGCACCCTCATACACACTGCACATTACTGTGGAGCTCTGTAATACTCTCATACACACCGCACATTACTGTGGAGCTCTGTGACACCGTTAAACACCGCACAGTAGTGTTTAGGAGGGTGTCACAGAGCACCACAGTAACGTGCAGTGTTTAGGAAGGTGTCAGAGCTCCATAGTAAACATTGCACATTACTGTGGAGCTGTGGCCCTGCAAACTTCTATGGCAACTGGCCCCTTCTGATTCCGACACTGGGTGCACCATGTGCCGCCCTAGGCCCTGGCGGTTGATGTCACGCGGCGTGCCCTGTGACCTAATCAGAGGGAGCAACCGTTGATTTAGTCACATAGTGAGTTGTGTGACGTCTGCCGCAAGGGCATAGGGCAGCGGACGTCATGCGCCGTGCCCTGTGACCTAATCAGCGAGGGCCGGCGGCCAGCGGCCAGGCGGCTCCCGCTGACTAGGTCATAGGGTGCACCGGATGCGATCTTAAAGTCAGCCTAGGCTGCCTCTCAGTGCGGCTGGTTATGTTGACGGCCGTCTGGCCCGAGAGGCTAGCTGCAAATGCCCAGCATGCCCGATGGGCACTCTGGGCCAGAGCCTACACGTTAACCCATAAAATGGCGGTAATCAAGGGAAAACATGCAATGTATACACTGAAGCATGTAGCCTATCCATTAACCCCTAAAATGGCATTAAGAGAAAAAGCTAAATTAATACACAATGTGATATACTATATAGTCTGAGCATTAACCCATTTCAACCATGTGGAGAAAAAAAAAACGTAAGCACAGCGCATGTGGCACTGGACGCAATTTAGGCAAGAACATCAAACTGCTAGGACGGACGCACAGAGCGCGCCACATCTGCATAGCTTTTTGTGTGAGTGATGGCACGTAGTCAGACGGACTGCATTTTTGACTGGATTGGAGAGCAGCGGAGGAGGTATCCAAAGGGGGAATCCGGCGCATGCGTGTCAGTATCTGGGCGCAGATCCAAGACTGTGACGTGGATTGAAGAGTGTACGATGGGTGGAAATTGAAAAAATACCTCTGGATCACCCCAGATACAGTTAGGGTACTCCTAGGGTTCACAGTAGATTGATATCTTGAAAGAGCGCTTTTGCTTCTTAGTGGGTTAATATAGCATGCACTGAAAAATCTAAATTTTAAAAATCACAGTTTAAAACAAACTCACAAAAATAAAGCACAAATAAATGTGCAAAACAGCATTTGCCACAATGGCCAGAACCTCCCGATTTCTGTACTCCAAACCTCCGGTCTGCAGTCCATCAACATATAGATCGAAGCCCATTGGAATGGAATGGAACGCTAGCATTGTGGCTTGGCATGATGTATACATATGATTATGATATGTTATGAATCTGCCGAGTCTGCTGGCAAAAAGGATATATGGTTTGTCTGGCTCCTACAATAAAACATGACTTCAAATCTCGTTTAACCACTTCAATGCGGTGGACACGCTCAGCGCGTCCAACCGCATTGGTACTTGGCTGCGGAGGACGCGCTGAGCGCGTCCTCCCTTTGCAGCCCGCGATCAGCCGGTATTCCGGGTGATCGCTCGGCCCCCCCGGTGCGGGCTGACATCATCGATGTCAGCCCAACCTCCGGGACCCCGGCGGGCACGATAGGCGTCATCGCTCATGCGCGATGACGTCTATTTCAGGCACCCCCCCGCCATTGCAGGGAAGGTGCCTGAAGGGGAGGGGGGAGGTCCTTCGGACCTCTCCCCCTCCCCATCCGTGTGGGCCAGCGATTAAAGGCAGGCACCGCCTGGAAGGGCACAGCCTGCCCTTCCAAGCGGCTGCTGTCTTTAACCCCTAGGGGGCTGGATCGCGATATGGCGCCAACATGCACCGTATCGCGGTCCCCTCCCGGAGCTGGCCAACATCTTGGATGTCGGCCAAGCTTCCGGGATATCCCCCTAATGACTGGCGTCATCGCGCAGAGCGCGATGGCGCCAGTTTTTAAATTAATCCCTTGCTGCCACCTATAGTGGAGATAGGGGGTTCCAATGAACCCCCTATCTCCCGATCCGTGAAAGCTAGGGGTTAATGTTTACTATCATTGGAACGGCCAGAGCGTGGCCTTTCCAATGATACCAAACATGATCATGTAAAAAGTAAAAAAAAAAAAAATTAATTTTTTTTTTTTTTTTTTTTAGATTTATTAGTGCAACAATATTGTTCCCATTTCAATTATAATGTGAACAATGATGCTGCACTAACGATTTTTTCTATGGGGGGGCGTTTGCTAAAAAACACGGAATTTTCCCCCAAAAAAGTAACGATTCCTCATTTCTAATTTTTTTAACAAACGCACCCCATAGAAAATATAACCGCAAACGATCGCATTTTAAAATGTGAAAAAAAACACTTTGCACATTGTAAATTATTGAAAATTCTAATTTTATTACACCCGTTACATAATATACAGACATGACATAACGTATACATATAATAATGACATATTATGAATCTGCACAGTCTGCCGGAAAGAACGATATATAATATGTCTGGGTCATATATTAAAATAAGGCTTCAAAACGCGTTTAAACATGATGAGCGAAACCGGTAAAAATGAGCTCAGCACAGAGGTGGGAAAAGGCTCAGCAGCGAAAGGGTTAAACATGATGAGCACAAAACTGTGAAAGGTGAAATAACTCAGTAGTGGTTAATAACAGCAGTTATTTAAGGTAGTTTTGTGTAATGTTAGATAAAAAAACAACAATTATGTTATAACTCAGTAGTGAAGGGGTTAATAACAGCAGTTATTTAGGGGGTTAATAAAAGCAGTCATTTAAGGTAGTTTTGTGTAATGGTTAGAGGAAAAAAACAACAATTATGTAAAATGTCCATAGAAGTGAATTTGTTGAGTCAGCAAAACTTGGTATGGGAGTGTGAAACTCAAAGCTTTCTTGCAACATTGTATAAATATTGATTTCACAGCAGCAGCACCGAGAATAAAAGACGCTAAAATACTAAATTGGCTTGCTGGTCTTAATAAAAGACGCTAATACCAATCATACCTATAGTAAAAATGCATAAAATGTTAGTGAGGAAGAAATAAATATACCAACAAATAATAAAAGATCATAAACGAATACAGTTTGCACTCCAGGAAGTGCACATTCACAGAAGGCTCGCCAACACCACGTGCTTCCTGTTTCCAGCGTTGGACTACATGTCCCGTCAGTCCTGGCTGTGCGCACGCGCAGTCCGCACGTAGATTATGGCTACGGTGCTGTCCAGAGCGCTGAAGCTGCCAGGTGAGAACTAACTGAAATAACGGGTTTTCGGTGGCAGCGAAAAGAGCAGCGATATGAGAGTTAAGCTGAGGATCACGATCCCGGCCTGCACTGGGCGGTCCACGCCATCAGCCATGGCAGCATCTGAGAGGTTTGGCCCTGTGTACAGATTGTAAGATGTCTCGGCAGACTTTGCTGTGCAGGGAGTTTCTGTGTAATGTTACATCTATTATATGTAAGGCATTGACTTTAGAAGGATATTATTGTGATTATTGAAGTATTTGCAGTGGAGGCACAGCTGTATATGTCATCAGATGTTCTGTGAGATAAAGGAGTGAAATAACCTCCTATTTAACCCCATTCACTGACAGGAATGGATAGACCAGCTTAGAACCTCACTATTATCTTCTATTTTGACCTAAAATATGCTTGTCAGTCCCTGAGAATTCACGATTTACGCCGGGTGCACACTAGTGCACTCAGAGTGGAAGGAACGTCCGTGAGAGTTGACATTCTTTCCACTTGAAGCCCGCCTGCCCCCCCCCCTCAGCGCGATCCTCTTATGGATGATCACGCTTTGCAGCCCCGTCGACGTGCATCCTAGCGCATCGACAGTGAGGATCTCTAGGTGGACGCATGCTGCACAAGCCTGTGACTGGCCCCATCGCACCTTCACAACCGCAGCGACGGACGCCGGTAAGTGCGGTTTAACGCGTGTACTTATGCGCAGAAGAATACCTAGTGTGCACCCGGCCTTAGTGAATCTCTCCAAGTCCCCATCTGTTGGAGCTATGGGATGTAGAAAGAGCATTCTGGAAAGATATATTGTGTCCATCTATTGTGGCAGCTTTTACAGTTACAAGCATGTAAAGCGCCAACAAGGTCCGTGGCACTGTACAAAAGGGAGAGACAGAATAACAAATAGGCATACGCATTACACACACACACCAAACAGTAAGAGAGAAGACCCTGCCAGAGAGCTTAAAATCTAAGAGGAGAGGGGTGACACGTTAGGTGAGGGTGAATAGAGCGCATGAAGTATAGGGGCGCATGTGGACTGTGTTGGAAGAAGGAGCAAGAGCTGAACAATGGGGGGATTAGGGAGTGAGCCGATAGGCTTCTCTAAAGTAATGGGTTTTCAGCGACGTCTTGAAGGACTGGAGAGTCTGTTGTGGGGGAGGGCGTTCCACAGAAAAGGGGCAGCAAGGGAGAAGTCTTGAAGGCGGGAGTTGGGGGTGCGGGTATGAGGAGCTGATCAGATCATTGGCAGAGCGAAGTGGTCGGGACGGGATATACCTGCTAATAATAAGGTACATCATTTCCATTGGTTTCTTCTTATTTCTTGGGGTAAAAATAGATAAATGGCTATACATCCACACGAAGGGCATACAGCCACAATATCCCTGCAAAATTATATATGTATATACACAAACAGGTGAGGACCCCACAGTGATATTCAAAAAAATAAAGTCAAACAAACAGCCAGAGTGTGTATAGCTGCAATCCTAGCACAATACTGTATCCTGCAGTAAAGAGATTTAATAACACCACAGAATGCTTGACAATCCATAACGAGAATACACTATAAACTACACACACAACATATTCTTACAGGGTTATTCAGAGAGAGGTGAAAACCAGGAGAATGAACAATCTAGACCAAATAACCGATTTGGAAAGTGACATAAATGGGAGAATTTTTTTTTTTTTTTTTGGCTATTTTGACCTAGAATTCTCACTTCTCCATCATTCTCCAGTCATTACCTCTCTCTGAATAACCCCGATATACAGAGACTCACAGATCTATTCAAAAAAACGTGAAACTCCATAGAATGACTGGAGAAGGGAAAATTCTAGGTCAAAATAGCCAAACCAGAAAAATTCTCCCATTTAACTCGCTTTCCAAATTGGCTATTCAGTCTGGATTATCTTTTTCTGCCAATTCTCCAGATTTTCACCTTTCTTTGAAATAGACCTGTGTAAGTTTGTACTATGTAAAGCACTGCATTTACTCCCAGCCACACTCCAGCATTATACAACCTAGTACAAAAAAGTAATTCTGCTATATATATATATATATATATATGTGTCAAGTCCTTAAATAAGAAGTGTGGGAGCTCATCAAGATTCCGGTCTCCCAATTAGGCTAATGTCAGACGAAAGCAGTCTGAGTGCACTCTGTGTGCGTGCAGAACAGACGGACGTAAACGGAAGATACTGTAGACACCACACGGTCCATTTTTGTTGACGGACGTAGAAAAAAAAGGGAATTATGGGAAACAAAATTAATGTAAAAAATGCTAAAATTTTGAAGAGCATATGAAAAGGCATTTTGTGCGTCAAGCTGCTGGACGTCGCAAATGCGCTGCGTCTGACATCTCATCACTCACACAGAACGCTACGTAGACGTGGCGCACTCTGCGCGTCCGTCTAGCGGTTTTACGTTCTTGCCTAACTTGCGTCCGTTTGCCAAGTGCGTTGTGCATGTGCAGTTCGGTGTGCACGTACTTCGTGTGTGGGTCTCCTATTGATCATGATTCTATGCTACGACGGATGTTAACCCCTTAACGCCGCAGGACGTACATTTACGCCCTGCAATAGGCGGGCTTTGACGCCGCAGGATGTAATTGTACGTCCTCGGCGTTTACAGCCCCCCTCCGTTACTACTCACCTCCTCCGGTCGCTCCCACGCTGCTCTGACTCCCGCGGAGTCAGATCAGTGTGAATCCCTCCGGCGCGATGACGTCAGTTTCAGGTGTGTCCCCCCCCCCCCCCGCCGGAGCGGGGGAAGCACCTGAAGGGGAGGGGGGGATCCTTTGGATCCCCCATCTCCCCCATCGCCGAGGACCAGGCGGCTGTGGCCAGCATCGCTGGAAGGGTCACAGCCTGACCTTTCCAGCGATTTGTATGGGGGGTTAACCCCTTAGTTGCCAGGTCGCGACCGGGCACTAATCTGTACCCGATCGCGGCCTATTTCCGGTGGGGGCCGCCATCTTGGATGGCAGCCCCCACCTCTGGGTCCCCCCCGGTCAACTGACTCATCGCGCTATGCGCGATGATGTCAGTTAACCGGGGAACCCCCTAGCTGCAAAGGAATTTCCTATGGAAATCCCTTAGAGGAGATAGGGGGGTAATTTGAACCCCTTTATCTCCTGATCGGTGGCAGCTAGGGGGTCATGTCTGATATTGCTGGAAAGGCCAGAGCATGGCCTTTCCAATGATATCAAACATGACCATGTTATAAGTAAAATGAAAGTTTAAAAAAAGTAAAAATATAAATAATAAAAAAATAATAAATTAAATAATAATAAATACGTTCTTTTTTTTTTTTTTTTTAATGCAGCACTATTGTTCACATTTCAATTATAATGTGAACAATGATGCTTCACTAATGATTTTTTTTTTGGGGGGTTTAGCTAAAATCACGCAATTTCTCCCCAAAAAAAAAATCGGTTCCCCGTTCTAATTTTTTTAACAAATCTACCCCGCAACATATGACCGCAGAGTCTTGAATAATAAAATTTAAAAAAAAAACACTTTACACACTGTGAAAGATTGAAATTTTATTGAAAATTCTAATTATTTTTTTTAACTTTTTTTTTTTATTACATTTTTTGTTATAGCATTTTGGCAGGGCATGACATATACATATAATAATGATATATTATTAATCTGCCGAGTCTGCCGGAAAGAACGATATATAATTTGTCTGGGTGGTATAATAATACGTGACTTAAAAACTAGGGATGCACCGATACCACTTTTTTAAGACCGAGTACCGATACTTTTGTTCAAGTACTCACCGATACCAAGTACCGATACTTTTATTTTATGTCATGTGACGCTTTCCAATAAGAACAGACCTCCTATAAAGCCCCCAGGTCTCATGGATATTGCCCCAGCTCATGGATATCCTGCCCCCCAGCTCATGGATAATTACCCCCCAGCTCATGGATAATTGCCCCCCAGCTCATGGATAATTGCCCCCCAGCTCATGGATAATTGCCCCCCAGCTCATGGATTTGCCCCCCAGCTCATGGATTTGCCCCCCAGCTCATGGATTTGCCCCCCAGCTCATGGATATCCTGCCCCCCAGCTCATGGATAATTGCCCCCCAGCTCATGGAAATGCCCCCCCAGCTCATGGAAATGCCCCCCAGCTCATGGATATGCCCCCAGCTCATGGATATGCCCCCAGCTCATGGATATGCCCCCCAGCTCATGGATATGCCCCCCCAGCTCATGGATATGCCCCCCCAGCTCATGGATATGCCCCCCAGCTCATGGATATGCCCCCCAGCTCATGGATATGCCCCCCCAGCTCATGGATATGCCCCCCAGCTCATGGATATGCCCCCCAGCTCATGGATAATTGCCCCCCCCAGCTCATGGATAATTGCCCCCCCCAGCTCATGGATATCCTGCCCCCCAGTTCATGGATATCCTGCCCCCCAGTTCATGGATATCCTGCCCCCCAGTTCATGGATATCCTGCCCCCCAGCTCATGGATATCCTGCCCCCCAGCTCATGGATATCCTGCCCCCCAGCTCATGGATAATTGCCCCCCTGCTCATGGAAATGCCCCCCCAGCTCATGGATATGCCCCCAGCTCATGGATATGCCCCCCCAGCTCATGGATATGCCCCCCCAGCTCATGGATATGCCCCCCAGCTCATGGATAATTGCCCCCCCAGCTCATGGATAATGCCCCCCCAGCTCATGGATAATTGCCCCCCCAGCTCATGGATAATTGCCCCCCAGCTCATGGATAATTGCCCCCCCCAGCTCATGGATAATTGCCCCCCCCAGTTCATGGATATCCTGCCCCCCAGTTCATGGATATCCTGCCCCCCAGTTCATGGATATCCTGCCCCCCAGTTCATGGATATCCTGCCCCCCAGCTCATGGATATCCTGCCCCCCAGCTCATGGATATCCTGCCCCCCAGTTCATGGATATCCTGCCCCCCAGTTCATGGATATCCTGCCCCCCAGTTCATGGATATCCTGCCCCCCAGCTCATGGATATCCTGCCCCCCAGCTCATGGATAATTGCCCCCCCCCAGCTCATGGATAATTGCCCCCCCCCAGCTCATGGATAATTGCCCCCCCCAGCTCATGGATAATTGCCCCCCCCAGCTCATGGATAATTGCCCCCCCCCAGCTCATGGATAATTGCCCCCCCAGCTCATGGATAATTGCCCCCCCCAGCTCATGGCTATCCTGCCCCCCAGCTCATGGCTATCCTGCCCCCCAGCTCATGGCTATCCTGCCCCCCAGCTCATGGATATCCTGCCCCCCAGCTCACGGATATGCCCCCCAGCTCATGGATAATGCCCCCCCCGCACTCTCCGCTCATACTTACTACCTTCCTTCAGCGACGCCGGGAAAGTCTTCGCGCGCACTCCTTGGAAGGCCCCCAGCCGCGACCACGTGGGACCATGTGATCGCGGCTGGGGTCCTTCCAACGAGCGCACGCGCGGAAACTTTCCCGGCGTCGCTGAAGGAAGGCAAGTATAAACAAAGTGAGCAGCTGCAGGGCCTGTCCGAATGCAGATAGAGCATTCAGACAGGCCCATCTGCATTCGGACAGGCCCTGCAGCTGCTCACTTTGTTTATACTTGCCTTCCTTCAGCGACGCCGGGAAAGTTTCCGCGCGTGCGCTCATTGGAAGGACCCCAACCGCAATCACATGGTCCCACGTGGTCGCAGCTGGGAGTGGTTCACCTCCCTTTCGCATGTTACCTTCGTAGTGTGACCTGTTATGCTATGGGAGCGTCGTCTCTATCCTTTTGTTTTTGAGGTTGCTGGTAAATAAGGGCAGCACCACATTATATTTGACTAGATGTGCATTAAACTTGAGCCGTGACCTTGAGACTCTATAGGATGTGAGTGCACTGTACAAAGAAACTTACTATTTAGTGTTTTGGCTAAAGGTCACTGTACCATTGGTTTTGTTTTTTCGAGATCCTCCATATGCATATATCAACTAGGGCGAGGCCAGAGGATTGATTTATAATATACGGATTTATTTATCTTTGGCTCACGTTGGCACTTGCATGTGCACTAAACAGGAACACTGTATAGTTGTTTAAATATTGCACATTTGTATGAGAATATTGCACCACCAGGACACTGTTTTTATATGCAATTTTGAATAAATTCTGTGTCCAGGAAAACATGGCAGATCTGGCAACCCTAAAGTAGGGTGTTTACTACATAATCCTATTAATTATGAAACACAATACACCAAAATAGGTGCAATGTATTTTAATTATTACATCATATTCTTGCCAATTTCATAGAAATAATGAATGCAAAATCAACATTAAATTAAGTGAAAAATACAGATAAATAAAATATACCATAAAAAAAGTATTACACTCCATTCTCATGTTGCGATATCCACCACCAATATGTTTTTTTGGGCTTTCTTACAGCCCACTTCTTATCAAAACAGGATAATGTTCTGGTCAAATGAATCACTTGACAGTTCACGAACTATATCAAATGCTACTTGTCGATATTTCTTTTAAAGAGAAGTCTATAGAATTTAACTCGAGCCCCGTGTTCTGTACATAAAGTATATAATTACTGTTGCTGCTTGAATCACTTCATTTTTATTTTTCGTCACTGGCCATTGTAGATTTCCCAACGTAAGCATTTTCTTGGGTTGTAGGAGACCATTGTAGACTGAGTGGCCAAACCAGTCTTTCCAAATTGGTTGCCCAAGGCAAAACACACCATGGTCTGCTGGGAACAACTTCTACGTGTATAGTGCCTTGTTCACAGATGGGCTTAACTAGCCTCATGTCTGACAATAGCCATAATCGTGTAGAGAAATAAAAGGGCACCCTGGTAATCCAAAAGGAACTTTACTGAAGGAAAACCAGCAACACATTGGCAGACCAGCAGCCTTTGTCAAGCCAGTACTAGCCGTGTTCAGGGATTCTGTCCATTCTTCGTTTATGTGGTGTGTTGTCAACACAGAAAATGACCAAAGGTCGTAAATGGACATTTTTTAACAAAACTAATAGTAGCGTTCTCGTTCTTGAAATTGTAGGGATTTCTCGCTAAATTACTTTTTTCTTTTTTTCTTTTGATACAAACTAGTTTTCTAGCAAAAAAAGGATGTTAGTCACGGGTATTTATTGGATTACTTGCGAATCTAAAGTTTTCTCTTCTTCAAAATCATATACTGGGGAAGTACAGAATCTGTTGTTTTTTCTTACCAAAAAAAAAAAAGCCATCGATATTTTATGATTGTTGTTGGTCTGGAGTGGAAAAGGAGCATCGGAAACTCTAATATTGCGTGAAACACTGCTGTGGTTTAGAATAATCGGTCTATCAGTTTGAAGAATAATATTTTGTTTCTGACTGTATCCTTTATTATTTTAAGATTTTTCATTCACTTTCCCAATCTTCTAAGTTCGTTGAAAGTATAGTGTTTAAGTTTCTCGATTCCTGATCATTTGATCCTTTATAGACTCCTTGATGTAGCTATTATTGTAGATTACCCAGGCTCATAAAGTATGGCACTTATCATTTTAAAGGGAAATTGTAGTCCTTTCTTAACTACACCTAAATAATTTTTGCATGTTACTTCAAGCTTTGTGCTATAAGAGTCTGTGGACTTCTTCCTTCTGAAATAGACACATGTGCTTTGCTTGCTAATTTGGTGCACTGCTGTATAGTAGATGTGAGTAGCATTGCGACTAGAAGGCCCTTTTAACAGGACCTTTTATCTTACGCAGCAAACAAGTTCCAAAAAAACCTAGCATTCCTTCTCTCAAATGTATTCGGAGAGTAGAGAGCTAATTTAATGCTATTTTTTTTTTTTACATCAAATTTATTCAAAATAAGGCAACGTTACAAATATGTAACTTGACAGTCTTGACAGTCCATAAACACGAGCCTCAAGTTGCCTTTCAAGAAGTGTGTGTGTGTGTATATATATATATATATATATATATATAACAGATAACAAAAAAACACAGAGCAAAGTTGGTGATATATATACTAAATTTGTAAGGAAGAAGTGTGAGGATGAGAAGCGGTGGTGAAACAGACGGAGTGGCAACATTTTTAGAAGAGCGAGACACACTCCAGAGTGCAAACCTGTACCTAATGAAAGAGTGGGAAGAGAGGTCTTTTCTCTCTAGGTGGCGTAATGCTCAAAGGTTGAGTCTATGTGTACATACACTATATTGCCAAAAGTATTCGCTCACCCATCCAAATAATCAGAATCAGGTGTTCCAATCACTTCCATGGCCACAGGTATATAAAATCAAGCACCTAGGCATGCAGACTGTTTTTACAAACATTTGTGAAAGAATGGGTCGCTCTCAAGAGCTCAGTGAATTCCAGCGTGGAACTGTGATAGGATGCCACTTGTGCAACAAATCCAGTCGTGAAATTTCCTCACGCCTAAATATTACAGTCAACTATCAGCTGTATAATAAGAACGTGGAAGTGTCAGACTCCGGCTATATCGGGCTCTCCTGCACTCCCTGACCGGCGATGGGGAAAGCAAACAAGACCCCCGGGAACCAGAAACCTCAGGGGACTGACCGGGCGACTGACACCCCTTCCCTGCGCCGATTCCTGGTTGGGCCTGCGGATCCCCCGGCAGGTCCGCCGGACAAGATGGTGGCCGAGGTGAGGGCGCCAACGGAGTCTGAAATCTCCCCGATTCCTACAGAAGGTG
This sequence comes from Leptobrachium leishanense, assembly GCA_009667805.1. NCBI lineage: Eukaryota > Metazoa > Chordata > Amphibia > Anura > Megophryidae > Leptobrachium > Leptobrachium leishanense. The sequence goes on along the minus strand of CM019070.1, from coordinate 90,753,544 downwards.
CTGATGAAGCTGTCTCGATGGACCCAGCGACATGGCTCCCCCTGCTACGCAACTTACCCACCAAAAATGACTTAAAAGATGCCAATACAGAACTGCGCTCCTCCATCATGGCCGAATTGCAACTCGTGTGCCAGGATATCCAGGGCATCGCGCATCCGGGTGGACACGCTGAAACAAGGGGTCTGATTCATTACGGCTAGCCTACGAAGTGACATCAATTTTACACCTGCGTTCAAGTCAGCTACGTAACATGGCCCTCCACCTGGCCGATCTGGACAACAGAGGCCGCCGCAACAACCTCAGGCTGTGTGGATTACCTGAAACGGAGACGTCTGTGGATCAATTTATGGGTATGCTCTCCTCCATTTTTAATTCATTGCTGGACAGGCCAGAACCCTCGACCATAGATTTTGTTCGGGCCCACAGAGCTCTCAGGCCAAAAGGCCCGCCTAGGGACGCGATATGCTGTCTTTGACTTTAGCCTCAAGGAGGACATTTTACGTAAAGCCCGTGAAGCAACACAATTTTCCTATGAAGGGACTGAGCTCCAATTATATCCGGACTTGTCACCAGCCACTCTGGCCTACAGACGTGCCTTGAAACCCCTCACCTCGCTTCTGCGTGATCAGCAACTCCGCTACCGTTGGCACACCCAAACGGGTCTGGCAGTCATCTCTGAACAGGGCACCCATATTCTGCAGACCCCAGAAGATGTTGAAGCCTTGTCGGCTGACCTACAGTTACCCTCCTTGCACTTCACATGGCCAGACCCTCTTGCCTTATATAACCAGGCAGTTCGCGCCAGACCCCTCCCCCCCCGCGCCCTGGGAGAAGCCGCGGTCAAGCAGGGAGACCTACTGGCTCACAGCCGTGAATTGGAGACCGTCCACCCTTATTGCACACCCTCTGGAGCTGGTCCTCTGACTTCGGGTCCCGCTGACGGACTGCATCAAACTGCGAACCTTCGTCTGCTGTTCCTCTGGGACACTGCTCTTCTCCTCAACACCTGTATGCTGGTGGACCTGGAGGATACCCTCGGGAGGCTCCTTCCCGCACGGATCGTTACATGATTTTTCCCTGGCTCGTTTGGGGTCCTTACCCCGTTTTCCTGCTAACGACGCTGAAAGGGACCCTTGCACATGATAGAGAACTTCCACAGATTGGCCCTCACGAGCCGGGAGCTGGAGGGCCCTCCTGGATGGTCACTTGATCATTCCTTATTCGAGAGCTGGCAGCCCGCTCTTCGTCACCCTAGCAATGAAGTGACTTCACGGCCAGCATGGACGCTATACATTGCCGCACTCCCCAGCAAGACTGGCCTCACACTGAGACTTCTTTTTCAGACTTTGTCGGAGGGCCTTCGCCTACGCCCTAAGTCCGGTCAGGTTCGTTTAAATCACTAAGGTCGGCCTCTGGCCTCAAACGCGTTTGTTTGCCTAAAATGTTTTTCTTAGTTGCTTCATGAGTGATATTACTGCTCTGCAAAGATTGTTTTTCCTTTTTAGTGTATTATTTGTCAGTCCCGGGTGGAGCCCGATCACGAACCCCGTTGAGGTTAGCGGCCTCGCAGAGTGCGGTCACCATCCGGCGTTTTCGCTGGGATTGTCGCCGCACCCGCTGCTCGTCACCTCTTTGTGCTTGTTTATAGTCACCCTTGATTCCCTGTTCCTTTTCCCTTACCTCCCCCCCCCGGAGGATATGGACATGTCAGCTGAACAACGCACGCCGCTAGCAGCTGCTGATTTACTCATTGTTTCTATTAACGCTAATGGACTAAATAGTCCAGAGAAACGCTCCCATGCTAGGCGAGACTTTAGATCCCAGAAGGCCTTGGTTGTGTTCATACAGGAGACTCACTTTCAGGAAGGGAAAGCACCTGCTCTCACTAACTCCCATTATCCTACTGGGCTTTTTAGCCATAATGCTGAGGCCAAGTCCAAGGGGACAGCAATTCTGTTTCATAGGCGGATCCCGTTTCAGCTCCGTGACTGACGTGGGAGGTCGCTTCATATTTGTGAAAGGGCAGATCATGAATCAAACTTACACCTTCGCTAACTGCTATGCCCCTAACAAAGCACAACATAAGTTCCTCTCCAGCACACTGAAGGACTTTGCGGAAGGACTAGTGGTAATGGGGGGTGACTTTAATGTGCCACTAGAACCCTCCTGGGACCCTTCCGTGGGCCGTTCCACAATCCCACCACACATTCTGCGCTCATGCCGGGGCGCTTTACAAAAAGCTAGGTTGGCAGATTGCTGGCGCACCCTACACCTCACAGGTAAAGACTTCTCGTTTTATGCACATCCCTCCCAATCGTACTCCAGAATTTACTATCTATTTGTACCACAATACTACCTCTCTGCGTTGCGCAGCGCCTCGATAGGCATTGCCACTTGGTCGGACCACGCCCCGGTAACCATCACCCTCCGCTCCCCCATGTTTAAACCTACTGCACCAAACTGGTGCCTTATCGACTCCCTCTTGTCTGACCCGCTTGTGGCTGAGGTGGGTCGGCGGGTCCTCCCTGATTATTTTGAGGAGAACGCTACAGGGGATGTGTCCTCACCTATGGTTTGGGAGGCTCATAAATGTGTGATTAGAGGCTTTTTCATTCGAAAGGGCGCTGAACGGGCTAAATGCTGTTCGACTGATATACGAGACATCCAGCAAAAAATATCCCAGGTCTCCTCTGACCACAAGCGGGACGGGGATCCTGGAACCATGGCCCTCTTGCCCTGATCCCTAGCTACACTTCTAAACACGAGCTATCGCAGGTCATATCTGCGCCCTAAGGCCCTTTTTCACGCACACTGGGACAAGAGTGGGCGACTGCTAGCACGAATGATAGCCAATAAAAGATCAGCAACCTACATAGCCAAATTACGCGACATGCAGGGCACACTGCAGCGGTTGCCGGTAAAATTACTTCAGATAGTTCGTGACTATTATGCTGCTCTGTACGACCTGCAAGGGACCACCAACCCCCAAGACCTGGCGCGCAAACGCTCTGACATTAAGTCCTATCTGATTAAACACTCCACTAAAAAAGTTTCCCGCCAAACATCCAAACTCCTTGACCGCCCCATAACCACTGAAGAGCTGGCCTTGGCACTCAAATCCTCTAAACCCAGTAAAAGTCCCGGCCCGTATGGCCTCCCAGTCAGGTATTTATAAATGCTATGCCGCGATCCTCTCCCCCCATCTTTTGATGGTGTTCAATGACTTGACGGAAGGGCTGAAACTCCCCGCACAGACCCTCAGTGCCAATATCACGATTTTACCAAAAGAAGGCAAAGATCCTGAACTCTGTGCCAGCTATAGACCCATCTCCTTACTGAACTGTGACCTGAAGCCCTTCCTTCCAGCTCTCGTCCATGAGGACCAAGTGGGGTTTAACACCATACGGACCCTGCAGCTTATGCACCATGCCCGCCGCTCCTCCCAGGCACTGGCGCTCCTGTTCACGGATGCGGAGAAGGCCTTTGACAGGGTGGACTGGGACTTTATATCCCTCTCCTTGACACATATCGGCCTGGGCCCTAATCTCCGCGCCTGGATAGGGGCCCTGTATGGAGATACGACCGCACGCGTGTGCGGCAACGGGGTGTTTACGGCCCCATTTGTCATCCGCAACGGTACACGGCAGGGGTGTCCTCTCTCGCCGTTGCTGTTTGTGCTATGAGATCTGATCCTAACATAACGGGGGTCACGGTAGGATCTCAACAGCACAAAGTGGCGGCGTATGCAGACGATCTCCTGTTTTTTATAACTAGGCCGGAGGTATCCTTACCGGGAGTAATGGCAGCTTTCGAGGAATATGGCAGACTCTCTAACCTGAAGATCAACTTCTTAAAATCACATATCCTTAATGTCACAATCCCAGAACCCAGAGCCCAGGCAATGAGGCCACACTTTGCTTTTAAATGGATAGCTGACATAATTAAATACTTGGGCATATGGCTCCCGTCACAACAGTCCCACCACTACCAGGATAATTTTCCACCACTCCTTACATCCTTGCAACGCGACCTGGCTAACTGGAATCACCCGCATATCTCCTGGCTCGGCCGCATTGCAGTGATCAAAATGAACGTCCAACCGAGACTCCTATACCTGATGCAAACGATACCCATCGACCTTCTCAAGGCATTTTTTACTTCCCTTCGAACTATGGTAGCCGCCTACATCTGTAGGGGTAGACGTCCTAGACTGAGTTATCAGGTCCTTACCAGATCGAGAGCAGCGGGAGGACTGGCCTTTCCCAATTTTTAACCTCTATCATCAAGTTTGCCACCTTCATCGGGTGGTAGAGTGGTCGAGGGAGGGGTCGGTTAAATTATGGAGGGCGGTAGAACAAGAGCTGGTGGGGAGACCGCTGACTGTCCTTCCCTGGCTCACACTGAAGGAGGGCAGGAGACTGGCCAGTTCGTCGCCATATTTGCAGGCGACTTTCGGAATACAGCACCGGTCTGCCACTAAATTTGGCCTCACGTCCTTTCCTTCTCCCATGACGCCGGTGATACATAACGAAGAATACCTCCCCGGACTTGACCCCCACTCGGTTAGGCGACTGGTCCCGGCTCCCACACCACGCATATTACATTTCTTTCATGATTCGGTCCGCCGACCTCTGACGGACTTAATAAAAGATAGCCCCATCTCATTTCTTCACACATTCCATTATGCGCAGCTCCGACCCTACCTTGATGGTTTACCTCAGAAACACCAGCTGGGGCATCCGCTGCGGCCGTTTGAGAAATTATGTTGTGCTAAGGGACCTCTCTCGCATGGTCTATCTCTGCTTTATTCTACACTCAGGGAGGCAGCTTCGGATGTGCCACCGCCATGTATGGGAAAGTGGGAAACCATTTTAGACGTGGTTCTTTCAGACGAACAATGGTTCAAGATTTGCGAATTGACACATCATTGTTCAGTCTCTTCCAACTCTCAGGAAACTGCATACAAAGTCTTAAGCTTATGTTATCGTACCCCAGATAAGATTAATCGTTATGATGACCCCCAGGTCCCAGCACAATGCTGGCGATGTAATGACGCACTTGGTGATATGCTACACATTTGGTGGGGATGCCCGAAACTATGACCTTTCTGGTCCAAGATTACTGAAAGAATTCACAGATCCCCCTCCAGAGTTCACACCGGCCGCGTTTCTCTTACACCATAATACTTACTCAATTGCTGCGTACAAACGCACTATGACCAGCCGCATCCTGAACACCGCAAAGGCCTTAGTCCCACTTTACTGGCGACAACTCACCCCACCGCCCCTTTCCCTCTGATTTACTCGCATGGAAGAACTACATTCAGTGGAACAGTTGGTATTCAGCGCTTCTGACAGATTACTCCAATATACAGCGATTTGGTCCAACTGGATACTTAAGTCTTCGTCTCGCGCTTTCCAAGCGTTACTTTTTATCCCTGAATAAACGCATAAACATGCTTGGCTCGGGAACCCAGACATTCCGATAACACATGTAAGATTGGATCAAAGCGTATATCTAGACTCCCTCAGTTCCCTACCCTTTCCTTTCCATTATTATGTCTTAAGTGAATTTACGTTTAAACATTATAAGGGTCCTGCAAGTCTCTCCTGTTGATTTTCAATTTGCACTAATGAACCTGCGCGTTCAACGATGTTTGCCTTTATTTCTGAAAACCGATAAACTGAAAGCCATGTATCAGTGTTTGCAGATGACACAAAACTAGGAAAAGTAATACAATGTGAGCAGGATGTTACTTCACTGCAGAGGGATTTAGATAGATTGGGGGACTGGGCACTTAAATGGCAGATGAAATTGAATCTAGATAAATGCAAAGTTATGCACTTTTGGAGTGAAGAACACACAAGCAACTTATACCCTAAATGGTACGGAGTTAAGGAAATCCAAGCAGAAGGATTTGGGTTTAATCATAGACTTCAAACTAAGTAACAACTCACAGCAATCCATGACCTCTTCCTTTCAAACTCCTTCAACCTCCTAGCTTTAACTGAAACCTGGCTAACTCCCTCTGACACGGCCTCCGTTGCTGCTCTCACATGGCGGTCTACACTTGAGCCATACCCCCAGACCGGGTGAGAGAAATGGTGGCGGGGTCGGAATCCTGCTCTCTCCCACTTGCACCTACCAGCATCTCCCTCCACCCCCATCCCTCTCCTTCTCCTCCTTCGAGACACACTGCATCCGCCTGTTCTCTCCTCTGGCTCTCAGGGTGGCAGTCATCTACCGCCCACCGGGACCAACCTCCCAGTTCTTTGACCACTTTGCTACATGGCTTTCTCACTTCCTGTCTTCTAATCTTCCATGCCTAATTCTCGGCGACTTCAACATTCCCATTGACGATCCTTCCGCCCCTGCTGCCTCCAAACTTCTTTCACTCACATCCTCCCTTGGACTCACACAATCCTCCCTCCTCCCTACCCACCGCGATGGTCACGCTATTGACCTTGTCTTTTCCAACCTCTGCTCCATTTCTGAGTTCAACTGTCGCCCTTTCCCCATCTCTGACCACCACCTTCTCTCTTTCAACCTATCTGGACTTCCTAAACACCCTGCTCCCCCACACCGCACACACACTCGCAGAAATCTACATGCTGTGGACCCCCATCAATTCTCCAACCTACTTCACCACCTCCCTCATACCTCATCCTTCACCTGCCCTGATGCTGCCACTAATCACTACAACACTACTCTTATCTCTGCTCTAGACACTCTTGCTCCTCTTCGACTCTGTAAGGCCCCACGCCGCCAGCTTCAGCCCTGGCACACCCTCCAGACACGCTACCTGCAAAGATGCTCCCGCACTGCAGAGCGTGCCTGGAGGAAATCCCGCTCTGAAGCTGATTTTGTTCACTTCAAGTTTATTCTCCGGTCATACACCTCTGCCCTCCACTTGGCCAAACAATCCTTCTTCTCATCTCTTATATCTACGCTGTCCTCCAACCCTAAACGGCTCTGGTCCACCTTCAACACCCTCCTCTACCCACCTGCACCTCCCCCCACAGCTGCCTTCAGCGCTCAAGACCTGGCAGACTACTTCCTCAGTAAAACTCTAAATATCAGACGCAACATCCCAACACAAGATAGTTATCTGCCACCTCCACTCCCACAGGTCCCCTCTGCCACCCTCTGCCGCTTCCTCCCAGCCACTGAGGAGGAAGTCAATTCCTTATTGTCCTCCTCACATCTCACCACATGCCCGCTCGACCCCATTCCCTCACATCTAATTCCTCCCCTCTCCTCCTCCCTCACCCCTGCTCTCACACACATCTTCAACCTATCTCTCTCCACTGGCTCCTTTCCATCCGCCTTCAAACACGCGCTAGTTACCCCTTTACTAAAGAAACCATCCCTAGATCCCAACTCTCCATCCAACTACCGCCCTGTATCCCTGCTTCCCTTCACATCAAAGCTCTTAGAAAAACTAGTCTTCAACCGCCTCTCCCTCTTCCTGTCCTCCAATTCCCTACTCGACCCCCTGCAATCTGGCTTCCGTCCCCTACACTCAACTGAAACTGCCCTCACCAAAGTCACCAACGACCTCCTAACTGCTAAAAAACACGGCCACTATTCTATTCTCATCCTGCTTGACCTCTCGGCTGCTTTTGACACTGTTGACCACCCCCTCCTTCTACAGACCCTCAACTCTCTGGGTCTCGGTGACACTGCACTTGCTTGGGTTGACTCCTATTTATCCAACAGGTCCTTCTGTGTGTCCTTTGCTGGTAACTCCTCCTCCTCATTGCCTCTATCTGTTGGTGTACCTCAAGGCTCTGTCCTTGGTCCTCTGCTCTTTTCCATCTACACCTCCTCCCTGGGCAAAATCATCAACAGCTTTGGCTTCAATTACCACCTCTACGCTGATGACACTCAGATCTACCTCTCTACCCCTGATCTCTCTCCCCCTGTCCTTTCAAAAGTCAGTGACTGTTTATCTGGCATCTCCTCCTGGATGGCCTCCCACCACCTAAAGATCAACATGTCGAAGACTGAACTCCTACTTATTCCTCCCTCCAATGCCTCCCCACCTCCTGACTTCTCTATCACGGTGGAGGGTATCACCATCTCCCCATCAAACCAAGTTCGCTGTCTTGGAGTTACACTTGACTCTGCTCTTTCCTTCATCCCCCACATCAAGTCTCTTTCCTCCTCCTGCCGATACCAACTGCGTAATATTTCCAGAATTCGGCCATTTCTTACCGCTGTCGCCACAAAACAACTCATACACGCCCTGGTAATCTCCCGACTCGACTATTGCAATAATCTCTTATCTGGCCTCCCTCTGTCCCGCCTCTCCCCCCTACAATCCATCCTGAACGCCTCCGCCAGACTAATTCACCTCACCCGCCGCTCTGTCTCTGCCGCTCCCCTCTGCGAGTCCCTTCACTGGCTCCCCATCCACTGCAGAATTAAGTTCAAAATCCTTATCCTTACCTACAAAACCCTCACTAACTCAGCTCCCCACTACCTGTCCTCACTAATCACCAAATACACCCCAGCCCGCTCCCTAAGGTCAAACAGTGACCTGCGCCTAGCTTCTCACCGCATCACCTCTTCCCATGATAGACTGCAGGATTTCTCACGCGCAGCCCCCACTCTCTGGAACGCTCTCCCTCGTACTGTCAGACTTTCCCCTAACTTCTCTTCCTTCAAACGCTCCCTTAAAACGTTCCTATTTAGGGAAGCCTACCACCCAACTCACTGACGCAATCATCAATCACTCTAACCTTACAGTCCTCTCCTCCTGTTTCCAACCCCAACCCTCCCAGATTGTGAGTTCCTACGGGAATAGGGCCCTCATCTCCTCCTGTACTGTTTGTCAAATGTTGTTCAATGTATTGTAACCCTGTCTATACTGTGCTTATTGTACAGCGCTGCGGAATATGCTGGCGCTTTATAAATAAAGAATAATAATAATAATAATAACAATGTGCAATGTCAAACAGCAGCCACCAAGGCCAGCAAAGTATTGGCATGCATTAAAAGGGGAGTTCACTCTCGGGTTGAAAACATAATTTTGCCTCTGTATAAATCCAATGGTCAGACCGCACCTTGAATATGCCGTGCAATTTTGGGCACCTGTCTTAAAAATAGATAATCTAGCGCTAGAAAAAGTGCAGAGACGGGCAACTAAATTAATAGGGGAATGGAAGGGTTAAGTTATGAGGAAAGTCTAACAAGCTTAAACCTGTTTAGTTTAGAGAAACGGCGCCTTAGAGGGGATCTGATAACCTTATATACGGGGCCATTATCAACCATTGTCTGATAACCTATTCATTAACAGGACTATACACAGGAGAAGGGGTCATTAGGGATGCACCGATACCACTTTTTTAAGACCGAGTACCGATACTTTTTAAAAGTACTCACCGATACCGAGTACCGATACTTTTCTTTAATGTCATGTGACGCTTTCCAATAAGAACAGACCATATAAAAATGCCCCCAGCTCACATGTATATATCCCCCCCCAAGATATATATATATATATTCATACTGCCCCAGCTCATGGGATATGCCCCAGCTCATGGGATATGCCCCAGCTCATGGGATATGCCCCAGCTCATGGGATATGCCCCATCTCACACATGGATATGGCCCCCCATCTCACACATGGATATTGCCCCCCATCTCACACATGGATATTGCCCCCCATCTCACACATGGATATTGCCCCCCCATCTCACACATGGATATTGCCCCCCATCTCACACATGGATATTGCCCCCCATCTCACACATGGATATTGCCCCCCATCTCACACATGGATATTGCCCCCCATCTCACACATGGATATTGCCCCCCATCTCACACATGGATATTGCCCCCCATCTCACACATGGATATTGCCCCCCATCTCACACATGGATATTGCCCCCCAGCTCACACATGGATATTGCCCCCCAGCTCACACATGGATATTGCCCCCCAGCTCACACATGGATATTGCCCCCAGCTCACACATGGATATTGCCCCCCAGCTCACACATGGATATTGCCCCCCAGCTCACACATGGATATTGCCCCCCAGCTCACACATGGATATTGCCCCCCAGCTCACACATGGATATTGCCCCCCAGCTCACACATGGAAACATAGGTTCTTATCTGCTGACATGTTTCTTTCGGCCCATCTAGTCTGCCCAATTACATGGATACTTTACCTGGATTTATATTTTGTTTAGGATAGCCTTATGCCTATCCCATGCTTGCTTAAATTCAATTACTCTTTTGGCCTCTACCACTTGTACTGGAAGACTGTTCCATGTATCCACCACCCTCTCAGTAAAATAATGCTTCCTGATGTTACTTTTAAACCTTTGCCCCTCTAATCTAAGACGATGTCCTCTTGTTTTGCTACTTTGTTTCCTTTTAAATATACTCCCTTCCTCTACCTTGTGGATTCCCTTTACGTATTTAAATGTTTCTATCATATCTCCTCTGTCTCGTCTTTTTTCCAAGCTGTACATGTTAAGATCATTAAGCCTTTCCTGGTAACTTTTCTCCTTCAAGCCGTACACCATTTTAGTAGCCCTTCTCTGAACTCTCTCTAAGATGTCTATATCCTTCTGGAGATACGGTCTCCAGTACTGCACACAGTACTCCAAGTGAGGTCTCACCAGTGCTCTGTACAGTGGCATGAGCACTTCCCTTTTCCTACTGCTAATACACATGGATATTGCCCCCAGCTCACACATGGATATTGCCCCCAGCTCACACATGGATATTGCCCCCAGCTCACACATGGATATTGCCCCCAGCTCACACATGGATATGCCCCCCCCCCAAGCTCACCTGGAGCTCTCCGCGATGATACTTACCTTCCTGAGCGACGCCGGGAATGTCTCCGCGCGTGCGCTCGTTGGAAGGACCCCATCCGCGACCACGTGGGACCATGTGATCGCTGCTGGGGTCCTTCCAACGAGCACGTGCGTCGAAACTTTCCCAGCGTCGCCCAGGAAGGTAAGTATCATCGCAGAGAGCAGCTGCAGGGCCTGTCCGAATGCAGATAGAGCATTCGGACAGGCCCTGCAGCTATCTGCATTCGGACAGGCCCTGCAGCTGCTCACTGTGTTCATACTTGCCTTCCCGAGCGACGCCGGTAAAGATTCCGCTCGTGCGCTCTTTGGAAGGACCCCAGCCGCGATCACTTGGTCGCGGCTGGGGTTCTTCCAACGAGCGCACGCGCGGAGACATTCCCGGCATCGCTCAGGAAGGTAAGTATCATCGCGGAGAGCTCTAGGGGCGGCTGTCCGAATGCCGATAGAGCATTCGGACAACCGCCGCAGCCCCTCGGATGCCGGCTCAATGCCGGCTTCCGGTATCGGGAAAAATATCGGGGGGTACTACACGAGTACCAAGTACTCCTGCAGTACCCAGTATCGGCCCCGATACCGATACTAGTATCGGTATCGGTGCAACCCTAGGGGTCATCCATTTAGACTGGAAGAAAGAAAATTCAGCCTAAAGCATAGGAAGGGTTATTTTACGGTGAGAACAATAAAGCTGTGGAATTCTCTGTCTGTTGAGGTGGTTGGATCAGAGACCGTACAAACTTTTAAAAAGAGACTGGATGACTTCCTGCAGACACAGAATATTAAGGGTTATAATATTTAATATGTGGGTAAAAGCTTCTTGATCCAAGGAGAAATCTGACTGCCATTCTGAGGTCAAGAAGGAATTTTTTCCCCAGTATGTTGCATATTGGCAAGCATTTCAGACTGGGTTTTTTGCCTTCTTTTGGATCAACAGCAGTAGGTGATGTGGGAGAGGCTGAACCCGATGGACACATGTCTTTTTTCAGCCTATATAACTATGTAACTATGTTATTTACTAAAAAGAAAGTGGAAGTGTTTGGGAGCGACAGCAACTCAGCCACGAAGTGGTAGGCCACGTAAACTGACTGAGCGGGGTCAGCGGATGCTGAGGCGCATAGTGCGAAGAGGTCGCCAACTTTCTACAGTCAATCGCTACAGACCTCCAAACTTCATGTGGCCTTCAGATTAGCTCAAGAACCGTGTGCAGAGAGCTTCGTGGAATGGGTTTCCATGGCCGAGCAGCTGCATCCAAGCCATACATCACCAAGTGCAATGCAAAGCGTCGGATGCAGTGGTGTAAAGCACGCCGCCACTGGACTCTAGAGCAGTGGAGACGCGTTCACTGGAGTGGCAAATCACGCTTCTCCATCTGGTAATCTGATGGACGAGTCTGGGTTTGGCGGTTGCCAGGAGAACGGTACTTGTCTGACTGCATTGTGCCAAGTGTAAAGTTTGGTGGAGGGGGGATTATGGTGTGGGGTTGTTTTTCAGGAGCTGGGCTTGGCCCCTTAGTTCCAGTGAAAGGAACTCTGCTTCAGCATACCAAGACATTTTGGACCATTCTATGCTCCCAACTTTGTGGGAACAGTTTGGGGCTGGCCCCTTCCTCTTCCAACATGACTGCACCGGTGCACAAAGCAAGGTCCATAAAGACATGGATGACAGTCTGTGCAGGCCAGTCAAGTTCATCCCCACCAGAGTCCTGACCTCAACCCAATAGAACACCTTTGGGATGAATTAGAGCGGAGACTGAGAGCCAGGCCTTCTCGTCCAACATTAGTGTGTGACCTCACAAATGCGCTTCTGGAAGAATGGTCAAAAATTCCCATAAACACACTCCTAAACCTTGTGGACAGCCTTCCCAGAAGAGTTGAAGCTGTTATAGCTGCAAAGGGTGGACCGACGTCATATTGAACCCTATGGATTAGGAATGGGATGTCACTTAAATTCACATGCGAGTCAAGGCAGGTGAGCGAATACTTTTGGCAATATAGTGTATATTCACACAAAATTACATACATTCACACAAAATTGCATAAGCAAAGATGTAAGCATACATATATCCTATAAAATATAAAACAGAATTGCATATATGGTCTGATTGATATAATAGATCCTTTGTATTGCAGTATTGGTGGTATATCGCCACCTAGTGTCCGTATTTCAAAAAGTCTTTCAATTGAAGAAATGGGTAGTAAATAAAAGTTCTTTCTGATCTGCGGCACTTCTGTCTCTCTTGTACCTCCGAGAGAACGGGCGAGTGTGATTAGAATTGTGCCAAGCACTGTATATTAATGGTCTGAATGATGGATGCACACTTAAGCAGGTTTATTCCTCGTGCTGCAAGCGGCTGGTCTGTGAAACCACTCTTCTTTTGGTGCTTACTCCTCTGTTCCTGTGGTGATCGGTCCCAGGGCCCAGCAGATCCAGGACTTCCCTTCTGGGGGTGCTAGGATTCTTTGTATGGTGCCTTGGTCGAAAGTAATGCCGGAAGCAGGGATGGCCAATAAAGAAGTGGATTTTATTCACAGAAGTATAAAAAAACAATAAAATGGGCTTGGTGGAGATATAAAACAAATTAAAATAAATGGTGTCCTTTAACCACTTCAATGCGGAGGACGCGCTCAGCGCGTCCTCCGCATTACTGCTGGTATGCGGAGGACGTGCTGAGCGCGTCCTCCCATTGGGGTCAGCGTTCGGCCGGGTTTCGGCCGATCGCTGGCCCCCCCGGTGCAGGCTGACATCCTCGATGTCAGCCCGGCATCCGGAACCGCAGCCGCTGAAATTAGGTGTCATCGCGGCAGCGCGATGACACCTAATTCAGGCGCCGCCCCCCCCCCCGCATGTGCGGAGGAGGCGCCTGAAAGGGAGGGGGGGAGGTCCTTCGGACCTCTCTCCCTCCCGATCGGCGGCATTGCGGGGGTTAACCCAGGCACCATTTGGAAGGGCACAGCCTGCCCTTCCAAATGGTGCCTGGCATTAACCCCTGGGGAGCTGGATCGCGAATCGGCGCTGAAAAGCACCGGTTCGCGATCCTTTCCCGGAGCTGGCCGACATCTTGGATGACGGCCAAGCCTCCAGGAACTCCCCCTGAGGACTGGCGTCATCGTGCATAGCACGATGACGCCAGTCCTAGAGTTAACCCCTAACTGCCACCAACGGTGGAGATAGGGAGTTCATTGGAACTCCCTATCTCCCGATCCGTGGCAGCTAGGGGTTAATGTTTGGTATGGTTGGATCGGCCAGAGCATGGCCGTTCCAACGATACCAAACACGAATGTGTAAAAAGTTTTTAAAAAAAAATTAAAATTAAAATTAAATAAAAATATATTTTAAAAAAAAAATTATAAAAAAAATAATTTTTTTTTCTTTTTTTTTGGTTCGTTAATGCAGCAATATTGTTCCCATTTCAATTATAATGTGAACAATGATGCTGCACTAACGATTTTTGTATGCGGTGCGTTTGTTAAAAATCACGTAATTTTCCCCCAAAAAAATTTAACGAGACCCCATCTCTAATTTTTTTAACAAGCGCACCCCATACAAAATATAACCGCAATTGCTCGCATGTTAAAATGTGAAAAAAAACACTTTACACGTTGTAAATTATTGAAAATACATATTTTATTGCATTTTTTGTTGTAATATACAGACATGACATAACATATACATATAATAATGACATATTATGAATCTACCGAGTCTGACGGAAAGAACGATATATAATATGTCTGGGTAATATACTAAAATAAGCCTTCAAAACACGTTTAAACATGATGAGCAAAACCGGTAAAAATGACCTCAGCACAGAGGTGTGAAAAGCCTCAGCAGCGAAAGGGTTAAAACGCGTTTCACCGCTCAGGTGGTGGCTTAATCAGTCATGATCCAGTACGTCGTAATTCACCGGGTTACTTTGAATGAGTTGTGAATGTTGATGCTTTTCTGAAGGATCGATCATGACACTTTATTAATGGGTTTCTTCTGCTGGTCACGATGCAACAGTATTTGGTATCCTTCTTCTGGACAGGACGCTGTTATTGATGTATAATATAATGTTGTTGTAGCTGAATTTATCATGGCTGCTGTTACACATCAAAGACTTTATTTCAAGGTAATCAGGGTGGTACAGGAATGCAGTGCATCATATTAAATGTGAACAACGACCCACCTCCGATATCTATTTTCACATAACAATTCCAACTCATCACAGAGGAGAAAGGAGAGGGGATAGAAAGAGAAAAGAGAAGGAATAAGGGGAGGAACATAAAAAAACACACTAGACACTGAGGTGGGCAGGGACGAGACAATACACGGCAGCCACAGAGTCCGTGGGCCGGGGATCCGCCTCAGGCTTCCCAGACCGTATTACAAGCAGGCCCCAGGAACGAGGTCGCACATATTTCAGAGCTGTAAACAAAAATCGCTACCCCCCCCCCCGAGCGGTGCATTAGTGTAAAACAATGTCAATTTAATGACCTCAATATGTAGTATTTCTCGGTGCACAAATAAAGAGTAATATTGTGTAACATATCAGGTAAAATATAACACGTGTATATACTATTCAGCAATACTAAAATAGCGTAACAATGGTTAAGAAACGTGATATTTCAAATACGTATTTAGGTGCACCGTGTAATTAAAAAGGAAACCGGTAGAATACAATGCAGTATTGTTCCAAGCGTGATCCGATATGGTAAATCTTCTGTATATATGTATCTGGTCTGTATACATGCATCTGAGTCGGTGTATCTGGTCTGAGGTCTCTGTATATGTATCTGCGTTGGTTGTAGTTGGTCTGAGGTCTGTGTATATGTATCTATCTGGTCTGAGGTCTGTCACGCTTCCAGTTCTGTTCCACCCCTGAACCTGCATTCTGTATCAGTATCCAGCAGTTAAACAGTTAACCACCAAAACACGTCACACCACACACACACACACACAAAATAAAGGGCTACACCCCATTCTGACCAGTGCTTCATCATTGTACTTCAACCCTCACAGAGAGAAGTACTGTGCTCTGTCGCTCGTGAATAACCCCAGCCTTGTTGTGGATCCTGTCCCAATGTCTGCGCCTGTCCCTCTAACTTCAAACCGCTCACCATATCCTTGGATTCCTGCTCCAGCAACCGCACTCACCATCATTTTGTATTAGCAATCTGGTCAGTCTGTTTATTCATCCACCTCCACCCATATCTGTGTCTGTGCAGTATACTGCTCACTGGGCTCATACCATCCCTTTCACTCTGGTGCCACACCGGTACCAGAGCATGACAAATGAGGTGTGTGTGCAGGCTGTGCAGTGAGTAAATTGGGTGTCTGGTCATACATTTCAATATAAACCTTAGGGATGCACCGAAATTTCGGCCATCGAAAATTATCTGCCGAAAATGGTGGTTTCGGCCGAAATAGAAATTTCAGCTTTTATAAATCGGCCGAAAATTTCCCTTTCAAAATAAAGCCTGGAGGGCCAACCGAGCAGGGGGCTCGCCTGAGTCTGAAGGCCGGCTGAGCAGGGGGCTCGTGCGCGCCTCCAGGCCGAGGTGACGTATTTTGTTGTGGGGGTGGAGAGCGTTGCACATACTCACCTATATCGGCCTCCACTGGTGGCCGTCATCCTGCATCCAGTGTCTGATCTCCATTGGTCGCCGGTATGACGTCACGGAAGCCTTTGACCCTGGGTCAAAGGCTTTCGTGACATCATCCCTGCAACCGACACAGAGAGCGGGCACTGGATGCAGGAGGACTGCCACCGGTGGATGCCGATGTAGGCGAGTATGTGCAACCGGTGGAGGACTCGGGGCGGATGTAGGTGAGTGTGTAGGCAACATACTCCCCTACATCCTCCTACTTCGGCCCGGAGCTCCAGCGGTGACAGTCCTCTGGCTGTCGCAGGCTGCTCGGCCGGCCTTCGCGATCAGGCGAGTCCCTGGCTCTGCCCGGCCTCCAGGCCCAGGTTCTCATGTCTGATGTTTCGGTTTTTGACCGAACTGATACCAAATTTTTGGTATCGTCCGAAAATTTCCGTTTCGGTGCATCCCTAAATAAACATAAATTGGACAGGCTTTCAGCAAAATCCTAAATTATTGAAAAGCTATCACATGACTAAATAAAAGTATCGGTTCTTAGTATCGGTGAGTACCTGAAAAAACATATTGGTACTTGTACTCGGTCCTAAAAATGTGGTATCGGTGCAACCCTAGTATATATTTATATAAAGTTATCTAGGGCTGCAACTAACGATTATTTCCATAATCGATTAGTTGGCCGATTTTTAATTTTTTCGATTTAATCTATTCATCGGATATTTTTATTTTCTTTACTTAAAAAGGAACATTATGTAAAAATTCAACCCCTGCCTCCTCACTTTTTCATAAGCAATTTGCACAGTGTATATACCTTTCGTACTAGTATATGCACATTGCATACTTTTCGCACACATACTTGTTTTCATTACAGGAGCACCTGGTCAGAGTGGTGGATTGCTGGTGCATGGCATCTTAAACCCATGTCTGCTTTCTCTCCAAAGGAATGCTGCTGTGAGCGCTCAGATAGACATGAGGATGTCTGCACAAAAGCATGGTGAGAAGGGGGGCACTCTATGCATGCTGACCACTTTAATAAGCTGAAGTGGTCAGGGTGCGTAGATTGTCCTTTTACAATAATTTCATTAACAAACTGAGTGGGAGGAGGGTCCGGAGGTGGAAGGGAATGAGTTCGTGAAAGTGACTTGACCAAAGTATGAGAGGGCGTGGGTTTGGGCAAAAGACCAGAGCTGAGTGTGGAAGGGAGTTTGTAGGAAGGGACCAGGCCAAAGGGAGAGCATGGCAGCTACAGACCAAAGAGCAGATGACAGGCAGGTTGCTGTGATGGCACAGGACTCCAGTAAGGATAAAACACCAGTGGTACAGTGCCCATACCAGTGGCAGTATCCCAGGGTTTGTGTTATAGTGCTGCTAGAGTTGAAAACTGAATAAAAACCAAACTGGTTATGTCTGACATAACCCTAGAACAAAATTATAGAGTAAAGCAGTGACACGTCTTCTCCAACTCCAAAGCAGAGTCTGAGGTTCCAATGTTTAACTCAGTCTGGCTCTAAACAGTGTGTGCTGTACACAAATCGATTAATCGATAAGGAGTATAGTTGACAACCATTTTCATTACTGATTAGTTGTTTCAGCCCTAAAGTTATCAGATCCCCGCTAAGGCGCTGTTTCTCAAAACTAAACAGGTTTAAGCTTGTTAGCCTTTCCTCATAACTTAAGACTTCCATTCCCCTTATTAGTTTAGTTGCCCGTCTCTGCACTTTTTCTAGCGCTATAATATCCTTTCTTAAGACAGGTGCCCAAAGTTGCTCGGCATATTCAAGGTGCGGTCTTACCATTGATTTATAAAGAGGCAAAATTATGTTTTCATCCCGAGCGTGAATTCCTCTTTTAATGCATTCCAATACCTTGCTGGTCTTGGCAACTGCTGTTTGACATTTGGCATTGTTACTTAGTTAGAAGTCTATGATTATTCCCAAATCCGTCTCCTGCTTTGATTTCCCTACCTCAGTATCATTTAGGGCAGTGTTTCCTAAACCTGTCCTCAGGACCCTCCGCCTCGCCAGGTTTGCAGGATATCTGAAGCTCCGCACAAGTGATATGATTTGCTGCTCAGTGATTGCAGGATTCAGTCTGCATTTCCCCAAGGTGATCTGCAGAATCTGGCCTGGTTGAGGGTCCCAAGGACAGGTTTGGGAAACATTGATTTAGGGTATAAATTGCTTATGTATTCTTCACTCCAAAGTGCATAACTTTCTACATTTAATTTCACCTGCCATTTAAAGGGACACTCTACTCAAAAAATCCCCCCCCCCCGTTTTTTTATCCTAACCTATCCCTATTCCCTTAATAAATCTTTAGTTTTTATTTAATGTTTTGTAACTGTAATACTTACCCTAAAATCCACTTCTTTCCAGCGGCGTCTTTTTTTTTTATTTTTTATACTCCCCTCCCTCCTCTTCCGCTCCCGTCCTTCTTGATGCTTCTTGGCTTCTGGTTTACGTGAGAAGCGCGCATGCGCGCCTCTCACATAAGCCAGCCAATCGGCAGGCTTCCTCCCGGCTCCCTCTGAGGATTAGTGTTGCACGCAAGAGGATGCGCGCAACACTAACCCTCAGAGGGAGCCGCCAGCTTCTGCGGTGAGTTGGACACGTCATCGCACTGAAAGCGCGATGACGTCTCCTACTCGGCAAAAGTCGGCAGAAGCCGGAAATATGATTCCCGCTCTGCTGACTGACAGCTGGGAGGGCAGAGTAAACTCCTCCGCCTCTCTCAGCTCTTTTCAGCTTTTTCAGCTGAGCTGCCGAGCGGAGGAAGGTGAGACAGAGGGCAGGATAGAGTGTCCCTTTAAGTGCCCAGTCCCCCAATCTAGCTAATTCCCTCTGCAGTGAAGTAATATCCTGTTCACATTGTAAACATTTTCCTAGTTGTGTGTCATCTGCAAACACTGATACATGACTTTCAATGCCTATTTCAAGGTCATTTATAAATAAATTGAATATAATTGGTCCTATAACAGACCCCTGAGGACACCACTTACCACTGATGTCCATCTTGAAAAGTTACCATTTATAACCACTCACTGTACCCAAAGTATTACACCTCACACAGGTACACCACCTCCCTAGAACCACCTCTTGGAGATCCACTAGTCAGGATCTTAGGACCTGCCAGGTGGAATCCCTGCAGCACACCAATAGCAGCTGGGGCATACCCCAAAACCCAGCTGTCACTCAAGCAGGCAGGCTGAGATGATGTGAAACGCCATCATTTTTAGGCTTTGACCTCCAACCTCGTCATTCTCTTTGAATTACACAAATGTCACCATGCTGGAATTTGCTAAACTGTGAAATTGCCATTGCTGCAGACTTTGCTTGCAGGCATATTCAATGTTTGAAATTCTGTAAATGATCTTGGAGACCAGTGAGCCTTCTTTTGACATGTTTACTACTAAATGTAAGACTATTTAAAGTTGTTGTTCCATTGATGCTCCTATTTCTATGTATCTCTGTTGAATGCTGTAGGAGGACGGTGGCGTGTAGTAGACAATGATGGTGTCCTCAATTATGTAATTTGGTAGAATACTGCCCCAACCACCATTCATAAGATCTCGTAGCAATTGAAAGATGTACGCTCCCTAACCATTAATTAGACATGATCCCCACCCTTCCACACAAACCCACCATCCAAATCCACAATTTGCTTTGGTATGAAAGCCTTGTTCTGCACATAGTTTTACAACGGAGTCATAATTTCTTTGCGATTCTTGCATACTTACCAAGGATCAAGGGACAGCTGCTGAGGGCCCTATAAATTATGGAGCCCAGGGAGGTTGCCCCTTTTTGCCATATGGGTGGGGAGCTTACCTTGGAAACACAAATGGTATACAGTATGTCCTCAGCAGCTCATGTCCTCTTTTTAGGAAACAACTCCTGCTGTCTTTGTCAGCAGCTATTACATTCCTTTGATATGGCCTTTTATAATGTGCAAAACAAGACAAACAAGTTTGATGAGGACTATGATGTATGGTGTTAAAGAATGCAGGCGAAATGTAACGTTTGTAGAGAGGGGATCCATTTTACAGGACCGATTTTAAAGTAGATGTGATTATGTCAAGTTCTTATTGCTATCTCCATTTTTCAGTGCAGAGAAATGCAGAGTGCAGTGTTGAAACAGGATTCAACCGGTGGGTGACTCCCAAATATCTCCAAAAAGGCTACCATTACATTTACACTATTCTCCTGATTTTGTTGTCAATTTATCAATTAAAACCTCTTTTTGAAACCATGACACGTGGCAATCAATGGCAAGTTACTCATGTTACCAGCAATCAACTGGTTTGTTCGGGAGAAGGTCGGCACGGTGCAGACAATGACAGGCCAGACACGAGTCAATGGCAGGAAAAAGCGTTCTTTATTATGACGTCAGACTCGAGATGGATTGTATCGCAAAGCTCAAGTGAAGACTTTGGGACAGAGATACAATTCTTATACATTGATCAGTTAAAGGTACATCCCAGATACATCCCCTAGGCACATGTGCCCTCCCTCTAACTTAGACACAAAGAATATTCCACAATTTGCCATTTCTTATACAATTAGGACATTTAGTTGATTTAGAAGCTTGTTAGATCCTGCCAATATCTTCCCACAGAGGACCTGTCCCTCGCAAAACTCATAAGGCCCCAGCTGTACTAAGGGAATCCTTTGTTTTCGCTCTACCCAGGTCTGGGACTTTTATGGCCTTGGCTCAACTAAATCAGTTTCTTATCACATCTGTTTATTCTTGCAGGATTCTTCTTCTAATTGCTACACCAGAGACCTCTGGAATGTTAGAATCTATGTAAACTCATCTAAAGTCCGTATTCTCTATGTACAATTGCTCTTGCCATGGCTCTGCTCAAGATGGCTGCCGGTGTTCAAGATGGCGGCTAATTTCAGAGCCATTCCTGTCACAATTACATAACATGGTACAAACACCTATTCCTGTATAAAAGCATGTGGACACATGTGAGGAGACCATCTATTTTCAGACAATATGTACTAAACAATACATTAGTCAGACATTACATGGTAATCCTAAAAATACAGAAAATTAAACCTATAATGAAAAATATTTTTTTAATTGTAAAGGAGGAGCAGAGGGGTAGAATTTGTTCTGGTAGCAGCGGCGTAGCGTGGGTGGTCAGCGCCCGGGGCAAAGCAAGAATTGTGCACCCCCCCCCCAACCTGTGGACACGGTAACACACCCAGATTCCCTTCTACCAGTAGAGTATTGACCCCCTTACCCCACAAGCACATGTATTGTATATTAACAAAATACTGATATAAAAATATTAAACACACATGCCCCCCTTGCAACACCACTGCTACCAGTCATCCTGTCCCATTATACCCTAGTATAGTTTCACTCTCACACTATACCCAGTCACTCTCTCCCCGTACCTCCCAGTCACTCTCTCCCAGTACCCCCAGTCACTCTCTTCCAGTTCCCACACTTCAGTACCCCCAGTCACTCTCTCCCAGTACCCCAGTCATTCTCTCCCTGAACCTCCAGTCACCCTCTCCCCAGACCCCCTCACTGTGTGTTGGTCACGCTGCTCTGGTGTCACACAGTGTCACCTACCTGCATGAAGTTGCTGGTGGCCTGGGTGGGGGAGCTGTCCAGGGGGCTTAGTTTAGTAGAGACCGGATTTTAAATGTGCTGCAGGGCAGGCGCCTCCCTCCCTCCTTCCTGTACAGCGACTGCAGGGCTGCCAGTGGCGTGACCTGGCACAGGGCTTCAAGGGGGCTGACAAGCGTGGTACAGGGTCAGTGTTCTGTCAGATAATGCTGCGCTGCTTCACGTGACTCTTGCGTTAAGGAGGAGTCAGGACAGAATTTCCTGTCCTGGTCCTCCCTTCCGGACGCTGAGTGCTAAGTCACTGCACCGTAAAACTGGTGGCTGCCAGTGAAAGGGCCTCTCACGGACAACATTGTCCGTGAGCAGACACCTTGCTGATCCCTGCTGGAAAATATTAGTGGTTCAAATTTCTTTTGAAATTTTGCGTCCCCTCAGAAAATTGCGCCCGGGGCGACCGCCCCCGAGGACCCCCCCACGCTACGCCACTGTCTGGTAGGGACCATAGCGGAGGAGCCAGGTTCTGGATGGGTGACAGGACAGGCAGCTTGAGTTGGTGTGGGAGGACCCCTATGTGAGTTGAGAGTCTTGTCAGTATTTCACCAGATAATGTGTTGGTCTGTTAAGTTGATAATGTGTTTCATGGTTTCTGCAATCCTGATGATGTTCATCATAGCTTGTAGATGACTTGGTTCAGTAGCCAGCGGGTAGTAGCATAGTCTGCTGATGTTGGGTGGCATTAATGGAACCCTCTGTACTTTGTAGTCTGCAGACAGAGGAGGGGAAGTATGGGAGAGTCCATGTGTTCATTATGAAAGTGGGTGGGGAATGTAGGAGGATAGGGGTTTGAGGCCCTAAAGGATCATCATAGGCAGGCTTGCATGTCATATGTCGGAGCATTGGTAATTTTGGCGATCTCCTCTGACATTGTAGGTCTGAATAAAATGGGTCCTGAAGGGCCAAAAAAGGTGGCACGGTGTCCCTTCCCTTCTCCTGTAGCAGTTGCTGGAACTTCATTGGCAGATGCAGCTCCAAAAAATTAATTCCAGTGAATGGAAAGGAAGATGGGGGAAGAGAGGCTGTGGATCAGCAGTTGCCTTCCACTTACCCAGTGTGATGGTGCTCTGAAGCTGGGTCTTTCCCAGAATGGGAGAAATCTAAAGTTGTATACATTGTAAACATTTTCATGTGGGGCATATTAACCAATAAAGTAAGGAAACAAATATTTTTTTTATGTGTAAAATGTTGGTAAATGTATTACTTATGTCCTGACAGGGAAAAAGTCACATGATCCACGAGAATATGATCCACTGACACAAGCTGACAGTGATGAAAGTGAGGATGATCTTGTTATCAACATCCAGCAGAATGGAATTCAGAACGGGAAGAACACCCGAGGATCAACACGTGACCCTGATTCTGATGGAGTCTCCAAGAGAGTTCAGCAACGGCCAGTGGACAGTAAACTTGAGGGATTGTCAACATCGGACGTGGATCCAGAACATAAAGCAACTTCACCCTTTGTGTCGTATGTGAGAACAACACTATTTCTTGTCACATTGGCCATCTCTATGATCATGGTGCTTGTATGTGCATTTCTCATCCCATGTCCTCTCAGTAGTCAGAAAAGTTTCTGGACATTGAATGTTGGAGAAGAAACAGGTAAGACAGCATTGGGGTCCTAATTGCGTCACAAATGTATCCTAGTTATTTTGCACATGTGTAATGTGTCAACTGTACAATAGTTAAAACCAGGGATGCAAAGATACCATTTCTTTAAGACCCGGGTACGAGTACCGATAATTTTTTTTTTAAAGGTACTCAATGATACCGGTTACTGATACTTTTATTTAATGTCATGTGACCGCTTCCCAATAAATAATCTAGGAATTTGCTGAAATCCTGTCCAATTTATGGAAATGTTGAAATGTATGGCCAGACACCCCATTTACCCACTGCACAGACATGCACACGCCCAGACCTCAGAGATATACATACATACATACATACTACATACGTTGTAGTGGAGGACAAAAAGTGCGATAAAAGGCCTCCACACTTTAATAAGTGTGTTTACTATTGCAGAAGCCACTTGCACATCACAGCAATTCGATGCATTGCATCCCAGAGCTCCTGTGGCACTTGTTATTATGTTATTATCATCTTAACATCAGACACACAAGACGTTTCTCACCATTCGGCATACCAACCGCTGTGACGAGAAATCTCCATTACTAAGGTGTGGGTTACCTGAGAAAATTCCAGAAAACAATCCAGGTGTGAACCCACCTAGAGCCAGTGCTAAGGCTCTCCACTTGTGAGTGTATCCACGACAAGTTATATATCTCAACATATTGTATTAGACATACTATACTATGTATTGTGCATTCTGTTTCTTTTTTTATATGTATCCATGGTGATGATGAAATTTTGAAAGCCACCAGAATTCCCTAGCATTGAATTTCGCGCTGACCAGATACGTATCTACCATTTATACTTTTGGTTTGGGGGAAACCACTAACCATTTTGGTTCAGCTGGGCATTTTGGTGGTGTGACACACTGTGGGCGCTTACCATTGTTTTTTTCATTATATATATATATATATCTATCTATATAAAGTGTATGGATCTGGTGGTGTATATTCCCCTGTGTTTTTGTTTTAAAGTGAAGGCATTAACCCCCAGGAGGGAATGTTTTTTGTTTGGTTCTTGCTACCAGCAATCAAGGGGATAAATAGCTCCTACTTGAGAAATAATGGAGGGGAATATTGAGAGACACAGAAAGGTGCAGCTCCTGAAGCTGGGAGGTGCACATTGGTAGAACAGAAAACCAAAGGTTGGTTGGTATAAATTTTGTATAGTGTCCCTGCTAGACAGAGAGGGACATTAAGGCTGGGTGCACACGAGCGCACCTAGTGCACCCGTGCGCATGCACTTACCGGCGCAGCCATGTGATGCTGCGACGGGGCAGGTCACACGCTTGTGCGTGCACAGCAAGCGTCCACCTAGAAAACCTCCCCGTCGATGTGCTAGGATGCGCGTCGACGGGGCTTTGCAACGCTGAGGGGGGGGCCAGGTGGGCGTAGAGTGGAAAGAACGTCCACTCTCATGGACGTTCCTTCCACTCTGAGTGCGCTCGTGTGCACCCGGCAGTAGTGAGTTAGCTAGTGCTCAGATGAGCAAGGATTTTGTTTTGTATTATGGTTTCTTTGCAGCTGTGTAAATAAAACCTGGAAGCTTAGATGCATCGTAGTCTGTTTGTGATGTAATTGCCCTAGAGGACCGTGCTATTGCGCCCTGTGACTGCAGGATCACAATATACACACACCAGACCTCAGACGCATGTATACCCAAACCAGACCTCAGACACATGTACATACATACATATATACATCACAGAATGGACGCACTCACGTAAAAATATATATATATTCTATACATATATCTATCCCAGACCTCAGACCCTAGGTCGGCTGCCAGTATGCACTAACAGCATTCTGCCAGGCTTCTCCAGCTGGGCGAGTTCCAGCAAGCGTCTGCCGGAGTGTGAAGGTTGTAACGCGGCTCTGCTGGTGCCGTGCTCTCGAGAGATCTCATAAACTTTTCAAGATCCTGTGAGAGCTCAGCTGGAGGCCCAGCGGCCACGTTACAACTTTCACATGCCAGCAGCTGCTTGCTGGATCTCTGCGAGCTGGAGGGGCCTGGCAAAATACTGTTTTAGCATTCTGCCAGATGCCCCAGCCCTCGCATACCGCCTGGCAATCCAGCTCAGTGCTGGCTTTTGGTATTGGTAGAAGTGTCGGGGGCATTTGCACGAGTACAAGTAATCCTACAAATGCCGGAACGGCACCCCTTCTAGTATAGGTATCAACACATCCCTAGTTAATACTTTTGTTCAAGAGTTACAAGTGCATAGAATGATTTCACCAATTATTTGAACTGTCTTGGTTTAACACAAGTGTCCCAGAAAGGGATAAAAGGTTACAGCCTAAAGAATCAGACTAAAGAGAAATGAGGCAAGGTGTCCTTTGATATCCAAGACCTTGGATGTCCTTGTACAGGATAGAAGAAATATCAGGAAAAAAAAAGCCAGTCAGGAAACTTGGAAATACAAGAGTAAGACCACCCACGTCAACCCCCCCCCCAAAAAAAAATCACAAATTCTGAATAGACAGTAGTCAGTCGGGGCATGGGAATTAAGTTAATTTTAACTTCTTTAAATAAAATGGGAAGAGATCAGTAGTCAAATCCCTCCTTTAAGGGAATTTGTTTTATTTTTAAAGGGACACTACCCTTACATAAGCGGTGTTACGATTCCAGCCCTGACCCGTGTATGTGCTTACTGTACTTTGAGCTCCCCATGTGAAGTATAGGGTGTGCAATCAGTAATTAGTGTTAGGATAAGTACGGAATTACAAGGTCCTAGCGCTAATTACTGCATTGCTGGGCTAAACAAATTCTTATTGTCGCCAAAAAGCTTAACCACCACCCCCCCCCCCCCATAAATCAGATACTCGTCTCTCATCTTGTGTTGAACAGTGGCCCGAGCCGCTGCTTCTTGCTGTCGGGAGCAGAGTGAGACTGGGGCAAGAACCTCTTAATAATAGCCATTATACAAAAAGATAAACAAACACTTTACCGTGCCTGAAGAGTGCCTTTCTTAACTCTGTCACCTTTCC
This sequence comes from Leptobrachium leishanense, assembly GCA_009667805.1. Classification (NCBI taxonomy): domain Eukaryota; kingdom Metazoa; phylum Chordata; class Amphibia; order Anura; family Megophryidae; genus Leptobrachium; species Leptobrachium leishanense. The sequence goes on along the minus strand of CM019070.1, from coordinate 90,726,868 downwards.
TTTAGGTGTACTTTCTCCTCTTGAGCTTTTTGATGTGAACAAGGATGACGTTCCTGATATCTTGCTGTCTTTCAGGTCTTCTGCAAACCTGTCTCTGGGTAAATAACCGTCACCATTTGATATAGTAAACACAATGTATATGTCAGAGTGACTTATAAAAGATTATATTTTAAGATATCAAGCCAAATAGAAGTTTCCTTTCAATGATCTGGTTAATAGGAAATTGTCTCACATAGTTGAGGGTTGCATATGGTGGTTCAGAATGGTAAATAAAGATACACAGCACATTTTAAAAGTTGAGCACATTTTAAACCTTTTCAAATATTTCTAGTATGTGTTAATAAAAGCAAAAGAGTAGAATCTTGAATATATAGAATAAAAATTGATTACAAATGTGATGCAATTGTTATCTATTTAGCAGTGCAACATCATTTACATTAGTCGCCCAAATTAATTACTAATTTTTTTTTTTTAAATTTGTTTTTATCACAAGTAATACAACTTTTTTTTAATATAAAGTTTTTTTTTATTGAGGTTCACATATAACAAATATCATTAACAAGATTATGTGAGCCGGTTATCCTTTACAAAATCACATAACACACTACATTCTACAAAAAAGAAATAATAAAATAAAGTAGAAAAAACAAAAAGTAATTTCGAAGTTATTCCCAACTATACTTTTATTGTGTTGCTTAAAACACACCGTTCCTGACCTGGGTTTTGTTCTCATGTTTACAGATAAGTCACAACACCAGCTCTTGGTAGCGGCCATCTCCAGCGCTAATGGCAGCATCATTTGGAACACGCGTGTAAAGGAAGACATTCGCAGCATTCAGTGTGGCCAGTTGATATTAGAACCACAGAGAAACGATACCTGCTTGTTAACTGGCACCTCCAAACTTCTTCAGCTAGTTAGTGCTACCTCAGGTACCTGCAATCGTCTTTCTTTTATCTTCTTAGAAAAAGGCTGACATATAGATATTATGTACATTTTTTATTTATTATTTTTTTAAATCGCCGTTAGTGTCGTAACTACCACAGTAAATCCTTTTGTTTTCTTGGAAAGGTAAAATACATTCCTCCTTAGAATTAACCTTTCAGTGAAGATTTCACTGTGGATTAGGTTTGCAGTAATCGGAGTTGCACAGTCTTCATGGGTTTCTACAACACTGGAGTTTTTCATAATGTCCTTAATTACTGGAGCAAAGGATTTATTTATAAAAGCTAAACTAGGTGCCAGTTTGGAGGATAGATGTGTAGCCGTCACATGACACGTTGACCGCTGATGGCACCGTTTTGATTTTCGGCTCTCATTAATTACACTTTCAAATAACCCCAAAAACTCCGTGGAACCATTCACAACCAAGACACTAAGCTTAGCACCTGAGCATTCTGACATAAATGTTTGGGTTATAACATGTCCAATACCAACCCTGCTGTTAAAGGATCTTACTATCTCGTGATTGCTTACTGTACTTCGCATCTCCTATACTTAAAATGGGATTTGCAAGTTGTTAAAAAATAGAGACTATTCCATGGTTGTCAATGTGCAAACAAGGGACTTTTGACAACTCTCAAAAGTTAGTGTAAACCTCCCATTAAAACAAATTAAAGTTGGTGTTATCTCATAAAAAAGTGGATTCTGTGGATTTAAGAAAAAAGCCCCAGAGCACTACTTTAATACCCAATGCAGCATATAGTGCATATATGCTGCAGTTTGTGGTACGTACCTGCTGAGCTACATGTTACTATACAGGTGCATACCACAGCCATTCAGGGCGCAGGTTATTCCCTGGGCAACATGTTTCACAAGGACATTACCCTTGTAGACCTGTTGTATGGTTGTTGTGTCACAACAATAAAAATAATCTCGCTGCAACTGCAATACTCTACACAAGTATTGTAAAGGCCACCGATGTGCATTTCACATTACTTGTGTCCTAATTAAAAAATTAATACATCCATACATTCATATAGTTCATTACGCAATAAAGACCTGTAATGGTTACAACGCAATTTTATTTAAAAAAAAACAAAAAACTCCGTGGTGCAAATATATACGTGTAGTACAATATACTTTTCATGTATTGGATATCACAAAGTTGCTGTGCTCCTGTGCAAATCGCATGCAATAATTGGATGGAATATGGTACTTATCTTTTCGTATCCATGTTCCGGTACAGATTGCAGTTTATCAGGGCTGGGGAAATTAACAATTGATAAATTTTTTAAATTTTTGATTGATTACATTTAGGGGAGCCCATCACTAGGAGTCCAAATCCGGAGCTGTACTGGCTTCCTGGGGCCCTGGGCGGCCCTACAGCAGCATGTGAAGGATGTGAATCACGCTGCTTTGGCGCCACCCTCCAGTCATGTGTGTGACGCACGCGTCACACACAGCGACTGACGCAGGAAGAAGACGGCAGACGAGAAGGCAGCAGAGGAGCAGTGAGTATGGTGCTGCCTGTCTCAGTCCAGCCTCGGGGCCCAGACCCCAGGCACAGGCCGGGGCCAGGGCCCAGACCCAAGCAGATCCGCAAAAAGTAGTTGTATCTGTATGCACGTTATAATTAATCGAAATTAATCGATTAATCGAACACGAAAATTTTAATCTGTACTGGCCCTATAATTTATACCTCAAAATATCTGATGTAGCACTCCTTTAGGAGGATTGCTCTATGTATTATACAGTTCTTTAACGTTCCTTGTGTAGTACAAACAACTCACATTCTCCAGAGCCAAAACAGGACCTGGCTCTGGTATTTTTGAGAAAGAATTTTACCATAAAGGATACATTGAGATTTCTCTCGTTTTCAAGTATGTCCTGGGTGGCGAGCATGTACCGTTAGGTACACAAAAAGATGGTCAGCACCCAAATTTGTACCACCACCAGTATCCCAATGCCAAACCAGATCTATAGAGGTTTCCCCCAAACCAATGTGACGACAAGCATAAATATACGTATCTGGTGGCGTGATGACAATCGCTTCTTGGTATTCAGGTGGTTCTCATGATATGCATCATCCAAATGGGTTATATAAAAAAGAAGCAAAGCACAAAATACATAGAATAGTGCAGGGTGTATAAATAGTGATGGGATGTAACACTAATAAGCTGTTCCACTCACAAGTGTAGAGCCCGAAGTGCATCTGGGTCCTTTCTCTTCTTCTTATTTTGAAGGAGACCCACACCCTTCACAATTGATGGCTCCTCTCATTCATCGAATATGAAAGAAAGCATAAAGACGGAAGAAAACTTTTTTGTGCAGATCCACCAAGAAGTATTTAAAATGGTACAAATAGAGTGTCAACTCACATTTGATGGAGCTTATGGCCATGCTCTAGGTGTTAGTGCCAGTGGATTTGTTTAGTGGGTCAAATCCACGAAAACCTCTAACGAATTCCAGGACAAAAGGGACCAGGTTAAAAAAAAGCCTTTAATTAAAACATAAAGTAATAAAATTCTATTAAATCAGGCTCTGCCAGAACGCGTTTCGCCGCGTGCTGCGGCTTCTTCAGCTGGTTTAGAGTATTTGTTTAATATCACATATATATAATCCCTTCAATTAGGGTAAAAAGCTCCCCATGTGTCCGGAATCAATTGGCGTACATTCCACGCCTCTGCCGGCAAACTCTCGGTGCGCGCCGCCATTTTGCGCATGCGCGTTGATGGTGCGTGCGTTCCACCCTGCATTTCCGGTGTCTCGTTCTTTGAACGCAATCGGCCATCACATAAAGAATCTTATTGCAACATACGTCCTCAGCGCAGTCTCCTGCGGAATACCCCATGTTGAAAAGAGGATATCGATAACCCTTTATGTACAAATGCTTTCACACTAGATCCACAGACCCCCTTCCAAAACGCTCCATCCTGTTAGATACTGGGGATTATTAACTTCTAAAGATGTTCAAAATAAGTTCATCCAATGAGGAATGTATCTTGAAAATAGAAACTAGATGTTTACTGTATTGCACATTGTTTACGGTGATATAAAAAGCAAAATAAATGGCAAATTAAGTAATGTAAATTAAACCTTCGGTATATGATATATAAATGCATTAATTTAAATCAGTGATAACAAAGAGTATAACTATTGAATTATCAAATAATATACAACCTTTAAAAAATATGCAAAAATTATAAATTAACCTTGTAATAGTGGTGTAAATATTACATTGTCTGAAAAGGAAATAAATATACAATAGTAATGTGGTGTAAACTTAACCCTTTAAAGTGACCCTTTAGTGTTAGATTAATTGATTTATTATGGAAGGTACTGTAGTACTGGGATTCACCTCTTGTTACCTAGTAGTTATTAGTGAAGTGGAAGACATTAAAGTAAAAACCTAGTAAATAAAGTGATAGAAAATTTATACCAATTACTATAATAGGGATTGTGAAGTCTGTGATCTACATATAATGGCACTTTAATGTTAGGTTAATTAATTTATTATGGAGGGTATTAAAGTACCGTTAGGTGTCTTGCCCAAGGACACTTACTGGAGAGGTGCTCTTGCTGGGATCGAACCCATGTCTCCACATGCTCTCTCCACGCAGAGCAGTGATGTTACCTCTACTCCACCCAGCTGGTACGGTTTTGAAGGCCTGTGGTCAAACAAAGGGTGACGCTACCCTTCTTCGCTGTTGTGTATATCCTCAAAGACATAAGGACAGAGAGAAAACTTCCATGGTGCAGAACATTTTATTTATTTATAAAGGATTTTACCAGGAAGGATACATTGAGATTTCTCTCGTTTTCAAGTATGTCCTGGGTTCAAGAACATTAAAATGTTACAGTTGTTACAGAAATGCAAAGTAATACAATGCAAGATATTAAAAAAACACAAATATACAGATTAACAGAAAATAAATATGTAGGAAATAGTCATTATGTTACATGTTTAGAGGTGCATTCCGCATTGAGGTATGTTAATAGGGAGCTCTTGAGTGACTTTAGACTGGGGGAAGATTTGACGGTGTCTGGGAGGTTATTCCATAACTGTGGTGCTCTGTAGGATGAGGACCGAGCCGCTGTCTTTTTGTATTGCGGTATTGCAAGTAAGGTGCTGGTCCTAGACAGGGGCGGATCCAGAGACTAGTCTCGGGAGGGGCACTGACAGAAAATAAGGTGTTTTAGCAGAGAGCCCGACTCACGAGAATTTACAGAGGGCCCGGCTCACAGGAGCTTACAATCTAGAGGAGCAGAGGGCACCCAGGAGTTTACAATCTAGAGGAGCAGAGGGTCCGGCTCACAGGAGCTTACAATCTAGATGAGCAGAGTGCCTGGCTCACAGGAGTTTACAATCTAGAGGAGCAGAGGGCACCCAGGAGTCTACAATCTAGAGGAGCAGAGGGCACACAGGAGCTTACAATCTAGAGGAGCAGAGGACACCCAGGAGCTTACAATCTAGAGGAGCAGAGGATACCCAGGAGCTTACAATCTAGAGGAGCAGAGAGCACCCAGGAGTTTACAATCTAGAGGAGCAGAGGACACCCAGGCGATTGGAGGTCAGAGTCGGTGTAGTTTAATGAAGTGTAAGTGCTCATGTCGACATGGTGTGACATGTCTTGTGAGCTTTGCAAACTTTTTTTACCTCTCTATGCTAGATGGTCAGAATAGCAGTTCCTTGGGCTTGGAACAATCATTATTATATATTGCATAATGTATGCTGCAAGCTCTTCCATGATTAAAAGTCTAGGGTTGTTGAATGTTAAGGTTTATTTTCCTCTTTCTAGCACAAGCATAAAATGTTGTGGTTTTATATATTTGCTCATGATGACAGACAACTCTGACTTCGCTCCTGAAAAGCTTTAATAACAGGAATAAAATGTGACAATGCCGTTTTTGATGCTGAGTTATACTGCAATGAATGGGTTACAGTTTTCACAGCTCTGTTGTGGTTTCCATTAGGATATGAACTTTAATTGATGGCCAAAGGGGAATAGGGCACACATTACTGATTTATTATAGTTTCCAGAATGACATAATCTTAGATTCTATGGTTTCACACTCAAGACGCTTTGCTCATAATATGACCCACAGATCATTGACAGTAGATGGGAATCATAGAGCTTGGTGTGTGTCCTCAGCTGAATGAATGGTCAACTGCAAGTTTCTTGGCACATAGAGGCATATTTAGATGCAGGCCCCCCACATCCACTTCTTTGCTGGCAAAATTAAAGGACAATGTTTTGAGAGAAAGAGGCTGTTACCTCCTTTAATGCCAAAGGGCATACCAATGCCACTCAGTGTAACACTGTATCAAGTCCTTGTCTGCTAGGACTTTTGATGCTACTAAGTGGGATGTTTGGACTTTTAGATGAATAAATGTAGGCTAAATCAGTGATTGCAAGAAGAATTAAACCCATCTTTACATACAGAAACAACTTTTTTATATATTCATTTATCATTTATTCATTACATAACTTGCCCAAAGATCCACATTTACAAACAGTCCCTGTTTTTGGATTCCTCTCCCTGGCCTTAAATCACCCCATGTTCTGAATCTCCCCAGCATAGTTTGCCACCAGCAACTTTTTTTACCTCTCTATGCTGCTCAGGCTCAGCTCACAATATGGACTATGGAGCAGATCTGTTTGCTTCCAGAGTTCCAGGATCCAGCAGCTTCATTTATGAAATGGAACCTCGCCTTGAGTGTCTCAGACATTGTGGCGCGCGCCTCCCAGCTCCTGCTGCTCGCTTTCCCGGCCGGCTTGAGGCTTCCTGCCCATGTGACACTGACTCACCATGTGACGGTGACCGGCCCATGGATTGACACGTGAGGGGAGGGGGCATGGCTGGCTCGCTCACTTCCTGGCACCTGCTCGCTGGCGCAGGCGCTGCTCGCTGACCACTCGTATTGAGTGAGTGCGGCCGCGGCGGCAAGGCAATCCTGGCTCAGCGTGAGAGGCATAGGACAGGAGTTACATTTTTTTTATCATCAGGCAGGCCGTGGCAGTGCGCGCCGCGGGTCGCGGCGCGCGCTGCTTCAGCAATGGAGTCTGCTGCCTGACCTCAGAGCTGAAGGCAGAGGCAAAGAAGCAGTAATTTTTTCAGAATCTCGGGGGGGGCAATTGCCCCGTTGCCCCCCCCCTGGATCCGCCCCTGGTCCTAGATCGGAGGCTATAGGATGAGGGAGCTGCTGGGGGAAGCGGTCTATTCAGATAGGGTGGCAGCTTCCCAGAAAAGCTTTTAAACACCAGGTTGGAAAGGTGAAGGGTGCGTTTAGACTCCAGTGATGGCCAATTTAGCGCTTTTAACATGTCACAATGGGGGGTCATGTAGTTACATTGTAGTGCAAAGCAGCAGAATGAGTTATACAATGTAGTAAGTTTCTGAAGGTGTGTTTGCGGGGCTGCTGCATACACTACATCTCTATAATCAATAGCCGGCATAAGCATTTGTTGTACAATCTGCTTTCTTACCGCGGGGCTCAGGCAGGATTTGTTTCTGTACAGGTCACCTAGTTTGGGGTAAAGTTTAGATGAAAGTTTTTCGATGTGGGGGCCAAAGGATAGATTTGGGTCCAACCACATACCTAGATATTTGAGAGACGTGACTGTGGTCAGTGTGCCATTTGAACATCTAAATAATATACATATATCCAATGGTGAACAACAAGCGATACACTCACCGATGGTGGCGCCCTACTCAGATTGGCTCTGTGTGTGCGGGTAACACTGTTACGACCATTGACTAAAGAGGTAAAACGGTGGACCAATCCTAAAACATTAAGGTGTAGATAATAATGAACCAATCACAAACGTTCTACATGACATACTTCCTTACTTCCTTAAAAATGCTGAACGCTCACTTTCACGAAATAATAAGCAATTAGGATAGGCACACTTGTCAGAAGACAAAATATATATCTTTTGTTAACTTACTAACACTTCTAATATTTTTTACCGCTGACTATGAAGAGATGGCATATAGTTACATCATCTCAAGGTTCTTAAAACAATTAATATAATGTTCTTTAATAGGATAGATAAGAAAAAAGCAAAGTATAAGCACATATTTCCTTTTTACACATTTTGTGTTGCAAAGCAATTTGTCTTAACCCTTTCAATAGCAGTGACTGCATCCAGGGATCCGGTAATTCAGATACCGTATATTCTCAGTCACATGTATACCTGTATATTCAGCGCTGCGGAATATGCTGGCGCTTTATAAATAAAGAATAATAATAATCATACCAAATCCACACTCTGTAATACTACTACTATACCTGACATTCTGTGCACTTTCTGGGTATTACAGAGGCATGATTTGTACATGTCAGTTCTCCTGACATGTTCAAGTCTCCTGGCTCCTGACAAGCCTTGACGGGCAAAAAGCGCGTTGAGTGCATCCACTGCTAGGGACCAAAATTAAAAAAAAATCCTTAATCTTTATTAGAGAGGGTATTCTGGTGTATGATTGGATACATGATGCTCCTGGATTGTAATCTCATTTAAAGTCTGCAACGCACATGTAAGCTTATGTGCAATATGCCGCTGAATACTTGATACGCTTTTAAAAGCATCCAGTCAACGTTTGAGTTAATATATCCACAAATATATCCTATTTTTAAGGGTCCCTACCCTGGCTTTTTCTTTTTGCATTGTTTTTGCTTGCTTCTACATAAATATGAGTGTGTGATTACTGGCTGTGACTGCATTTACAATTTTAACCCTAGCACTTGAAATTTGCACGATTATGATGGAATATTCTGCAGGACAACTTGTTTAAGTGTGTGGTGGTAATGTTTTGAGTCCTGGTCGAGTTTAGCTGTTAAAGGATTTTTTTAATAAGGAATTGTTTCAATATAGGTTATATTTTACTGTCGCAGGTAGAAATATTTATTCATCGGGTTTCCTAGCTGGATAGTGTTTTAATTGGATTTAGAGGGTTAACCCCCGATTCTCCTGTGATTATCATTATATGTAACCCTTTTTCCTCATTTATTTTTGAGTTGCATCCAATCACTTTTGTGAGTGGATTAGCTAATGGTTAACAACTTGCACTCCTTTTTTTCATTAGCGTCTCCCCTTAAATGATCAGGCCAAATATATTTTGGATGTTTTGGAAGGCACATCAAATGAATAGTATTTCATATAAAAGAGATTGCAAAGCAGTATAATTTCAGGTTTTCTTTCCCTCCTGTTGTTTTAAAATGGTTAGAAACAATATGGAAAACAGTAAAAAAGGAAATTGATGAAAAGTAATTATCTTGAAAGGGTCTGCGAAAATAAACTATAATGATAGTCACCCATTTAATTTAAACTGGACGAAAGGAAATTCAGCCTAAAGCATAGGAAGGGTTATTTTACGGTGAGAACAATAAAGCTGTGGAATTCTCTGCCTGTTGAGGTGGTTGGGTGAGAGACTGTACAGACTTTTAAAAAAAACACTAGATGACTTCCTGCAGACACAGAATATTAAGGATTATAATATTTAATATGTGGGTAAAAGCTTCTTGATCCAAGGAGAAATCTGACTGCCATTCTGGGGTCAAGAAGGAATTTTTTCCCAGTGTGTTGCATATTGGCGAGCGCTTCAGACTGGGGTTTTTGCCTTCTTTTGGATCAACAGGTGATGTGTGAAAGGCTGAACCTGATGGACGCATGTCTTTTTTCAGCCTATGTAACTATGATGATAAAAAAAAATATTACAATTAAGTATTTTTCTCTTCCAAGCTGTATTTGTTTGTGTTATACAGCTTTCCACGAGATAATTAATTCCATTTCAAACATGGCGAAAGTTTTGAGAATCGGAGGGAGAAAGTTGTTTGACAAAAAGAGTAATCCGCTTTATGTGGTAACATAACTCCTGCATTGTGTCTGTTTGAAAGGTATATCACTATGGACAATGAACCCGAGTCATGTTATGAATGGAACTATAGCCGCGCCTACTGTTATCCTGCCAGACCTGGATAATGATAACACTAAAGACTTGCTGGTGCTCACCATAGGAGAAACTCAGGTAACACAGACTAATATTTCGCCGTATTTTTATCCTACACCAATATTGTGCATCTGGAATGTAAGCGTGCAGAATGCTGTGCCTTAACAAGATAAGAGGCCAGTAAATAGATAAAATGTGCATTGTTAGATTTATTTATTTATAAAGTACTAGGTGGAAAGCCTGCCCAGAGGGCAGGCTAGTGTTGTTGTCGGCATCTCAGAATTCATGTCCACATATTTGTTTTTCAATGTCCAATCTAAGCGTATCTCTATAAAAATGCGTTTGTAACGCGTCCGTCGCCGTCCCATCTGCAACAGGAGGGCCAACTGAGCAGCTCTGATGGGTGCACGCACAACTGACAGAGCAGGTTCCTCTTCCCTCTTAGATTGTAAACTCACGGGAACAGGACCCTCTGGGCTCCGGGAGGAAGATGAGCAGGAACTGGAACCGGAGACGGGAGGGAGCCGGTGAGGGGCCTAATAGACAGCCTCCGGGGGAGACTCAGGGCAGGGGGGGGATCCGTGAGGGACAAAAAAAATCTGATCCATTGGAGAGGGGCTGTGTGCCTCTCCAATGGATTGGATTTTTTTTTGTCCCTCGCGCACGCCGGCAGTGCACTTGCCGCGGCCGTTGGATGTGCGCACGTAGCCAGCAGTACGCGGTTTGCGTGCGCAGACGGCAGCGTTGCGACGGCGATGGAGGGGGCCGAATAGACAGTAGGGTTGCCACCTTTTTTTCAAGCCAAACCCTAACATTCTAGTGTTGTGCTTGGGCGGCCATTTTTTATAGCATATACATTATGCGTATATTTACTTTATGCGTATATATAATGGCATGTGGTATGCATGGCATGTCAGGCTGGTATTTAGGCACACTGGTTATTATGACACACTGGTATTGTGCCTGGCAGACTGGTATTGTGCCTGGCAGACTGGTAATAAGGCTGGCAGACTGGTATTGTGCATGGCAGACTGGTATTGTGCATGGCAGACTGGTATTGTGCATGGCAGACTGGTATTGTGCATGGCAGACTGGTATTGTGCATGGCAGACTGGTAATGTGCATGGCAGACTGGTATTGTGCATCGCAGACTGGTAATATGGCTGGTAGACTGGTATCGTGCATGGCAGACTGGTATCGTGCATGGCAGACTGGTATCGTGCATGGCATACTGGTATTGTGCATGGCAGACTGGTAATGTGCATGGCAGACTGGTAATGTACATGACAGACTGGTAACATGGCTGTCAGACTGGTATTGTGCATGGCAGACTGGTATTGTGCATGGCAGACTGGTATTGTGCATGGCAGACTGGTATTGTGCATGGCAGACTGGTAATGTGCATGGCAGACTGGTAATGTGCATGGCAGACTGGTATTGTGTATGGCAGACTGGTATTGTGCATGGTAGACTGGTAATGTGCATGGCAGACTGGTAATATGGCTGGTAGACTGGTATCGTGCATGGCAGACTGGTAACGTGCATGGCAGACTGGTAACGTGCATGACATACTGGTAATGTGCATGGCAGACTGGTAATGTACATGACAGACTGGTAACATGGCTGGCAGACTGGTATTGTGCATGGCAGACTGGTAACATGGCTGGCAGACTGGTAACATGGCTGGCAGACTGGTAACATGGCTGGCAGACTGGTAACATGGCTGGCAGACTGGTATTGTGCATGGCAGACTGGTAACATGGCTGGCAGACTGGTATTGTGCATGGCAGATCGGAGGAGACAACAGAGACAGGGCGGCACTCACACTCTCCCTCCCTGTGTGGCTGGTGAGGTGGGGGGAGCGAGCTTACCCCTCCCGGCAGATACAGGGTTAGTGAGAAGAAGCGATCCTCTGCTTCACCCTGCCGCGCTGCTGACGGTCTCCGTCGCGGATTGTTGGACGCGTCTATTCCATAGAGCCGCCCTGTCTCATTGAGCCAACCGCCGCGGCACGCGCACAGCCGGCACGTGCCACGGCAGTTCCATGCGCGCGCAGCCAACCGCTGCTGGTTGCGCGCGCATGCGCAGTCCGTTTTTTTGGCGACGGACACGCCGGAGCTTACTGAATTATAGTATAGATTTTACCAGGAAGGATACATTGAGATTTCTCTCGTTTTCAAGTATGTCCTGGGTTCAAGAACATTAAAATGTTACAGTCGTTACAGAAATACAAAGTAATAAACGCAAGATATTAAAAACAAAACACAGATATACAGATTAACACAGAAAATAAATATGGAAGTAATATAGACATTATCAGGGTTATTCGGAGAGCGTGAAAAGCAGGAGAATAACTGGAGAATGAAAAATTCTAGGTCAAAATAGCCAAACCAGAAAAATTCTCCCTTTCATCTCACTTTCCAAATCGGCTATTTTGACCTAGAATTTTTCATTCTCCAGTCATTCTCCTGCTTTTCACACTCTCTGAATAACCCTGTATGGTACATGTTTACAGGTGCATTCCGTATTGAGGTATATTAATAGGGAGCTCTTGAGTGACTTAAGACTGGGGTAAGATTTGATGGCGTCTGGGAGGTTATTCCTTAATTGCGGTGCTCTGTAGGAAAATGAGCAGTATGCAGACCATACGTGGGCATTATTAATTTACACTGCGATATCCTGAATGATATTTTGCTGTGATGGGAATGTAGTTAAACCAAGAATTTTTCTTTATTTTTTTGTGTTAGATTTTTATTCATTTTTGTCAATAAGCAAAGTAGGATAATAAAAGAAGGTATAGAGTAATGAAAAAAGGGGGAGGAGGCTCAGGAGGGCTACCAGTACAATTCGTAAAATGGTACAGGAAAACAAGGGCATGTATTAATATAATATTTAGTAATAATGTAGATATCCCACTGTCCCTATGGGTTATGTTTAGGAGATAAGATTCCAGGCTCAAAAGGGAGAAATAAGATTGCAGGCGTCAGACAAACTGCAGTACAGTTTAGTTTGGGGCCTGGATAGAGCAGGTTCGACCATAAACCCCATTTTTAAAGCTCCTATAAGGGATGGAACTAGGGTTGCACCGATACCGATACTAGTATCGATATCGGTGCCGTTACCGGGTACTGCAGGAGTACTTGGTACTCGTGCAGTACGCCGATATTTTTTTCCGATACCGGAAGCCGGGATTGAGCCGGCTTGCCGGCATCCTAGGGGCTGGGGCGGCTGTCTGAATGCTCTATCGGCATTCAGGCCCTGGAGCTGCTCTCCTAACTTTGTTTATACTTACCTTCCTTTAGCGACGCCGGGAAAGTCTTCGCGCGTTGGAAGGACCCCAGCCGCGACCATGTGGGACCATGTGATCACGGCTGGGGTCCTTCCAACGAGCGCACGCGCGGAAACTTTCCCGGCGTCGCTAAAGGAAGGTAAGTATAAACAAAGTGAGCAGCTGCAGGGCCTGTCCGAATGCCGATAGAGCATTCAGACAGGCCCTGCAGCTGCTCTCCGCTCATACTTACCTTCCTTTAGCGACGCCGGGAAAGTTTCCCCGTGCGCGCTCGTTGGAAGGACCCCAGCCGCGATCACATGGTCCCACGTGGTCGCGGCTGGGGTCCTTCCAAGGAGCGCGCACAAAGACTTTCCCGGCGTCGCTAAAGGAAGGTAAGTATGAGCGGAGAATGAGCTGGGGGCAAATCCATGAGTTGGGGGGGCATTATCCATGTGCTGGGGGGCATTTCCATGAGCTGGGGAGCATTATCCATGAGCTGGGGGGGCATTATCCATGAGCTGGGGGGGGCATTATCCATGAGCTGGGGGGCATTATCCATGAGCTGGGGGGGGGCATTATCCATGAGCTGGGGGGGGGCATTATCCTTGAGCTGGGGCATTATCCATGAGCTGGGGCATTATCCATGAGCTGGGGGCAAATCCATGAGCTGGGGGCATTATCCATGTGCTGGGGGGGGCATTATCCATGTGCTGGGGGGGCATTATCCATGAGCTGGGGGGGGCATTATCCATGAGCTGGGGGGGCATTATCCATGAGCTGGGGGGGCATTATCCATGAGCTGGGGGGCATTATCCATGAGCTGGGGCATTATCCATGAGCTGGGGCATTATCCATGAGCTGGGGCATTATCCATGAGCTGGGGGGCATTATCCATGAGCTGGGGGGGGGCATTATCCATGAGCTGGGGGGGGGCATTATCCATGAGCTGGGGGGGGCATTATCCATGAGCTGGGGGGCATTATCCATGAGCTGGGGGGCATTATCCATGAGCTGGGGGGCATATTTCCATGAGCTGAGGCATATTTCCACGAGCTGGGGGGCAATATCCACGAGCTGGGGCATATTCATGAGACCTGGGGGCTTTATATGAGGTTTGTTCTTATTGGAAAGCGGTCACATGACATAAGATAAAAGTATCGGTACTCGGTATCGGTGAGTACTTGAACAAAAGTATCTGTACTCGTACTCGGTCTTAAAAAAGTGGTATCGGTGCATCCCTAGATGGAACATTCACATTCACATTCATATAATGTGTAGAAAACGCAAATTGTATTCCGTGACTTTGGCAGACATTGGTGATACACTAGTATTGTAACAGATCTCCGTACCCCGCCTGGGTCACATCTGTTAATGCCGCTTCTTTGCCGGACCCCCGTTCTTTCACCAGCAGGCTTTTGTGCCTTTCTTCAGTTCTTAGACGAGGCTTAAGGACGGGTACATGTAAAGAGCCTTGCTAACATCCCCCAGAAATAAGACGACACGTACACCTGGAGGTTTAGAACAGCAGCCGCTGAACACCTTTTATTGAGATGAATATATATAGTCCCAGGTGGACCTAGAGTTCAATGGAAAATTACACCCTGACAGGCACCCCCCATCCTCAAGTGAACCAAACATGTCCAGACCTGAAACCATAAGGTGCCATGTAATCACAGCCTGAGCATCAGATAATGGGGCACCGTTTGCCCAACAAGGCAGATCAACAAAAAAACAGTCAAACATACACCAGAGAGGAAGCTGGAAAGGGCCAAGATAACTCACCCAGTTATCCTATCAGCAGGCAGTAAGGCTAATGTCAGATGAATGCAGTCTGAGCGCACTCTGCGCGTGCATAACGGATGGACGTACTTGACGGAAGATACTGTAGACACCACACGGTCCGTTTTTTTAAAAAAAGGGAAATTTGGGAATCAGAATTAATTAAAATTAAATGACAGGTACAGTCAGCCAGACCAAAAAAACTTCTGAGCGTAAACGTGATGGACGTCGCCAATGCGCTGCATTTGACGTCGACTCATCACGCACACAGGCCACTGCGCGGACACTGCGCACTCCAGGCGTCTGTCGTAGCGCTTTTACGTAGAGTCCTAAATGGCATCCGTTGCCACCTGCGTGGTGTGTGCGCACTTAGGTGCGCACGTACTTCGTGTGTTGGTCTCTATTGATCACAAATCAATTCTACCACGGACGTTAAACTGTGCGGCAACACGGACGTGATGACTGCGTTCGTCTGACGCTAGCCTTACAGTTACACACATAGACAATAACAGCATTCATACATAACGCACAGATTACACAAACACCCTGCACCCTACAGGCACAGGGCAACTTCAACATAAGAGCGGGCAAGGAAATAATGTAAAATATATGTGATGTGGGGGCACTTAAAGTTACACAAATGATAAATATTTATATGATAAACACTGTAATTTATGTAAAATCAAATGAAAATGCCACCTAACTAGATGTATTGGAGACACAAAAAATATATCCAAAATTTATGTCATAAACTGTGAAATGAAGATATGTTACACATTTATACGGCGCAAACGCTGATATAAAACAGTGAGAACTTAACATGCATGACAGCATAAAGTGACATTCCAAATGCACATGCAAGTGCAACACAAGCGTGACTGTGATACAGGTTGGAGAGAATACTTATATGCGTGCCGACATCCCCCTCTCTGAGACAACCCGCTGTAGAGAGAGGTCTCAAGGATGTGGTTGATGGATCGGATCGGCGCATGTGTGACCTCCGATCCATCTTTCTGCACAGGTGCTTCAGAACTTGTGTACGTAAATGATACGTAATTTGTGTAAGAGCGCAATTTGCATTAGATAGCTTCAGACACATTGCTGTGCCGTTTGCCTGCACGGTTGTGGGGATTTGTATAGGCGCTCTTCTCGTTTTCTTTCCAAAAGTATTGGGGAAGGCCCATTGAGATTATAGCTGCCGTACTGCTCCACTACCGTGTGACCACTCCCTCCACCGCTTGCCGCTCCAGCGCCCCTTATATTTTTTTGTCAGACACATTTGTGTTTGGGAGTCCCTGAGCCGAAGAGGAGGAGCTGCGTGTGGTGAGGGACAAAAAAAGTGAGTAAAATCACCTAGAAAAAAATAAAAATGAAATGGTAACTGGGCAGAGGCGGTCAGCAGCCTCTTCCCAATTATTTAAGGGAAAAAAAAGTAAACTCCTTTTTATTAGAGTATCCCTCTAAAGAATATGAGACCTGAGCAGTGACACAACAAATAGCAGGCCACTTAGGATGTTGCCCGTTCTCAGTGATCTCATAACCCCCCAACAGAAATGTCATTATAGTTTCACCATAGATGATCCGCCGTAGTTAACCGACATAAATACATTGTTATTCCCATAATACAACGGTACTTGGTGAATAACCCCTTATATAGTATCTGCTTATAAAATTTTAAAAAGTGTATTGAAATCCAAGGCCTGAGTTATCTAATTAATGAATGTATTTTCGGGGGCTTTTTCTGTCCCCACTATGAAAAATCTTATCCTCATCTGTACCTCTCTTATATAATCCATCAATTCTACACAACGTGCATGTGTATGTTTTATGTCTATGTATATTACAGAACACTTCTGTTGTAAGCCAAATGTTCCAAAAGTAAATTGCTGTTCCCAGTCTTCTTAAACCTGTACATCAACTTGAATTATTATTAATTCAGTCAAGCTATGCATATGTGTATGCGTATATTATTTATGACTTTTTCAAAAATCTCTTTCATGTATACAGATTTTTCGTAAAGAGTTCTTTGAAGTCAGTAATGCATTGTAAATCCTGGAGTTGATTCCCTGTGTTTTTAGTTCTGCTTACTCCACGTGGATGCACATATGCACACTTTGATATGTGTAAGGGAAGAGATTGCAAAGTTGTGTTTTAGAAATTATTAATTTAAAGCAACTGAAACACAAGTTAACGGTTTAAATTTTTTTAACTTAACATTTATATAGCTAACCAGGGATGCACCAACACCATGTTTTTAAGACCTATACTTTTTTCAAGTACCTGCCAGTACAGATTACCGATGCATGACATTAAATAAATAAAAGTAACAGTTTTACAATAAAGATTTTTGCTGAAAGCCTGCACTATTTCTAGAAGTAGCAAAAAATTTGGCCAGAAAACTCATTCACCCACTGCAGAGGCCTGTACACCACCCATCAGACACACACACGTCAGACCTCAGATTCACACACACACACACACACACACACACACACACACACGCGCCTCAGACACACGCGCCTCAGACACACTTGAGTTTGCTTATCAGAATTCTCTGCCAGGTTCCCCAGCTGGTCGTGTTCCAGCAAGTAGTCGCTGGCATGTGTACGTTAGAGCTCGACTCCCAGACCTGCATCCATGCTCTCGTGAGATCTAACAGGCTGTGTGTAAGATCTCGCAGCAGCGAGGCCGAAGGCCCCAATGGGGCCGAATTATAACTTACACACACCAGAGCTCACTCTCTGAAATGCAGCCAGCTGGGGAACCTGGCAGAATGCTATTTGAGTATTCTGTCAGCTGGCCCCAGCCCTCACATACCGCCCAGTGCTGGCTTCCAGTATCTGTAGGAGTATTGAGGGCATTTGTACAAGTACTCAGAAAATAGCCTGGTATGGGCATCAATACCGATACTATTATCAATATTGGTGCATCCCTAATAGCTACCAACATATCGCAGCGCGTTATTGTTCGAAGTAGGGAAATAAAACTATGAAGATGTATCCATGTAATTGGGCAGACTAGATGGGCCGAAAGGTTCTTATCTGCCGACATTTTTCTATGTTTCTAAGATGACGGCATTTAAAAAGACTGTACTGTGAGCTTGTAGTCTAGAAGAATAAAATAAACTGCTCTTTCTACTTTCAGCCTGATTTGGGTTTCCTACTAGTGTCTGGACGCACAGGTGCTCCACTGGGTGCAATGGTTAAATATGGCATCATGGGAGAAGGTAGACTTTTGGGCCCACAAGCCCATTACACCAGCCAAGGAGCCATTTACATTCTCTTTGGATTTGGTAAGATATATTTTTTTTAATTATTTAAGATGAACCCGTAAAATCATAATTGTTGGACGTTTTTATTGGTTTCTATGTTTTTAAAGTGGATTGTAAAATGTGCATTGCTCATAAACCAGTGATCTGTGATTAGTCATAGATAGAAGTGAGGTAGTTCTTTACATTTCAATGTTTTCCTGTTCTCTTTATGTTTGGATGCCTTTTCTGGTAATAGTTGAATACACTGGGCATTGGTTGGCCTAAAAGCCCCCACTCTTTATTTCAGTGATCATAGAATATTCTGGGGAAAAGTAAAAAAAAAAAAAAAAGTTTATTCATTTTAAAGTATAAACAAATGGGGGTACAGAGATAAAAAAAAAAAGGGAAGAGGTACAGCACTTCTTCCATCAATTTCAAAAGGTATGACCTGCAGAGGCAGACTTAACACAATACGTAGCAAATATAAACCAATTTGCATCTCCCAGGGAAGGAGGAAAAGAAGATTAAAAAAAAAAAAGGGGGATAAGCTTCCCATCCTTTCTTCTGGCAGACACCATGTCTACTATAAATGACACAATTGTATGAAGTATCCCAAACAAACCAATGGTAAGGCTTCACCGCTCCCTCACCCTGAACTTGACGCATTGTGCTTTCTAAGTGCTGTATATCGGCAGTACGGTTTCTGAAAGCCTCAATGTCTGAAATCAAGCCAGTCTTCCACTTCACTGCCAAAAGGGACACAGCTACTGTCCGGTTTCTCCTGGATAACTATAGTACTGGTCGCAGAACAACTCTCCTACACTTCCGATCCTTCGTCTGGTAGGTGCGACTACCTGTATACAGTATCGGAGGAGAACATAACCAGACCAAACAGACAGAAGGGGTTAATAACAGTGTTGTTCATGAACCAGACACACAAAGAGTAAACAGCAAAGATCATCTTTAATCGGGTATCAGGATACACATGTGCCGAACACTAGGGATAAACGCCAGGATAAACTTTTGAGCCAGACACAAAGGGTTAACTTCATAAGTAGTCAGAGGAAATGCCAAGTGTCGTATCACCAGAGTTCAGTGTCGGCCAGATGCCAGGGTTCGTATTATCAGATCGGGTAGCCAAGGAGTGACTGGCGTTATGAGCCGGGAGAGGAGAGTTATGCAAGCCAAAGTCGTCAACAGGAATTTGAATCAATGTACACAAAGCACTGAGGAGTGTAAAACCATGTCAGGGCAACGAGTATAACTCAGGGGACTGGTTTTAAACCTGGCAGCCACATCATCACGCTGCGCCCCTCCTGGCGTGCCTATCACTCGCGTCCTGCCAGCAAGGAATATGCGGCCGGGTGCCGAGGTACCACCAAGGCATGGAACATGATGGCAACTGTCAAAATATGAGCGAGGACCTTCTCCTGAGCTTTAGATAAGGATGTTAGAAAAATATGTAATAGGAGCATTTCCGGGGTCAGATTTATATGGGATCTTAGGACGTTGCTTTATTCAGCACCAAGATTCTATCAATATGGGTTGATTTTCGGGCACGTCCACCATACATGGATACATGGTAAAACGAGCCAACAGTGTCTAAACATCTCCAACAAGTACAAGAAATTGCAGGGTTCAAGACCAAGTGGTGTTCCCTCTCAGGAGTTCTATGCCATCTATATAATAGTTTCTTGCGTGCTTCAGTCAAAGATGCACATTTAGGCCCGTGTCAGACGAACGCAGTGATCACGTCCGTGTTGCCGCACATTTTAACATCCGTCGTAGCATAAAATTCTGATCAATAGAGACCCACACACAAAGTATGTCCGCACAGAAGTGCGAACGCACGTGGCACCGGACGCAATTTAGGCAAGCACGTCAAACCGCTAGGACGGACGCTCAGAGTGCGCTACGTCCACGTAGCTTAGTGAGTGATGGAGCGTAGTCAGACGGACTGCATTTTTGACGGCCAAAATGTTTTTCATATTAATTTTATTTCCCATCTACATCAGTCAAAAAAAAGTCAGTAAAAAAAACGGACCGTGTGGTGTCTACAGTATCATCAGTCAGAAAGTATGTCAGTAGTGAACGGACGCACAGTGTGCTCAGAATGCGTTTGACATTAGCCTTAAATTGCCCACAATCCCATGAATTTTGAAAGGCCCACTTGCCTCGTCCTCAGAGCTTAACAGTTGTCGATAACATAGAAACAGGGACGAATTTACATTTCAGGAGCCAAAATGACTTTTTACATTTTTGTTTTGGGGCAAAAAAAAAACCTTTTAAAAAAAACTATGCTCTATGCTCAGATTTTTATTTTTAAACATTACATGTTTATATCTGGCATAGTTGGAAGGACCAGACTCTGACCTTTCCATTGACGCCTCACTCACTTGACCTTGTGTGATGTAGAAATCAGAGAGGCAGGGTTCCAAAGCCCCCATCTATCCTCAATGCAGTGCCACTGTTTACTTTGTCGAAGAAACACTGCATCATGCCATCACCTCCACACTTGCTGGTGGTGTGGAAAATGGGAAGCGAGTTAGTGCAGCATTGATGTTCACTTTATATTTGTATTGTAGTGTGAACAGTAGGGCAGAGTTAGGGAAAATATTTATTTTTACATAGAACTAAACTGGTCATGTGTGGTTGTGATGCTTCAATGGGGCTGGTCACATGCTATAGCAAGCTCATGAATTGTGCGCACTAAAAGTGTCTGTGCAGAAAGCCTCCCCATCAAAATGCTAGACGCGCGTTGATGGGCTGGAAAGCGCAATCCTCCATAGGGGGATCGAGCCTCGTAGCGCTGAGTGCACTAATTGCGCTCAGTGAGCCTGGTGGCCAGACTTGCATCCGAGTAGAAAGACGTCCACTCTCACGGGTGATCCTTCTGCTCTCAGACGGCCGTCTGACCCCTGCCTTTAGGTATAATCCTTAAGAACTGAAATAAGGCTGATAGTGAAAACGTAAAGCTAATAAGTCGAGATCCCAATGTACCACTAGAAAATCTCTGGCTCTTTTCAACTCATAAGCCATTTCACACTGGACACCCTTCCAGGGTTTCAATCAGCCTTGCGCTTTATGTGAACGATTTATAGGCCATCTGAATGGCTGCATCCTTACTGGTTACTAGTTGCAGGTTTTGTCAGCCTGGAAGAGCATCGAGTGAGACCGCAGCACGGTAGGGGAGGTTTTTAAGTTGCCTACTGATGACCGTCCTTACGCAAGGAGATAAGGAAAAACATGACACAAAAAGACACGAATACTTAAACTGTGGAATAATATATATTTATTATAGGACACAGCTAAAACCCCACCATATATAAAATACCATCTAATAATAAAATAAGAACAACAGACTGTGCTGACAGGTAATTCCACACTTCCACTGTACCACCCCCAAACCAAGCCAACTAAAACTCCGCCCCCATCTCCCATACATCTGATCCACCAAATACCACCTTAAATAAAGGAACCCTACCCCAGCACTGCCTACAAGCCCCCGCCACGAGCTCCTCGCATAACAACCTTAAGCAAGAGGTCCCCCACCAATGAAAAACAGGGCTTGCTCGATGCCCTCCTTAAGTCCAAGAATGAACTTGTTCGTACCCACATCGGTGAGAGGCACCCCATCCTCCATATATCGAAAAGCATCCTCCGCCTCGAAGGGGAGATGCCGCACCCGAAATCTGCCGTGTGAACCTCACTGTCCACCTGTTCACCTTCTCCGGCAAAGCCGCACCACCTCCTGATCTTCCGCTTGTCTCCACACCAACCTCGGCAGCATCTCCGACCACACCACCTCAGTAAAAGATGACAACTCCCTCAGCTGCCGCAGATTCGCCCTCATCTGCTCCAGCAGCCTACCGTGAGGGACCACTCCCAAATCATTCCCCCCCCTAGTGCACCACCAACACAGGGGGGACCTCGCCGTGCCCGAGGGCACCCACCACCGTCAGCATAAACTTCTCCCATTGGAGCCCACGAATACCAAACCACCGGACTCGTGTCGCTGACCCAGGAAAACCCAGTTGCGCGCCGGTCATCCGAACCAATGCACTCCTCCAGGCCCAGAACACCAGCGACTCTCCCAGGATCCATACCACCCACAATGGACCTGGAAAAATAAAAGAAATTAACGCCACTTCCAACACTCCATCCAAAAGAAAAAACTCCACACCTCACACCAATAAATAAATAAGTGTCCATATCTGTAAGGGAAAAAACATCCTAACATGCCCATACATAAGCCTCCCACCTATGAACCTCTCAATTTACAAAGACCCCCATCCCAAAACACCCCAAAAACAACTAAACGTGATACAAACCTATCCATAAATTTAATATAAATTAATATATATATTCCTTTTTAAAAAATTTTTTTATTTAATATAAAACAATAACACACAACCCACCATACAAAACAAATCAGAAGTACATGCAAGCCTACTCCACACCTACCCAACTGACACCTCAGGACACTAGTCCTGGCCGAATGTAGGTACGAAAAGCCCGAGACCTCCACCTGCCCAACTGCTGAATTTTTTCGTCAGACAGACTTAGCCGCGAAGCCTCGGTTGCTGCTCCAATCCGGAAAGAATGAGACCCGAATTCATCCGGGTTCCTCCCCAAACACAACAAACCCTTCTTAAAGATAGCTACAAACGGATATCGAGATAAGGCCGAACCGTCTGCGTGACATAAGGCCACACCAGACGACGCCTGTACCTCCAAAAAAACCCTCACGTTCCTAACCGGGCAGATATCCCAATTCTCGACCCTACCCAAAATGACCCTACGACCCCTTCCCAGCTGATCCGTCTTAGACCTAGAAACCCACACAACCACCAATTCATCAGTCAACCATACGGCATCTGTGCCCAAACCACCTCCTCCTTTCCTCGTGTCACACACCAACTCACCCAACCGAAGGGCCCCAAAAAACCCCAAACAAAATGCTGCCCTCATTAGCGCCGTCTCGTAAGGAGAAACACAAAAACCACCCACAAATTCCCACAATCCCTGCAGTAAACGTCCAGAAACCGGACGCCGTGCGTCCACCCTGCCTCTACCCTTGACATAATCACGAACTGCACACCGGATAACAAAATCCTTAGTGAAAGCCCTATAACCTTGTACCTGAAAAAGAAACGCCAAAGCGGCCAGAGACTGCCTGACCACACCCGGAGACACCCCTGAGTCGAACAATGCCTAAGAGATATGCCCTAAGCAAATGCTCCTCGTCCCAACCACCAACCCCAATGTGAAAAACGCTCACTCAAGGCATCCCATGCCCGCCAAACTCGAGAATATGACTTCCAAGTAGAACCTGACAAAGATCCCCTCACCCATCTTCCAAAAATTCTGAGTCTAGCTGCCAAAGGCCCTCCGGACAAGAGGTCCCCACCTCCTCTGCATTCGGAGCCAAAGAAAGATACTTGTCCCACTGCAAACGAGACAAAGCATCCGCCACTGAGTTAAAGCGCCCCGGCACGTGCCGCGCCCTGCAAAAAACATACATTTTTAAACAAAGAAGCACAAACTCTTCAGCAACCTAATAACCGGCATCGATGAGGCAGAGAACAAATTAACCGCCGACACCACGGCCATGTTATCCGAACGAAACCAAATCCTTCTCCCCTCGAGACTGCCGCCCCAAAGCTCCAAAGCCACCACCAGCGGAAACCATTCAAAATTTCCTAACTAACGCGGACGACAACCATCGCTCCGGCCAACGAGATGCACACAAACGCCCCCCAAAGTACACTCCAAAACCGACACCCCCCCCCCGAGGCATCCGAAAAAAATTCAAACTCCTTGGCCAGTATTTCCACCGAAGGAAACATGGCCACCCCATTAAAAAGAGACAAAAAAGACCTCCAATCCTCCCTCATGGACCTGATATCCTAACAAAATGGTGACTCTCACGAACACCAGATGTCGGCCAAAGCCAAGCCACGCAAGAACACTCTCCCCACCGGCATAAACCGACAGGCAAAGTTCAACTGACCGATAAGTGATTGCAACTCACGCAACCGCAACTTTCTGTCCGACAAGGCCCCCTCCACCTGCCTCATAGCTTCCTCAACCTTAGACAAAGGATGGATGAATGGGTAAAAGCCTGAACGCCGACTCGATGTCCACCTTAGCCATCAAAGCCCACTTACCAGCCGCCCGAACCATATCAACAGCCGCATCGATGGAAACGTACGACACCGAGGCCAAATCCGCTGAGATGTCATCGTTAACGGACCCTCCACGTGGGTAAGACAAATGGTGAATGAGCCGAAACGACCCAGCCGTCCGCTTTGGAACCACTCCCAAAGGAGAAATACACAAATCCTCTAACGGCGGTGATGAAAATTGACCCGCCAGCTGACCGGCCCCAATTTCCTTGCCAAGTTTTCCGCGCACCACCTCCGGATACTCCCTAGCCGACTTCAAATTCCGCAGCCTACCCCCCTGGCCTTACTACAAAAGGAATCCTAAAACCACACTCAAAACCTTCCCGTAAAAACTCAGCGTCCCTACGTCTTCCGTAAAGCTCTAGCCACGGCAACATCGCGTCTAACCTCACCGGGGCGGCCCCCCATCCCCCCCCAAGAGGCAAACCGCCCTGTTTCGCCCTCTTGAAACATCTGGACAAGGAATGGGACCCCCCACAATTAGAACATTCGTGCCGAAACTTGTACCCAATCCCGACTTTACGCTGCCCCTCGTTGAACTGCCAACACCACCCCTTCTTGGGACCTGCCGGTGAAGAACCAGACCCTCCTCCACCGGCGACTCCTGGAAAGGGCAAGGCCCTCTGAGCCACCATTAATCGTAACCATAACGTGATATCCAACTGATCCCAACCCATACCTGGATGAGCCGCCAGACGCTGCCTAAACTGCTCATCGTACTTCCTCCTTGCCCAACTTCCATAAATGCGATTGGTGTCCCAAATCCCATCCACATAACAAAAAAAGAGCCAAACAATGCTGAGGATTTTTCTCGCCCAAAACACTTGCCAGAATACATAAAGCCTGTAGCCAGTTGCCGAACGACCTCCGTTCCTCCTCCTCCTTCAGCCCTTCCTTTTAGATGACTCGTCCCTAACTCCAGTCGCCTCATCCGAACGAAGTAAAGAAAAAATCTCTACATACTCCCCTTGCCAAATTCTCTCCTTCAACTCTTGCTTCAAATGCAGCCCAAGAGGACCTGCAAATGAAACATGGGGGTTTCGGATTTGGCTAGGAGGAACGCCTAACAACTCCCCAGGAGGACCCGACGCTCCCCCTAACCCTACTGACGTAAACGTATCACTTCCATTCTCCTTTCCGACACTCCCACTGGACCCCCCAAAAACCCACCAAGCCTGCGCCAAATCCACCCCCCCCCCCGGCTCCCCATATCCTTAGAACCCAACCAAGACTTAAAGGCAACCTGCAAAAAAGACAAAGAACCCATCTCACCCATGACCCCATTACTTGTCGCCACACTTGTCCCAGCCGGAACATCCTGAACCTCCTGCTCCGCGCTCACCAATCCAGCATCCACAGCCGAATCGCCCACTCCTCCAACTCCACCAGCCTGGAAGCCAGCCGCTGGCTGAGGACTCTGGTTCCGCACAAGAGGAGCTGTGGACAAAAACAGTCTGCCACCATGAACATCAGGCCCCATGACCATCTCACCACACCATACCTCCGTTGAGCAACTACTCCCAGCTACTTCATCACAAACCCTCACACTCAAACCACTCTCAGCCCCCCAGAAACCTCCTCAACCACAGCCCCCCAACCAACTCTTCACTTTCCGTTTCCCTCAAATCCAAGCTCTGAGAGCCCAAATTCCCCGAAACTGCATCACACTTCACAGCGCAAGAAGCTCCAGATCCTCTCACTGCACCCCTGCCAGCTGACTGCTCCCTCGCACCAGCTGACAAACCCCTTGATTGTTGAACAACCTCCCTCCTGGTAGCGCTCACCACACCACCTCTCCGACCAGACACCGAAGAATCTGTAGAAACGGAAACGGGCCTCGAGCGCCTACCTGACACCCTCCTCGAGGAGCTCACGCCCGCGTCAGACCCAACTGCGTCCCCTCCAGCCAACATACGACTGACCAAACTCCCTCTGCCTCTCGCCGCCTCCTACCTCGTCCTCCCAGACGCTGGCCCACTGCTGGAACCACCATCTGGACTGAACCGCTCCGGCGGACGAGAGGCCCTGGCCGGCTGAACACCAAAATCCAGCTCTGCCGCTAGCGCCTCCATAACTCTCCTCCTCGCTCACTCCACACCACGATGCCTTGCCGCCGCTCGAACCTCCGACATTAAATCCTCCATCTCGCCACCTTCCGCCATCACCTCACAGAAAAAATTCCAAACCCCAGACAAAAATGCAGCTGCAGATTTCTTCACAAGTCTACCTCAGGAGAAAAAGGCGCGCAGAGCTACAGAGCATGCACCTTATATATCCTCCTGAAACTGAAACCCCGCCCCTCACGCTCTAACTCTTCATGCGCTACACCCCTGCTAATAAAAATTCCCTCCTTGCGTCCTGGCATCAGAGGCAACTTAAGGGCCCTACTATGCCTGAGTTGCTTCAGGCCTTCATAACCCACTCTAAAGATAAAAATGTTTTGTGGTACATGAATGTTAATTGAATTACCCTTCAAGTATTTGGAGTGCTCCTTGAAATTTGGGAGTCGCCTGCGTTCAACAGCTGGACATGATCAACTGGTGGCCTGATTGCCTTGTATTGATCCAAGTGTGCATTTTTTGGTGCTTTTAACACCACTTAGGGAAATTAAAACACACAATGCAATGGAACATCTGAGTCAAAATTACATGTCTTGAAGCAGAGCTTGCCCATTTTGCACTAGAATATACTTTTTTATTACGGTGTCACATCTATAGCTTATGTGACAATCCCGCAATTTTCTGTGTGTGTATGTTTAGCTTAGGAAACATGACTTTTTATGTTACACGCCCTTAAAAATTTATGAAAATTTAAATATTTTGATTCCAATTCCTATGCTCTTTTCTTTCCTAGGGAATGTCCAGGCGGTTTCTTTAAGGGACATATATGCTCAGGCAAACAATCGCGATAGTTTACCAAGCATTTTGCAGAAAAATGAGCCAGACTGGGAGAAAAGAAGAACAGTCAACCTCTCCAAGCTAATAAATGTTTACAGGTAGAAAGGCTTTATATGCTCAAATCCCATGTTTGAGGCTTATGCACTCATAGACTGTAGTGGCTTTATATTTCATACATCCATAAATATCTACATCTAATTTACAGCTACATTGTACAACATTAGAAGGAGACAATGTGGATTCTTATTTTTTTTTCTAGTGCTGGAGTTGAATTCTTGCAAGCCGTGCCAGTGTTTGCCAGCAATTGTAGTGACCTGCTTATCACTACAAAAAGTGGTTTGTCACTACTACGGGGACAAGATCTAGAGCAGAGATGGAGCCTCAAACTTTTCAACATCAGCAGGTTTGCATTGGCATAATTTTTAATGTAAATCCAAAATGTGCTTATATTTTTTCTTTTACTATATTTTTCTTACATTGTCAAGTTTATCTTATATATTTTTTTACATGGTTACTACTTTTGTCTCTGTCTCTTAAATCTGTATTACTAGGTTTTGGACATACAGTTGCACTTTTATGTAATCCAGACCAAATCTACAACTTTTGAGTGTTTGCTAGAACTGATATATACAGTTGTGATCAAAATTATTCAACCCCCACTGAAATTGAGTGTTTTGGCCAGTTTGACATTGATTTTGATCATTCAGTCATCTTGCTTACAATTAAATCAAAGAGGCACGTGTAGGTCAGACAAATATAACATAACATTTATAATGAAATAACCACAAATGTCTTTTCTGTGCTCACATCATTATCAGTTTTATTCAACCCCCAAGTGACATTCAATCTTAGTACTTAGTACAACATCCTTTTAAAGTTATAACAGCTTTTAAACGTGAAGCATAGCTTGACACAAGTGTCTTGCAGCGATCTACGGGTATCTTCGCCCATTCTTTGCCCATTCGTGGGCAAAAGCCTCCAGTTCAGTCACATTCTTAGGCTTGCGCACTGCAACTGCTTTCTTTAAGTCCCACCAGAGGTTCTCAATCGGATTTAAGTCAGGTGACTGCGATGGCCACTCCAAAATGTTCCAGCCTTTAATCTGCAACCATGCTCTAGTGGACTTGGAGGTATGCTTGGGATCATTGTCCTGTTGAAAGGTCCAACGTCTCCCAAGCCTCAGGTTTGTGACGGACTGCAACACATTGTCATCCAATATCTCCTGGTACTGAAGAGAATTCATGGTACCTTGCACACGCTGAAGCTTCCCTGTACCTGCAGAAGCAAAACAGCCCCAAAGCATGATTGACCCCCCCGCCATGCTTCACAGTAGGCAAGGTGTTCTTTTCTTCATAGGCCTTGTTCTTCCTCCTCCAAACATAGTGTTGATCCATGGGCCCAAACAGTTCTAACTTTGTTTCATCAGTCCACAGAACACTATCCCAAAACTTCTGTGGTTTGTCCACATGACTTTTGGCATACTGCAGTCGACTCTCTTATTCTTTGGAGACAGCAAGGGGTGCGCCTGGGAGTTCTGGCATGGAGGCCTTCATTACGCAGTGTGCGCCTTATTGTCTGAGCTGAAACTTCAGTACCCACATCTGAGAAATCTTTTCTCAGTTTCTCAGCAGTCACACGGGGACTTTTCTCCACTCTACGCTTCAGGTAGCGCACAGCAGTCGAAGTCAGCATCTTCTTTCTGCCACGACCAGGTAGCGTTTCAACAGTGCCCTTTGCCTTGAATTTGCGAATGATGCTTCCTATGGTCTCGCTCTTGGTATGTTTAACATCTTTGAAATCTTCTTATAGCCATTGCCCTTCCTGTGAAGAGTAATCACCTCTTCTCTTGTCTTCCTGGACCATTCTCTTGACTTCACCATGTTTGTAACCACACCAGTAAATGTCTAGAAGGAGCTGAGTATCACAGTCATTTTAAAGCTGCCTAATTGGTGCTTATTATGCTTTATTGCTGCTCTGTGACAGGTGTTTTCAATACCTGATTGAAAACACTTGAATGAACCTCTGTTCTTCAGAGTGGTAGTCTTTAAGGGGTTGAATAATTGTGTCAATGAAGAATTCACAAAAGAAACATTTACTACTGTATTACAAAACCAATTGATGTCATTTTAGTTGCATATGGTTTTATTAAAAAGTCCTTGTAGGATTTCATTCTGAATATAATTACAAATGTACACTAAATTCCCTAAAACCCTTTACAGCATTGGGGGTTGAATAATTTTGAACACCACTGTGTATATATATGCCATTTTTGTTGTTGGATTGTTTGCCTAAACCTAGGGTTACATAATGTTAAATGATCATTCAGGCTTGGAACATCTGTCCATAATCTCTAGAAGGATAACCTACACACATTCATGATGAAGTCCAAGGACAGCTGAAACAATCCTTGTAGGTTGGTCTTGGGTGTTAGATTTGGGGCTCTTGGCCCCTCCGGCTGGCAGCGTCTCCCTTGCTGGACTATTGACGGCTCTCACGGCACGGAGGAATGAAGCGCTGACCAGGGGCGCAGTGTTGTGTTGTGCTGCAATGAGAAGCACCCGCCAGTTAAAATGCCAGGATTCCCTTTTTTCCCAGTGCCCTGTCCTGGTTCCTATTGCCAGAGTGTGTTTATATTCTGTATTTCTGTGTATTTATTTTGGCTATTCTCCTCTGATTATTTTGACCTCTGACTTCCCTGTTTGTCTGTGGCTTACGATTACCCCTCTGATTCCTGAATCTGGCCTGTATGATTGTCCGGTTTGCTGCTGACCTCGACTTGTACAACTACCTGTAGATACTTGAGTATACCGCTAGATTTTGGTGACAAAAATGTATCTTAACATTGGAGGGGTCACGTTATATTCAAAACCTCTGCATCATCGCATGTAAAAAAAAAAAAAAAAAAAAAACTTGCCCAGCTCTGGATCCAGAGTCTCCCAAAAGTTCTCGCTGAAGTGAATGCGGACTCCTGGGTGCTTGCAAACACTTCAGGAACTCCCAGATTCGGGAGAGGTGGGATCCATCATGGCCAGAGGGCATGCTCAGTCTAAGCTGCCAATCTAATCGCTAATAAAAACTGGTGGCTGGCAACTTTATACTTAGCAACAACTGCAATCATTCTAGAGCAGAGCACCCTGGCCTGAGGGGGAGCCTGACTGTTAAGAGAACATTTTAATTGTTTACCGGTACAGTAAAAGTTTGCTCATGTTATATTCAAGTCTTGAGTATTCTCTAATTTCTATAATAAATCTCTATCCATTGCGTTATATTCGAGTCGCACTATACTCGAGTATCTACGGTACTCACTCTTGTTCTTGACTCCGTGTTATCTATTCGTATGTCTAATAGTTAGCTATACACCAGGTATTTTAAAGATCGCCAGTTTCGTTTTGTGATGTATACTGTGTATTGGGATTAGAGATTCACGACATTACAACCGGGCCATTGGATCCTGTGGGCTTGTCACAACAGCTGGCGGCTTTTGCATTGAGACCGGACGAACAAGAGCACAGAATGGACCAGTTTGCTCAACCCTTACAAACCATACTGTCTCGTACGGCCCATTTACAGCCATCACAGTCGGTGCCCTGTCCTGGTTTCCATTACCCAAGAGTGTGTTTTGTATATTCTGTATTTTTGTGTGTGTATTTTTGCTTTTTCTCCTCTGATTATTCTGACCTCTGGCTTCCGGTTTGTCTGTGGCTTGTACCATTAACCCCTCTAGTTCCTGACTCTGGCCTGTATGAGTGTACTGTTTGTTGCTGACCTCGGCATGTACGACTATCCCTCTGGTTCTTGACTCTGGATTTCTCTAACTCCGTGTTATCTATTAGATAGCTATACAAGGGCTGTTTTAAAGACTTGCAGTTTAAGTTGTGGTGTTAGGATCAGGGATTTGCGACATTGGGTAAAGGAATCTAGCCTGGCATTTTGGTTCTTGACTGCATTTGGAGTCTGATCAGATTTTATTTTTTTTGAGAAAGTATTTTACCAGGAAGGATACATTAAGATTCCTCTCGTTTTTCAAGGATGTCCTGGATTGATAAGAGCATGGCACGGATTTCCTCCATAATAGCACAAGGGAGCCAAAACCTGCGACCTGAGTGGAGCCCCACCCAAGGGCAACATACGTTGTTCCATGAGGGTGATTTGTAGTAACTTTTAATAATATAACTTAATCAAACCTAATCTATTAAAATCATCCTTATGTTTGCCAGACACTCTTGAGTGTTGTTGGCAGGCAGGACAGTTCATATATCCAGTAACCAGACATTTTGTCATGATTACTTTGGATAAGATTTTCTAGCTTTCGAGAGAACTTTATTGAACATGGCTAAAAAAAAAACACTCCTCTGTGCATCAAAGCATCTTTTACCACAATTCAAATTAAACTTCAGAAACTGTAGATGTAGCATGCTGACGTCTTGTAGAATTATTCCTCGGGGGACGCTGGCACAGCTCATTTTCACTCGCTGATTCACATGGTAAGGTAACAGGATGGTTTGTAGAACGTTGTTATACTGTAGTTTTTTTCCCTCCCTAAAACATGGCAGTCGGATCATTAGACAATTCTAAATCACTACAGAAGTGGACAGATGACCTCCCTGATCTCTGACCCTCAAACTGAGACTGGTTATCGACAAACAAAAAACCATAACCAACTTATGTTCATTTTCATCTTTTAGCATACCTCAACCTGGTTACTTTAACAGTGATGGAAACCTAGATTATCTCCTGCAAATCCAATCGCATCATGTGAAAAAGGTATGAAATCGTGCTTTGATAAATCACATTGTGGAGTCAGACAGAAATTAATAAATACATCTGGCGAATACTCCAAGACCATAAACAACTTGTGATATTAAATGGGCACCTTGAATTATTTTTCCATTTCAGGGGTGTGAAAATTTTAAAAAATACATGCTTATCCAACAATCTACTGGTCTTAATATGCAAAATAATTTGAACACATGGCCGCATCATCCCAGATCGCTACATTCCCCTAGCCTCAATGAACCACCTCCTCACTTCTCTTTTTTTCCACTACTCCCCTCTCGTTCCAAATTTCCTTGTCTCCCTCCAATTTACAAATTTGTTCAAAGTTGTGTGAGGTCTGTATGTGATGGGATGTACTGTGAGGCTAGAGATGTGTAAAGTGCAGATTTGCAAACCCGTCCATGTTATCCTGGACGCATAGTGCCCTATTACATACTTAACGCTAACGTTAGCACTCAGCTCCTGTGAGCGTTAACGATAGGTTAAGTGGCCCTAGCACGGGCCGAAAATGTTACATTCCGAACGCTAACGGGTTAATAACCATTAGTGATTCGGAGATTACGCTTTTCAGCGCACGTTTACTGTACTTTGCGCTACCTATGCTTAACATGGGGAGCGCAAAGCATTAATTAGGGTTAGGATTACAAATTCCTAACGCTAATTACGTCCCTTCTGCGGAATCAGTTATGACCAGCTATAAATCCCACGTAAAATCTCATACATACTTCTCATCCCACGGCAAGAATGACAGCTCTATCCTCCTCTTCTGGCCACCAGGAGCAGAGTGAGACTGGGGGGGGAAACCCCATTCTCCCTTGGTGAATCTCTCCGCCGACCTGCAGGATCTCGTGAGAGGCGAGATCCTGCAGGTCATGTGACTCGCAATTGAAGCCTCAATGAAGTCCTATTGACTCAATGGAGGGGATGCTCGCGTGGCGGCGCCGCCTAGCGCTGCATCGAGCATCCTGAGGCTTAAGCGCTGCGTCACGGGGCAGGCTGCTGAATCCGCATCTGCCCCATAATATGGACCTAAAACGCGGATGCTAAGGAGAAACCTGCAGGTGCAGGTTAAACTCCTTTGCATCACCGTTTTAGTGTGCGGTATGTAATACGGCCTTTAGAGAGTTGATTTCGCTCCTGCAGCATTTTTTCGTCTACATGCTGCAGGGGAGCACTCTTCATATGCCTACCAATTAGCATGTAGTAGTTAAGTGTTTCAGAAAACATTGCTGAGTTGGCAATCCTGCTAATGAGAATTGATGCATGTTGAATAGGAATGATACTTCCTTGGGACAGCTTCAAGAGTGAATGTGAGGGCTCTGTGATTTATCCATGAGTTTTATTTATTTATTTATCATATATTAGTTTTGTATTTTGTCTGTGTTTGCAGGTGCAGGGCTCTTGAGCCCCCTATCTGATCTGAACGGTCAGGACAGTATGCATGGTTAACACAGGCCCCAAGCATTGTAGCAAAATAAGCAGTTGCCGGGGTTGAGCACTACCTGTTCCTCCCAGGCACAGTCATTAGCTGCGGAGTTCTGTATCTGCTCAGGTTGATTTTTATTTATATCTGGCAGCAGTCGGCTTAAATAAGCTGAGCTGACAAGGACTGTGGCCTTAACAAAGTGATTAAAGCAGAAAGCCAAACTGATTTCTACTTGCCTGCAGGGCTAAGCAGGGAAAAAAAAACTCCTGCTTGTCCAGAGTCTGGAATAACATGTCTCCGGCACCAGGCGATACAAATTATACACACCCCTGACTTTCAAAAGAGTCATAACATTGTGTGTTTTTAATTATTTTAAACCTATACCTTATAAAACGTCAGACAAGATCATTCCCATTCTATGTGAATATAACACATTTATAAAACACAATGGGCTAGATTACATAGTTTGCACCACCATTAGCGTTAAGGTGAGTTTGTGATAACGCTAAAATAAGTGACTTAATGCATGCCACCCAGATTACATTACAATCGCTAAACCCTTTAGTAATCGCAACGGAGCTGGCACAAGCTTACTGTACTTTTTGTGTCCTATACTTAAAATGGGGAGCGCAAACGATCAGTAGCGCTTCAATATGTAAGCGATAACAAAGTGCTGGCACTAATTATCACACAGATGTTGAAAATTTTGGCAACTGTTCAAAGCTGGTGCTAATTCCAAAATCGAGCAACCTGGCCAAATGCAAATTCCTCAGCCCATAAAAAGGAATGTAGCATAGCACAGTTCTATTTCTCATACCAGAGTTGTTATACGATGGATGTTGTCAGTCAAATGTGTTATTATTTCTGCTGCTTTCATTCTTGTACTGCATTACATACGCAGAAACAATCTTCGATGCCAGCATGAGTTGGAGAGAGCACATCCAGTCCCATGGGCACCTAGTGTCCAAAGGACTAGACCCCTGTTGGAGAATGTGACTGATGCAGAGTGTCATCTTCGGTACAGACTGAGTCGGGACCAGATCTCCAGGCTCTACCTTCAGGTGCTGTCCCATCTGGAGTCCAGGCCTGGCTCACGCATATCGGTGCCAGGGATGACCAAGCAACTGTGCTGCCTAAGGTTTCTCGCCACTGGGACCATTCAGCGCCCCTGTCCAAGCTAGGTGATGTCAGCCAGAGCGCCTTCTCCATGATTCTCCACCGCTTCCTTCTATCTATGCAGGACAATTGCCACCACTATATTGGATACCCTACCATCCCTGAGAGCTGTCATAGTGTAAAACAGGGATTTTATGCATTTGGAGGGTTTCCTAATATCCTGGGGACAATAGATTGTACTCATAGAGATCTGTGCATCCAACGACCAAATGGTTTGTGATGCCAATATGCGCTTCATGCACCTATTTGCAGCATTCCCTGGTAGTGCCCATGACTCCATATATTCTGAAGAACTCCTCAATGGCACGTGACTTCCAGGAACAGACTGTTCCCAGAAAGATGGCTTCTCGGTGGGTATATGTATCCTTTGACACCTTTATCTTCATTGTAAAGTATCGCCTAATCTTACAGAACATTACTGTGGTTTATGTACCATGTATTAGGTGATTCAGGATTCACTCTCAGGCCATGGCTGAGGCCATTGGGTGGCCTGAAAGACCAGATCAGGAGGCCAACAACACTGCACACCACAGGTCCAGGAGTGTGAGCAAGAGGACCATTGAGCTATTGAAAATTAGATTTTGCTATCTGGATAGGTCTGGTGGGTGCTCTGCAGTACCAGACCTGGAAAGCTGCCTTAATTGTATTGGCATGCGCCATGCTGCACAACATGGCTATAGAAGATGGCACCCCATTGGACTTACAGCCTGCCCTTGATGTGGCCCCTTACGAGGTCCCACTAGTGCCACCGGATGATGCAGTGGACTTGGGCACAGATGTCAGGCAGCGCATTGTTCAGCAATTTTTTGCAAGTAAGTTGGACAAGCACATATCTCCTTTGCTATTGTCCTTGTAAATGTATATCACATCCCACCTCCTCAGATACGCCATGTGCTCATGGACAGATATCAGTCATTCAGAAGGGCACTACATGTAAAATGCCACCCTACACCATGTACAATCCATACGCTACAGGAAAGGAATCACATGTGACATGTCCTCCTGATTCCCTAACTGCAGCACATGGATTAGTCAAGGTGCACACTTTTACATGTGCTACACCCTGCGTGAAATGGGGATATGTGTCCAGGACAACATGGCCCTTCATACACAATTAACTACATAGAGAAATGTTCCTTACCACTAGAGGGAAAAGATCTGAGTGAGAAAGCTACGTTCATGCTGCTCATGGAAGTAGCCTTCATGACGGACGCCTGCACAGCAAATGTCACAACAAAATAGCATTCTGATTTTTAATCGTGTTGCTTGAAAAATGCCCTATACATAGAGTTGCCACATCGACCATGTTATCCAGGACACATATTACTATTACATGCACAGAGGA
The DNA here is from genome assembly GCA_009667805.1 of Leptobrachium leishanense. NCBI lineage: Eukaryota > Metazoa > Chordata > Amphibia > Anura > Megophryidae > Leptobrachium > Leptobrachium leishanense. Next base: position 90,690,868 of record CM019070.1, on the reverse strand, counting down.
GCACATGGACAAATGCTGCTCTGTAACATGTAGAATTCATATGCTGCAGGAAAGAAATCAAGGTAGGTCACCTGGGATTCCTTTTTTTTTTTTTTATTTACTATGTGCAGCGTATGGATTCTAAATGCTGCAGGGTGATAGTTTTCATGCACTGCCTATCAGCATGAATATATTATAGGTGTCCTGGAAAACATGGCCGTTTCGGCAACTCTACCCATACATAGCACCACCATCAAGATAGAAATACACATATTGATCTCATATGTCTCTAAGCTGAGTGCATTATATGTATGACATAGATCAAACAGTGCTTTCAACATGTGTCCGATATAAATGCCATTGAACACCTCCTTCAGGATAATCAATGATGAGACAAGTGTAAGGGATCATTTAGCCATGCACGCCCACATAGGTCCGGCCATTATTGAATGGAATAAAAGCAAGTCTTATTGTGATTAATTGGTATGTGCACTCATCGATGTGTTCCTAATGTGTATTTAACCCTCTAGATCCTGATGGACAATGACCTGTTGGAACACTCCTGTGAGATTCATCTCCCCATTACTGTGAGTACACTAGCACATTGTTCAAAATATGAAATGCTAAGCAAATCTTGACTATTACGAAGTCTGGCCCTGTCAAACTGTACCTATGATGCTGCACAGGCACATTACAGACACATGTTAATCATACAAGTTTTATTAAAGAGGTAGATCTATCTTTATTACTTAAAGCAGTGTTTCCCAAACCTCTCCTCGGGACCCTCAACCAGGCCAGATTTTGCAAATCACCTTGGGGAAATGCAGACTGAATCCTGCAATCACGGAGCAGCAAATCATATCACCTGTGCTGTTCTTCAGATATCTGGAAAAAGTGGCGTGTCAGAGGGTCCTGAGGACAGGTTTGGGAAACACTGACTTAAAGGATGTCAACGTAGCAGGTAAAAACGGATTAGGTCACAAATTTCAATATGACATAGAAATAGAATTACATGCAACAAGGTATGCTGGAAACAACTTAGGATAGGCAGCAATAGTCCCGAAGCAAAGAAATGTCAGTCACACTTGTGAGCGTATGGCTGGATGGGTTGATTACTGTCATCTCACTGAATGCACTTTTATTTTGCAGGTGGGGGACACACAATATGATTCGTCACTTCAAGGAATTTTGAAACAACTTTACATAACTTTTTATTTGTTACTGTACATGTGAAAAATAACATGACCTTTTAACAATAGTAAAACATTTCCTTTGAGGAAAATAAATTAGTTGCACACAAAAAAAACCTGTCTTTTTCATTTGCAGAATACAGTGGAACTTAATCATATGCATTTCCATGATTTTGGACACGTGATATGTGCGTATTAGGATCTATTTGCCATGCCAGCTGGTGGTGCTGCAGGGAGGTTTCCTGGACAGAGAGGGTGCCATTCTTTCAAATCTAGCATTGGGAAGTGTTGCACCTTGTCACGGACGTAGGAGGGCTTTAAATAGAAGCAACTGAATGAGCTCTGTGCCCTGCCGTGGTTTCCTGTGATCCCTCGTTGCGTTCCTGTTTATCAGTGTTCGTGATCTCCTGGTTTGACTTCTGGCTCTGTATTTTTGGTTCTGATTTCTGCTTTTGTCCCTGTTTGTTTTATATTTGTTTTGTGTACTGACCCAGGCTCTGGTATTTAGACTTTGGTTCTGTTTTATTCTCTGTATGATTTATATGTTCTACTGATTCTGTGTACCGACCTCTGGCTTTGTACTTGTTCTGTCTCTCTTGTCCCTGTGGGTTCAGTACTTCTATGTATTGTTCATATTCTCTATTCAGCTTCATACTGACCATTCCAAGGACCAACATGTCCTATTAGGGGCTTCCTTGCTGAACTGGGTTTTGTCTGTGTGCTTGGTGACTCTCTATCCTGACGCTATTCAGTGGGAACAGTAGACCCCCCCAATGCCATGGATTATGTGCATTTTGGTAATCTGTTGGATCACCAGACACAGTTGGATCACCAAATCTGTACTCCGTCTTTACTTTTGATCTAGGAAAAAAAAAAAATCAAAGGAGAGTACATTGCGTAGTATTTTAATAAAAATATATTTTTTAAATTCTTCAACAAAAAGCACACTCACATTCTTTTAGGCACATAACAAAATGTGCATATAAACATTTGCCACAATGGCTCAGACCTCCCGAATAAAACGTCCGATGAACATCCATGCTTCCATATATGCTTCCCAAGGCCCTGTCCTAGCTGCCCTATGTAAAAATATATCCCATGGATACAATGTAATTCCATGAAATCATTCCCACAGAGCAAATAATATCTTTGTAAACACACCACTGGTTTGGCCTCTCGACATTTGTGCGGGAACTCCCTCCACAACGCTTTGCTGCCTGAAAACGTTCAAGATATCTAGCTTGAGGTTCGTTTACACTCCTGATGAAGTGGGACAGACGTACCCACGAAACGTGTCGAGTGACTTATTGAAAAAGATCTGACGGTGTGCTCAGAGACCCCGGTGAGGAACGCATCCGAGGAGACCTGGGACCTTTGGAAGTGAATCCTGGATGTTCATCGGACGTTTTATTCGGGAGGTCTGAGCCATTGTGGCAAATGTTTATATGCACCTTTTGTTATGTGCCAAAAAGAAAGTGAGTGTGCTTTTTGTTAAAGAATTTTTTTATTAAAATTCTACGCAATATACTCTCCTTTTTGATTTTTTTTTTTCCTAGATCAAAAGTAAAGACTGAGTACAGATTTGGTGATCCAACTGTGTCTGGTGATCCAACAGATTGGTATTTAACTGATATATGCACGATTTTGCGCCATTGTTTTTTATTTTCGATTTATGTGCATCTTAGTTGTAGCAAAAGAATTGACACACGGTTATGTGTGTATCAACTTGGAACCACAGGGTAATGGCGCTACCATAGGAAAGTATTAGATGTTGTAATGTGGATGGCCCCAAATGTCAATTGTAGCTCAATATATGGCAGACATATAATAGGAGATACACTTGCACTATTCAACATGTATGTTGTCTGGGTTATGTCATAATGGGACATATTGTACTTTAGAGTAGGATGGGGCATACGGCAGTATTTTAAGTGTAAGAATACTTTCTAATTGTCTCATTGGTCTCACAACATATTATACAGGTTTGTGACAGAATTTCTTGTGTCCTTATTCAGGTTTGCAAATTTCAGAACTATCCCAAAAATGGGATAAAGAATCCTTTAAGAGGCATTGGAGCAAGTAGAAAAAAAACATATGTAGATACTGTGATAAGGTGAAGGGAATGATTTGCGACCGCATGTATATTCCCCCTGGTGTTTGTGGGGGAGGGTTTGGATGTCTGAGCCCAGAAGGGCAATGTGTGTTTTTAAATTGATCCTGGCTGCAAAGTTTTACACACCTGTTTATTATCAGGCCCTTAAATGTTTCCTGGGTGGAAGGAAGCAGAGAGAAGGAAGTGGGTGAAAGAGAAAGCTGGCAGCTTGAAAAAGATTTCAAATAGTTGGTATTTACGTTGTATTTTCCGAAGTCAGTGAGGGATCTTTATTTGTTAGTGAGTGCTCAGACGAACTAGGTTTTGTTTTCTGTTCTTTTTATTGGATTGCAGAAATAAACCCTAAACTATGACTGTGTGTACCATAATTGCCATAGAGGACTGTGCTACGGTGCCCTGAGACTGTGCGGGATCAAAATACATATGTGTGTATTCAGAGTCACATTCAATAGAACACAAGGAAACGTAAATAAACCTGTAGAGAAAAAACAAACCAATAACAAGGAACATCTAAACCTTAAAATGAAACCACAAAAACTGCTTGCTCATCCGCCTCTTGGATCCGAGACGTGTACGCCCTCTGAAGGAGGTGGCAGAGGCAACTGACAAAGCTGGTAAGCCAGATGTAGAGGCACAGCTGACGCAGACTGTCCTCTGCATCTGGGCACTGGCACGACGATCTCTGATGGTCGCTGAATTGGTGACAGTGGTCATGTGGGAAGCATCGGTATGACTGGGCTGGCACGCTGCTGCTCCACCAGCACCTCCAGGATGTTTGTCAGGCATGTCAGTACGGCTGACAGCTCCCCCACTATTCAGGTGCATCTGGATGCTGATGTCTCTCAACCCCTTCTGCATCTCCCTCCTCAGTTGTGTTCCTCATGCTGCAAAGAGTACATACTTTTCCCCAGCATGGAAAAGCCCAGACGGACATTGTCCCTCACAGTACCATGGGAGTCCCCCAGGTCCTCTAGGAGTTCCGTCAACAACTCATCACATCCATAATCAACTGGACGATACTGGGGTCAGGTTGGGGAGCATGGCAGACTGGGTTGTGGCCGTCTACAATGGTGGTGCTGATGTAGGGGGAGCTGTTCAGCTGGTGGAGTATATTCCATTGACGGTGGAGCGATGGTGGGAAGGGTAGGTGTGTGGGACAGAGAGCTGCTTGTGACATCCAGGGACCTGTATGTTGGTGGTGAGTCACCTGAGGAGGTTTGTGTCATGGGGTCCAGAAAGGGGATAGAATCTTCATCATCCTCAAAGAGGATGTTTCTCCTCCTGGGGACGCACAGGTGTCAAGATGGCTTCTTCATTTCCTGTCATGTGCTCTGGTTAGCCAGCTCAATTCTGGGTCTTGAAGTTCATCTGTGGGTTGCCATGTGGCCCCTTTTTTTTCTTTAACTGAAAGACTCCAGAGTGACATGGAAGACCTGATGGTTTTAGGTATCCAAGGGGTTGACACTGGCATATAAAGTGTAAATTAAAAGGGAGGGTGGCTAACGTAGGAGAAGGGTGAGGACCTTGGTCAAAATATCTATATTGCTAAAATGGGGGTGAGGATAGAAACTTGAGTCAGGATATATTAACATTTAGAAATAGGATACGAACTGCAATAGTAGTAGGGTTAAAATAGCATTTAAGAATGGGATACTAATTACAATGGTAGTGGAGTTAAAATTGGTGAGCACTGGTATTTTCAGATGAACGTACCTCTCCTCACTTCATCCTCCCCACCAACACTCCTTCTCTTCCCTCCATCTCCTCTCCCAACACCCTCCATGACAATCAGTGACAGACAATGACCATTGAGAATACACAGGGTTAAGGGGACAGGATAGGTACAAGAGGGGGGCAAGGTACAGGTAAAGACAGGTCTGTATGCGAGGATGAACTGGGACAAAAGAAATCATCCCTGGACGTCAACCAGACTGGCCCACTTTAATTATGCAAACGTGCCCATATAATTCATTATCCCCCCAGGACAGGCCCATATCATTAATTCCCCACCCAGGTCAGGCCTATAATATCATTAAATATCCCCCCAGGGCAGGCCCATGTAATTAATTATCACTTACATGTTTTTGATTGTAGGAGCAGCTACCGGTCACCATCAGTCTGTCAGGCAGACAGTCGGAGAGAGTTACCCCAGTTACTCCACGTCCGTTTGACACGTGACGTCTCCACATCACCTTCACGTGCGGTCCAACCGTCAGAAGTGTGGCGCCATATGTTGAGTCGCTGGCTCCTCCTCCGGATCAACTCACACAATGGCCTGCTGCAAAATGAGCGGCCGCAGTGGCGGACATTGCAAGGGCTGCTCGTGGACACCAGTGTCCGTGTGCAGACACCTTGCCAATCATTCCTGCTGGCAACTTCAGGCCACACCTAGCCCAGGAGAGCTTCAGGCGGCAGCCCATCCCAGGAGAGCCTCAAGCGGCCGCCCGGCCTAGGCAAGTCCGAGGTTCAGGTGGCCGGTCGCATCAGCCCACTGAGCCATCGGCCCACCAGCACTCTCCTGGTAGTCCCGACGGCCAGTACATGACTGTATGATTGTGATGAGTAGTAGTGTAATACTGGTTGTTTGTGACAAAAAAAAAACCTCCCTCATACACTCGCAACTGCACTCCTCAACCTCAATACTCCCTATTAACCTCAACGCCTAGAGCCCTCTGTCTGACTTGGAAACCGCAATCACAGTCAGGGGAATTGCGCACACAGACAGTATTTATAGGGGACAGGTGCGGGGACAGGTGCGGCCAGGTGCTTGCACTGAAAATAAACAGTTCTATTCTGTGCATGCAACCTCGGCAGCATTTGGCTATGTAAAGTTAGTGCTTTGCATGCATGTGCTAACTGATCGGGTCTCCGAATCTGCGCAAGCTTTGTAATCCAATCTGTAGTTGGCAGGCGCTAACATTTACCAACGCTCGCAAAATTTTTGCTTTTAAATTTGCAGTTTAGGTTTCACTATGTAATCTGGCCCAACATATATGACAATAATAATTTAGACCACAATAGATGAATTTTGTTACATGTATCTGAATTCATCATTATTTGTGGCACTTCTTGATCAGTTTCATCCAATGGGCTACTTTTCATTTCAGGTTATGGTTGTTGATGGCACTTCAGGTCAATCGCTTTGGGAATGTGAAGTCTCCTGGAACCAACTACAAGCACAAACGGTCTCTATTCTGACCCTTGAAAGAAAATCTGTTTTCCTTTTCTGGGGAGAGGGTAATCCTGCATCCAATGACTCTGTGAGTGGATTTTGAAGCAATGGCTTTAATAAATGCATTTGTTACATGAAAACTAAGACATGAACAGTACATTGGGAACTTTATTCAAGCAACTTAAGGAGAAAATCTAACTTGCCTTGTGGCTAAGCTTAGCAAAGGCTATGGCTAAACTGATTTTTGCTTGTGACCTAAAACAATGAAGCCTACATTAATATACATGTATTTTGTTCTGGCAGGTTCTGCAATCAAGCGTCAATCATCAGTGGAACAAACATCTCTTTCTGCTTCACCCGACTTATCCAGGAGTCCTGTTGGATCTCTACAACATTTCCACAAACATCGTAGCCACAGCTGGTAAGCCTTGTCCAGAACTAGCCAGGAGAAAGTACTGGTGAGAAGAACCCAGTGACAAAATAATTGTTGAATTTTCCTATTCTACGATGGAACGTTCGAATTTTATTAAGACTCGGAGGTGAGTATTTGCATCTCTTTCTTGCTTTTAATGAACAGCAGCACAGAAAACCTCATATAAACTTTGAGAAAAAACGTTTCCCATAAAATAAAGACAAAAACTCCAACTCCCACTTCCACAGTTCCCTTCCCAGTATAAATCCAGAAGCTCCCAGAAGGAAGTCCTCTTTCTTGCAGAAACAAAAGTCAGGAAACATCACAAAATGAAAATCCAAAGAAACAACTGGAGGAACCGGAAAAATAACTCAAGAGGCCGTGAAGAGAATTAAACACAAAAATAGAAATCGGAGGGCGAGCCGAACCGAAGTAACGCTCAGCAGCCACCAACAAAGCAACACAATATGGCAATAACCAGTAGTGAAAACCATAAGCACACATTATCCAAGAACAAGTCATACAACCCACCATGCTTGGGTGGGAGAGACGGGAAATACTCACTTCCGAGTCTTTCTAAAATTCAAACTTCCAGAAATAGGATAGGAAAAGTCAACAATTTTAATATATTTATTTATTTATTTATTTATTTATAAAGGATTTTACCAGGAAGGATACATTGACTTGGAGGCTCCTATTTGCAAGTTAAAAGGCCCTCTGGCACTCGAGCGGACCTGTGTTTAATAGGATGTAAATAAAACGTATGCCAGGTGGATTCACTCAACCAGTCAGCCACCCTTCTAATATCCTCCAGTCTACAACTGGGACTAATAGCAGAGGAAGCCAAATCGCTCCTAGTAGAGTGAGCGCCAAACACATATCCACCCCGCCAAGCCCATCAACCAACGCGTGAGAGAAGTGGACAATGCCAGCTTATGCAGAGGGGCATAAGACACAAACAGGTGGGCAACACCATCCGAACAGAGCGACAAAGTACATGTCTCATAAACTCTTAAGCAACCCACAGACCATAACCTTGGATCATCTGGCAGGACTGGATAAAGCACAGATGAAACACTAGTTTTTGTTCGTGAGACATCAAATTGCACCTCCTCGGGCAAAAAAGAGCAGACTCGAAAATCCAAGGCCCACACATTAACCACACTCTTGGCAGAAAGTTGGCACAAAGAGAGTGACTCATTAACCTGCCAATTGGATAAAAACCTCAGAACTAGAGAAATGTGCCAAGTGATGAAATACTGAGCTACTGGAGGATGCGTAACCCGAACAGCCTTCAAGAGACTGCAAACCAACGAGTGACAACCCACAAGGACTCCTGGAAACCCGTATGAACATAAGAAATTGCAAAACGAAAAGCGTCAATCGTTCAATACGTTTTTTCCCTCATCGAATAACTCCTTCAAAAAATCTAATACCCCACTTACAGGGGCTTAAAAGGGATCAAAGTCCTGTCTCAGACACCAGCGAAGCCATCTAGATCATGCAATGCCATATAAAGATCAGGTCACAGGGGCCTAGGCGTCCTCATCAATATCCACCTCCTGAGGAGGGGACTTCTCAGTCCTTTTAGGCCTCTTCTGGGCAACAGGTGCTGGTACCCCTCTCAGGGGCCCTCTAAGGGGGCGGCATTGGAATGGGCTGTGGCAGTGGTGCAAGGATGCCTGCTCCTCCAGTCGTATGCTTGGTCTTGTGCATCGATTTGATTTCTTTATTTTTTTGTCCACCCCACAGGGGGGACCAAATATCCACAGGGAAGCCAGAGGTCCTGCGGAGAACATAGTATCCGGACCTGTGGGGAGTGGAGCCAGCGGCGTCAAAGCCTGAACAGCCACTCACTAGCACGTCCTGCAGGAATTTGTTAAAATTAGATGACATAATGGCCACCTTGGATCTAACTGCTGAGGATACAATGGCTTTTACCTGGGGGTCCAGCGGAGGAGACAAGACTGATTGTGGGCTTTATGGCAAAGGGTCCGGTTGTCGGTTAACACCCGTGCGATCATAAGCTTCCGACAGGTAGAGGTAGCTATCTCCCGAATCAGAGCCCTCTGAAGGGGATCTCCTCTTAGGTAGAGGTCATCATTATGTATCCGAAGCAGAACGCTAAAAGTTGCAATAACCAGTAGGGAACGGGAAATCGCAGGCACGCGGAATATCCCTCCACGGCTGGATCTAGTTCCAGCCATGTTGGCTAACACAGGGGGCACTCGCATGCTTCAGAAAATGGCAAAAGTGAGCACACCAGCATACTATCGGAACCCCCCCGGCCGGACACCGCCCCAAGGCTAGAGCCAGGATGGCAAAACCGTGGCGGGGAAAGCACAGCGCACCGGTAGGATCCTTATCTGTACTGCGGCAGCACAAGAGGACTTCCTTCCGAGAGCACCTGGTTTTATACTGGGAAGGGAACTGTGTCAGAGTTTGTGTCTTTTATTTTATGAGAAACGGTTTTTTCTCAAAGTTTATATGTGGTGTTCTGTGCTGCTGTTTATTAAAAGCAAGAAAGAAATGCAAATAGGTGCCTCAGAGTCAATGTATTAAATTCTCTACAGGAACTGTAACTATCTTTCATCTTTGTATCAGAACCCCAGTAATGCTTTACTATCCCTTTTGACTTTTTAACCCCTTCACTCCCGAGATCGAGATCTCGCCAGCTTCAAACGCACCATCTGTGCCCCGATAGTGAGATATCTCGATCTGCAGCCCAAATGCAGCTGAAATTCGTTTGCTGCAAACACATTTTGTTTGCTTTTGGGCTGCCGAAGGTGCACCCAATGTTTTAGCTATGTGGGCATAATTCCAAAGAGCCAAAACTGTAAAATCAGATGTTGAAATATCGGGCCATCAAGAGAAAAAAAAACATAGGCCTGTAGCTCAAACCTCTGTAACTCAATTTGACAGTAGATGGCACCATCTACTGGCCAAATAGGTTATTTACAGTAATAATGACTTATTACTGGAGAATTAATAAAAAAAAATATTTTACAAAAAACACAGTTTTTTGACAATGTTTTTTTGTACAATCACTTGGTAGTGAAAGGGTTAAGTGTCATCTCCAGTAGCACACAGACCCAGGCTACTGATTAACAGAAGGCTATACAGGCAACATATTCCAGTGTTTCAGGGGTGGGGGTTATTATTTAGCCCGTTTCCTATTATTGCTCAGAAGAGCATACAGTCTATAAGCGTAGCAACCTATTTGTGGGCGATTTCACCCATTCAAGCCTTAATTATCAAAATTGTGAAGGGCGTGGTAGAAAACAGACTTTTTATAAAACCTTTAATGATGTGGGTGGGGGTGGTGAGAAGAGGGATTATTCATGAATAAGATACTGGTTAGTTGAGGGATTTTGCAAAGATTGAAGATTAGACTCTGGCAGGGCATGACAAAGGACCAGTGCTGCCCTCGAAGTCTTGGAGGCATGAGTTAGCAAAATGGAAAGAAACCGATGACACGTGGACAGGCCTGGACTGGGACAAAATATAGGCCCGGGCATTTTGGACTGAGCTGCCCACTTTTTTCTTTCTTTCTACACAGCGCACATCACTGCACGATTTATTGCTGTGGACCTCTATGATAAGCTCATACACTACACACATTACTGTGGAGCTCTGTGACACCCATACAGCACTGCACATTATGGGGGTGTCAGAGCTCTACAGTAATGTGCAGTGTTTATGAGGGTGTCACAGAGCTCCACAGTAAACCCTGAACAATACATTACATAAAGCCTCCCCAGCATATCAATTATTTCAACCCCCCCGCACAATTATTTCAAAGCCCCCCCCCCCGCACATTGTTTCAAATCTCCCCCCATACACATGACAAGCCGAACCCCGTGCATACCTCATGGCTGGCCCGATGGTGCATACCGGCAGGAGCTGGGAGAGCAATGTCCTGGCGTACGAAGCAGGAACAGAAAGATCTGGCCCGCCCCACATGCGCCTTAATCCCAGGTCGCGTGTGTGTGGGCGCACCCTGTGACCTAATCAGAGGGATCCAGCTGGCAGCCGGTCCCCTGCTGATGATGTCATGCAGAGCACCGTGTGACCTAATCAGCAGGGACCCGACGACTGGCCGACTCCCTCTGATTAGGTCATAGGGCTCGCCGACCGCCCTCTTCAGTCTGCTTAGGCTGCCTTGCTGGGTGGATGGCTATGTCGGCCGGCCGACTGGCAAGGAAGGCTAGTGGTCGACCGGGCAAACGCCCGGTATGCCCGATGGCCAGTCCGGGCCTTCATGTGGAGAGTGCCATAGTGATCTGGAGTGGGTATACTTATGAAGTTATTAAGATATTTAATAAGGGATAGGTTTATTAATCCCTTCATTACCATGCACTTTTAAAAAAAATATCCTAACATTTTATTTGAAAAATGGGATGCGTTCTTGACAATGAAATATATGGTAAAACAGCAAATTTTGCATAGAAATTGCTATTCCAAAACTAAAATCTTGGAATAATGTAATATTGCTAGGATAAAAGGTTCTAAACTCGACATGGTGTCTTTATTGCACAGTTTCACACAACATCTGCATTTGCTATCATACAGGCACAAATGGCCCTTGTGTCAAATCTAGTAATCGTGATAAAGACAGATAGTAAAAACGATGAGATATCCCGCTTATGGGGATTTGTAGTCATCACAATGAAATAATTATCAACTTCCAAAAAAAAAAATAGAATATAAAAAATAATATTTGTATGTGGACATTATTCCTGCTGACTGGATTCCTGCTGTACTGTACATGGATTTTCAGTAATTATAACACTCTGAATCTTATTCCTGTACAGTAGTGACTAGTGCGTGTAGTGGATTTGATTTTTTTTTTTTATAGATTTGCAGGTATCTTGTTTTTCTATATGGGGCACACTAATCTTACATTAAAAAGGTATGCCAATAAGGTATACTTAATATCAATTTTACACATCTTTGATAGTGAAAGGGTTAAGGGCTTTGATCATCAGTGTATTAAATTAGATCCTGAATGTCATCACATTAGATCATGTGAGCTTCTGATACAGGATACAGCCTGTGCCAGTACCTGAACCTTATTCAGGGTTGGCAGGGTTCATGTCAAACCATCGCACTACAGATCACATCTACACCCTGCACAGTCTTATCAAGGACCATGTCCACAATACAAAACATGGGAAAATATTTGCCTGCTTTGTGGACTTTAAGAAGGCCTTTGACTCAGTGTGGCACCCAGGCCTGTTCCTTAAACTACTGGAGAGTGGAATAGGAGGGAAAACATATGACGTCATCAAGAGCTCATATAATGAGAACTTCTGCAGCATAAAGGTGAATGGGAAGAGAACAGCGTACTTCCGGCAGGCTCGTGGAGTCAGACAAGGCTGCAGCTTAAGTCCAACCCTCTTTAACATCTACATCAATGGACTGGCTGAAGCTCTAGAATCCTCCTCAGCACCAGGACTAACTCTACATGACACCGAGGTGAAGTTCCTGTTGTATGCAGATGACCTCCTATTACTGTCACCAACAGAAAGAGGTCTAGAAGACAGCCTGGAAGTGCTGGAAAAATACAGTGCGGCATGGGCACTACCCATCAACCAAAAGAAAACAAAGGTCATGGTTTTCCAAAGGAAGAACGCAAAAACCAGGAGTTCCTCTTTCACACTTAATGACTGCACTCTTGAGGAAGCCAAAGCTACACATACCTCGGCCTAGAAACAAACCGATCGGGAAATTTCAAAGCAGCCATAGAGGCCCTAAGAGACAAGGCGTGTAGAACCTTCTATGCCATCAGGAGAAACCTCTACAAACTAAAACCGCCTGTAAGAGTCTGGCTTAAAATCTTTGATAGCGTCATCACTCCAATCCTCCTTTATGGCAGTGAAGTATGGGGCCCCATCACCTACCCTGACCAACCCAAATGGGACACCAGCCCAACAGAAATATTCCAAGTCCATTGGAGCACCTCTAACAATGCTTGCCAGGCCGAGCTGGGCAGACTCCCCTTACTTCTTTCTGTACTGAAGAGGGCGCTATCATACTGGGACCACCTAAACATCAGCAGCCTCAACTCATACCACCATAAAGCTCTACTGGCCAACAAGGACCACCCCAAACCATGTGGGCTGCAACAACTCATATCCACCCTGATCATCCAAAGCCCCCATGAATGCAGCCTGACAAAATATCAAATGAAGGCCCTAATTAACGATTCCAGGGAAAACTATATCAGAGAATGGAGACATGATATAGCAAACTCTCAGAAACTCACCATTTACCAATCCCTACATAGGGAATACAAACTGGCCCCATACCTGGAGGTACTACAAGACCCCAAGGACAGACAGATCCTGAGCCGGTACAGACTGAGCGCCCACAGCCTGGAAATCGAATCAGGGCGGCATAGACAGACCTACAAGCCCAGGGAGAATAGACTGTGCCAGCATTGTGACCAGGGAGCCCTGGAAGATGAGGTCCACTTCCTCCTACAGTGCCCCAAGTACTCAGCACTGAGGGAAACTCTCTTCCAGAGACTCTCCGCTCTCATCCCGGACTTCACCTCTATAGAAGAGACGAGGAAACTCAACATCATACTGGGAGAAGAGGAGCCGGCGGTGAAAATATCTGCCCAATACGTCACAGAATGTCACAGACTGAGAGGAACATGAGAAATCCCAGACTTATAAATCCCCAACACGGACTCGCCCCCATCCGACCTCACATTATCCCTTACCCCTGATAATGTCCATGGACTTGCCCATTCCCCCCATATATATCCCACTACCCCCCCCCCTCCACCCATATGCTTTGGCAATGCTAAAATGTATTTGGTCCTGCCAATAAAGCTTATTTTGATTTGATTTGATTGCTATTCACAGCAGGGAGCTCCAATCAACTATGCCAGATAGTGGCTGCCTCCTTCATCATATGTGAAAGGGTTAAAGCGGCTACCTGCAGGAGGCAGAGAGTTAATTGTATGTGCTGCTTTGCAGCTAATCTACAAGTATTCACTCCTGGACAGCTGGACCCCCCCCCTCCTTCGACCACCTTTTAACCCTTGCATCTCCAGGACTCTACCATCCAAACCTCTGACTAACCCCTGCACCACCAGGACTGTCCACCCCAACCTTGCTTATAAGCCCCTACATTACCAGATACCATCCCCCGACCCTGCCTGTGTTTAATATTTTACTTTTAATAAATTAATGGATTTCTCTTCTATATTTAAATAAATGTAAATCTTAAAATGATTAGAAAAACATTTTTTGATTTGGGCCTGACAATTTTAATCTTTTTTTAAATTTTTTTAAAGACCATTATTCTTTTTATAATTTGCAAAAACCCTTTATTTTTTTTAAAGACCTTTTTGTATTTTTTTTAACCTTTTGTTTTTTTCTATATTGAAAAGACTTATTTTAATTTTGTAACAGATCTTCTTTTTTTATTTTTTTTAAAGTACTATTTTATTATTTAGACACATTTTTATTGATTTTAATCTATTAGACTTTTTTTATAAAATTTTTTACAGTTCAGAGGAATTTGACTATACAGCATGATTTAACTGTCATTGGTGCAACTTGGCAGTTTTCACCGTCCGTTAACGGCTTTGGCGACTCCATTTTCAGCAAAATACGGTGAACATTCACTAGTGAATTCGCTGTATTTTTGGCGAAATGGAATCACTGAAAAGCGCCGAAATGCAGCGAAAATATATATATTTTTGAGTGCCATGTTAGGGCTCCTCTAGATAGTCAAGGTGTGCGGGTGCCCTTTTAGGTGTTCTTCGTATATTAGGGGTGTATAACAGAACAATAAATCTCCCTGGAATGAAGATTTCTCGCACAGGGTGCCAGACGCCTAAGGCCGGCCCTGGTGGCCAGTACTGATTGCCAAAGACGTCACTCCTGCACGAGCGATGCAGCAACCCCTGATGATCGCTTCGGCCTTGTTAGGCATTGTCAGGAGGGTATAGCTTACACCCCTCTAGGCACCTCGAGCAAGGGGTCCACGTCTGGATGACCCTGTATACTTAGTGAGAAAAACAAGAGGTTTGTGAGGGTCCTGAGGACGAGCAACGGCACTAGTGGCCTGCTCTACGGTGGGGCCCGCTCAGGTCTCACAGGGTTTTTGCTTGATTGTGCCATTACAGGGTGAATGCTCCATATGCAAATCAGCCTGCTGTCACCCATAAAGGGTGTCCTGTACCGATTGTCAAGGCGCATGCCTACTCTGCCTAGTTGTAGATCTGGTCATAGATGTTGGCTGAGACACAGAAGCTTTAAAATAAAGTGTTTTTGTTAATTATCCTTGTAGCCATGTAAGCAGACTCCTTTATAGGGACGCTTTAGTTGTTTTTTTTACTTTTGCTTATGCAGCGGACCCCTATTTTATTCACTTTCAGGAATCAGAAATCCACACAAGGACTAAACTGGTAAGAAGGGAGCTTGCATTTGGGTCAGATGGGCTTCCTTTCAGTAGAAATAAGTCACAAAAGGTAGAAAATATGTATAAATTAATAAAATGCTTGTCTGGATGTGTTCATGGAACCCATCAGTGGTGTCACTGTCCTGTCACATACGGTTTCTGCATTTTTGTTTTTTTAATGTAGCATTAAATATGTCACTTTCTCTCTCTTACTAAACTATATTTACTCTGTTTTCCTTCTGTCATCAAGTTGGCATAAAGGAGTTGGAAAAGGATGCGTTTTTCACCCTCGTCACAGCAGATCAGGAGTTGAGAGCATCGGGCAACAAGGCACAGTATCTTGTAGTCCACAAACTCAACATGAGACGGGCTCTAACAGAGAGTCGCGCAATATCGCTTGGGGATGCAAACATGAGGCCGAAAATAGAAGATGTGAAAAAGATTCTTAGTAGGCTGAAGTTCAGCAATATTCCACAGATGGTAAGAATGTCTAGCGTATAATGTCAAGCAGTTTATTACTGGTGGTAATTTTCACTTTATTCTGTAGTTTAGTAATGGTGATTTTGGCTGCCATTCACTAAGCGCTGCTGTAATTATCAGTGGCTCAGCTAATCACATAAGTCATTGGCTACAGCTTCTAATTAAGCTGATGTTTCCCATGTGATTAGCTGAGTTGTGCTGACAAGTACAACTCGATTACAGAAGAGTTGCATTTATTGGTGTCTTGTTGATGTTTAGTGAATGACACCCACAGAAAGGTTTCCCCTACATTAAATTCACCACAGATGTTATCTTAGAGGTATAGGCATTCTGAATGTGCCCTCTTTTTTTTCTTTAGAATGCATGATCTTGTATTTATATAGCACCAAATATTGCACAGTGCTTTACAATGGGGAAATACATACAAGACATACCAGTACAAGAGGAAAGATGCTTGCCCGTGGGATACATCTTAGCAGTTATAGCCAGGGCAGCCATCAGAGGGTGACGGCCCATGACATGTTCAGGTGCCCATTTGAACCAGACGGCTCTTGCCAAACCCTATGTGCACATTAGGTGCCAAATAGGTAAGGGCCCCTCCATGTCACCCAGGACTGGTCACCCAAGATACCAGCAATTTTCCCAGTGAGCTGCGGCATCTAGGTGCCAGTCAGAGCACTCTGGCCATAACGGAAAGATTTGATTAGTATGATCTGCACCAGGGAACACTTTATCCCTTTGCTGGACCACCAGAGATTTAGCCAATTCTCGGTAAACTAAGGTTTGCTGAAGGAGACAAAATGTTATATCTTTAATTAGCTTAATGAAATGGGCAGCTGACAGAAGGGGGCCCTGACCAGTGGTTTTGTAAGCAGCCCTATGATTTCTGATGGCAGCCCTGATTAGGCCGGTGTCAGATGAGCGCTCTTAGGGCGCCTGTACTGACCCGCCTCCCCATGTCCGGATGTGCTGAAACCCTCCTCGTCAAAATGCAACGACATGCGTTCCACAGGGCTGCAAATCGCAATACTCCATAGGAGGGTCGAGCTTTGCAGTGCTGAGCGCACTGCCATGGGGAACAATTGTTTCTTACAAAAGTGTAAAGTTTAAGAGTTTTAAAATAAAATTGGCTTAAATCTGTTTATTTTGTTGTTTGACAATGAAAGCGTTTGTTTTTTGATTAATATAAACACACTAAAGGTGTTTACTTTTTTGTCTCTCACAGCTATAGTGACACCAAAAAAAAAAAAAAAATGAAGTCAAGTAGAGAACTGTGAGGAAGAATTTCCATGCAAGGATATCTGCTGTACGCATGTGTCTATATCCTACCTGCAATGCAAAGCATCATGGGAAGAATCCCACTACACTCAATTTTAAGCTAAAAGGGCCCCGGGATGTTTTGTGTATAATATTTCTCAGTGTTACTAATACTTATTTGTTTGGTAGTGTATGTATCATGTGAGCTTTTTCCTTGCAGATTTATTCCCTGCGCTTCAGTTTTCATATGACATAGGATGATGGGAAGGGGTTTTCTCGTTTGTTTCATTTTTTTAGGGTTCTGACATCCCATCAGTTTAGTGAGTGGGACAAAGAGCATTTTATAGTGGTAGGATAATTTGTTGCATATTTAATCGTTGTTTATTGTCAATATGTGTGAAACATTCTTCTATTTATATCTATACATTGAAAGTATTTAAGGAGAATCTGTCACAGCCAGGTTCACTCTATATTAAAATAGTATGCAAAAATCTAGATAGTTTTTCTTTTAAAGAATAACAAAAAAGAAACTATCCCTAGATCGTTTTTTTTTTACTGGCATAGAGTTATGTGCCGAAAGCAGGCCTTTATCTTAAGAAATGAGTGACGAAAGGACAACCCAATACAATGAGTGCTGACAATGACGCGAATGGCTTGTCACTGAGGTAGTACAAAGCTCTTCTGGCGCGTCACAGTATCTTGTGTGATCTGTAGGCTTCAATTACCTAATTTGCAGCGGAGCGTTTTCTTGTAGGATGACTATTTCCTTTAACACTGTTTAGCGGAAATATTTATTATATCTTGCTAAAGGATTTGTGTGCTATTTATAGTCTGGATGCGTTTTTAAAGTATGCATTGTTACATGTATTATAGGTTTCACTGTTCGAATAAATGTGAGACTTATCTCTAATATAGGAATATCTCTGTGCTGGATACAATTAGCCCTGCAATTGGTTTTATAAACCTGGGTTACACAGTTATTCATATTTTTTTTTAGTAATCTTAGGCCCGTTCACACTGTGCGATTTATCGTGCGACGTCGCACTGTGTAGCTTCTCCAATGCATTTCAATGGAGCTGTTCACATCTTGCCGCGCGACGTCACACGTCGCGTTAGTATGTCGCTGGTACATGACCCTTTTTTTGAGATTTGCTATCTGCGATTTGCATTGGTGGTGCTTTGCAAAAATCGCACAAAACCGCAACGTCGCGTGACATCGTGCATCATCGCACTATGTCGCGAATATGAAAATTGCGCGGAAAATAGCGCGACTTTCAAATCGCACAGTGTGAACGGGGCTTTAGTGATGATTGACTATGTAACAAAATCACAGAATAAAAGTCAGTTGTGTTGTATAGGAAAGCAAAGGATCACTTGTTAATTTCAGTAGTTTTTTTCTTTGTTTGTTCTACAAGTTTCCATACCGTCAACAGAACTATCCATGGGCAGTTGAGCACTATATCATGTTAACTGTTCCATTACAGTCTTGACTGGCAGAAGACTCATAATCTTTAGATTTCATGTTGGTAGTGACAGATCACTATTAAGACTGTTCAAGTTTTGCCCATTTGAAAGCGAAGCACTTAACTTCCTTTTATATAGATCACTATTTTATGCTGACATATTGAAACGTGGAGTTTGTCCATTTCAGAGATTTTCAGTTTCCCACTTGGCTGTAGCATGTTGCAGGGTTGAGAGCATGCTGCAGGCAAAGGGTCATCATACAGGACGGTCCTGCACTCAGTGTGCTGTGTTGTCTGGCAGTCATGATCTGAATGACAGGAAAAGCAACACACTGACGGAGCAGAGGGCTGTCGTACAGGACAGCTCTCTACAAGTAACAGTCTGTTCCCACTGCGGCATGCCACAGTCACGTGGCGTACCTGGGAATTTTTGAAAGGGTAATAACTCCCTTTTTCTCAATTCTATAGGTCAGCAATAAAACGTGTATAAAAGTGAGAGATTCTGCTTCAAATAGGCAAAACGTGTTTTGGTCATGATAGGTGCCCTTTAATTAATGCGTGCCAAGGCAGGTTGAGCTAATTAAGTGTTTATACCAGACACTCTTCTTGTGGATGACAAAGTCACCCTTACATTTAGCCAATACGTGGAACCTTCTATCATGGCCATTTACCTACTCCACAATTTCAGATTTGTGGCTACTCTTGAACAACTGGAAGATGCTGTGCATAACCTTTGGTTGCACAGCCTACAGAGGCCATGTTTGGAATCAGCACTCAAAGAATTGCATGCTAATTTTGCTGATCTATAATCTATGTATTTCCTAGCAATGTGTCCAATATAATCTAGATTTGGAATTGTATTCTATAAATAATGCTGCTGTATTCTAATATTGTAATTAGTTTTTTTATTGATGTATAGTTTGCTTTGGCAGTAATACTATTCAGTTATGAAATTCTACTCTTGCATTAGTGTTTACAACTCCCTGCTCTGCAAAGCTTTTTCTTAGTACATCACATTGTGCAAATGTTAAGCGTTTTCTACCTGCCCACCCAGATACCACTGCTAAATATTGCAGGGTCCATCATTAACGTCAACATGTGGACGCTAACAGGGAGTGTCTGTGCCTGAAGATTTTCCTGTAGCATCCCCATGTTATCCTGGTATTCCGGGGCAGGCACTAGTTCCGCACCTTGCCACGGAACGCAGCGCTATCTGCAGTGATACTTGCGGTAGCGCTTCTGCAGTGCTGCGAGTATCACTTCGTGGAGTCCATAGGACTCTATGGAGGGTTGTGCTTCCCAGTCTCCCTCTCGCAAGATAGTGCCTCGGAGACCGACTGGGAACTATTTGTTCCCAGTCTCACTCTGCTCACTGCAAGAAACAACGGCAGATCGGGCCACCCTTCTCACTATGGGATGAGAGGTGAGTACAGGAATTAATGGGGGTGGCTTTAGGGGGTGTTAAATGATTTTGCAATTGCAGAATCATTTAACATCAGCTTTTGTGAGGTGCTATCTTTTGGCTCTCCGCATCCTGACGGTAATTTTCCCTGCACTGTGTAATACCTCACTTTTCGAAATGCTAATTAATGATTGTGCTCCCCATGTTAGGTATAGGATGCGCAAAGTAAAGTAAGCTTGCGCAAGCTGCGAGGTTCAAACGGATTTCACCCCAGTGTAGCGTCAGGAATGTAATGTGAATGGCAGATGTTAAACTTACTTATCCTTACGCTAACGATTACATATCGAGAGGCTACATTGGCACCAACAATGGAATAGAGCCCGTAGTGTCTATAATACTTAGGAATATTGTAAAATGAAAATAACAATTCTTGTTGGAGTCTGTATATATAGATTTGTGCAATAAGCCTTCTTTCAGGAGAGGTACTTGTATAGAATATCTTAACTGATGATGTCCGTATACAGAATTTCTCTTTATTAGCTGTGGAAGATAGTTTAATTTTTTCTAGAGTCATTGGTATTTTTTATTTTTTTTTGGTAGTCCCTTTATTTAAAGGTATTTTATCTCGTAAAATGTAGCAGCTGTTCAGAAATGCTCCAGTATGTCCTTATGGAATGAAACATTTCTGCTTTTGTAGTTTGCAAAGCTTGCGTGTAGAAACTCTCCGTAATAATTGTATTGAAACAAGATCGCATATCGACCAGTAGACTGCCAGCCCTGCTTGGATAAGTGACATTTTTCATCTGAATTTTATTTTGTTCTTTATTTTGCATTTCAAATCTCTTGAACCCATTTCTTTTTAAAACCCGAATATATACAGTATCATTTTGAGAATGTTTAAAAGTACGGCATGATTTGAGCAATGTTAGAACAACAGGTGTTGGATCTCACCCCGTGATTAAGCTAACTAATTTGGAAGTCAGAGTTTTGGTAGATATGGGTTAGGTGCTGAAAGTGGTTTAGGAATATGGTGTTTGGAGTAACTTAGAGTCAGGGGGCTATATTCCAAATGAGACTATCAGGGTTATTCAAAGAGCTGAACTGGCCCCGAAATTGCACCGAACAGGGAATTTCCCCGTATGGTGCCATTCGGCTATTCAAAAAGCTGTCAATTTGCCAATATTTGGTGAACTGCCAGCAAAATATGGTGATCTTTGGCGACACTGAAATTCCCATAGAGGAATAATGGTTAGTCTATTCAGAGAACACCGAACTGCACCAAAATGTCAGTAAACTGCCCTGATTTTTGGTGGTTTAATCAGGCGAATCCCATAGGATTCAATGTAAAAAAAAATCCTGTTTTTTTTAATTTTTTTATATTAAATATTTATTCAACCGTTTATTCTTTACACTTTCTTTCTTAGGATTTTTTAGGATATTTTCTTTTGGGTTTTTTCTTTTCTGTAACAGACATTTTATTATTATTCATAGGACCTACTATATTATTTCCAGGTATTTTCCTGCAGTAGTTTTCTTTGCAAACACGTTTTAAAAGTTGCGGTGGTTTTTGTTTCTTTATTTTTTTCCCCCCTTGTTCGGCGGGTTGTCAGCTTTTTCTAGATCTGTGCTCTGTTCAGTGGGTCATCGGCTTTTTTCAGACCACTGTGGCGGATCGCTTGACGCTTACGGCGGGTTTTGGATCGATTCAGTGTTTTTTCCCATCGATTCGGCTACTTTGCGGCGGTTTTTCCAATGCGTTCGGCGGCTCGTTTGCTGCACTTCGTGGACCCTATGGTGAATTCTGAATTCACTGCAGGGTCGGTGAATCGAACTCGAAAAGCGGGGACATTTCGGTGCTCTCTGAATAACCATGTAAGAGTTTGAGGCATTGATGCTTGCAGCTGCATCCGCAATGTTGGCAGCTCTAGACTCTATCCTGACCTTGCTGCAAGCCTTGCAAACCACCCAAACTACCTTTAACCCCTTCAATACCATAATTGTATATACACTATCAGGGGTAGCAGACTCAGCAGTCCAAGATTGTGTTAACACAATCTTGGGCTATGCTGTATGATTGCAAATAAATTTCAATTTGCTTGTGGGCTCCAGAAGGTGCCCCCAAAGTTTTAGCACTGTGGGCATAATGCTTAAGTTGCTAAAACTTTTTAAAACCAGCTAAAGAATGTCCCCCGTCATAGGGCAATATTACATTCTTAATGCTAACGTTAGCCACCCATATTACAATCCAAATGCTAATGGGTTAAAAAAACCATTAGTGCATCGACGATTGTGCTTTCCAGCGCATGCTTACTGTACTTTGCACTGCCTATACTTAACATGGGGAGCGAAAGAGTAATTACCGTTAGGATTAAAGTCCTAACGCTAATTACGCCCCACTGCGGTTGACTGAAAGTTAGCACCAGCTTCTTGTAGTTTACTGATTTTGCAAAAGCGGAATCAGTTAACACCAGCTGTAAAACTGCCCAAAATCCGATACATACCGCTCATCCCGCAGTGAGAACCGTGGTCTGATCGCTTGTGGCCACCGGGAGCAGAGTGAGACTGGGGAATAAAGTCCTCATTCTCCATCCACAATCACTCCATGGACCTGCAGAATCGGAGAGGCGAGATCCAGCAGGTCATGTGGCCCGGCATTCAAAGCCTCCATAGAGCCCTATGGACTCCAGGAGGGGATGCTGGGGGTGGTGCCTAAGCACTGCTTACAGTATTCTATGTCTTAGCGCTGCATTACAGGGCAGGCGGCTGAACTGACGCCTGCCCTGTAATATGGAGCTAAAACAGGGATGCTATGGGAAAACCTGCTGGCGGAGGTTTTCCTCCTTAGCGTCCCCGTTTTAGCGTGCAGTGTGTAATACTGCCCATATTCATTCCTCAGCCGACACTGAGAAACGGACTGCTATTCTATCTGAAGTAACTATGTGGACAGTAGATGGCAACATCTGCCGGTTAAATATTTTATTACAGTAAGAAATACAATAATATCCCAAATATTTCTTACTGTATAATTTAAAAAAAGATTCTTCAAAAAGCCACTGGTTCCTGGCAGGGGATTTATGGAAAATCACTTGGTAGTTAAGGGGTTAAACCTGAAATTTATACTTTTTTCTACCCTACATCATTAAATTTACAATATATTTATTATTCCCTCTGAATAAAAAGTACATTTAAATCTGACTTTTTTTTTTTTTACATTATTGCAGAGCTATGATGTTTGCATAGTATAAAAATGCTGAAATATAATGTGTCCAGATACTAAAAGTCAACATGATTGTAAAAGAATTGTTTGTATACTGTAAAAATGCTTTGGTTTTGTTTTGATATGAATCCTTTTTGTTTTTATTTCTTTTTTTTATTATTAAAGAAAAGATACCAGATGTGTTTTGGGATGTGTGTATTGTGCGCAGAACAAAAAAAAATATTGTGAACCACAACTGATCCCAAGAAGATTTCTGAGGATATTCACACAGGAGACCCTTCCACTTTTAATTGTTGGCGTATGGTCGGCTTGCCGGGACTGGCTCAGTGCTGATCAGAGTGATTAAGTGGGTTATGTCTTTGCAGGGTTTAAAAAACACTTCTTCCCAAAACAATTGATCAAAAATTGCATTTTTATTTGCTCATCCCGTAGATTTTCCCGTTTTTAAATAGTTTTTTTTGGTGTTGGGTCTCAAAACTACATATTTCTTGTCCCTGTTTTTGTTATTAACACTATGTCTTGTTTTCTTTAAAAATGTTTACATTAGGTTTATAAACTGCTTGTTACATTCAATTAAGGAGTGATGGTGTTTAGTTGGGTTTTTAGCTATGCTATTCTTTGGTTTTTAATGTTAAATAGTTGAGAGGGCCCAATACTCTTCTTAGATGTACAATATATATTTACACATCCACGCTGCATTAGGAGACCTTGCCAGCTCATTTTATAATACACCTGTCTGGAATGAGGATTTATGTGTAAATAGGTGTTTTCTAGATCTAGTTGTATAATTTATGAAATAAAGTATTGAAACTAAATTTGTCTTTTTCATTGTTGTCAAGATATGGTTAACAACTGTTATAAAGCAAAAGTATAACCAGAATATAGAATCTCAAATGCACTGAAGCATTTTAAATAAGCCGTTGGCTTGCAATTCAATTACTTATTCAAAATTCGAATATAGAACTGATGCCAAGATCGATATCCATCTCCATGTTAAAATGGGGCCCTGTTTCAACCCTGATGTTAACGACCAGAGCTGCCATACATAACGTACTAACCCGCAGTGGCGTAGCGTGGGTTGTCAGCGCCCGGGGCCAGCCAAGAATTGTGCGCCCCCCCCCCCAACCTGTGGACACGTTATCGATATTGCCCCAGCCAGCTCACACATGGATATTGCCCCAGCCAGCTCACACATGGATATTGCCCCAGCCAGCTCACACATGGATATTGCCCCAGCCAGCTCACACATGGATATTGCCCCAGCCAGCTCACACATGGATATGCCCCAGCTCACACATGGATATGCCCCAGCTCACACATGGATATGCCCCAGCTCACACATGGATATTGCCCCAGCTAACACATGGATATTGCCCCAGCCAGCTCACACATGGATATTGCCCCAGCCAGCTCACACATGGATATTGCCCCAGCCAGCTCACACATGGATATTGCCCCAGCCAGCTCACACATGGATATGCCCCAGCTCACACATGGATATTGCCCCAGCTCACACATGGATATGCCCCAGCTCACACATGGATATTGCCCCAGCTAACACATGGATATTGCCCCAGCCAGCTCACACATGGATATTGCCCCAGCCAGCTCACACATGGATATGCCTCAGCTCACACATGGATATTGCCCCAGCTCACACATGGATATTGCCCCAGCCAGCTCACACATGGATATTGCCCCAGCCAGCTCACACATGGATATTGCCCCAGCCAGCTCACACATGGATATTGCCCCAGCCAGCTCACACATGGATATTGCCCCAGCCAGCTCACACATGGATATTGCCCCAGCCAGCTCACACATGGATATTGCCCCAGCTAACACATGGATATTGCCCCAGCTCACACATGGATATGCCCCAGCTCACACATGGATATTGCCCCAGCCAGCTCACACATGGATTTGCCCCAGCTCACACATGGATATTGCCCCAGCCAGCTCACACATGGATTTGCCCCAGCTCACACATGGATATTGCCCCAGCTCACACATGGATATGCCCCAGCTCACACATGGATATTGCCCCAGCTCACACATGGATATTGCCCCAGCTCACACATGGATATTGCCCCAGCTCACACATGGATTTGCCCCAGCTCACACATGGATTTGCCCCAGCTCATGGATATATGTCCCAGCTCATGGATATACTGCCCCATGCTCTCATGGATATGCCCCAGTTCAGACCCCAGACCAGACATGGATATTGCCCCAGCTAACACATGGATATTGCCCCAGCTCACACATGGATATTGCCCCAGCTAACACATGGATATTGCCCCAGCTCACACATGGATATGCCCCAGCTCACACATGGATATTGCCCCAGCCAGCTCACACATGGATATTGCCCCAGCTCACACATGGATATTGCCCCAGCTAACACATGGATATTGCCCCAGCTAACACATGGATATTGCCCCAGCTAACACATGGATATTGCCCCAGCTCACACATGGATTTGCCCCAGCTCACACATGGATATTGCCCCAGCTAACACATGGATATTGCCCCAGCTCACACATGGATATTGCCCCAGCCAGCTCACACATGGATATGCCCCAGCTCACACATGGATATTGCCCCAGCTCACACATGGATATTGCCCCAGCTCACACATGGATTTGCCCCAGCTCACACATGGATATTGCCCCAGCTCACACATGGATATTGCCCCAGCTCACACATGGATATTGCCCCAGCTCACACATGGATATTGCCCCAGCTCACACATGGATATTGCCCCAGCTCACACATGGATATTGCCCCAGCTCACACATGGATATTGCCCCAGCTCACACATGGATATTTCCCCAGCTCACACATGGATATTGCCCCAGCTCACACATGGATATTGCCCCAGCTCACACATGGATATTGCCCCAGCTCACACATGGATTTGCCCCAGCTCATGGATATATGTCCCAGCTCATGGATATACTGCCCCATGCTCTCATGGATATGCCCCAGTTCAGACCCCAGACCAGACATGGGGCGGCTGTTCGAATGCTCTATCGGCATTCCCGAGAGCCGCCCCTGGAGCTCCGTCTCCGGCATACTTACCTGCCTGAGCGGCGCAGGGAAAGTTTCCTCGCTTCTGCTCTTTGAAGGACCCAAGCCGTGGTCACGTGGAAGTCCCACTTGTATTGCACAGATATCCCAACAGGAGATGGATATGGCATTGGTCATCCCATGATGAGATTTTGAGCTTTGCACTCAACCCTATCCAGTGATGTGTGCTGCTGTGTCGTCGCCCCCCCCCTCCGTGGTCTAGCTCAGTGTTCTATTGCTGATCTTCTTAACAGCTCTTATACAAGCTATATACATTTATGTATGTATGGTAAGAAGCTGCAGGCATCGCTTGCAGCAAAGTCGGGTTAGCAGTGGCGTAGCGTGGGGGGGGGCTGGGGGGGCCGTGGCCCCGGGCGCAGTTTTCTTAGGGTCGCATAATTTCAAAAGAAATTTTCGCCCCTAAAAGTTGACCGCGGCTTGGGTCCTTCAAAGAGCGGAAGAGGGAAACTTTCCCTGCGCCGCTCAGACCCGACTTTGCTGCAAGCGATGCCTGCAGCTTCTTACCATACATACATAAACGTATATAGCTTGTATAAGAGCTGTTAAGAAGATCAGCAATAGAACACTGAGCTACACCACGGAGGGGGGGGGGGCGACGACACAGCAGCACACATCACTGGATAGGGGTTGAGTGCAAAGCTCGAAATCTCATCATGGGATGACCAATGCCATAGCCATCTCCTGTTGGGATATCTGTGCACCTGGGCAATGCAAGTGCACTTAAAAAACTGGGGGACTCTATTCCAAGCGAGCTGTTAAGCCAGGGCTCAAAATTTACACTCGCCTACTCGCATTTTTGCGAGTGGAAATTAAGTGAGGGCGAGTAGAAATGCACACGCAGCCAGCACAATGAATTATTTTGTGCTGCGTATTGCGTCGGTGCCACTGTGCAGGTCCCCCTTCCCCAGACTGCACAGTGGCAGGGATCCGCTGCCTAACCTGACCCATCTCTGTCACTGGCAGGGGCAGGAGAGGAGCTTCCTTGCATCCTCGCTCTGCTCACACTGGGCTCTGATGACTGGGTATACATGTATCTGATGTCTGGGTATTAATGTTATTTTTGTAGCTTTATTCTAAATAAATCCTTTAGCAGTGTAATTACATAAGATAATTTAAGGGGGTGCATTTAGGGGCAGAGTTATGGGCTGGGTAGGGGTTAGGTGGAGCAACTGGTGGCGAGTAACTCTTATGGCCTGGATAGTAGCTTGGGACTTGTAATTGAGCCCTGTTGTAAACTATTGGGCAGTCATTGATTTAATCAGGATAGCCTTACCTTTTGCATATCCACTTTATAGCACGGTGTCAACTATTCATCTAAAAACACTGTTAAGATTATATAAAATATTTTATTGTTACATTGGCACCAACTTTATGTACCAGATAAACCTATACAGCGTTAAATCTGATTTGTATATAAATAAAATCTAAAGGGGCTATTGAAATACGGTGCAGTTTCCTGCAGTTTAGCAGTCTTCGGTTGCAGCAAAATTGTCCCATTGAGAAGAAATGGTTCGTCTATTCACAGAACGCCGAACTGTACCGAGGTTTCCGTGAAATACCCTGATTTTCGGTGATTTAAAGCCCGTGTCAGACGAGCGCAGTGTTCATGTCCGTGTTGCCGCACATTTTAACATCCGTGGTGTGAGATTTTTGACTCCTTTAATAGGTCAGGGATATATTAATTATGACGTATTTTTCTTATTTTAGATATATATATTATTGACAGTGCCTCCAATACCAATGGTATAATTTGGTATTACCCTTAAGATAAGGATTAATAACCAATCAATGAATATACGTCTTAACAAATATATAGCGCGTTATCCCGAGTTCTTTTGATGCTATCTAGATATTTTTAGACACAATAAAATCAAAGATATGAGACTGCGTAACGGTAAAACCATTCAAACCAAAATTTATTCACACGTCAAGTTTCATACAATCATATGTTATCAACGGATTAGCAAGATACAATTTCAAAAGTAATTATAGATCATGATTAGTAGCGATACTGCGACACGCAACAATCTAATGGACAAATATTTTAGGTTTATAGACCGCACCACAGATATTACACGCCTCAGTTCTTAAACACCAAGTTCCATTCTATTCACTTAAACCTTTCCCATTATAAACCAATCCTCAACCTGGCTAAAAAAAACAGTTACTGGGCATCACCTGCAGCACAATTTATTATTGTGGGGACTTATTCACTAAATGCAACTTCCTTCAGGGAGATACATAACACCCTCGATAGGTAGACTATATCTTCCACAGATCAATCACAGCACTTCATTCAATATACGTTAACCCA
Organism: Leptobrachium leishanense; assembly: GCA_009667805.1. NCBI lineage: Eukaryota > Metazoa > Chordata > Amphibia > Anura > Megophryidae > Leptobrachium > Leptobrachium leishanense. Next base: position 90,662,355 of record CM019070.1, on the reverse strand, counting down.
AAGCTTCCTATTGACTTACATGCAATCGATCAAAAGGGGCTGCAAGATGTATATGAAAGCGGTTATGTTAGTTTTACTAATGGCACTTGATATATAAAAACTATTTCACTGTTCCAGTGTATCTCACTATGGGTACACAATTGGTCTTTAGATGTCCACATCCAGTATTCTTGGAATATAAATAATTTCACTAAATTATGGCGCAAGTAGGCAGCCATAATAGTTTCTCCCTTAGCGCTCGTCTGCAGTAGAGCGGAAAGGCTGATACTATTCTGTTTAGTCTTCAACAGCAAAATAATTCATTTATATTCCTTTAAATTGTGATGGACATCTAAAGTAAGGACTATGCAATTAGGAAATAGATATCAAGTTATTCAGTTATACTTTACCATCTGGTAGTGAAGATGGAATGGTGGAAGATTAGGGTGTGGTCACGTCACGTCTTATTGGAGTGGCTGATGGTATCTGCCCTTTCTCCCCTCCAAGCGTCCCTCGGGTCTCTCCCCAAGCTTTCTTTCAGGGTCTCTTCCTTTTTTCTCTCCTCTGGAGTGTCCCCCTCTATATAGTGGTTTCTCGCCCAGTTTTAGCTCTAGCCCATCACTATGTGGCCTCATTTGATTGGAGGATATACAGTCAGGTCCAGAAATATTGGGACATCAACACAATTCTAACATCTTTGGCTCTATACACCACCACAATGGAGTTGGAATGAAACAAACACAATGTGCTTTAACTGCAGACTGTCAGCTTTAATTTGAGGGTATGTACATCCAACTCAGGTGAACGGTGTAGGACTTACAGCAGTTTGCAGATGTGCCTCCCACTTGTTAAGGGACCAAAAGTAATGGGACAGAATAATAATCATAAATCAAACTTTCCCTTCTTAATACTTGGTTGCAAATCCTTTGCAGTCAATCACAGCCTGAAGCCTGGAATGCATAGACATCACCAGACGCTGGGTTTCATCCCTGGTGATGCTCTGCCAGGTCTCTACTGCAACTGTCTTCAGTTCCTGCTTGTTCTTGGGGCATTTTCCCTTCAGTTTTGTCTTCAGCAAGTGAAATGCATGCTCAATGGGATTCAGGTCAGGTGATTGACTTGGCCATTGCATAACATTCCACTTTTGTCCCTTCAAAAATTCTTTGGTTGCTTTTGCAGTATGCTTTGAGTCATTGTCCATCTGCACTGTGAAGCGCCGTCCAATGAGTTCTGCAGTATTTGGCTGAATGTGAGCAGATAATATTGCCCGAAACACTTCAGAATTCATCCTGCTGCTTTTGTCAGCAGTCACATCATCAATAAATACAAGAGAACCAGTTCCATTGGCAGCCATACATGCCCACGCCATAACACTACCACCACCATCCTTCACTCATGAGGTGGTATGCTTAGGATCATGAGCAGTTTCTTACCTTCTCCATACTCTTCTCTTCCCATCACTCTGGTACAAGTTGATCTTGGTCTCATCTGTCCATAGGATCTTGTTCCAGAACTGTGAAGGCTTTGTTAGGTGTTGTTTGGCAAACTCTAATCTGGGCTTCCTGTTTTTGAGGCTCACTAATGGTTTACATCTTGTGGTGAACCCTCTGTATTTACTCTGAAGTCTTCTCTTGATTTTTGACTTTGACACACATACACCTACCTCCTGGAGAGTGTTCTTGATCTGGTCAACTGTTGTGAAGGGTGTTTTCTTCACCAGGGAAAGAATTCTTCATTCATCCACCACAGTTGTTTTCCGTGGTCTCCCGGGTCTTTTGGTGTTGCTGAGCTCACCAGTGCGTTCCTTCTTTTTGAGAATATTCCAAACAGTTGTTTTGGCCACGCCTAATGTTCTTGCTATCTCTCTGATGGGTTTGTTTTGTTTCTTCAGCCTAATGATGGTTTGCTTCACTGATAGTGAAGGCTCTTTGGATCTCATCTTGAGAGTTGACAGCAACAAATGCAAATAGCACACTTGAAATGAACTCTGAACAAGCGGGAGACACATCTGCAAACTGCTGTAAGTCCTACACCATTCACCTGAGTTGGATGTACATACCCTCAAATTAAAGCCGACAGTCTGCAGTCAAAGCACATTGTGTTTGTTTCATTCCAATTCCATTGTGGTGGTGTATAGAGTCAAAGATGTTAGAATTGTGTCAATGTCCCAATATTTCTGGACCTGACTGTGTATATATATTCATTAACTCAGGGGTCTGTCCAGGTGTTATATTACCTGGCCAGCAGATGGCGCTCTCAGATCAACCATCAACCTTCTGCAGGAATTAATTTATGTATGTGGTCAATCTTTTAATGGTTTGGGGGTCATTTTATCCTATATCCCGGGACTCCATAGATTTATTTAACAACATCAATATTATTGCTTTTGTTGAATCGCCGGCATATTTCGCTGCGGCGTGCATGCATCTCATACACCCCTTATTTACAGTTGTGTTCAAAATTATTCAACCCCCACTGAAATTGAGTGTTTTGGCCAGTTTGACATTGATTTTGATCATTCAGTCATCTTGCTTACAATTAAATCAAAGAGGCACGTGTAGGTCAGACAAATATAACATAACATTTATAATGAAATAACCACAAATGTCTTTTCTGTGCTCACATCATTATCAGTTTTATTCAACCCCCAAGTGACATTCAATCTTAGTACGTAGTACAACATCCTTTTACAGTTATAACAGCTTTTAAACGTGAAGCATAGCTTGACACAAGTGTCTTGCAGCAATCTACGGGTATCTTCGCCCATACGTCATGGGCAAAAGCCTCCAGTTCAGTCACATTCTTAGGCTTGCGCACTGCAACTGCTTTCTTTAAGTCCCACCAGAGGTTCTCAATCGGATTTAAGTCAGGTGACTGCGATGGCCACTCCAAAATGTTCCAGCCTTTAATCTGCAACCATGCTCTAGTGGACTTGGAGGTATGCTTGGGATCATTGTCCTGTTGAAAGGTCCAACGTCTCCCAAGCCTCAGGTTTGTGACGGACTGCGTCACATTGTCATCCAATATCTCCTGGTACTGAAGAGAATTCATGGTACCTTGCACACGCTGAAGCTTCCCTGTACCTGCAGAAGCAAAACAGCCCCAAAGCATGATTGACCCCCCGCCATGCTTCACAGTAGGCAAGGTGATCTTTTCTTCATAGACCTTGTTCTTCCTCCTCCAAACATAGCGTTGATACATGGGCCCAAACCGTTCTAATTTTGTTTCATCAGTCCACAGAACACTATCCCAAAACTTCTGTGGTTTGTCCACATGACTTTTGGCATACTGCAGTCGACTCATCTTATTCTTTGGAGACAGCAAGGGGGTGCGCCTGGGAGTTCTGGCATGGAGGCCTTCATTACGCAGTGTGCACCGTATTGTCTGAGCTGAAATTTCAGTACCCACATCTGACAAATCTTTTCTCAGTTCCTCAGCAGTCACACGGGGACTTTTATCCACTCTACACTTCAGGTAGCACACAGCAGTCGAAGTCAGCATCTTCTTTCTGCCACAACCAGGTAGCGTTTCAACAGTGTCCTTTGCCTTGAATTTGCGAATGATGCTTCCTATGGTCTCTCTTGGTATGTTTAACATCTTTGCAATCTTCTTATAGCCATTGCCCTTCCTGTGAAGAGTAATCACCTCTTCTCTTGTCTTCCTGGACCAATCTCTTGACTTCACCATGTTTGTAACCACACCAGTAAATGTCTAGAAGGAGCTGAGTATCACAGTCATTTTAAAGCTGCCTAATTGGTGCTTATTATGCTTTATTGCTGCTCCGTGACATCCACAGGTGTTTTCAATACCTGATTGAACCTCTGTTCTTCAGAGTGGTAGTCTTTAAGGGGTTGAATAATTGTGTCAATGAAGAATTCACAAAATAAACATTTACTACTGTATTACAAAACCAATTGATGTCATTTTAGTTGCATATGGTTCTTTAAAAAGTCCTTGTAGGATTTCATTCTGAATACAATTACAAATGTACACTAAATTCCCTAAAACCCTTTACAGCATTGGGGGTTGAATAATTTTGAACACAACTGTAAATGTGGTATGGCCTCTATCTTTTATAAAATACCAAGATTATCTATTATAACTGACCACATAAATTAAATATTCAAATACCATATAGTGTTAGATCATATCGCCTAATAGTATAGTTTACACACTGGTTATGCAGGTCATTTAATCATTTAACCTTATCTGGGTTTTTTTATTCTACAGGTTGGGCACCCCATTGTCCAAGGGTTATATGGCTTCAGAGTTTAGATCTGATCAAATAAACACCATGCCCTGGAATATACACACTAGGTTAAACTTGGCTGCCTATTGTTCCTTTACTTCAAAGCAATGCGGTTTACCATATCAATTCTTTTTTACAGCCAGAATTAATTAGGACAGTTTCTGAACAATGGACCGTTCTTCCCTTGTTTGCGTAAAGACAACGAACTTAGCTTGTAACGTTTTAGCCACACAGACAAATTGCCTGTGTGAAGCAATTCCTGGCCCCAAATTTAAACAGTCCTGCGAAATATAGAAATTTCATATCCGAACTGCTCTGACAGTGGTAGCATACAATTATGATCCATAGAAACCACACACGAAGTACATCTGCACAAAAGTGCGAACGCACAACGGATGCGGCAAACGGATGCAAGTTAGGCAAGAACGTAAATCCGCTAGAACGGACGCACAGAGTGCGCTGCGTTCGCACAGTCCGCATAGCTTTGTGTGTGAGTGATGGAACGAAGTCAGACTGACTGCATTTTTGACGTCCAGCATTTTGACGGACAAAATGTTTTTCATATTAATTTTATTTTCCCTTCTACATCAGTCAAAAAAAAGTCAGTCACAAAAACGGACTGTGTGGCCACTACCTTGTCGGTCGTCAGTCAGAAAGTACGTCCATTGTGCACGGATGCACAGTCCGCACAGAATGCGCTCGTCTGACCCTAGCCTAATTTTGACAGGTTTAAGGGCCATGTCAGACGAGCGCGCACTCACGGACGTTCCTTCGGCTCTTAAAAACGCTCGTCTGACACCAGCCTAAACAGGCGAATCCCATATGATTCAATTTAAAAAAGTAATATAATTTTTTTGAATTAAAAATAACATTATTCTTATTCTTCGGACAGCTTTTTGTATTTTTTTAGAGGATTTCCCCCCCCCCCAAATTTATTTTAACCCCTTCGCTGCTGAGCCATTTCACTTCTGTGTGTGAAGCTCATCTTTACAGTTTTGTGCTCCTAGTGTTTAAACGTGATTTGAAGTCACGTTTTATTATACGGACCAGAGAAATGATGTATCCCTTTTGTTTTGTTTTTTTGGTGGACTCTACAGATTCATAATATATCATTACTAAATTTTTCTGAGAAAATGAGTGATTTTTAGCTAAAACTGAAAAAACTAATTCACATTATAAGGTAAAAGTGAACAATATTGCTGCATTAATAAATAAATATTTATTATTTATTTTCTTACTAGTAACCTATTTGGTAACATTGGAAAGGCCATGCTCTGGCCTTTCCAAAAGATACCAAACATGACCCTGTAGCCGCCACTGATCGGGAGATGCTGGGGTCCAAAGTACTGTATATAAGTGGATGTAATCGTTACTGTGGCTACTCCCTGTAGAATAGTCCATACAGCTAAGGCTAGGGTCAGATGAGCGCATTTTGTACGGACTGTGCGTCTGTGCAGTACGGACGTACTTTCTGACTGACGACAAGGTAGTGGCCACACAGTCCGTTTTTTTCACTGACGGATTTTTTGACTGATGTAGCAGGGAAAATAAATTAAAATGAAAAAACATTCTGTCCGTCAAAAATGCTGGACTTATAAATGCAGTCCATCTGACCACGCTCCATCACTCACACACAAAGCTATGCGGACGTTGTGGACGTGGTGCACTCCGCACGTCCGTTCTAGCAGTATTACGTTCTTGCCTAACCTGCGTCCGTTTGCAGCGTCCGTCATGCCTCCGCACTTCTGTGCGGACGTACTTTGTGTGTGGGGCTTCATTTAACACAATTGTATGCTATCACGGACGTACTTATGTGCGGCAACACGGACGTTAACACTGCGCTCGTCTGACCCCAGCCTTAGATGACTCAAAGGGCACACCACACAATTCTCAAGGAAGAGAAAAAAACCTACAGAATGACTTCAGAAAAAGAAAATCCGTCATTTGGAGAGTCCAGACATTTATATACAGGGTTAGTCAGAGAGAGGTGAAAACCAGGAGAATGACTGGAGAAGTGAAAATTCTAGGTCAAAATAATTCTCTCATTTATCTCACTTTCCAAATTGGCTATTTGGTCTAGATTGTTCATTCTCCTGGTTTTCACCTCACTCTGAATAACCCTGATAGACACACCGACACGTACTGACAGACACAGAGACACTGACAGCGTTGCAGCCAAAGACACTCAGACACACAGAAAAACTGAGACACACTGACAGATGTAAGTATCTCCCTATTTGCATACAAGGTTATTCACAAAGAGCTGGTGTGGAAAATACCGTTACAAATCACCAATATGACCGTGCTGCAATGACTGCATTTGACCAACTAAAATCCAAAAAGCAACACGAGAAGCTTTACTGTGAAATGGAAGCATTTGTTGACGCTGCAATACCATAGATTTTCTACAGTGTTTGCAAATCCAGTGGTTTATGAATAGCTCCTGTACTGCCACAGACACTCTGGGATACTGAGTGACAGAGACATAAGACAGCCATAAATACAGTTTGGCAGTGCATTGGACACATACAGACATTAACAGTGTATTCGGCAGCTAACATCCACAAATTGTTACAACACAGACTGGGTTATTCAGAGAAAGGTGAAAGCCAGGAGAAGAGAACAATTTGGAAAGTGAGATAAATGGGAGAATTTTTCTGGTTTGGCTATTTTGACCTAGAATTTTCGCTTCTTCTGTTATTCTCCTGGTTTTCACCTCTCTCTGAATAACCCTGCTAGAATTTTCACTTCTCCAGTCATTCTCCTGAGTTTCACCTTTCTTTGAATAGATCTGTAAGTGAATCTTGGCGAGCTAGCTCTGAAAACTGAGAGTATCTCAGTGACAGGAGGCTCCCTGGCCAGTGTGTATGCGTCCAGTGCTTTCTGATAGTATATTACTGACACACCCCCAATAAATATAATTTATAATAAAAGGTCTCTGAACTTGGCGGCTTAACCCATGCAGATTCTACAGGAGCCTGCTGCATGCTCTCATATCTACTCATTCCACAGGCTCTTCCTTCACCGGATCCTGGTGCACATTTATGCAGAGCTGCTTCTGCATGCCATACCTGAGGCTACATGGGGAGGGGTGGCTAGGAGCAGGGGCTTTGTGAGACCCTGAGTGGAATTAAGAGTCAGGGCCCCAAGCCCTACTCATCTTTACAAATCAGACACCTTTAGGCTGCTGTCAGACGAGCGTAGTGTTCACGTCCGTGATTGCGCCTAAAAGTACGTCCGTGATAGCATGACAGGAAGCCCATCGGAGCCCGTTACACGAAGTACGTCCGCACTGAACTGCGGACGCACAACGGCCGTGGCCCACGGACGCAAGGCAGGCAAGAACGTACAACCGCTAGAACGGCCGCACAAAGTGCGCTGCGTCCGCAACGTCCGCATAGCTTTGTGTGTGAGTGATGGAACGTGGTCAGACGGACTGCATTTATACGTCCAGCATTTTTCACGACAAAATGGTTTTGCTTTTTATTTTATTTTCCCTTCTACAAAAATACATCAGTGAATAAACGGACTGTGTGGCCACTACTGTCGTGTGCACGGACGTACAGTCCGTAGAAATCACGCTCGTCTGACCCTAGCCTTATTGCATACTCATATGCTCATACACACAAACACATTGTGGCACACTACCCTGCAACCTATTCAAGGAAAGCAATAGGACCATAGTTGCGAACATTTGAAAAAAAATTCCACCAACACTTTACAGCAGAGAATCCAGATGCAGGTTCTGTAATTGCAACGTCCACTTATGGTAGAATTAGTAATCTGGCCAAGGGACTTTCTTTTTAGCTCAGAAGGGAGAAGACCATGGACACGTCTTTTAAATATTATAGATATTAGTGTTTGATTTGTAATACACCATCATACTCTGCAGCGGGTACAGGGGTTAAAATGGATTTGGTGAAGGCAGAGACACGAGGCAGAGAGGACCATGGTCCCCACGGACATTACATTATAAAGACCGTATTACAGCCACAAAACACAAACCATGTATCTGCATGCACACAGACTATCCCATGCATCTCCTCACACCCAAACTAACACACTCATATACCACAAGATCATACTTGAATTGCAGTAGTTAACACCCTGCTGAGGGCTGGATTTATAATTGGGCAGAGCAGGCATGTGCCTACCAGCGCCTGCCACAAGTGGGCACTAAGCTCTGGGGAAAAAAGATTAGAATTTACAATCATTTAGACCTCTGTATCTCTGGAGCCCTACAGGCCAAAGAGGCATACAAGGTATCGCTCGAAAGGCCACGTTATGGCGTTTCCAATGACACCAAACATGACCAGGTCTGTGTAAATTAAAAAAAAACATTTAAATATCTTTTTTTTTCTCTAAAGCAGCACTGTTGTCACTTTACAATTATAAAGTGATCAGTGATCCAGCACGAACTCCCCTTCAAATTTCCCACACTGCCAGCAAGTGTGGAGGTGATGGCACAATGCATTTTCATCGACAACCTAGATCGCAGCACTGCTGTGAGGGCAGACTTTGGAACCCTGTATCTCTGATTTTTACACCACCTAAGGTCAAGTGATCTGTCATTGGACGTATCGCCTTTCCAGCGATTATAGACATGACCATGTAATGTACTGTAACTTCCTCTTCTCTGGCCTTAAGAGATCCCAGAATGCCTGTGCCAGGCTCATCTACCTCATCTCCCGCCCCTCACACCTCGCCCCTTTGTCAATCTCTACACTGGCTTCCTGTCTCATATAGATTCCAATTCAAAACATTGGTGGCCATATACAAAGCTCTCCATCACCGCACCCCTGCCTACATCTCCTCCCATATTAACAGGAACATCCTGTCCCAACCACTGCGCTCTGCTAATGATCTGATGCTATCAGCTTCACATACCCACACTCTCAACTCCCGCCTTCAAGACTTCACCCAAGCTGCCCCCTTTCTATGGAACTCCCTCCCCCGCAACATCAGACTCTCCTAGTCTCTCCAGTCCTTCAAGAATTCTCTGAAAACACATTACTTTAGAGAATCATATCATCTCACTCCCTAGACCCCCTCTGTTCATTTCTTATTGCATCTTCGCACACACAGCCCACATGCACTCCGCTATTTCACTTTCTCTATTAACCCTCCCCTAGTGTGTCACCCCTATCCTTTTAGATTGTAAGCTCTTGAACCGGGTCCTCTCACATACTGTACTGTGTGTTGAACCTGTATGTATATTTGTTGTTCTGCCTCCCACTGTAAAGCTTTATAAAAACTTGGAACTGTAACTGTGTACAAATAGAAAACTGAAAAAATGCAATATTTACTTTTTTCTCTGTTCTAATGCAGTGGAATTTTGTGCTTTTACTTATAAAGTAGACAATACTACTGTGCTAACTCGCCTTCACACTTCCTACACCGGGAGTAAATGTGGAGAGGATGATACAATCAGGGTTATTCAAAGAGAATTGAAAAGTCATCGCACGTTCGGTGACTTTTCGTTCTCTTCAATTTGGTGCAGGCCAGGGTCAGACGAGCGCATTTTGTACGGACTGTGCGTCTGTGCAGTACGGACGTACTTTCTGACTGACGACAAGGTAGTGGCCACACAGTCCGTTTTTTTCACTGACGTACTTTTTGACTGATGTAGCAGGGAAAATAAATTACAATGAAAAAACATTCTGTCCGTCAAAAATGCTGGACGTATAAATGCAGTCCGTCTGACCACGCTCCATCACTCACACACAAAGCTATGCGGACGTTGTGGAAGTGGCGCACTCCGCACGTCCGTTCTAGCAGTATTACGTTCTTGCCTAACCTGCGTCCGTTTGCAGCGTCCGTCAGCCTCCGCACTTCTGTGCGGACGTACTTCGTGTGTGGGGCTCCATTTAACACAATTGTATGCTATCACGGACGTACTTATGTGCGGGCAACACGGACGTTAACACTGCGTTCGTCTGACCCCAGCCTTAGTGATCCCATTTTGGCGACCCTGCGGTGTATTCAGCAAGCACCACAGGCCCATCGTAGTGCAGGGAAAAGCCGCCGCAAAGCCGATGAACACTAACCGCAAAACCCGGCGAATGCACACCGAAACCCGCAAAAACATCTGGATTAACCCTGCCGAACACGCCGGAGAAACTCGACACCGCAGATGAATGGAGTTAAAAAAAAAAAAACAGTACGCTTGAATGTTTGAAAAGTGAAACACTGTTTGTAAAGAAACTACAGAACGAAAATGTCTGAAATTTACATATAAGATCTAATGAATGGTAATAAAAGGGGCTGTTACAGAAAAAAGAAAAAAAACGTTTAAAAAAAAAAACCGGAAAAAAAATTGTCGCAAAAAAATCCCCAAAAATGCCTAAAAGATCCTAAAAAATCTACAGATAAAGAGACTTTTTACTGCAGAATATTATATTAAACGGTTTATTAGATGTTGGTTTAAAACAGGAATATTTTTAACATTGAAACCTGTGGGATTCTCCTGAATAAACCTGTTGAATGAAACCACCGAATGGCAGGGCAATTCGGCAACCTTTCACTGCTGGTTTTTGTTCTCAGAATAGCCGAAGCATTGCTTCTCTATGGGGATTTCACTGCCCACGAACAGGCACCGTAGGTGCAGGCAATTCGCCAACATTTGGCGAACTGCCTGCTCTCTGAATAGCTGAATGGCCAGGAAAGGTAACCGAACGCTGAAAAAAAGGTGTGGAACCCTCCAGGGTTCTGCGCTACAATTACTGCTATTTTGCACTTAACTTGCCACTCTGCAATTGCGCTTGATTTTAGGCTGGGGTCAGACCAGCGCACTTTTAACGTGCGTTCTGGCGCACTTAATCACGGCCGCAGTAGCAGCAAATGACGGGCAATGATGGCCAATATACGAAGTACGGCCGCACGAAAGTCCAGCCACGCAACGCAAGTGGAAAATGAACGCATTTTTTCGAGAACGCAGAACCGCTAGTACTGACTAGGGATGAGCTGTTCAGGTTCGGGCGGTTCGGAGTTCGACCCGAACTTTGGCAGTTCGAAAGTTCATGAATTTTGAACTTTTTGGGCTTGTTCGGTTCGGGTTCGAAAAAAAAAAAGAAATTTTAAAAAAGTATAGAAAAGGCTTAAAAAAATACAAAAAAAATCTAGAAATAAAGAGACTCTTTACTGCAGAATATTATAAGCAACGGTTTATTAGATATTGAATTAAAAACTAATGTGTACGTGGAAAGATTATCAACTCTAAATGACCTCTGTTCACAAACGGGCATAAAGTCTGGTAATCAATTTGATACATTGTACAATATACTGAGGGTGGGGTGGTGTCTGGTGTCTGCTTCTGATTGAAATTTGAGAATTAATTTCCCTAAAACATCCTAATATGCTGCATTTAACTGGTGTTTGAAAAAAATCTAAAGCAATGTTATTTTTCACCTCGGGATTAAACATTCACAGGGTTATTCAGAGAGCGGTGAAAAGCAGGAGAATAACTGGAGAAGTGAAAATTCTAGGTCAAAATAGCCAAACCAGAAAAATTCTCCCATTTATCTCACTTTCCAAATCGGCTATTTGGTCTAGATTGTTCTCTTCTCTTGCCAGTTCTCCTGGCTTTCACCTCTCTCTCTCAGGGTTGTTCAGAGAAAGGTGAAAACCAGGAGAATGGCAGGAAAAGAGAACAATCTGGACCAAATAGCCGATTTGGAAAGTGAGATAAGGCTGGGGTCAGACTAACGCATTTTTCGCAGCGACCGTCAAAAAGTGCGTCCGAACGCATTGCCGTATTTTTTCACGGATTGCGCGAAAACGGTCATACGATGAGCATTTTTGTGCGTGATTTTTACGTATCCAAACCAGGAAACTTTGGGTGTCTGGACGTTATGTTGGCCGGACATGAGCAGGGTCTGACGTCTCCAAATCACGCACAGAACACTAGCGGTTCTGCGTTCTCGAAAAAATGCGTTCATTTTCCACTAGCGCAGCCGGACTTTCTTGCAACCGTACTTCATATATTGGCCGTCATTGCCCGTCATTTGCTGCTAGTGTGGCCGTGATTAAGTGCGCCTAAACGCACGTTAAAAATTCGCTAGTCTGACCCTAGCCTAAATGGGAGAATTTTTCTAGTTTGGCTATTTTGACCTAGAATTTTCCATTCTCCAGTCATTCTCCTGCTCTTCACCGCTCTCTGCATAACCCTGACAGGGTTATTCAGAGAAAGGTGAAACTCAGACGAATGACTGGAGAATGGAAAATTCTAGATCAAAATAGCCGAACCAGAAAAATTCTCCCATTTATCTCACTTTCCAAATTTTTTTTTGGTCTAGAAGTTTCCATTCTCCTGCTTTTCACCGCCGAAAAATCAGTAAACTTTTTCTGCGTGTCCGAAAATGTCTCCTCTTTTCATACAGACTGCCGCCCCAAGCAGTTGTTTATGGATAGATTAAAGAAAAGCATTTCCCGTCATTTGAAATGTCATTTTTTGGTTTTTACATATTTCTATACATCCTAGAAATCCGCCACTTCACGGGCAGGTTATGGGGACCTCCTAGGCACGATATTTGAAGGAATTTTTCGTTTTTATTTTTAACCCTTATTTCATGGAAAACTCACTGACCCTTTAAAAACTTTTTTTTAAAACTTTTTGTCCTTGTTTCCTGTCCCCCAGGGCACTACCCGGACCCCCATACACCTTTTATGGCAAATATCTAGCATATATGCCCTCTTGGAGGGCACTCTAAAAAACCGAATTTTCAGCCCCATTGACTTGCATGGGGGTTCGGCCGGGTTCGGGTTCGGACCCGAACAAATGGGAAGTTCAGGTTCGGGCTCGAACCGAACTCGGGGTATGTTCGGCTCATCCCTAGTACTGACGTACAGAGTGCGCTGCTGCGGCATAGCGGCGTGTGTGCGTGATTAGATGTCAGACTCTGCTAATGTCCAGCCTACATAACGTCCAGACGCAAAAAGAGTTTTATTGAGAATCCGTAAAAAAAATCACACACGAAAATGCGCGTCGTCTGACCGTTTTTGCGCATTCAGTGAAAAAGTACGTCAATGCGTTCGGACGCACTTTTTGTCGTTCGCGGGGAAAAATGCTTTCGTCTGACCCTAGCCTTAATGTTTAATTATAACAATAAGCTGGGTTTTGGAACATTTTGACCATTGTAGAAAATATCATGTATTTCTGGTTATTTAGTTAGGAAACATTTGATTGAAACCTAATAAAAGCTTTTCAGTATGTGAGACAAAAAAATAACTGAGGAACAGCGTTCATACTCTGCTCGACCCTGGTCTTAGATTTAGACTTTCCTCCGTGTTTATTGCTATGAAAACATTTTCCCCGCTTTACTACACATGGCCACTAGATGGCGAGGTAACATCACACATAATTTTTCTCGCGCACTAAAACTCTGCAGACCGGAAGAAGGCTTTTACCAAGCCTCGGTCTGACTTAGTCATGTTTCTGCAGTATGATTGCAATGTAGGCAGGTTTACATTCACCGGAAGCGGTTGAGCTGTCACCAGGTTTTGAGGATGGCGGCCGATGGGGACTTCTTGCTGCGTTACAAAGCAGTGTCCAACAAGCTAAAGAAGTGAGGAGTCTCATCCTTAGTTTTCCTTTCCACATTGCTACCTGTAGGAAGTCATCTCTCAGCACCTCCTTCTCTGCCATCCATCCTGTGCTACCTTGTGTGATACTTTGTAATGTCCTTCTTGTAACCTGTCATCCTTTCTTCTTGCACTTCTTTCTCTTCTGCCCCCATTTCCATCCTGTATCTTATTAAAACCACTTAATGTTTATTACCTGCATCACTGATACTCACCATATGCGTTTTGCACATTATAATGTGGTTGCATGCATGCATGTGTTTAAATATAACCACCTATTAAATGTTTGGAGTCCTGTATGAAATCATAGGAGCCAGTGGCTACCTGCCTCCTGGATTTGTCAAGGCGTACATTTTATATATAATGTTATGGGTAAAGCCAGAAGTGCGGTTAATCCTAGGATTACCCGGGTAATCCTGACATCCAAAACCGCTGGGTAAAACTGCAAAAAAATGAACATTTCGGACTTTACTCGTGTTATTTTAGGAGTAACCAACTGCCCTTGGGTAACGGTCTGGAAGAGATGAAAAATTCACACTTAAACCGGATAATGTGCAATCTGAGGACTATCCACAGCTTCACCTGGGTAATCTGCAGAGCATCCAACCCCGCTTGGGTACCAGTGAATTTTGCTATTATCCAGGGATATTAATCAATGAAAATGGCAAAAGACAAACAGTAAAATGTATTGCAGATATAATGATTATACAGAGTAACAGGATATGTTTCTTATATCAATGTGAAAGAGTTACATGATCTTATATGTGTCATATGTGCTTATATATCATTAATAAAACATAATAACCATTTAGGTTACTCTTTAATCTTCATAAATAAATTTTCGGACAATTAATGCACAGAGTAACCTTATGGTTATTTAGTGTGGTTTGTGACTGCGGATACAATTTAAATTAAAAATAGCAAAAAACACACTTTTGTTATCCGTCAGATAACAGTTTGCAGCTTTATCCGGGTAATGCTCGGAATTCAGTCAACTGTAACCTGCTGAAAACCCAAGAAAAGTGTAGTACCCAGAGGCATTTGGGTACTTTGCCGATTTCCTGGATAAAGTGCGATGTTTCGTTGCACATGACACTTTATCCAGCAACACTAGGGTAATCTGCAAATTACCCGGTTAAAATAGAGCAGAAAAGCAGGGTACCCAGAGGCCTCTGGATACTTTGCAGATTACCCGGGTAAAGTCCGAAATTTAATTTCACTTCGGACTTTTGCTAATGAGGCCTGGGTAATGCTAGGATTACCGCACATCGGGCTTTACCCGTAACACATATACAGTGGCAAGAAAAGTATGTGAACCCTTTGGGATTACGTGGAGTTTTGCATGAATTGGTCATAAAATGTGCTCTGATCTTCATCTAAGTCACAATTTGAAAAACACAGTCTGCTTAAAATAATACAACACAAACATATATTTTCATGTTTTTATTGAACAGAACATGTAAACATTCACAGTGCAGGGTGGAAAAAGTATGTGAACCTTTGGATTTACTAACTGGTTGACCCTCCTTTGGCAGCAATAACCTCAACCAAACGTTTCCTGTAGTTGCATATCAGACCAGCACAACGATCGGGAGTAATTTTGGACCACTCCTCTTCATAAAACGGTTTCAGTGTAGCAAAATTCTTGGGATGTCTGGTGTGAATCACTCTTTTAAGGTCATGCCACAGCATTTCAGTTGGGTTGAGGTCAGGAGGACTCTGACTGGGCCACTCCAGAAGGCGTATTTTTTTTTTGTTGAAGCCATTCTTTTGTTGAATTACTTGTATGCTTTGGGTCATTGTCCTGTTGCATCACCCATCCTCTGCGGAGCTTTAGTTGGCGGACAGATGGTCTTACGTTCTCCTGCAAAATGTCTTGATAAACTCTGGAATTAATTTTTCCATCAATGACAACAATCCGTCCAGGCCCTGAGGCAGCAAAGCAGCCCCAAACCATGATGCTCCCTCTGCCATGTTTTACAGTGGGGATGAGGTTTTGATGTTGGTGTGCTGTGCCTTTTTTTCTCCACACAGTGTTGTGTGTTTTTTTCCAAACAACTCAATTTTGGTTTCATCTGTCTACAGAATATTTTTATAGTAGTGCTGTGGAGCATCCAGGTGCTCTTTTGCAAACTTCAAACGTGCTGCAATATTCTTTTAGGACAGCAATGGCTTCCTCCATGGTGTCCTCCATTCTTGTTTAATGTTTTCCTTATTGTAGATGTGTCAACAAAAATGTTAGCATGTGCCAGAGATTTCTGTAAGTCTTTAGCTGACACTCTAGGATTCTTCTTTACCTCATTAAGCATTCTGCGCTGTGCTCTTGCAGTCATCTTTACAGGACGACCACGCCTAGGGAGAGTAGCAACAGTGCTGAACTTTCTCCATTTGTAGACACTCTGTCTTACCGTGGACACATGAACATCAAGGCTTTTGGAGATACTGTTGTAACCCTTTCCAGTTTCATGCAAGTCAACAATTCTTGATCGTAGGTCTTGTGAGAGCTCTTTTCTGCGAGGCATGGTTCACATCAGGCATCAATATATCAGTAGCACCAACTGATGAAGCTTTTTATGCGACACACGGTTTGAAACGGGGGAAAAAAGTATCATTAGTACATATAATTGACTGTAATCCCTTTTGTAAGGAATAGAGCTGGAATCCTATGCGGTATTATGCTGATAACTGGGAATTCAAATCGTTCCTAGAGCTTGTCATTGTAACAGTAAACTTCTACCACCAGGTTAATTCTAGTTGGGTTTTTCCCTCTCCATCGTTACAAGCTGTTTCCCAAATATTCCAGCCTCCTGTGGCCATATAATAAGGACTTCTGTTGGAATGATTTTGGTGTTGTGGTATTTCCTCAGGAACTGACACTGTCTATACTCTTTTCACCTCCAGGCGATTTTTAAGGAAGCCAAATGTCGCTGAAGCCAGTGAGCAGTTTGGTAAGTAAGCTTCCATGGCAATACTTAAAGGTAGACTACTGAAAAGTACAGTGTTCTTCTTTTGCCCTTAAATAATTGGGCAGAGGCTGCTGCTAATCTCTGCCCAATATATATATTTTTTTATTATTATTATAAGTGGTTTTTTTTTACTCACCTGTTTGTCTCTCAGCGCGCACAGCTCCTCCTCTTCTGCTCAGGGATTCCCAAACCTGGAAGTGCTGGAGGCTTTTCTGCTCAATTTACGCTACTAGGAATCGCAAATTGCGCACCGCAACGGGACTTGCGAACTTTACATACACAAGTTCAATAGCGCCTGCACAGAATGACGAATCAGAGCATCGAGCATCTCCAATCCATCGCAACCTCTCTGAGACCGATCACTAATGTGAATGGTCTCATGTGAGCCACGTGAGTGGCTCTGTGTGTGCTCATGTCACTAGTAACCAAACTTGTAACTGACGGCTGGGAAATTCAAATTTCCTGGTTGTTGGTGACGCTGGGTGGGGTGGAGGAAACTCCCTCGCTTCACCTAGTACTTTCTACCAGTTCGACTGGACTGGGGGCGGGGTGGTGTCTCCTCACATCCTGACCACTTCAAAAATATAAAGTGGTCAGGATGTGTTCCTTTAACAAATATGTTAAAGTGCTATTGTGAAGGTTTTAAATCCTTAATTTACCTTATCTGCCCAGGATATATTGCTGTATGTCTACTTAGAGGAACTTTCTAAACTAGTGATACACTGAAATGAACATTTCAGGCAGAAACCGGTGATGGAACTCGGCCGAAAACTGAAAATCAGTTATCTGAACCCAGGCCTGGAGGCCCAGCCGAGCCGGGGACTCATCAGAGCCTGGAGACCGGCCGAGCCAGTGTTTCCAGGCCTAGGTGAGCCCCTTGCTTGGCCGGGCCTCCAGGCCCAACTGACCCGAGGGCTGCAGGGCCCAGGTTCAGATGACTGGGGGGGTGACACCTACATTCATAACCCATATGACTGGGGGGGTGACACCTACATTCATAACCCATACTTACCTACATTCACAAATTTCGGCCTCCAAGCTCCTCCAGCGCAGTCTTCTTCTATGCTCTCCTTGCGCGCACAGCACGCGTCAGAGCCGCCGGTCGCAGGATGATGTCACGGGGTTGGAAGCCTTTGACCCGCAGGTAAGTATGGGAATGTAGGGGTCACCACCCTCCCAATTAGTCATCTGAACCTGGGCCTTGGAGCTCCCTGCTTGGCTGGGCCTGGAGGACCAGCCGAGCCGTGGGCTCGCCTACGCCTGGAGACCAACTGAGCCCCCCCGGTTCGGCCAGCCTTTAAGCTCAGACGAGCTCCCGACTCGGTCGGGCCTCCAGGAACAGCCGATCTGGGAGCTTGCCTAGGCCTGGAGGCTCGGCCGTCCCCCAGGCTCAGTCGATTTTCCCCAGCTCAGCCAGGCCTCCAGGCCCAGGTCCGGATAGCTGATTTTCGGCCGATTTTATTATTATTTTTTTTTTTTTTTTACTTTAATTTTTTTCTCCTTTCGGCCGAAAGCACCGTTTTTGGCCAAAATTAGAGTGCATCCCTATTCTAAACCAAGACAGATGATTGTGGAAGTGCAGGGGTTAAGTATGAACCCTTCCGTGGCTCCCTGATGTTTTTGAAACTACTTATCCCTTATGCTCAGACACTCTTTGAGCGGACTAGGCATCATGGGACGTGTAGTTCCAAAACATCTGGGGGGCCCAAGCTTGCTGACTCCCATATTACAGTATGTTAAAACCTGCCCATGTTCCAGTGCTGGGGTCTCATACAGTGTTTACCCAGACTGGAAGTGTCAAACGCAATTCTTGGAAAAGACACTTAGGCAATTCCAGTCCCTTTCAATGCAAATACATTGAAAGGCGTTGGCTTCCAACGTGTGCAGTGCTGCCCGGGAGCTGAATGACAGTGTTCCAAGTAAGCCCCCTGCTTTGGTAGACCGTCACAGCACACAGAGGCGCCTAAGGAGGAGTAGGATATACATCCAGTACACCGTGACCAATTATATTCATTTGATCATGGTTTACAGAGTGTCTCTTTAATGAAGTATTGTCACTTCCCAGATAAATAGGGATATTCATCTCAGGATAGTTATTTTTCCCTTTGTATTTCTCCTCCTTGAGTAAGTTCCTGTAACTTTGTACAACTTGGCCAAAGTTTAAGTCATAAATTTTTTCAATATTTAGTTTTAAATAAAATAATGCATCTGATCTTTTATAGTAGCAACAATCCATCAAACAAACATAAGATGATATTCACTAACCTCCGACATAAAATAAACAAAATGAGGTCATTTCATTTTTTCGGTGGTAATGTCCCGTTAATTCCTGGTTATGAATTATTACACTACAATATATGTATTTTTTTTCTAAAGGACCCTTTCCATAAGACTCTTTAATCATTTTGTTTTATGCCTTTTGTATTTGTCAGGTCAGCTGGCTAAAGAGCTTAAACTGCAAGACTGCCTTCAGTATGCTGGCTTCTGTAATCTGGCCATGGCTCGGTAAGTAGTTGTGGCTTTGTTGTCGTACACCTTGTCCATAAGGAATATTGTTGCATCAAATAAATAAAGTCATGAAATCTCTTCTCTCCGTCACTGAATAATGCATCATTACTAAGGCTAGTGTCAGACGAGCGTCTTTGGAGAGAGGAAGGAACGTCCGTGAGAGTGGACATTCGTTCCACTCGACGCCCGTCTGGCCATCTCGCTGAGCTCACGCAGTGCGATCCTCCTATGGAGAATTGCGCTTTGCAGCTCTGTCAACGCGCATCCTAGCGCTTTGTCAGAGAGGCTTGGATAACGGACTCTTGTTGCGCATGCATTTCGTGCACGTGCACAAGTGTGTGACCAGCCCCGTTGCAGCATCACAATGCTGCGGCGGACGCCGGTAAGCATGTCAGTACAGGCGCACATAGCGCGCTCATCTGACTCCAGCCTTAAGGGTTTTTCCAGATAGAGCTGAATTTGACACGGAATTGCACTGGACAGTAAATTTCCCCATACTGTGCAATTTCAAGGCCATTCAACTATTCAAAAACCTGGCAATTCACCAAATATGGCCGAATTGGCAGCAATGAATTCCCTATAGAGTAGTAATGGTTAATGTATTCAGAGAACCCTGAACAGCACCGACATGTCAGCGAAATGCCCTGATTTTCAGTGGTTTCATTCGACAGGTTTAATCAGGTGAATCCCAAAGGCTTCAATGTATAAAAAAAAAATCCCGTTTTTTCTTTTTTCTTAAATATTTATTGAACCGTTTATTCTTTTCATTTGCAGCAAAAAGTCTCTTTATTTATTTGGGATTTGTCAGGATTTTTTCGGCTAAAATTTTGATTCCAATTCATTTATTTTTATTCTGCAACAAACCTTTTTATTGTTATTCATAGGACTGTGTGTATATATATATCCAGGCACTTTCGTGCACTTTTTATTTTTTATTAACACATTTTAAAACTTGCAAGCCCCCCTGGTTCGGCGGCTGGACAGTGGTCTGATCGGCAGGTCGTCGGTGGTTTGAGGATCGATCCGTCTGCATTTTTTGGTGGGTTTGCAGCTGCTTTCGATGGTTTTTCTAATTAATTTGGCAGGTCAATTCGCCACACTTCAGGGAACCTGCGGTGAATGCTGAATTCACCACAAGGTCGGCGCATTTAACTCGCCGAAGTTCGGCAAACAAGAGATGATATTTCGTTGTTCTTTGAATAACCCCTTAAGTGATTATAACCTGTTTTGTTCTAAGAAACCCATGAAAATCTAATAATTCTAAAGGAGTGGCATTTATATTGGCAGCTGTGAACAAACGCTGTTTAATGCACCTGGAGAGGCCATGGCTTTGACTGAAGCTGCTCGTCTTTTCCTGCAAGAGGAAAAAGAAACTCAGCAGTTAGGGTGTCCTGGTTTTGAGGAGCATCTGCAGGCAGCCATCAACTGCTACAGCTTTGCAATAAAGGTCAGTGCGGTACCTGGGGGCAATACCATGTCATCAGTGCGAATCAATTTGTACTTCGAAAACATTCTGGAATCCCAACATTAAAGTTATTACTTGCTAGTGAATCCAACTCACGTCTGCAAGCTGTCATTGTCCTTATAATCGGCTTACGTTTTTGAACATACTACTTAAATGTGTAAAATATAAAAACTAAACACTTATCCCCTTGGAGAAACTCAAACACTGAGATCTGGTAATACGGTAGACGAGTTAAGTACCAGTTAAGCAACTTGAACAAAGGGAAATCAATAGGCCTGTACGTAGCATTCCAGTGTAGGAATGGATTTCTGCATGTTCAAACCATTGCATCATTTTTTAAAGTATTTTATACATGCGCCTTCATTGGAATCTGAGCAAACCGCAAAGTGGTGAGAGGTATTTATAAGAAACCTGTTCTCATGATCATTGACTGCCGAAGCTCGGATAGCACATCCACACCACGATTGAGGTCAAGTTGCTTTCGTTATGCACGTCCTCGAATCAGAGCGATGGCACCACTGAACTGTAGTATGTCAGGGTTTGCCATTGAAGAGATGAGATCTAGCATTGTCTTTATGATCCACGTGATAATAATCTCTCGATGAGACACCACATGGTGAGTCTGTCTGTGGCGGATTTACTTTAGCCTCTTTACTGCCTAAGCGAGTTCTAAAAGCGTAAATGTGCAGTAGATGTATATAATCAGGAGGTGAATAAAGGGGCACAGTGTTTACTACCAGCAACGTGATACAATCATGTGATACAAAGTGTGCTTAATATGGAAGCATGGAGCCTTAATGGGATTATCAACACATAAAAGTCCTTCAAAAGTGCTCTCTATAACATGCAAGTAACAAAGATGGATTAAATCTACGTAGCGCAAACCATTTAGTGTTACAAATAGATCGGGCTGCCGCTGCATACATTACCTGTCCCTGCGCTCCCTCGCTGATCCCCCGCTGTCTCCTCCGGCGATCGCAGAGTTTTACTTTCTGGTTCTCTTCTCGCGAGGAGGGATGCAGCGGCAGCCAGTGTGGCTCGGGGTTACCGCTTTCAGCACTGAAGGTTAATCCCGAGCAACACTCTGGAACACCCTTGGGGGGGTTAAACTTAGTAATGTACGCATGTATACACGTGCGCACACGCGTATACACATGAGGGAAAACACTCGTAAATACGCGCAAAAACGTAAAAAATACACTGCCGGGATGCAGCTCGGTTCCATTCTGTTTTTGCGCGCGTTTACGCAATGCAAATATACGGCTCCATACGCGGCTATGTGTATGGAGCAATTTATTTGCATATGTTCCATACAGTACAATACGCACGTATCAGTGTGAATGAGGGCTAAAGGTTCAAACTATTAAAGAATATTTTGGGGAGGGGTTTTTGGGGGTTAATAGTTAATCATTCTCCCTACCTTTTGTGTTTCTTTAAGGCACATATTAAGTCTTGTATCCTTCTTTTTCATGGCATGTCGCCTGTATATTTTAGTGGGGATTATTGAGGATTTGAAGTTGTTGGTTTGAAATTCGGGTACAGAATTTTTAAATATACAGGAATGAGACACTGAGCATTTTTTTTATTCTAGGTGATTTAGGCTAGGGTCAGACGAACGCATTTTTCGCATCGTCCGTAAAAAAGTGCATCCGAACGCATGGACATACTTTTTCACGGAATACGCGATAGCGGTCATACGATGCGCAATTACGGCCGTGATTTTTTACGGATCCAAACCAGGAAACTTTGGGTGTCTGGACGTTATGTTGGCCAGACATTTGCAGCGTCTGACGTCTCCCAATCACGCACACACGCCACTATGCGGACGCAGCGCACTCTGTACATCAGTACTAGCGGTTCGACGTTCTTGCAAAAATGCGTTCGTTTGCCGCTGGCGTTGCACGGCCGAACTTTCATGCGGCCGTACTTCATATATAACATAACAAAGAAAAAAATGTCATCTGCGCTTACTCCAATTATACCGTGTGAAACTAAACACAATTAGAGGTTTGGTTTCTTATTAATGGCCATTATAAGACTAGCTCGCCCGCCAGCGTCAAGGCACCTCTAAAAGGGCGAGTCCTAACCAAAATGAAACCACAGGCTGCTACATAGCAAACCATACCTGCTCACGCTGCTTGTCAAACATGAGGTAGACTGGTGGGCCTTTATTTATGCTCCCCCAGAAACAAAATCCACTTTGGGATCAAAACAAAGACACGGAGCGGAGTCTTGCTGCAGGGATGACC
This sequence comes from Leptobrachium leishanense, assembly GCA_009667805.1. Classification (NCBI taxonomy): domain Eukaryota; kingdom Metazoa; phylum Chordata; class Amphibia; order Anura; family Megophryidae; genus Leptobrachium; species Leptobrachium leishanense. The sequence continues at coordinate 90,639,360 of CM019070.1, read as the reverse complement.
TGGCTGGAAGTACATTGAAACATACATAGTGCAGGAGGGGTGGGGTCGCGCCTATTCCCCGAAGGGTTGGCTGCAACCACCAAATGCATCCAGCCCAACAACATGTGTAGAACATAACAAAGCAAAAAATGTACTTCGTATATAGCCCGTCATTGGATGTCATTTGCTGCTACCACGGCCGTAATTAAGTGCGGCTAAACACATGTTCGCACTACGTTCGTCTGACTCCAGCCTTAGAGACTCCGAGGTGGTGATGGACATTAATGAGTTTGAAAATCTTTTCTTGTTATTTTATAATAAAATGGCACACTAACTGAAAAAGTGTGTGTATGTGTATATATATATATATATATATATATAATGTGTGTGTGGATATAAAGATTCACCCGCACTCCAGGATTTTCAAATTTCCTCTTTATTGAATCATGTTTAAAACCGCCAACGTTTCAGTTCCGGTCCGGAACTTTCATCAGGACAAAAAACAATTACCCCCTACCACAAACCCTCAGGTTAAATAGGGAACAAAATCACACAAATTAAAATCACATTGGGTACTCACCCTCCCGGTGTGCGATACGTCCGGCGTGCCCCTGACTCCCATGCGCATGCGCCATTTCCCAGCTCACCTCTATGACGTCGTCCTGGAGACCAAGACTCTTTAAACTTGACGAATATTTCCCAGCACTTTACGCACTATGCAATCCGGCTCTCTTGCGCACACCAGGGGGTGATCACCAACGGTACACCACATTAAAATCAAAGCTACCTTCTGCGAATAGAAAGGGTAACATAGTGTATTACAACATGGAACGGACTTATATGGAAGGGAATAGCAATTATTAGGAATTATTAGGGGCAGAGTGATATTACCACATAGATTGACCTTCTGATTAATGTGTACCTACACAAACACTGAATACATATTGCGTTCATTGAGGCCCCAAGGGAACACGGTATCAAGCCTGTGTATCCATTGGGCCTCTTTTTTAAGTAACATAAGCGCCCTATCCCCTCCCCTTTTGGGTACACGGACATGATCTATGGCCATAAACCTCAGGGACGAAACCGAGTGACCTAATTCTAAAAAGTGTCTCGCTACTGGCTTGTCTATCACATAATTGGGTAGTTGTTTTGCCCACATACGCTAAACCACAAGGACACAATATTCTATATATAACAAACTCGGTCTTGCATGCTATTGTGTGGCGTATCTGGAAACGTTTCCCTGTGTGTGGATGGCAAAATTCTTTCTCCGGGACCATGTGACTGCAGGTCACACACCCTAGGCACCGCCTACATCCCACATTACGGAAACGTTCCAGATCCTTTGTGCGCCCCAGGATAGGGTTAGTATGGACCAATAGGTCTTTTAAACTCCTATTGCGCTTATAACAAAACATTGGGAGATGCCTGAACTTGTTTGGTAAGGTATGGTCGTTCTCTACGACACGCCAATTTCTTTTGACAGCGGAGGTTAATTTCTCAGTAGCCATACTGTAGGTGATTGGGAACCTTAATCTATTCTGTTGTACCCTCTTAACCTGGGGTGATATAGCCCTCGTCCAAAGCCTCGTCCAAATTCTGTCTCGAGTAACCCCGTTGCTCAAACTTCTCCTGCATCTGATTCAATTGTTCTTGTCTCACCGACACGTCACTATTATTTCTAATAGCCCTCAAGAACTGGGCATGCGGTAAAGCCTGCTTACAGTGCTCTGGATGTGCACTCGAACTAAGCAATAGGGTGTTACGGTCTGTGGACTTAGAGTAAAGGGAGTGGTGGAGCTGGTGGTCCCTCACGAAGACCTTAATGTCCATATATTATATCTACTATACCTTATCTATATATCTTATATCTACTTATACAGTATACTTAAGAGGCTGTCACCAAGCACCGGGTTTGTGGATTCTAGGTGAACCGTGAGTGCCGACCACATTGACATTGTTTACAAATACTGGTGTATGGCACTACACCTGGTTCTTTGCACCGGCACTGTGTGGTTAAAGTCTTAGAGACTGAAAACTTTTTTGTCTTTCTGCGATAGTGATTGGAGGATATGGAGATTTTCTTGCAATTAGCGGGAGCGTATGCAGAGCAAGCACACACGAAACAGTTTTCCCAAGAGGAAGCAGATGCTATTCTGTGGTCTACGTCTAGCGTGCAACTGCAATGCCCTGGTTCCGGACCGGAACTGAAACGTTGGCAGTTTTAAACATGATTCAATAAAGAGGATATTTGAAAATCCTGGAATGCGGTTGAATCTTTATATCTACTTATACTAAAGAGGCCGTCACCAAGCACTGGGTTTGTGAATTCGATATATATATATATCTCAAGATTTCAAGTCCCAAGCTACTAGCCAAGCCTTAGAGTTACTTGCCACTAGTTGCCCCACCTAACCCCTATCCTACCCTGCCTGCCTTTGCATATATATATATATATATATATTTTGCAACGGAGCAGAATAATCTTGTATGTGGAGTGCGGGGCCACTTGGACTTGTGTATATGTAGTCAAAATCAGCACTCATGGGTCCATATTCTCACACCCGGTGCAACACCATGCCATAACAATAAAACAAATAAACGGCGTCACTCTGGGTCGTCTCAAAGGGTACAAATTTACTGTGCGAAAGTCAACATTTTGCCTGAGGAAAGCTTGCGGGGAGCAAGCTGAAACGTTGACTTTCGTACAATAAATTTGTACCCTTAGAGAAGACCCAGAGTGCCGCCGTTTATTTTTTTTCTATGTGTATATATACAAAATACATGGGATGGGGTAGCACTCAACCTATACTAAGCATCAATGTGGGTGCATCTCAAGAAAATGTAATACAACAAACTGGAAATGAACACACTAAAAACACAACACAAGCAGCTTAGTAGAAAAGACATTCAAAGATATTAACCCTTCAATGGCTGAATACATTTCTTACCCCCTATTTGGAATACCACAGTTCTTAACCCGTTCAAGACTTTTGACAGGTTTTTAGTCCTAAACGCTGTTGAGAAAATGGTGGAGATTTAGTTCACAATGCTTGGCCATGGATTGCTTAAGCCTGCCAACAAATGCCAATGTACTTCACTTTATATATGTGTGTGTGTATATATTATATTATATGTATGTATGTACTCCACTAACCTGTTACAAAGACGCATGCATATACAGAGGACATCTATTTTTTTTTACCTGTGATTTCTCTAACATTTGATTATATCATTTTGCAGGTTTACATTGAGCTAAATCAGCCAGTGATGGCAGCTAGTCTTTGCCTGGAGCTCGGCAATTCATTGAAGGTATTCATACTATGTTAAGATATTTTAGTTCACTAATCTAACTGCTATCCGAATAACTCGTGGATGTGTCACTAATTTCTATTGCTTCAGAATGTGCTTCGGAGTTCTTTTACATGTTATCATGCAGACATGGTTTTAGGCAATTTAACTAGTTCTGTATTTTATGAACCTGTCTTTGATTGGCTCAAATATTTAACATTGTTTTTTTCCATACATCAAGCAGCAGTACCAATGGGGGTTCTTCTTCTCCTCTTACTTCTGGAGAGGTTACCAAAGCCTAGAAAAAAGAACACACCTAGGGGCAGGTGAAACTCCTCCCCTATATCCTATAAATAACGGCACCACCAAAAGCCCCCCAGACATTAAGGTTGTGTTTACACCTCAGCGTTTTTCAAACGTGCGCAATAAGCACGTTGTTTTGTACGCGCGTACCGCGCATACGAAAAAACGCACATTGCAACGCGTTCGCGGCTATGTCTATGGCTGCGAACACGCTGCTATACACCCCAAAGAAGCTCCCGTACTTCTTTGGGCGTCGGACGTTTTACAGCGCTTTCCTGCATGCTGTAAAACGTCCAGGTGTGAACCAGCCCGATAGGAAATCATGGGATTTCCGGGGTTGAGCGTTTTACAGCGCGCAGGAAAGCGCTGTAAAATGCTGAGGTGTGAATGTGGCCCAACAAAGCAGAACTGGAGTAGCAAAAAACATACCAAATTTATTAACCACTTCGATGCTGAGGACGCGCTCAGCGCGTCCTCAGCATTCCCGCTGATATGCGGAGGACGCGCTGAGCGCGTCCTCCCATTGGGGTCAGCGTTCGGCCGGGTTCCGGCCGATCGCTGGCCCCCCCGGTGCGGGCTGACATCCTCGATGTCAGCCGCGCATCCGGAACCGCAGCCGCCGGTATTAGGTGTCATCGCGGCAGCGCGATGACACCTAATTCAGGCGCCCCCCCCCGCATGTGCGGAGGAGGCGCCTGAAAGGGAGGGGGGGAGGTCCTTCGGACCTCTCTCCCTCCCGATCGGCGGCTCTGCGGGGGTTAACCCAGGCATCATTTGGAAGGGCACAGCCTGCCCTTCCAAATGGTGCCTGGCATTAACCCCTGGGGAGCTGGATCGCGAATCGGCGCTGAAAAGCGCCCGTTTGCGATCCTTTCCCGGAGCTGGCCGACATCTTGGATGTCGGCCAAGCCTCCGGGAACTCCCCCTGAGGACTGGCGTCATCATGCGTAGCACGATGACGCCAGTCCTGGACTTAACCCCTAACTGCCACCAACTGTGGAGATAGGGAGTTCATTGGAACTCCCTATCTCCCGATCCGTGGCAGTTAGGGGTTAATGTTTGGTATGGTTGGATCGGCCAGAGCATGGCCGTTCCAACGATACCAAACACTACTGTGAAAAATGTTGTAAAAAAAAAAAAAAATGAAAAATAAAAATAAAAAAAAAATGTAAAAAAAAATTATAAAAAAAAAAAATAAACACTTTTTTTTTCTTTTTTTTGTTTTGTTAATGCAGCAATATTGTTCCCATTTCAATTATAATGTGAACAATGATGCTGCACTAACGATTTTTGTATGCGGTGCGTTTGTTAAAAATAGTGTAATTTTCCCCAAAAAAAAATGTAACGAGACCCCATCTCTAATTTTTTTAACAAGCGCACCCCATACAAAATATAACCGCAATTGCTCGCATGTTGAAATGTGAAAAAAAACACTTTACACATTGTAAATTATTGAAAATACATATTTTATTGCATTTTTTGTTATAATATACAGACATGACATAACGTATACATATAATAATGACATATTATGAATCTACCGAGTCTGACGGAAAGAACGATATATAATATGTCTGGGTAATATACTAAAATAAGCCTTCAAAACACGTTTAAACATGATGAGCAAAACCGGTAAAAATGACCTCAGCACAGGGGCGGGAAAAGCCTCAGCAGCGAAAGGGTTAACAAGCAAATCATGTAAGGATAAACGACAGAAGAAAACACACCTAAAGAGGGAGGGAATAAGACGTACAGCCTCTACGACTAAGGAAAATATGATTCACGGTTAGAAATACCGTCTTCTTTTCTTCGTCTCTTTATGCCATTAATCATTAGCAGTCCGTGCTGTATTTTTCAGCTCCCTGAGGTTTATATTGCTGTGATATAGCACAATTGTTAAATAGCTCTTTTCATTATTCAGGACATGAGTAAGCTAGGAGAAGCAATGGTGTATTTCCAGCGAGCTGCAGAGCTACAAACCCAGGTTCCTATTGAATGTCTTCTGTCTCTGGGATATGTGGCATCCTGTAAGATCATGACTCGTAAGTATATACTACATGGATACAAAGCTGTCCTGCATTTTAAAGGGATATTATTGGGTTAAAACAGAACTCCCTCCCTTTCTAACACTTTAGTTTTAAACATAACTAAAATCCATTGTTGCACGGCCTTACCGTTGGTCCACATGTGAGATGCTGTTGCTTCCTGTAAATTGCAGCATGTCCTGTGATGGACGGACGAGGGGGGGTACTCGAGTGAGTGTCCAGCCCATCCAATGGCTAAGTGCATCGAAAGCCTTTTTTGAGACATAGGTCCCAATGCCCCCGAATCAGGTTTAAGCCACCTCAATAGCTTATATGACCCTGGAAGCAGGTGAGCAATTTTAGCAATCAACAAGTTGGCAAGAAAGTAATTTGCAGACGTAGACAACTGTCACGACATATCCACTATGAAAGGTTAAAAAAAAATATCAAAGCTGTGATCAGAAAGTATTTGGGTAAAGATGAACAGATTCTGAAGATTCACAGTATTATAATGTCTCCCTCATGACATGAGAGAAATCTCAATGTATCCTTCCTGGTAAAATACTTTATAAATAAATAAATAAATAGCTTGGTTCTATTATTTATAAACTGGTGTAGGACTTTTTCCCATCGGTGCGTTGCGAGGATTGTGTGCCCACGTCTGTTTTTTCCATAAAATTTACAGTATTTTCCATGGATAAGACTATATACTTTTGTCTAAAATTGTTAAGCCAGAAATTGGATGTTGTCTTTTACATGGGAGTAACTGGTACCTAATACCAGATGTTACCATGCTCAGCTAACGCTACCACGCTTGCTTCAATGGCCGCAGCCCAGAATGTGATGCCGCAGGCGGAAATGGCGTCAAACTGGTAACCTGCGCAGTTGCAGAGCAAAACTGTAGATACCTTCCCCCTGCAAACAGGCTTCCTCCAATCATGGGCCTTGGGTAACAGACGTCATAGACGTAGGATGCTGAACAAACCAATTGCAACTCTGGAAGCATCCTGTTGGAGGCAATAGCGTGTAGGCATTGTGCAGATGTGACGGTCGATGTCTGAACAACACCAGTATTTTGAGCACTCTCCCATGAAAATGGCAAAAACTTCAACAAATTTCTTATTCTACAAATATTAAGTTAAATGTAATAAATTCTACAAAGTGGCGTTACTAAATATGCCTTTTAGTATTTGAATATTTTGAAAAAAATGTTTTGTTTTAAAAAATGTTTTATTAAAATTTATGTTGGGTTTGAAAAGTAGTTCTTCTATACATGGCGGTTTCTTATACACAGAAAAATACAGTATATCATAGGCACATTATGCAATCTAGTAGATATCAAATCAAACGAAATGTTGCATTTTCTTAAAATGTGTATATTAACCTACTATAAATGTGTTTATGCACTGTTTGTATAGGTACGGATGGTTTCTATGTTTTACTGGGTATTCTTATGTACAGGTGATTATGATGGTGCTCTTGCAGTATTCACAGAGATGCAGCTTCTGGCACAGGAGAAGGGTCTTCAGGCTCCAGGGAGTAGCTTGCCAGTGGGTAAGGAGAAGACATGTTTGTGACACGGGATTTAGATGTGGTGTCTCTCAGCTCAATAACCTCTAGCTATGCTGTCACGCTGCAGGAAAAGCTGTTTTTGTTGAAACACTACAGAAATACAAATTTAGTGGGATGACACCTTGATTTGTCTAGCTGTGATCTAAAAACCTTACCTGAAAAGCACCAATCTGCAGTTTATTCCTCCATCATGCTTCTAATATTGCACAGACCAAATATTTAACTGACAGAAACCTAATTCCAATGTAAATGACAGATTATCAGGGTAGCCCCCATGTGACAGAGAGCAGGTTTAAGTGGGATCTTCCATTTCGACACCTCAAATGTCAAATGCATGACAAATACAAACATGCAGTGCAAAAGCTAGGAGGTACAGAAACCAATCACTGAGTTTTGAGTCCACTGAGGCAAAATACGTATCATTATTGTTCAGGATTGAGCACGAGAGTAAATTAGTAGTTATTAAACAGCCATACACACTCTAAGGTTACAAAATAAAGTAAATATCCAGGTATTAACCCCCCTGACGGTTTCCCGAGTGTCTCGGGGTTAAATTTCACCGCTGAGAGCGGTAACACTCGGGCTGTATACATTACCTCTTCCTGCGCTCCCTCGCTGATCCCCGCAAAAGGTGATGAGCAGGTCAGCAAACCTTGGCCACTCCTTAGGATGAGTGAGCATCGGGGGAAATGTAGTTACAAAACCTCTTGAGGGACAAGATTGCTGATCCCTGGTGTAGAGCAAGGTAAAAACAAGCCGTCAGTCAAATGTCATTGTTATTAGGTAACTAAGAAAACAGGTGAGAGCTCCTTAAGATCGACCTTTTGAATCTTAGAGCCCTATCATACAGTAGGAAAGTTTTAATGTACAGGACCTCTAGTGCTGCACAATGTATTACACATGACCTCCACACCGGAGTCCCGTGTTCAGCTCATCATCTGCCTCCGTCATAGAGAAGTTCCTTGCAGTTGCCAGGCTTGAAGATCAAGGAGCTGAATTGTAACTGTAAATTTCTTTTGCCCCCTGTGATTGGTAAATAAAAGCTTAAAACCATACGTATCATACATTTGTTGGCAGCTCACTAATAAAGATTTCTTTTATGCTAGGAGCATTCTTGGATGTTATAGTAAAATGTGAAGTTTCACGGGTCCTCCTCCTTATGCTGCTACAAGTAAGAAGTGGTCATTTTAGTTTAATATTCTGTCTTTTCTCACTAATCCATTTGAAGCAGGAGTTGCTTCAGATGTGGAATCGGTATTGCTGTTACTTGAATATTTATTAACTAAAAGCAAGCAAACTAGGGCTGCGGTCCCACGACTCCGCTGAGTGCGTCTGTGTGACCGCACTTCCCTGCATCCATTGCAGCTTTGTGAAGGCTGGACCGGGAGTGCCACATGGGGTAACTTGCGCACGAATTGCTTGTGCTAGCACCCGACGTGATTTCTGCCTCCCCGTCAAAAAGCTACAACGGACGCAGATGGGGCTACAAAGCTCAATCCTCCATAGGAGGATCTTGCTTTGCCGCGCTGAGCGCACGAATTGCAATCAGCGAGGCGGCCACGCGGGCGTCAGAGTGGTAAGAACGTCCACTCTCACGCAAGTTCCTTCCACTCTGAAAAACGCTGATATGCCCGCAGCCTAAAGACTAAAGTTGGTTACAAAAATACCTACAGGGTTATTCAAAAAGAATCAAAAAGTCACCGTACGATCGGTGACTTTTCGTTTCCTGCACTTCGGGGCGATTTGGCGATCCGACCTTGCGGTGTATTCAGCAAGAACCGCAGGGCTCCCGTAGTGCAGGGAAAACCCACCGAACACTCACCGAAACCCGCAGAAAAAAGCTGGATTAACCCTGCTGAACACGCCGGAGAAACCCGAATAGCCGCCGATCACCGTGCAGAGCAGTGGGAGAGTTCACTGCCCTCGAACAGGCACCGTACGTGCAGGCAATTCGCCAACATTTGGTGAACTGCCTGCTCTCTGAATAGCCGAATGGCCAGGAAATGTAGCTGTACGCTGAATTTCAGTGTTCGGTTACATTTCGGTGCCAGATCGGCTCTCTTTGAATAACCCTGCTAGTGTTTTTATGAAAGCAGAAAGCGATCGGTTTAATGATCAGTTTAATGAAATCCGTATCTGTAGTGGAGGGCTGATTTTATAAAAAAAAAAGAAAGAAAAAGCAGCGCTGTCAAAATAAAAGTATGCTGTTGGGGAAAAGCTTGAAAGATATTCTATGGTAAAAATTGGCGACACGTTCCCTAGTTTTTATAGTATCCCTTTTACTTTTTAAGTGCTGTTAAAAACCGGTTCTTCCACACATGCACGTCTAAAGTTGGCACCCATTCTGGTTTCACTGGGACAGCCCAAAAATTGGGAGGCAAGCCCTGTGTTATCACTCAATGTCCTGGTTTTGAGTGGGAGAGGACCTTTTCTGGTTTGATGACTGTGGGTGTGAGGCTCGGTCTCCTATAGCTATAGCTTCCATGCTGCAATCAGAACATGACAGGATGTGAAATCATATTCCGTCTTCTGACAACAAAGCTGAGCACACGGCCTCTGGAGATGAAGAAGTCCTCAATGAAGGAAGACCAAAGTTTACATGATCATACTTTCTGTCTGTCTCCTGATACTACAGTATAGCACAAAATGCAACCCAGTTACACATGAATGCGTTACAATAAAATTGTGTTGAAGTCCAGGAAATACTACATTCATTTAAAGTCGGGTAATGTAAAGGGCTCCCTCAAGTGTACACAAGTAGAACTGCTTTAAAGAACATTTTTCCACGAGTTATATGTCAATGCCTGACCATTTTAAGGCTGCACCAGCTAAGTAACCCTAAATATAACTTCCCGTTAAAAGACATACACACAAATCTCTCCCTTTTGAATCCATGTTATCGTTGTCCCCCTTTTGTGTGTTTCATTAACCCTTTCCATGCCTAACCAAAGGTCTTCACCTTCCCGAAACATCTACCGTTCTCCTCTAGATGACATATCTTTAAATTTATCCCAACCTTACGAGCGGTCAGATACTAATACTTCTGAACGTGTAAACCGGGTTAAGCATTGTAAGACCCATGCAAAAAACCAAACAATAACTATGCTTATGGGCTGTTGATAGCTGAACACATTTTTTTTTATATTCGTGTATTGCAGCACATCATGTTTGTGACTTGCTATTCTAAAAAGAACTCTTTTAAACTCGGCGTAAAATAGTTTAGTGGTGCCAATTGCTTGATGCTTGGTAATTACTGTATGGCCTCAGCAAACTTTCCTGCTGCACTTGCTATTCAAAGTTATTGAGGATGCTGTAAAGGGGTGACAAAGAACTGCTCAAATAGCCCAGGGGAAAAAGTATAAAATATATTTAAATTTATTGTAAAAAAAATAGACAAACCATTTGAACACAAAGCAAAAAGAGCAAAACAAAATGGTAACAAATACAACTAGAGATGCACCAATATGATTTATATTGATGGCATACGAGTACTCTTTCCCCCCCCCCAGGTGCTCGCTGATTGCCGATACTTTTATTTAATGACAGGTGACGGTTTTCTAATAAAGTGTGAAATCTGTCCAACTTATGAGAGTAGTGAAAGGTATTGACAGACCCCCCCCATTCACCCACTGCACAGGCTTGCTCAAACCACACACAACAAACACACGCTGGCAGAATGCTCTAACAGCATTCTGCCAGGCTCCCCAACTGGCCACATTCCTGCATTAAAGTTTCTTACAGATCTCGTGACAGCGCGGCTGTAGGTGCTGGCGGAGGCGTGTTATAACTTACACATGCCAGCGGCCACTCGTTGGAATGAGTCCAGTTGGGGGGACCTGGTAGACTGCTGTTAGAGCATTATACCAGCCAGGACCAGCCCTCTGACACCACCCGACAAGCCAGCCCTTCGCAGGCTTCTGCTATCGGTATGAGTATCAGTGTATGTCAGTGTATTGCAAACAAGCATATAGTGCTGATTAAGTGTGGCAGGAGTATCTATTTGTAGACAAATACAGGGCCCTATTCCAAGTGGTCATGTTTTATTTAATATTTATTCCAGTCATTATTCCTCTAGCTTTCTCATTTCTTTGTTTGGTTTTGGCAACAATGGGAGGTTCTATGTGGTGGAAGATATTGGTTGAGGGGAGTTTTCATGCACAGGATGCCAAAAGATCTAAGGTTGGTCCTGATCCAGAAATCAGTAGCTAATTTATATTCTCATTTGCAATGCTATGTTTTGTTTGTAAGAGACGTTGTAAATATGTTACATCATTCTCACGTCGTCTTTATTTGCCCCCTATTCAGTTTGCTATTCCCTCTGAAATTGTTTTCCGATTCAGACACCGATGACTGACATGAAAACTATTATCTGTTTATAATTCTGATGGGGGACTGCCTGTCTTTCAGCCTCCACCACAAAAACTATTACCTGAACATGCACAGACTCTGGAGAAATATGACTGGGAAGCATTTGACAGCCACAGCCATGGTAAGGCTCCAATGGTAACGTTACTGTTACTATTTGCTTGCTCATTAAAGGCTGTTTATTATGACCATTAATTGAAATGTCAAACTGAGTTTAAAAAACATTTTATAGTAAGAAACAGAGGAAGTTTGGGCCAACCCCAAAATGCTGAACAATAGGAAACAATTGGTCCAGGCTCTCTGGTTGTGGTGTCTAGGTTTTATTGTTGCATCACAAACATCAATGTTTTGGCTGTATCCAGCCTTTGTCAAGCCTTCAATGTTGCTGTTTCTGATGCTACATTAAATTATAGAAACCACAGCCAGAGTGCCTGGACCATTTTTGTTTCCCACTGTTCAGCTTTTTGGGGTTGCCCCCTCCCCCTGAATTCCAGCTGCACCAGGATATGTGAGGTTTTTTTATTGACTATATTGTGGCTTGTCTATTTTATGGCTGTATGGACAGTTCTTTTTTGTCTATGAAGTATATTACAATTTATATTAACACTTTCCATCTATGGACTCGATTTTAATTCAGCCAGACCTTTTTCACCCACAGTTCGGCCATTTTTCATTTTGGGAGATACAAGTTTGGGCTTACTAGCCTTTCTGTTCCCGAAAATATATATATATATTGTTTTTTTATAAAAAATAAAATAAAATGTATATCCGTTCAAATATGTTCACTCGTGGCTATACTTTTTATTGCATATATTAGCTTTAACGAATCCGTTCATCGTAGTACTAAAATATGTTGATGTATTTTCAGGCTGGGAAACAGGGAATATCAATCATAAATAACACTGAATACACTCAAATTCTATATCCGAGTTTATCACTTAAACCCTAAAACCTAACCCTAAACCTTTTATATTAGGGTTTTTCTTGTGTCTAGGCTTACTTGTAGTGATTAACTAGATACACTTTCAAATAAAAAAAGCCAAACTTTAATCGCATGGGGCCGATTATTGGTATTCAGCTGCAGCAGAGTTTTTTTCAGTTGAATCAGCAGATATTTTGAAAAATATCTGCGAATAGAATTAAATCGAGCCCTGTGTGTTTAATTGCAAAAATGAAGTTAAATATTTTACAGCAAAAAAATACAGACATATCTAACATTTATTCTGTTAGGCTAGTTTGTGTTTAGACCCATTCATGGTACAACTGGCATTAAGCTCATGTTTTGATAACCATAAAATGTGCAAATTGGCTAATAATTATTCATTCATTTTATTGCTAAAACAGGCAAGTTTTGTTATCTTAAAATTTTATATGCAGTCCTCTAAATTCCTTGTAAACACAGCTTACCCGTCACTACTCTCCCCTCACATTTACTTTTCCATTTATTGTCTCTGACCTCATCTCTGTGTCAGCAAAATGCTTTGTTTACTTTTCCAACTCTGGCCTCTTGCATTGTGATGCAGATTGTCTGAATCTGACATCCTGCCCCTACGGTGCATGCTGCCAGGAGCTCTAAATGAAATCATGTAGTCTGCATTCACATTGAAATGCACATTTTCATTAGTGATGTCAAGCGTGCAACTGACTTCAGACATCTATACAAAATAAACCCCAGGGGATGCTAGGAATATATTACTTTATGTTGTTTATGTTCAAATTCGTAAAATCACTTTGAAATCTTTTTGACTGGTTTTCACATGTTGCCGGTTACCAGGTAATTAAACGGTAAATGGGATACGCTAGGGTTAAACCAAGGAGGATGGGGATTGGAAGGGTTGCACATTAACCCCTTATGACACCTCACGTTTTAACCATTTTGATTATTTTTAAAGCCCACCTGGAATCTAGCATCGGGCTTGCACTATCTCTACACTGGAAAAGACGTGGCATGATGCTGACTTTTTGTAAACCACAGCTATCACATGACCATGGGGAAGCAGCCAATCCAATGGCTCTCAATGCCAAACACATTGATAGTCATTTGTGGGAGCAATGATAGTCCCTTACATGGAATGGTCATGGTGCTTAGACTTGAGGGTCCCTTTTAATGAGTTTGATTTGTATCACTTTTCAATGTGTGCAATGGTATTGCTGGTAACTCCTTCTTGGCTGAAGTGGAAAAAAAGGTTGCAGTGGCAATAGATATTCATTATCTGTGTGCACTGATTGATTTTGACCCATTAAACTCAAGAATTTAATTTTTATGGCCGGGGTCAGCAACCTTGGCCCCTCAGATGTTTTGGAACTATATTTCCCTTGATGCTCATTCACTAAATAGGTTGGCTAAGTATCTATGGAGATATAGGTCCAAAACATCTGCGGGGCCAAGGTTCCTGATCCCTGTTTTAAGATGTGCTGGACTACTATTTTCTGGTGCCCCCTTTCCTACAGTTCTGTGTGTCGATCTTGTATGTATATTTGTTATGTCTGACCCATTGTATAGTGCTACGGATATTGCTGGCACTTTATAAATACTTGTACATGTAACTGCCAGGAGCTGTCCTGCTGTCCTGGGAACATTTTGATTATATGCGGCTGTGTTGATTTTGTTCTAAGGCATCTGGAATTGATAGTCAAACTGAACTTCAGGAAGTATAAAAATTTAGGGCAATATTCCAAAGTTGGTGCCAATTTAACCAGAGCTGTTGTAAGCTTAGCAATTCCATAGAGTATAATGGCTCTGGCAAGTTTACAACAGCTCTGGTTAAGTTAGCACAAACTTTGAAATTAGGGTACTGTATTATTGTTTAACATTGAAAATGGGACAAGATGTTAATATGTAATTTGCTTTTTTTTGCCGTTGCAGTGAATTATTTGACAGAAGAAGTGTTCTTATTGCTACAATCAGTTGTGGTAAGCACAGTATATAGGAAATCTTCCCTTTTACTCTACTTTGTGATTATAAGTAGGGATGCACCGATACGGTTTTTTTTAAGTACGAGTAGCGATACTTCAGGTAATCACTGATACTGAGTATCGATAATTTTATTTAACCACTTCGCTGCGGAGGATGCGCTGAGTGCGTCCTCCCGCAGGAAGGGTTGACTGCGGAGAACGCGCTGAGCACGTCGTCCCTTCGCAGCCAGCGATCGGCCGGATTACGGCCGATCGCTGTGCCCCTCGGTGCGGGCTGACATCCTTGGTCACTCCGGGACCGCCGCAGGCACAATAGATACGGCGGCGCGATGACATCTATTTCAGGCGCGCCCCCCCCCCACGTGTGCGGAGGAGGCGCCTGAAAGGGGGGGGGAGACCACTCTCCCTCCCGATCGCCGGGGGCCTGAGCTTAATGTCAGACACCATTTGGAAGGGCACAGCCTGCCCTTCCAATCGGTACCTGGCATTAACCCCATCCTATCCCGAAGCTGGCCGACATCTTGGATGTCAGCCAAGCCTCCGGGAACTCCCCCTGAGGACTGGCGTCATCGTGCATTGCACGATGACGTCAGTCCTGAAGTTAACCCCTAGCTGCCAGCATTGGTGGAGATGGGGGATTCATTGGAATCCCCTATCATCTCCTGATCCGTGTCAGCTAGGGGTTAATGTTTGATATCGTTGGACCGGCCAGAGCATGGCCTTTCCAACGATACCAAACATGACCATGTAAAAAGTTTTGTAATAAAAATAAAAAAATATACAAAAAAAATAATAAAAAAAAAAATACTTTTTATTTGTTTTGTTAATGCACCTTTTGCATTTTTCACATTTTAACATGCGATCGTTTGCGGTTATAATTTCTATGGGGTGCGCTTGTTAGAAAAATTAGAAATGGTGTCTCGTTACATTTTTTTTGGAGAAAATTTCGCTATTTTTAACAAACGCACCCCATACAAAAATCTTTAGTGCAGCACCATTGTTCCCATTTAATTTATAATGTGAACAATGGTGCTGCACTAACGATTTTTGTATGGGGTGCGTTTGTTAAAAATAGCGAAATTTTCTCCAAAAAAAATGTAACGAGACACCATTTCTAATTTTTCTAACAAGCGCACCCCATAGAAATTATAACCGCAAACGATCGCATGTTAAAATGTGAAAAAAAACCACTTTACACATTGTAAATTATTGAAAATTCAAATTTTATTGCGTATTTTGTTACAATATACAGACAGGACATGACGTATACATATAGTAATGATATATTATGAATCTTCCGAGTCTGCCAGAAAGAATGATATATAATATGTCTGGGTCATATAATAAAATAAGGCTTCAAAACGAGGTTAAACATGATGAACAAAACCGGTAAAAATGACCTCAGCACAAAGGCGGGAAATGCCTCAGCAGCGAAAGGGTTAATGTCATGTGACTGCTTTCCAATAAATAATTTAGGATTTTTGCTGAAAGCCTGTCCCAATTTATGTTAATATTGAAATGTATGGCCAGACACCCCATTTATCCACTGCACAGGCCTGCACACACCCTGACCCAACACACACTAACTATATCTATATATCTTTCTATCCAGACACCAGACCTGATACATGTATACCTCAGATACATGTATACCCCACACAAACCTCAGATACATGTATACCCCCTCAAACCTCAGATACATGTATACCCCCTCAAACCTCAGATACATGTATACCCCACACAAACCTCAGATACATGTATACCCCCTCAAACCTCAGATACATGTATACCCCACACAGACCTCAGATACATGTATACCCCACACAGACCTCAGATACATGTATATCCAGACACAGACCTCAGATACATGTATATCCAGACACAGACCTCAGATACATGTATATCCAGACACAGACCTCAGATACATGTATATCCAGACACAGACCTCAGATACATGTATACCCCACACAGACCTCAGATACATGTATATCCAGACACAGACCTCAGATACATGTATATCCAGACACAGACCTCAGATACATGTATATCCAGACACAGACCTCAGATACATGTATACCCAGACACAGACCTCAGATACATGTATACCCAGACACAGACCTCAGATACATGTATACCCAGACACAGACCTAAGACACAGGGCCGGCGCTGCCGCTAGGCGGCCGCCTAGAGCGCAACCCGCCTAGGGCGCAGCAGCCGGGCCTGACCAGTGACAACGTTATAAAAAAAAATAGAATTTGTGAGTGTCTGCCGCCGCGCCCGCAGGGTGGCAGGGCGCCGCAATTTACTCGTTTGCCACGGCCGCGGGCAGCGATACGCACGCTCGCTCGGACACTGCTACAAGGCTCCGCCTCTGCAGCATGCCAGCGGCTGACGCGGCGCCGCTGCCGGCACGTGTTGGGGCTGGCGGCAGCACGCGCGCCCCCACGTCAGGCGCTGGGGGGAGGAGGAGGAGGAGAAGGCGGAGTCGAGGCGGAGAGTCGCGTTGGAGACAAAGGAAGCTGCTCTGTCTCCTCGGCTCCTGCTGGAGTCCTGCTGTCAGTCCTGTCACTGCTGTCTTGGTACAAAACTTGTGTACACATGATTTGAACAGGTATGGGGGGACATGGGGGGCGCAAATTCGCAATCCTGATGTTAGCTGGGGGCAAAGTGGCAATATAATATACCCATGATGTGAGCTGGCCTGGGCAATATATACCTATGATGTGAGCTGGCCTGGACAATATATATCCATGATGTGAGCTGGCCTGGGCAATATATATCCATGATGTGGAATATATATCCATGATGTGAGCTGGCCTGGCCTGGGCTGGGCAATATATATCCATGATGTGAGCTGACCTGGGCAATATATATCCATGATGTGGGCTGGGGCAATATATATCCATGATGTGGGCTGGGGCAATATATATCCATGATGTGGGCTGGGGCAATATATATCCATGATGTGGGCTGGGGCAATATATATCCATGATGTGGGCTGGGGCAGTATATATCCATGATGTGGGCTGGGGCAGTATATATCCATGATGTGAGCTGGGGCAATATATATCCATGATGTGAGCTGGCCTGGGCAATACATTACCCACCCATGATGTGAGCTTGCCTGGGCAATTTAAAATTGTTTAATACAGTTAATTTATATTTATTTTACCTTTACTATTGGTGCTTTTCAAACTTTACTCTTGAAAATTAGGGTTGCACCGATACTAGTATCGGTATCGGGGCCGATACTGGGTACTGCAGGAGTACTTGTTACTCGTGTAGTACCCCCCGATATTTTTCCCGATACCGGAAGCCGGCATTGAGCCGGCATCCGAGGGGCTGCGGCGGCTGTCTGAATGCTCTATCGGCACTCTCCGCGACGATACTTACCTTCCTGAGCGACGCCGGGAATGTCTCCGCGCGTGCGCTCGTTGGAAGGACCCCAGCCGCACCACGTGGACCATGTGATCGCGGCTGGGGGCCTTCCAACGAGTGCACGCGCGGGAACTTTCCCGGCGTCGCTCAGGAAGGTAAGTATGAACACAGTGAGCAGCTGCAGGGCCTGTCCGAATACTGATAAGAGCATTCGGACAGGCCCTGCAGCTGCTCTCCGCGATGATACTTACCTTCCTGGGCGACGCCGGGAAAGTTTCCGCGCATGCGCTCGTTGGAAGGCCCCCAGCCGCGATCACATGGTCCCACGTGGTGCGGCTGGGGTCCTTCCAACGAGCGCACACGCGGAGACATTCCCGGCGTCGCCCAGGAAGGTAAGTATCGTCGTGGAGAGTGCCGGGGGGTGGGCATATCCATGTGTGAGCTGGGGCAATATCCATGAGTTGGGGGCAATATCCATGTGTGAGCTGGGGCATATCCATGAGCTGGGGGCAATATCCATGTGTGAGCTGGGGCATATCCATGAGCTGGGGGCAATATCCATGTTTGAGCTGGGGGCATATCCATGTGTGAGCTGGGGCAATATCCATGTGTGAGCTGGGGCAATATCCATGTGTGAGCTGGGGCAATATCCATGTGTGAGCTGGGGCAAATCCATGTGTGAGCTGGGGCAAATCCATGTGTGAGCTGGGGCATATCCATGAGCTGGGGCATATCCATGAGCTGGGGTCAATATCCATGAGCTGGGGTCAATATCCATGAGCTGGGGTCAATATCCATGAGCTGGGGTCAATATCCATGAGCTGGGGGCAATATCCATGTGTGAGCTGGGGCATATCCATGTGTGTGCTGGGGCAAATCCATGTGTGTGCTGGGGCAAATCCATGTGTGTGTGTGCTGGGGCAAATCCATGTGTGTGTGCTGGGGCAAATCCATGTGTGTGTGCTGGGGCAAATCCATGTGTGTGTGCTGGGGCAAATCCATGTGTGTGCTGGGGCATATCCATGTGTGTGCTGGGGCATATCCATGTGTGTGCTGGGGCATATCCATGTGTGTGCTGGGGCATATCCATGTGTGTGCTGGGGCATATCCATGTGTGTGCTGGGGCATATCCATGTGTGTGCTGGGGCATATCCATGTGTGTGCTGGGGCATATCCATGTGTGAGCTGGGGCAGTATGAAATATATATATATATATATATATATATATTCGTACTCGGTCTTAAAAAAGTGGTATCGGTGCATCCCTATTGAAAATAAAAAGCAATTGAGGCTAGGGTCAGACGAGCGTGATTTCTACGGACTGTACGTCCGTGCACACGGACGTACGTCAGTACGGAAGACGCAGTAGTGGCCAGACGGTCCGTTTTTTTCACTGACGTATATATTTTGACGGATGTAGGAGGGAAAATAAATTAAAAAGCAAAACCATTTTGTCCGTGAAACATGCTGGACGTATAAATGCAGTCCGTCTGACCACGTTCCATCACTCACACACAAAGCTATGCGGCCGTTCTAGCGGTTGTACGTTCTTGCGTCCGTGGGCCGCGGCCGTTGTGCGTCCGCAGTTCAGTGCGGACGTACTTCGTGTGTCGGGCTCCGATGGGCTTCCTGTCATGCTATCACGGACGTACTTTTAGGCGCAATCACGGACGTGAACACTACGCTCGTCTGACAGCAGCCTTAGCAGTTTCATGTTGTGTCGCTTTCCCTTTTTTTTTTTTTTTTTTAAGGGGGGTGCAAGTAGCTGGTCTTACCTAGGGCGCAAAATAGTCTAGCACCGGGCCCTGCCCAGACACAGACCTCAGATACATGTATACCCAGACACAGACCTCAGATACATGTATACCCAGGCACAGACCTCAGATACATGTATACCCAGGCACAGACCTCAGACACTGCTGTTAGCAGAATGCATTAAAAGCATTCAGCTAGCAATCTCCTCCTGCTAGCTGTGAGTTCCTCCAAGCGCATGCGTTTTCCTCTGAGTGGCCACCGGCTTGTGAAAACTGACGCGATTGCGCGACTCCCCCCGACATCACAGCTGGAGGCTGCGTCACAGCCCAGCGGCCACTCTGAGGCACGCGGCCAGCCGGCAGCCGCTTGGAGCCTGGAGGAACGTGCGTCCAGCCGTAAGGGAATGCTAGTGGAATGCTTTTAATGCATTCTGTTTGCGGCTCTTTGGATACTGGCAAGCCGGCCCAGCTCTAGTTTCCAGGTATAGGGGCGGTATTGGGGCATATGCACGAGTACTGAGTACTCAAGCAAATCCCAAATTGGTTATTTGGTCTAGATTGTTCTTTTTTCCTGCCAGTTCTTCAGACTTCACCCTTTAGTGAAGAGACCTAGTAGGTGTTCCGATGCCTTTCTTTAGGTGTGTGTGTAATAGCCGGTAGTTATGTTCCTGCTGCCTGGAAGGCCTGTGAGTTCTTGTATCTTGTATTTATATTTTTGTTTAGTCAAATGTCTGTTTTTATTGTAATGTAATTATAAGACGCCGAGGGCACTGCTTTTCCAGGTTTTATAATCTAATTGGATAAGCAAAATACAGAACATCGTTTTTTAATGATATCCATGATGTGTAGTATGAGTTCAGTTTGTTTCTATTAGATTGTCAGGATGTGTGATCTCTAAAGAGTAATTTTCAGGGAGTGTCTAATAGCTTACTTACTGCAGGGATTTCTCGATAATTTGAGGAATTGAAAAGGCGGACGGAAAAAAAGGAGTGCTTTGGGCATGAATTACAGGGCGTTAAAAGACAGATAATTCATTTTATGGGTGTGTACAGAAGATTTGTCTTTGAAAAGCAGAATGCACTGGGACACATCTGTGTAAAAAAATAAATAAGCCAAACCTGTTTCTTTTTTTACGAATGGAGGTTACAAATGGCAGTATAATATGCTTTTGTGCAGGGGAGGGGCCTAATTCTGCTTTTTTTTATTCTTTACAACAGATGGCCTGTCAAGAAAACGATGTGGAATCACTTAAGGTTTTACAAGTTTCTCTTTGGTGAGTAAAAACAGTTAAACAAGAGAGAATCTGATACTTAAAGGTTTTGGATTAGATGGAAACACCATATACTATGGACTGTATTCCAAGCCTGGTGTAATCTTACCAGAGCCATTGTAGTCTATGGAGTTGCTAAATTTACATCAACTCTGGTTAATCTGAGGATGCTGTGGAGTTTCTGTAACTAGAGTTGGGTATACTTACCGGCAGGCAAGTCATGTTGAAGTGCACCGGTCATGTGCAAAGTTACTTTTGCTCATTCAACAGGGTTTTTTACTGACTTGTATTAAGATTTAAAAAACTGAGATATTCAATTTTAAATAGTCGCACGGTTCCTTAGGACAGCACCATGTTGCAAGAGGGAGGAGGAATCTCTGAGCAGGGAGCCTGCTTGTGGTCCTGCTTGTGTCCTCCACGCTTTGACAACCTGTTTCAGACCATCTTTTACAACTATCCCCTACTCCTGACTAGGGATGAGCCGAACACTCCCCGAGTTCGGTTCGAGCCCGAACCCGAACTTCCCATTTGTTCGGGACCGAACTCGAAATCGAACTCGAACCCCATGCAAGTCAATGGGGCTGAAAATTCGGTTTTTTAGAGTGCCCTCCAAGAGGGCATATATGCTACATATTTGCCATAAAAGGTGTATGGGGGTCCGGGTAGTGCCCTGGGGGACAGGAAACAAGGACAAAAAGTTAAAAAAAAAAACGTTTTTAAAGGGACAGTGAGTTTTCCATGAAATAAGGGTTAAAAATAAAAACCAAAAATTCCTTCAAATATCGTGCCTAGGAGGTCCCCATAACCTGCCCGTGAAGTGGCGGATTTCTAGGATGTATAGAAACACTTAAAAACAAAAAAATGACGTTTCATATGACGGTAAATGCTTTTCCTTTAATCTATCCATAAACAACTGCTTGGGGTGGCAGCCTGTATGAAAAGACATTTTAGGACGCGCAGAAAAAGTTTAGTGATTTTTTTTTGGCTAAAATTATTGTGAAACTTATGCAGGCTTTCGATGAAAGTAACAATAGGTGCTTTAAAATTGGGCTTTTAGCTTCGGCAACAGTGCCGTCACATCGTAACCCCTCTGAGGATATGAATCTGATACAAGCGTCAGTGGCAGTGCACCCAGATATTGTGCCTTTAGTGCCAGGCATGCAAGTACTATCATACAGTAACCCCTCTGTGGTATTGTGGAAGAATGCAGGGGTGGACCATGCGGTCCTATATTAAAAAATGAATCTGGGAATGGGCGTCAGTGCACCCAGATATTCTGCCTTTGGTGCAAGACTGCCAGGGCAGCAAGTATCATCATACAGTAACCCCTCTGTGGTATTGTGGAAGAATGCAGGGGTGGACCATGCGGTCCTATATTAAAAAGATATGAATCTGGTAATGGGCGTCAGTGCACCCAGATATTGTGCCTTTGGTGCAAGACTGCCAGGCCAGCAAGTATCATACAGTACAGTGACGTGCGGTGAGGTCAGTGGCTGGTGAGGCACTGGCTAGTATCAGAGCCAGATATACACAGGGTTATGCAGTCGCAATTTACGCATTTGATTATCGTTATATAGGAGAATAGAGTTTCACTATTTATAAAGTAAAGTTCATATTTTTTTTTTTTACCAGTTCTGAGAGCATGCTATTACACCTTTTACTTTAAAATAAAGTTTGCATTACCCATCCCTGCGCTTCTAATGTCCTAAGAGCATGCACTTGCAATACTGATTAATAGAGGGTGCTATTACAACTCTTTAAAATAAAGTTTGCATATAGGTTTTTACTTCTAAGAGCACGCACTTACAATACTGACTAATAGAGGGCGCTATTACACACATGCTGATTGCTGAGCTCTGCCTGCCCCCCCCCCCACGACTGACCAGGACAGTCACATGACTGTCCTGCGTCAATCAATCCATGGGGAGGCAGAGCGCCTCCCATGGGGGGCGTTTTTTAAAAAAAAGAAGTGCTTGAGACCAATGGAGCTTTCCCATTGGCTCAAACTTTCAATTGCTCTCAGTGCCTCTGGAGGCACTGAAAAGTGTAGAACCAGGAAGCAAAGCCAGCTTGAGCTACGCAATTAGTGTAGCGTTCAGCAAATTGCGTAGGCTAGGCTGGCTCAGTGCTGCCCCTGCTGTCTGTGTAGTGAATCACACACATACTAAGCAGCCGGAAAACTGAAAGTACGGGGGGGGGGGGAGAGAGCGGAGGACAGAGAAGCACAGCGAGGGAGCGTGGAGAGGTGAGTATGAGAACTTTTATTCAATAAATAAAATTTTATTTACAGTGACAAGACCCAGAAGATCACCTCAATTCACAAATGTTTTAAAGTTGTAAACCCCCAAAAAAATTGCTGGCACAGTGACAAGACACACATCACATAAATTCCCTGATATTTGGTAGAAATGAGACACCCCCAGACCCCCCCAGTAGCGTGGCAGACCGGCAGTAACAAGACACAACTATCTCCTCTGAAATCTCCTCTGAAATGCGTGCAGAAGCGCTGCGTGGAAACGTTATATAGTGTGCTGCGGGACTTAGCTCTGTGAGCCCATGATTGGGCAAAATTTGCCCAATCAGGACTCTGAGCGGTGATTGGCATAGTGTTGAACCAGTCTTGCACCAGACCTGTGGTCAGGTGCAAGGCTGTAGCCAATTACGAGCTTCAGGCCAGTGGGAAAATGCGTTGTGGTCCATTGTGGTCGAACATGCGGCGAACACCCGGAAATGTTCGGTGTTCGCGATCTGCTCGAACAGGCTAAGTTCGGGTCGAACCCCGAACCGTCCGAACCCGAACAGCTCATACCTACTCCTGACAAGCCATATTGACAGTGAAATGTGCATGGGGTTTTTTTTTTTTTTTTTTTATGTATTCCTGTTTGATTTTCTCACAATTTTCTGTGTATTGGAGGCCACAGCTCACATAACCTATCAGGGGGTTATTCAAAGAGATCCGAATTGTGGCTGAAAGGTAACCGAACAGTGAAATTCAGCGTACGTTTACCTTTCCTGGCCATTCGGCTCAGGGGCGGATCCAGGGGGGGGGGCAACGGGGCAATTGCCCCACCCGAGAAAATATTACCGATGGCCAAAGAGGAGCTAAAATCTGGATCTCTGCACACTGACTGGGAATCATCAGATTTTAACTCCTCAGCCTGTCAGCGCTGTCTCTCTGTAGGGAGAGAACAGCGCTGTACAGTGTGTAGAGGGTAGGCCTGCCCCCTCCATGAGCCTGCCTGGGGGAGAGGAAGCAGGAAGCATTCACGGCACCCCCTCCCTGGGCCCTGCTGAACAATGTCCCGTCTCTTCCTCACACATGAGCACTCAGCACCACCAGCACGTGGCTACAGCTGTGTGACTGTGGAGAGGAGCCAGGCCAGGTAAGGACAGGTGTGAAAGGAGCCCAGCCATCACTCTCCCTCTGCCCACAGTAAAATACCCCAGTCATCACTGTCTCTGCCCACAGTAAAATACCCCAGCCATCACTGTCCCTCTGCCTACAGCAAAATACCCCAGCCACTGTCCCTCTGCCCACAACAAAATACCCCAGCCACTGTCCCTCTGCCTACAGCAAAATACCCCAGCCACTGTTCCTCTGCCCACAGCAAAATACCCCAGCCATCACTTTCCCTCTGCCCACAGCAAAATACCCCAGCCACTGTCCCTCTGTCCACAGCAAAATACCCCAGCCATCACTGTCCCTCTGCCTACAGCAAAATACCCCAGCCATCACTCTCCCTCTGCCCACAGCAAAATACCCCACCATCACTCTACCTCTGCCTACAGCAATATACCCCAGCCATCACTCTCCTTCTGTCCACATCAAAATACCCCAGCCATCACTGTCTCTGCCCACAGCAAAATACCCCACCATCACTCTCCCAACCCCCAGTAAATTACCCCACCATCACTCTCCCTCCCCCAAATTGATTGGCACTATTAACCCCGGAAGACGTCACGCAGCACACCCTGCAGCCAAATCAGAGGAGGTCGGCCGCCATCTTGAAGTCAGCAGGGCCACAGCTCCATAATGTGCGGTGAGTATGAGGGTGTCACAGAGCTCCATAGTAATGTGCATTGGGTTTTTTTGGGAGGGGGGGCGCAAGTAGCTGGTCTTGCCTAGGGTGCATTCATAATATTTCTTTTTTGTATGTATACGTCGTACCCTGCCAGAATGCTTACATTAAATAAAATATTGTAAGTTATGTAAGCAACACCTTATTTTCTGTCAGTGCCCCTCCCGAGACTAGGCTCTGGATCCGCCCCTGATTCGGCTATTCAGAGAGCAGGCAGTTCGCCAAATCCTGGCAAATTGCCTGCACATACGGTGCCTTTTCGAGGGCAGTGAATTCCCCATAGAGAAGCAATGCTTCGTCTATTCAGAGAACAAAAACCAGCAGTGAAAAGTTGCCTAATTGCCCTGCTGTTCGGTGGTTTCATTCGGCAAGTTAATTCAGGAGAATCCCATAGGCTTCAATGTTAAAAATATTCCCGTTTTAATTCAATATCTAATAAATCGTTGATTATAATATTCTGCAGTAAAAAGTCTCTTTATAAATAAGATTTTTTAGGATCTTTTAGGCATTTTTGGGGATTTTTTGGCGGAGAAAAAAAATTAGCGATTGTTTTTTAAAATCGTTTTTTCTTTTTTCCTGTAACAGCCCTTTTTATTATCATTCATTGGATCTTTATGTAAATTTCAGACATTTTTGTTCAGTAGTTTCTTTGCAAACAGCGTTTCACTTTTCAAACATTCAAGCAAACGGTTTGTTTTTTTCCTCTTCACTCCATTCGTCTGCGGTGTCGGCTTTTTCCGGCGGCTGCTCTGCGCTGTGATCTGTGGCTGCTCGGGTTTCTCCAGTGTGTTTGGCGGGGTTAATACAGATGTTTTTGTGGGTTTCGGTGTACGTTCACCAGGTTTGCGGCGACTTTTCTCTGCATTACGGCAGCCCTGTGGTGCTTGCTGAATACACCGCAGGGTCGCCGAAATGGGATTGCCAAATCGCACCGAATTGAAGAGAACGAAAAGTCACCGAACGTGCGGTGACTTTTCGATTCTCTTTGAATAACCCTGTAAGTATAACAAACCCCGACCGTAAGATCACCATATAGCCATATAACATAGATTCTCCCTACAAATAACATTTTCCCCTGTCTTATAACACTTTAAACCCTTAAATCCAAATAAAAACTCATCTCTTTCCTTTACTCTCTATCCTCCCCTCTTTAGCCTTATCTCAATCAAAAGGGTCACGCACAGCACTGTCAACCTGCCACAAGCTAATTTAACACCTTATGCATGAGCTTCCCCATTAATAAAATATAAGGCCTGCACAATACCATCCCTAAACCCCAAGTTCAAAACATCCAGCCCTACATAGGTCAAGTGAACCCCATCAGGGCAAAAATAACAGAAAGCATCCTCCCCCTTGAGTAGGAGATGCCCGAATCACCACCCCAGACAGCTAACAAACAAACTTGGCCATCAGCCGATTCGCTTTAGTGCAGCACCTCTGAATGCCACCATACCAGCCTAGGAACCATTTCAGAGCACACCACCATTGTCTGAAGCAACCAACTCCAGTTGGTGTAAAAGACTCTCTCATCCATTGCAACAACTAACCATGCGGCACCAGACCAAGATTGTTGCCACCTAGGCAAATCCGCAACACATGAGGCATCTCTAAACACGTAAATCAACACAATGACACATACCATTGGTTTTACCCACGAGCAGAAAATCCCATACTCGCACCCGCCAACAACCCACCAAACACAGAAGACCATAACCAATGACCGTTACTTCCCAGGGTTCCCCCTTTTCCATTTTTGTATTCTTCACGATCTTAGCATCTCGGATCTAATATACAATTTGTATGCATCGGATTACCACTTCCCCAACTGCCGGATCGCACATTCTCAAAGACTAACAGGGTAATTCAAAGAATTGAAAAGTCACCGCACTTTCGGTGACTTTTCGTTCTCTTCAATTCGGTTCGTTTTGCCGATCGCATTTTGGTGACCCTGCGGTGTATTCAGCAAGCACCACAGGGTCCCCGAATGGTAGGGAAAGGCTGGCGCAAACCCGACGAAAACTCACCGCAAAACCCAGCGAATGCACGCCGAAAACCCGCAAAAACATTTGGATTAACCCGCCGAAAACCACGGAAAAACCCGAGCAGGAGCCAATCACACGCAGCGCAGCCGCCGGAAAAAGCCGACACCGCAGACGAGTGAAGTAAATAAATTAGGAAAACCGTTTACTTGAATGTTTGAATAGTGAAACGCTGTTTGCAAAGAAACTACTGAGCGAAAATGTCTGAACTTTACATATGAGGTCCAATGAATGATAATAAAAAGGGCTGTAACAGAAACAATAAGTAAACTTTAAAAAAAAAACAGAAAAATGCTTAAAATATCCTAAAAAATCTATAAATAAAGAGACTCTTTACTGCAGAATTTTATAATGAACGGTTTATTAGATATTGAATTAAAACGGGAATAATTTTTTAACATTGAAGCCTATGGGATTCGCCTGAATAAATCTGCCGCATGAAATCACCGAATGGCAGGGCATTAGGGGAACCTTTCACTGCTGGTTTGTGTTCTCTGAATAACCGAAGCAGTCCTTTTTTTGTGGGGATTTTACTGCCCTCGAACAGGCACCGTATGTGCAGGCAATTGGCCAGGATTTGTCGAATTGCCTGCTCTCTGGATAGCCGAATGGCCAAGAAAGGTCATTTTCAGCGTTCAGTTACCTTTCTCCAGCCATTCAGATCGCTTTGAATTACCCTGTAAGATGTGACACTCAGTCACCACACCGATCATGAGCGACTGCGACCCGAAGTTGCGAGGATTGTGACCCAAAGTCGTATAACCTTTTCTTTTTTTATATTGACATTTTTTTATTTTATTTTAACTACAAGCGATACATAGTATCATAAAACATTTTCAAATAAGTGGTAGCTTAACAGTGTAAAACAGGTTGTACGTTCAAAACATTTACTAGGTGCATATTATACATATAAGCGTTTAGGACTCTGTCCCGCCTCTCCCCCCTACAATCCATCCTGAACGCCTCCGCCAGACTAATTCACCTCACCCGCCGCTCTGTCTCTGCCGCTCCCCTCTGCGAGTCCCTTCACTGGCTCCCCATCCACTGCAGAATTAAGTTCAAAATCCTTATCCTTACCTACAAAACCCTCACTAACTCAGCTCCCCACTACCTGTCCTCACTAATCACCAAATACACCCCAGCCCGCTCCCTAAGGTCAAACAGTGACCTGCGCCTAGCTTCTCACCGCATCACCTCTTCCATGATAGACTGCAGGATTTCTCACGCGCAGCCCCCACTCTCTGGAACGCTCTCCCTCGTACTGTCAGACTTTCCCCTAACTTCTCTTCCTTCAAACGCTCCCTTAAAACGTTCCTATTTAGGGAAGCCTACCACCCAACTCACTGACGCAATCATCAATCACTCTAACCTTACAGTCCTCTCCTCCTGTTTCCAACCCCAACCCTCCCAGATTGTGAGTTCCTACGGGAATAGGGCCCTCATCTCCTCCTGTACTGTTTGTCAAATGTTGTTCAATGTATTGTAACCCTGTCTATACTGTGCTTATTGTACAGCGCTGCGGAATATGCTGGCGCTTTATAAATAAAGAATAATAATAATAATAATAGGACTAAACAGAAAAATGGGGATAGAGATCTAGAAGGAACAGGAATGGTACATAGTATAATACTGTAAAAACAGTTGCAGTCACACGAAGCCTCTGTTAAAATCTCACTCACAAGATGTGGCGGGTATCAATGCATATAGCGTTATCTTTTATTAGCCCGAAATGCTATCCTGCGATCTCACCAGATTCCGTGTCACTCCACTGCTTCTTAGATGGATGCCAGGGCTGCACTCAGCAAGGAAATTCCACTTAGGAAAAAAATTCACAGAGAAGGTTCAGCCAGACAGCAGAGATAAGGTGCAAAAAAGGATTTATTGGACCAGTTTAAAAAATCCAACGCGTTTCGTCAGCCATAGAGGCTAACTTCATCAGGGATTGGCTGACGAAACGCGTTGGATTTTTTAAACTGGTCCAATAAATCCTTTTTTGCACCTTATCTCTGCTGTCTGGCTGAACCTTCTCTGTGAATTTTTTCCTAAGTGGAATTTCCTTGCTGAGTGCAGCCCTGGCATCCATCTAAGAAGCAGTGGAGTGACACGGAATCTGGTGAGATCGCAGGATAGCATTTCGGGCTAATCAAAGATAACGCTATATGCATTGATACCCGCCACATCTTGTGAGTGAGATTTTAACAGAGGCTTCGTGTGACTGCAACTGTTTTTACAGTATTATACTATGTACCATTCCTGTTCCTTCTAGATCTCTATCCCCATTTTTCTGTTTTGTTTACTGTACGTCGTTTGGAGGAGACGCTTTAGAGATCTAAAAGGTTGTATACCACCATTTGCTTATTCACTTATAACCTTGGGAAAGAGCACATTTCTGTTTTTGTTGTAATAATAGGACTATCAATATTTGTCCGCTGCAGGTGACCGAGCCATTATGATTCAGCGATTTAACAGGGTGCTCTCGTCAGTATGCATTATATTGGTAGTATGTGGTGTCAATGATGAGTGTTTAACTCCAAACTCTTGTAATCTGTTCCACCGGCAGTGGGAATGCCATTTGCTACTTACTATATGTTTGGCATTGTTATGCACTAGAAGTCTAAAACGGGTCTAATAGGTGATGTGAAACAATGAAGAGAAGGAGATGTTAAAGAAGGGAAAGGAGATATATGCAGTGTCGTTATATTTGGAGGAGTAAGGATGTAAAGGAAGAAAAGGGATTTAGGAGTGGAAAGAAGATAGGTGTCGGGGAGTAAGGCATAAGAAGCAGTACTACTACAAAACTCTAAAAGATGAGGAAGAGAAGAGGTGGGGAAGAAATAGAGAGTGTGAGAAAAGAAAAAAAAAAAAGGAAAAAAGAAAATGTGGGGAGGGGAGGGAGGGATGCAGTGACGTGCAGTGAGGTCAGTGGCTGGTGAGGCACGGGCTAGTATCAGAGCCAGATATACACAGAATATGTAGGTTCAGTTTCAGTGCTCCCCAGGATCTGGCTTCTCTCAGGGCTCCCCAGGAACTGGCTGTTCAGGGCTCCCCAGGAACTGGCTGTTCAGGGCTCCCCAGGAACTGGCTGTTCAGGGCTCTCCAGGAACTGGCTGTTCAGGGCTCCCCAGGAACTGGCTGTTCAGGGCTCCCCAGGAACTGGCTGTTCAGGGCTCCCCAGGAACTGGCTGTTCAGGGCTCCCCAGGAACTGGCTGTTCAGGGCTCCCCAGGAACTGGCTGTTCAGGGCTCCCCAGGAACTGGCTGTTCAGGGCTCCCCAGGAACTGGCTGTTCAGGGCTCCCCAGGAACTGGCTGTTCAGGGCTCCCCAGGAACTGGCTGTTCAGGGCTCCCCAGGAACTGGCTGTTCAGGGCTCCCCAGGATTTGGATGTTCAGCGCTCCCCAGGATCTGGCAACTTTCTGTGATCCCCAGGATCTCTGCGTTGTCCTCCAGGCAGCAGGCCCTAGTGTGACACTGAGGCCACACCCCGAGCATAGCCTCGCTCCCACAGATTATGCGAGACAGCACAATCACATGACTGTCCTACGCCAATCAATGCATGGGACGCCTGCCTCCCATGCAGGTGTTTTTGAATGGCTTGGACCAATAGCGCTTTCCTATTGGTTCCAAGCTATTCCATTGCTCTCCCATTGCTCTCCCAGTGCCTCTGAGGCACTGGGAGAGCAATGTTCAGGAAGTGGGCAGTGCTCGGATGTCTGTTCATTGAACAGACACGCCCGTTGCACACTTCTTGGCAGCCTACGCGATTTGCGTCCCACTACGCAAATTCCATAGGCACACTGCTGCAAGAAGAAAAAAAAAAAAGAATGTGAGAAGACGGACGGAGCCAGCGGGGGAATGCGGAGCAGGTGAGTTTGTCTTTGATTTATCATTTTATTATTTGTGCAGCTGCAGCCTTTAATGGCTCTGCCTCACCTGCCGCCCCTGACCGCACGTCCCTGGAGGGTTGGTGGTAGGAAGGATGAGTCGGGTAATATTTTAACAATACATTACAGAGCCGCTTTCTCATCTATGTACGAGTATCAAGATTTTCAGCCCCATCAGGTGTTAATTCTCTGTGGTGCTCGACTCCTCAGTCTGCCCGTCGCCCCCCTCCAGTTCGTTTCCCAGGCGCGCCAAAGGGCAATATGCCGACCAGTGATACCAGACATCTAGATGGTGTTGTGCCGCCTTTGAAGGGGTGAGGGCTAGTTCCTCGTTCGATCGCAAGATTTCCAGTCTGTCAATCAGCAGTTTCATAGTAGGCGCGATGGCCGACTTCCAGAAAATCGGAATCAGTGACCTTGCTACCAAGAGGATGCAGAGCAATAATGACTTCTTCATGGATGTCACTGAGAAGGGGAGCTGTAGTAGTAGAAAGATTTGGGGTGTAAATTCCAGTTCTACATCCGTGGTGTTACGTATGAGTTCTCGAACCCCCTTCCAGTATGGTTCAAGTGAGGCACATTCCCACCAAATATGAATGTAAGTGCCGAGTTCAACATTACATTTCCAGCAATTCGGTGATATGGTGATGTTAAACATAGCCAGGAGAGCCGGTGTGCGGTACCAAAAGGTTAGTATTTTGTATGATGTTTCCTGTAATTTGGTAATCTGTGTTCCTGAATGTATGAGGGTCAGAGTTTTAGTCCAGTCGTCATCTGAGATGGGTGATCCAATAATGCGTTCCCATCTGGCCATAAAAGCCGGGGGTTCATCATCCATTGCTCGCAACATACCATACACTGTGGAGACGCTATGTGCCAGCGGTGACTTTCGGTTGCATATCATTTCAAAGGGGGAAAGTTGTCTGGTCAATGAAGTATTATTCGGTAGATCTCTTAGAAACGACTTGATCTGATGAAAATTGAATTTTTCTGCAAAAGTGAGTTCCATTGGTTCTGTGGCTTCTAAATTTACAAAGGCACCATTCTTTAGTACATGTCGAGCCTGTAGCGTATGCGTATCTGTAAGGTGCGACACTAGTGAAGAATGGATCCTGACTGGGAATTCAGGGTTGTGCAGTAAGGGTAGAAGAGGAGAGGGATATGTTGACAATGAAAACTTTGTGCGTATCTTATGCCATAGGGTCAGGGTACGGCAATATGTTTAATCGTCTTCCATGGCAACCACGGAAGTGTCCAAACCGGGCGACCCGCTTGTGCATCCTCCAAGTCTATCCACCTCTGTTCGGGTGAACCTGTCATCCAATCTATCACTCTGGTCAGATGAGTTGCGTAGTTATACAGACGTGTATCTGGCAGTGCGAGCCCACCGCATCGTTTCGGTTTGCATAGAATATCGTACTTAAGGCGAGGACGAGTTTTTGGCCAGATGAAGGAGGAGAATAACGTGCGTATTTCTTTGTGGAAGGCTAAGGAGAGAAGTATGGGGATCGTGTGGAATATATAAAGTAATCTTGGTAGGAAGTTCATTTTGATCACACTAATTTGTCCCATCCAAGATAAATACTTCGGCGACCAGCGTGCGATGTCAGCTTTAAAGATTGTCATGAGTGGTGTGAGATTCAAAGCAAACAGTTTGGAGAAATCAGGAGTTAAGCGGATGCCCAGATAGGTAAGTGATGTTGAGCACCAGCGGAAGGAATAATGTGCGTCAAGTATCCGACGCCAATTTTCCCGGGGCGCAATTGCCAGTAGTTCCGATTTTGGTTTCATTTATTTTGAAGCCAGACAGTGAGCCATACTCTTGGAGTTCTCGAATTACCTCCGGCATGGATCTTACTGGATCAGGAAGCATGAACATGAGGTCATCCGCATATGCGGATACCTTATGCTCATGGGTAGAGCCTTGTATCCCTACGATGTTGGTATTTTGTCTAATCGAGGACAATAATGGCTCTAAGCTGAGGGCAAATAATAGTGGGCAACCCTGACGTGTGCCATTGCATATTTTAAATGTGGAGGTAAGCGCTCCATTCACTCGAACCCTTGCAGAGGGCGTCGCGTACAGTGCTTGAATCCAGGCCAAGAAACCCTCTCCCACCCCACACCGCTTCAAGGTCCGGAACAGAAAAGGCCACAATACCCGATCAAAGGCTTTTTCAGCATCAGTCGAGAGCAGTAAAAGCGGACTTTTAGTGTGATTGGAATAGGTAATGGCATTAAGTACTCTTATTGTCGTGTCCCTGGCTTCACGTCCCGGTATGAATCCAACCTGGTCCGGATCGATCAATTGAGGCATGTACCTCTTCAAGCGATTAGCTAGAACCCGCGCCAGTAGCTTCATGTCATTGTTGAGTAAGGATATGGGTCTGTAGTTCCCACACACAGTGTGATCTTTCTCTGGTTTCGGTATTACCGAGATTGTTGCCATCAGGGAGTGAGGGTGGGGTAAGGTTCCGTCCTGTAATGCATTAAAGAATGTTACTAATGTGGGCAGGAGATCTTTTGAGTTTGTCTTACAATATTCGATGGGTAAGCCATCGGGGTCTGGGCTTTTTTCAGATTTGGATGATTTCAATGCTTCTAGTATTTCTTCTGCTGAAATTGCGGAGCACCGAGATTCTGTTCCAGTGGACCAAGTGGCTTCAAGATCGTCCTTGTCAAATAGGCATCTATTTTATCTACTGGATGTGGTGCGGCGGTAGAGTCTAGCTGATAAAGGTTTGTAAAGAACTCCAAGAATTCTCCTGAGATTGCCGTTGGATCTGTAGCGTGAGTTCCGTCTGAGGTGCGGATTTTTGGAATAAAGGATTTAACACGTCTTTCCCTTAATATTTGTGCTAAGAATCTCCCCGGTTTGTTTTCTCGCAATGCGAAAAACGATCGTGCTCTTAATGCTTGGAAACGAAGAGTTGTATTAATCAGCTTCTCTAATTCCTGTCTTGATTGTGTAAGACGTCGGTATATCACGTCATCATTAGAGGCAATGTGTTCCAGTTCTAATGTTACTCAGAAGTGTTCGTCGTTCCTCATCTCTCAATTTTTTTTGAGCCGTTCCCTTACTGATGAAGTATCCTCGGATGACTGCCTTATGCGCCTCCCAAATCGTTGATACGGAGGTATCAGTTGTAGTGTTTTCTGTACAGAAATGCTCCAGCGCAGAGTGCAATTCCGCTTTAATTAGAGAATCATCCAGTAGGGACACCTTCAACCTCCATTGTCTGTCACGTGGGACAAACAGTGGTGACTGCATTTTTAGATGGAGTGGGGCGTGATCTGACCACGTGGTTGCCTCTATCTCTATGGAGTTAGCTAATGTAAAATTGTGATAGTGTATAAAGACGTAATCTATTCTAGTGTGTTTCGAGTGTACTGGTGAGAAGGAGTAATCTCGTTCTGTAGGTGGAGAGCACGCCATAGATCCACCAGTCTGCGTTCATGTAACATGCGACGGATAGAGCGTAGTACATGGGTGGGGGTAGTGGTGGAGCCTGTTGAGTCCATCTGTGGTTCAATAGTGACATTGAAGTCCCCAGCAATTACAGTAATACCCTGCTGGAAGGAATCTAGGGACCGTAGTATCCGAGCTAGGCAGGAATGCTGTTTCTTGTTAGGTAGATATATGGATGCAAAAGTATAAACCGTTTCAAGAATAGAGCCTCTGACAAATATCTGCCGCCTTTGTCTGTCATCTCTGCTTCGACCACGAAAGGGACTTCTTTAGATATTAAGATCGCAACTCCTCGCGATTTACTTTGCATATAATTACTGAAAAAGCCTGTAGGATAGTATGCATCCCTCAAGGTGGGCGTCATTCCCGACCGAAAGTGGGTCTCCTGGAGGAAGGCAACGGACACACGCGAGGACCTCAAATCTCGTAAGAGACGGGAGCGCTTTTCAGGAACATACATTGTGAGAAAGCAGCTGCAAGTCTGATGGCTTATACGGGGATGACCTGCTAGTCATCTTGTGTGGTTTATGTTGATTCTGTGGTAAAGCACAAGACTTTGAGGTCAGCGGACAAGTGGTAGGGTAGGATGAGCGGAGGTTGGGATCAGGGGAAGGTAAGAAATGTGAGGGAGTGAGAGAGAAAGATAGAGAGGAAGAAGAAGAAAGAAAGAATAATATAAAAAAATTTAAAAAAGGGGGGGGAGGGGTGGAAACTACCAAGAGAGGGTGAAAGAAAAAGACAGTTATTTAAGGAGGATTCTAGTGCACCAACCGAGATGTCTCTCACCGCTACGAGGCCCTCAGGCTCGACGGGACGACTCACTGTTGGGAGAAGAATGCACTACACCTCGTGGGGTGTTCTTAATGTGGCCAGTGATCAACACCGTACTATCAGTGTCACAGATTACAACACCTCGGGCGTGTAATATATATCAAGAACAGAGAGTTAAGCCCGTACAGGCCCGGTGTCCGCCATCACTGATAGTGTTTATAAAATGAATGAGTTGTGGCTAAAATGTTAATGGTAATCAGGAAATTTAGGAGTGGGGGGGGTTTGGGGTCTCTATTGATGGCTCAACTGCGTACGCTATTAACATGCGCTGATAAGGTTAAGCAGTATGATTGTTAAGCACATAACAAACTAGAAATTCAGAAGGCAATCTAAACCGACATTAGCAGTTAGAATATGTCACCGAGGTATCATAACAGTCAAAATTATATTAGGCATGGGAACCAATTGCAAACGTTATAACATCTTAAGAATAGGAAAATAAAATGATTAAATTTTTCTATAAATCCGTAGAATCGCCGAAAGCTAAAGTGATCCTTAAATGTATGTGCTACCGAAGAGCATCACCCTTCCCACCCGCCCCCCAGTCAACAGTCCCCCCCACCTCCCAAACCCCTCCTTCCCCCCACCCCCTCACCGAGCTTCGTAAAAAAAAAACGGGTGAAGGACATTCAAAGCCGCTGCATGGTCTAGCGTACGTCTCCATAGCTTGCATAATAGTTAGGAGGGTCCACAGAATTTGAGAAACTGAGGATACGATAAAATTCCCACTGTAGAAAACCCATTGCCATGAAGTAAACAACCAAGCAAGATCCAGCTAGTTAGTTATGCTGCACCATTTGTATAATGTACACTGTCAACAAGTTGAGGGTAAAGCAGTGGATCTCGGTGTAGCACGACATTTTTCATGTTTACTCGTCAGTCTACAGCAAGAGCTGGGTGTGATTAATTATAACTCCTATTCATCCTGTGGGAGAGCTATTATTTTCGTTCGTGGAGGGCAATTGTGAGTCCTCACGGATCAAGCCCTCACTATTTCCGCCTCCGCGGGGTAGTCCCTGCGAGCGCGGTGCTCTCGGCAGACGTTCTGATGCTTGAGCCACGGCAGGGAGTCATTCCCAATCCAGGACCTCCACAGGTGGTAGGTGCAGCTCAGATAGGAACGCAGTCACATCCTGTGGGGTTCGAACGGAGTGCGTCAGATTATTCTTGCGGACCTGGAGTGAGAGAGGGAAACCCCACCTGTAGGGTATTTCAGCATCCCGCAGAAGTTGAGTCACTGGCCTTAGCGCTCGGCGGGCAGACAGGGTGTGCGGAGAGAGATCATGGTACAGTTCAAACGTCTCTTCAGCAAAACGCCATTTGCGCTTCATGCGTGCTTTCAGCATAATCGCTTCTTTTAGGCAAAGTCAGGTATGTGGCAGATGAGATCTCTAGGTGGTGCGGAGTCTGTCATCGCCTTTGGGCGTAACGCCCTGTGTGCTCTGTCTATGGCGTTATAGGGTAGTGGGGGGCAGCTCAAGATATGGGCGAATGCGCCAAGAAGGAATTCCTTCGTCTCTGTCACCCCCTCATGAACTCCTCATACCCTTATATTATGTCTCCGAGATCTATTTTCAATATCATCCAGCCTGCGGTACATGTCTGAGAGGCGTTGTTCTGTAGATGAGTCAGTGTTGTGAGGGCAGCTTATGTGAATGTCTGCTCGTTCTTCCAGGTGGGACACGTGCGTGTCGATGGTGGATATGTCCGCTCTCACTTCCGCAATCTCCCGCCCAAAAGCTGCCTGCATATGGTCCAGCATATCTTTAAAGTCCGAGCGGGTGGGCAGCTCGGCGCGGGTAGGGAGCTCTGCAATGAGCGATTCCAGTCGCCTGATCGCTGACTGACCTTCTGTCGATGAGGAATCTGACAGCGAGGGAGACGCCGCCATCTTAGGTGGAGACTGGGTGGTAGGCCTCGATGCAGCGGCACCAAAGAATGCCGTGATGGAGT
The DNA here is from genome assembly GCA_009667805.1 of Leptobrachium leishanense. Lineage (NCBI taxonomy): Eukaryota > Metazoa > Chordata > Amphibia > Anura > Megophryidae > Leptobrachium > Leptobrachium leishanense. Next base: position 90,602,252 of record CM019070.1, on the reverse strand, counting down.
TCTCTGATGCTCTCACAGGGGTGCTGGGTGTTTTCCCTGACTTCTTGCGGCCGTAGGTGCGGACCATAGCCACTGGCTAATGAGGTAGAGCGGAATTATCAGCGGCGGACCCGGGAGCTCCTGCACTAAGCGTCCATCTTCATGCTCAGTCAGGCCACGCCCCCCTTATAACCTTTTCTTAATCACAGTCATAAATTGGTAACGTCACGGCGATGTAATCTCAGTGTGACATAGCAAAAGAGTGACCCACAGGCGCCCGCACGCCCAAAAAAATGCTCCACGTTAAAAACTGGACAAATCTCATAACCCCCTATTTGAAACCAGAAAACCCTTTTACCCTGTCACGGATCCCTGTGTTTAGAGACACTGAACTGTACTAAAACTGCGCTCCTCCTCATTTAAGCTATTGTTCTGTTTATGTTTTCATGTTAAAAGTGGTTTTGTTTGTGACTTTTACCTTCATCCGAACATAATCCAAATGCCCTTTAGCCTGCCCCTCGTGTTCTCTGAGAACAGGGGAAGCCTAGTTTTCAAAATTCAGCCAATCACCATCCAGGAGCAAGATGTGCCAACCAATCCCATTCAAGGACTGCACTGCATTCCCGAAAACCCGTTGCCCCAGCAGGGCGCTCTTTTGGGGTTAGGGTCCCCCTCATATGAGCTGCAGTTGGGGTGATTTTTCAGGAGGTAGCTCCATCCGGAACCCTAGTTTGGACTGTGACTCCATAGAGCCCGGGCTAGCAAACAGTACCCCTTGATTGCCACTGCTCCTGTGAAATCCCTATCAAACAAGGACCCTTGCTCTGTATGACTGCAGTTGGGTATTTTTACGGAGCCACCAAGTTCCGTAGCGCTGTACAATGGGAGAGACAGAATAACCAATATACATAGAACAGTAGGAGAGAGGACCCTGCTCAAGAGCTTACAATCTGGAAGGTGGACCTGATAGAGAGCAGGTTGAACTGCGGTGCCGAGATGTCTGGGTGGGCTGGTATGTTACCTGATTATGTACAAAATAAAAAGGGGCCTGCTCAAATGGCCTGAGAGTCTGCTTAACCCAATATGACCGCATGGTCTGCTTTTTTGGGAGAAATAAGAACTGACATTGATTCAGCGCTACTTGCTGAGGGAAAAATCCCGGAATTAGCAGAAGAAGGGAAATGCGACGGCCGAGGGAAAATCTTCAACCTTGGCTCTCATAAAATACACCTACCCAACTGGTCTGTTTTGGACCTCGCCACCCACAGCACCAAACAAACAATCACCCTCAACACACACCTCATCGAGTACCCAGAGCCCTGTCACTCAGACAGGCATTTCCGACCAGCTCCGCGATCGTCAGCACCCCAAAGAGCTGCCCAAAACAGCACCTCATATGCCTTCACGCTTCCGGGGCAACTCAAGATCCTTTCGCCTGAATGCTCCACAGCTCCATTAGTGATCCCTTTCACCCTCTATAGCTATTATGCAATTTAAGCCATTCCTTTCTCTTTTCTTTTTTTTTTGCTGTGCACCTTCAATTTATGTGTTGGTTTATATGTTGGATTAACCAGGGGTGGGGAACGTCCGGCCTGAGGAATCACTTGGTGCGACAAGTGGCTCATTCCGGCCGTTGCCGCACTTGCAGCCACGGTGCTTCTCGGCCCTGTTTGCTTGGGGCAGCCTACCTAGGTGGCCCGGCCAAAGTAGCCTGAAAGATGGCTGCCGGCCCCGTCTGATAACATCACATGGCAGATGAGTCTGGTTAATCACCAGGTATTGTGAATTATGACCTACACCATTGGGGCCCTTACAGTTTGTTTTACCCTGACATTGCAGAGATATTGAGGATTAGTTATACTGGGCAGAGGTTTCTGCAAGGAATATATTTGCAACTGATTGCTTATCCGCTTCAAAACATTGAATTTATCCCTGGATGGCTGATATGGGATGGTAATGACTTTTAAGGCCGGCTGCACACTAGGTGTTTTTTTGTGAGCACTAACGCGCGTTAAAACGCACTTACCGGCATGTGACGCTGCATATAATTACGCGGCTAGAGAAGAACACACGCATAATGTGCGCTACGCATAACGCGTGCTGGCGACGTCTGCCATGGAAACACAAAGGCTTGTGCGCTAGGATTGACGCGACGTTGGCCTCGTGCTAAACGTCAAATGTCAAAAGGTTTTTTGTTTTTTTTTCCCATTCAAATCAAATTCAGTTTTTACGAAGTGCGTCAAAATTAACACATCGTCTGGCGTCTACCATCTCCTCCTCCGTCATTTTTAACGCACGGTGCGTTGCTCTTTAGCGCACGCTAGTGCGCTCAAAAAAACACATAGTGCGCACCCGGCCTAACCCATTCCCTTAGGCAAATTCATTGCAACTGTTATGGGATACACAGACCCATGATGTTGGTTTGAACTCATCAAATTCATACACCCCACAGGTGTGGCATTGTTCCCTCTGCCATGAGGAGATGAACCAGGTACTCTGACTACTCCTTATACAATATTTGTGGTTTTATTTTGTCTACTTGTCAATTTGTATGTATTAATAAAGGTGTACAATTGTGTATGCACTGGGGACATAGATCATTCACTCCTGCGGGCATCATTGTGGATGCATAGGTGCTCTATTTTTGTTTTGGTTGTAACATAGGTAGGTTAGGCCCATTTGGGTCTATGCCACTGGTATCATCTAGTGGTTCTAAGAACTTTGTGTGACATCACATGGCACCCTGGCCGTGTGATGTCTCCAGACCCCACCCAGCCCTATAAATCAGCCCCGACCCGGCAGTTCTTCTCTCACCGTGGCTGCACCCTGAGGAGAGACCAGACACGTGAAGCTGGCTCGATCAGCACCAGACATTGTAAATGAGGTCACATAGGCTGGCTCCTGCTGCACTAAAAAAAAGCCCCCCCCCCCCCACATAAAATTTATTATTATTTGCCATGGTCAGCAAAAAACCCATACTGACTTTATTTGCCCCCCCCCCCCCGACTGGAAATAAAAATACCTTTTCTTTCTCTTTTTTCAATTTAGAGTTTATTCAATGTTTTCCATAACGAAAGGGATACAGAAGGAAGGGAAGGGGGGAACAATTACACCACGCCAAATATGAGAATATTACATAGAACACAGAGAGTGTACTTTTGCTCGCAACACCACTCGTTAAAATGTATCACGATACATCAAAAATATAAAGCAGAAGCCCTTAAAAAAGGAGAGAGATTCAGGAGGAGGTTGTAGCCGCCGTCACCTCCCACAAATACCACGGATCATTTGGCAGCCACCCATAAAAAAATATTTACCCCCCCCCCCCCCCCGAATAAAATGAAAAATCATTTTATTCGGGGCGGGGGGTGGCAAATAAATAGATCTTGGTTTTTATGGGTGGCAAAATAAAGTATATTTCTTTCAAGGGTAGGGGCAAATAAAGAAAAGACATACTTAAAAAAAATTAGATTTGCCCCCCCCCCTCCTGAACATATAACAGCGCTGCGGAATATGCTGGCACTTTATAAATAAAGAATAATAATAATAATAACAGAGCTCCACACAGCAATAAAATGCACAGTAATGTATAAATGTAGCTGGCTAAATTTTAAGTTGTTAATTTGTATGGCTCTCGAATGATGTTATAAATCTCCAAATGGCCCTTGGCAGAAAAAAAGTTCCCCACCCCTGGTTTAATACAAGGTAAGTAAGCAATGGCACATGATCGGATTCTTTAACAAATGAGCAAATAAAAATGTAATGACTTTATTTCAAATGTCTGTAAAAGCTATTCTCTCGCCCTCGTTTCAGCCCTTTTTACAAAAATGATATATAGTTCTAATACAATTGAGATAACTGTTAGAAGGATTCAACATATTCAGAGAGAGGTGAAGGCCAGGAGAATGACTGGAGAAGTGAAAATTCTGGGTCAAAATAGCCAAACCAGAAAAATTCTCTCCTTTTATCTCACTTTCCAAATCGGCTATTTGGTCTAGATTGTTCTCGTCTCCTGCCAATTCTCCTGGTTTTCACCTTTCTCTGAATAACCCTGTTAGTGTTTAGGCCCATCTATGTTGGAGTAACACTTCATTGTGGGTAACCTCGGCAATCATATCTACTCCTAGGAATTTCAGCTCACTGACATAGATGATAAAGAGGAGAACTTTCATGTACTCACATCGGTTTTATCCCTCTGTAAAAAGGCAGTCCAAAGCTAAAATGAGCTACATTTCTGTCTTCATTGTTCCTCCACCAGGGGGTGTAGATGATGCGTCATTAGACGCGGTGAGAAAGGGGTGCACACCTGGATTGCCTTGTATTATGAGGATTCCTCAAGAATGTTCTAAAATATACCATATTTACTTGATTTTTATGCCTGCAGAATGAGACTACTGGTTCATTCAAAAGGCATAGCATGTTTTTAAAGGCACAATGACAAAGCCTTTCATGGGTCTTTAGGCTAGGGTCAGACGAACGCAGTTTTCACGTCGTCCGTGAAAAAGTGCGTTCGAACGAATGGATGTATTTTTTCACGGAATACGCGATAGCTGTCATACGATGCGCGTTTTCGTCCGTGATTTTGTATGGATCATCAATAAAACCCTTTTTGCGTCTGGACGTTATGTTGGCCGGACATTAGCAGCGTCTGACGTCTCCTAATCACGCACACATGCCGCTAGCGGACCCAGCGCACTCTGTACGTCAGTACTAGCGGTATCACATTCTCAAAAAAATGTGTTTGTTTGCCGCTTGCATTGCGCGGCCGCACTTTCGTGCGCCCGTACTTCGTATATTGCCCGTCATTGGCCGTCATTTGCTGCTACTACGGCCGTGATAAAGTGCGGCTGCACGCGCGTTCGCACTGTGTTCGTCTGACCCTAGCCTTAGCCTCTTCACTGCTGGACCATTTCACCCGTGTGCTGAGCTCATTTTTACCTTTTGTGCTCAACATGTTTAAACGCGGTATGAAGTCACATTATATTATACGACCCAGACAAATTATATATCCTTTTTTTTTTTTTTGGCAGACTCAGCAGATTCATAATATATCATTATTATATGTATGCCTTATGCCCTGTCAGAATGCTATAACAAAAAATTTAAATTTCCAATCATGTACAGTGTGTAAAATTAAATTTTTTCAGATTTTATCATCCGAGCCTTTGCGGTTATATATTCTATGGGGTACGCTTGTTTGCAAATATGTAAACCAAAGCCTATGGGGTTTCTAAAAGTAACTTTTATTGCTAGATAGGGACTGCTTGTTTATAAAAATTGGAACTGGGAACCCGTTACTTTATTTTCCTGAGGAATTACATGATTTTAGCTAAAACTGGAAGAAAATGTTAGTGCAGCATCATTGTTCACATTATAATTGAAATGTGAACAATAATGCTGTTTAAGGAAAATAAATGTATTTTATTAATTTTTTTATGTATTTTAAGTATTACCTGTAACATGGTCAAGTTGCTTTGGCCTTTCCAACAATGCCATAGACGACCCTCTAGCTGCCACCAATCGTGAGATACGCTGGTCCAAATCTCTATAGGGTTTCCATACGGAAAGCCCTTGGCAGCTAGGAGTTCATTTTCCAACTGACATCATCACGCCATGTTCGCTAGTGGGCGGGGAGAGGTTCTGGAGGTTTGGCTGACAAAGATGTCAGCCACCTCCGGGAGAGGTCTGCGATCTGGTGCTGGAACGTGGACCGGCACCTCAGGGGTTAAAGAGAGGCAACACTGGAAAGGTTACACTGTGACCTTTCCAGTGCTGCCTTTCTTTTATGGATATCTTTTTTTTCTGATTGGGAGGGAGAGGGGTCCGAAGGACGTCCCTCTCCTTTCAGGCGCTCTTCCGGCTTTACGCTGGGAGGGTTATAAAAGCGGGGTCTGACTTCAAGGAAGTCAGACCACCGTTGGACCCCAGAGGGAGAGGTGAGTATAGGGAAGGAGAGCCCCCTTAGCGGAAGATGTGCGAGAATGTCCTCCGCATATAGCGGGCAATCCCCATGACGTTCTGCACACGTCTTCCGCATGCAAGGGGTTAAGAAAATAATTTAGTCTGTATGTTTCACGGAGTGCATCAATTTTGTGATCCTTTGTGTTGTAAACTGCCCCCCCCCCCCAGTATCTTTACATTACTTTGCTACTCATTGTGTGGTAATGGTCATAGTATGGAGTAAGTTTGATCGCAGACTTGCATCATAGTATTGTGTGGGATGTATTCAAAGGACATCATCAGAGGTAGATTAAAAGTATTTTAAGCTCCCTATTTTATCTTCTTCAGCTGCCATCTCCTATATCAGGTAGCCTGGAGAACAATAGCCTCCTGCTGCCTTACATTCCCTCTTCCATTTCATTAACTGTTAAATACTGTAGATTAAATAAACAACTGCAATAAAGATTTTGGACAGATTTTGGTACATGTTGCATCATGGGAAAAAAATCATAAGCAGATTAAAAACCTAATTTTATTTTTCCTTTTTACATGCAATTACTTCAAAGTATGAAAAAAAACAGCAGCATGCGTTTTATAATGTGTTTGTTTTTATTTGTAATGCACAAGTAATCTAGTTACAGGATAGTGGTCATTGATAGGCAAACAGAACAATACGTGGATTTAAAAATGGCCAAACAACATAAAAATTGGCATATATTTTGGCTAGCTTGCTTGATTGTCCTTATTATTTTTCATCCTTATGTTGCAGGCCTCTGTTGACAGCTGAACAGAATCACTTGCTACATCTTGTTCTCCAGGAAATGATAAGCCCTTCTGGACAAGGCATCTGATTCATCAGGACATCGTGTTTTCTGCTGCACAATGTCACACAAATGCATATTTTTCAGACCCTGAATGATGTTGATTTAGTGCTAGGATGTGTATTTATAGTTGGGCTCACTTTTTCCAAATTAAACTCTTGCCTCTCTTTCACAGAGGTAGGTGTGTGTCTGTGTTAAACTGATAATCGTCTTCGTCAATATTGGAAAATAGCTGATAATTGGCATCAGTTTTTTGTTTATTTATTTTTTTGTGAATATTGAGTATAATTTACCAAGGTGACGTGAGGTAATGCAGCTCGACGCTGATCTGCGGCTTTATCTTTTAGCAGGCTGACATTTTGTGAGTCCTCTCTGTAGGACTTCCACTGATGGTGTTGCTCATGAGCAATTGACTGAACTGAAATGGGGCTTCCCTCCCACCTCTCTGGGAATTCCCTATACAGGATATGCAGGGGGTCTTTTGGACCCTGTATCTCTGGTCCTTTATGCCGTACACTCGCAGGGGTCAGCAACCTTGGCCCTCAAGATGTTTTGGAGCTACATTTCCCTTGAGGCTCTAACAACCTAATGCGTAGCGGAGCACCGTGGGAGATGCAGTTTCAAAACATCTGGAGGGCCAAGGTTGCTGACCCCGTAGGTTCATGAGGTGTCACTGCATAGTCTAGACACAGCCATGTTGTTTGTAAAAACCGCTTAAATGAAAATATTTTGTTTTTATTAAATTGAATAAATGTATTGGTCATGGTGCAATGTTTAAAATTGTGTTATACACATTCCATTTTTTGGTATAATATCAGATTTGTGTTATTTTTTTCACCACTATAAATGTACAGAATATCGTCTCCAAATATCAGATATCGACCAGAAAGGCTGCTGATAAACAATATCTGCTCTAAATAAAATGATACTGGACGAGAGAGAGAGATTTATTATTTTTTTGCCCTTTACTAAATTGTGTGAAATGTTTGTAGCAACAAGTTGGGTTTTCTTTATTTCAACCATGGAAAAAGATTCAAGGAAGAATTGAAGATTTCTGAATTTTACCTTTTCCCCCTTTAACAATCTGTTGTAATGTATATCTGTTGTATGTTACTGTGCACCACTACGGTCACAAAAATAAATACTCTTATGTTGCTTACTCAGTGTGAGAATTCCATAATTTATTTTTTTTATTGGTTTTGAGTTGTGAAATTAAGTATCATTAATTTGATGTTTCCTGGTGATTAAATAAATATTCTAATGTAAAAATTGCTTCCCTTAATGTCCCATTTCAAAAGAGAATTATATATATTATAGAGGTGCGCTATTGGAAATTTACACCCCCCCACACCATTTTTATGCCCTTAAATAATTTGAAAGATGCTACTGAGAGCATTTGTCCAACTATTTGTCTATTTTCTTTATTTCATTTTATGTGAAAATATACGCCTCGTCTCCCTCAGCACACATTGTTTGACCATGTCAGCTCAGAGCTTCCGAAATGCAGAGGTCCCTGCAGGTTTTTCACACAATTTGGAGACTTAAGCAATTTATGTACTTTTGTAAGGAAGTTCCCTAGTGCGTGTGCAGAATTATTATTAATCTTTATAAAGCGCCAGCATATTCCACAGCGTTGTACAATGGGCACAATACATTGAACAACATTTGACAAACCAGTACAGGAGGGGATGAGGGCCCTATTCCCATAGGAACTCACAATCTAGAAGGGTTGGAAACAGGAGAAGAGGACTGCTAGGTGAGAGTGATGGACTGCACTGCTAGGTGAGCGTGATGGATAGGGATGAGCCGAACACCCCCGAGTTCGGTTCGCATTCGAACTCAAACTTTTCAAAAGTTTGAATTCGAACACGAACTCAATACAAGTCAATAGGACTCAAAGTTCGATTTTTAGAGTGCCCTCCAAGAGGGCATATATGCTAGATATTTGCCATAAAAGACAGGAAACAAGGACAAAAAGTTTTAAAAAAAAACTTTTTAAAAGGACAGTGAGTTTTCCATGAAATAAGGGTTAAAAATAAAAACGAAAAATTCCTTCAAATATCGTACCTAGGAGGTCCCCATAACCTGCCCGTGAAGTGGTGGATTTCTAGGATGTATAGAAACATTTAAAAACAACGTCCGGGTCCGGGTAGTGCCCTGGGGGACAGGAAACAAGGACAAAAAGTTTTAAAAAAGACGTTTTTAACCCCTTCACTGCTGACGACGTGTGGGACACGTCCTCAGTTACTCCCGCTGTATGCTGAGGAGGACGTGTCCTACACGTCTTCCGCTTTGCAGGACCCCCGACGGAGATACTCACCTCTCTGTCCGGGGTCCCGCAGCGTTCTGACTTCAGCGTCCTCAGACGCTGAAGTCAAGCTCCTCCCGACGTAAATGACGTCATCGCGCCATGCACGATGACGTCATTTCCAGGTGACCCCCGGCCAGGGCCGGTGCAAGCATTTTTATCTAGTCAGGCGAAGGTGCATTTTGGTGCCCCCCCCCATCCGTGTCATGTCAAGCCAATCAGGATAGAGGTGCCATGATAATCTCTATATATACACATATATGAGCAACCCTAGTGTGTGTATATAGAAGTATATTTGCTCCCAGCTCATATGGGTAGATTTGCCCCCAGAATACATGGGTATATATTGCCCCAGCTCATATGGAAATATTTGCCGGCAGCTCATACTGGTATATTTGCCCCCAGATCACATGTGGATATATTTGCCCCCAGCTCATGGATATATACAGTGGCAAGAAAAAGTATGTGAACCCTTTGGGATTACGTGGAGTTTTGCATGAATTGGTCAGAAAATGTGCTCTGATCTTCATTTAAGTCACAACAATTTGAAAAACAGTCTGCTTAAAATAATACAACACAAACATTATATGTTTTCATGTGTTTATTGAACAGAACATGTAAACATTCACAGTGCAGGGTGGGAAAAGTATGTGAACCCCTAGTGTAATGACTTCTCAAAGAGCTAATTGGAGCCAGGAGTGAGCCAACCTTGAGTCCAATCAGTGTGATATTATTGGATGTGTTGCTGAAAGCTGTCCTGCCCTTTAAAAACACACACCAGTTTTGGATTTACTGGTTTCAAGAAGCACTGCCTGGTGTGAACCATGCCTCGCAGAAAAGAGCTCTCAGAAGACCTACGATCAAGAATTGTTAACTTGCATGAAGCTGGAAAGTGTTACAAAAGTATCTCCAAAAGCCTTGATGTTCATGTGTCCACGGTAAGACAGACTGTCTACAAATGGAGAAAGTTCAGAACTGTTGCTACTCTCCCTAGGTGTGATTGTCCTGTAAAGATGACTGCAAGAGCACAGTGCAGAATGCTTAATGAAGTAACATTTTTGTTGACACATCTCCAATAAGGAAAACATTAAACAAGAATGGAGTACATGGGAGGACACCACGGAGGAAGCCATTGCTGTCCAGAAAGAATATTGCAGCACATTTGAAGTTTGCAAAAGAGCACCTGGATGTTCCACAGCACTACTGGCAAAATATTCTGTGGACAGATGAAACCAAAATTGAGTTGTTTGGAAAAAACACACAACACTATGTGTGGAGAAAAAAAAGGCGCAGCACACCAACATCAAAACTTCATCCCCATTCCCCACTGTAAAACATGGCGGAGGGAGCATCATGGTTTGGGGCTGCTTTGCTGCCTCAGGGCCTGGACAGATTGTTGTCATTGATGGAAAAATGAATTCCAGAGTTTATCAAGACATTTTGCAGGAAAACGTAAGACCATCTGTCTGCCAACTGAAGCTCCGCAGAGGATGGGTGATACAACAGGACAACGACCCAAAGCATACAAGTAATTCAACAAAAGAATGGCTTCAGCAAAACAAAATACGCCTTCTGGAGTGGCCCAGTCAGAGTCCTGACCTCAACCCTATTGAAATGCTGTGGCATGACCTTAAGAGAGCGATTCACACCAGACATCCCAAGAATATTGTTACACTGAAACAGTTTTGTGAAGAGGAGTGGTCTAAAATTACTCCAGATCGTTGTGCAGGTCTGATCTGCAACTACAGGAAACGTTTGGTTGAAGTTATTGCTGCCAAAGGAGGGTCAACCAGTTATTAAGTCCAAAGGTTCACATACTTTTTCCACCCTGCACTGTGAATGTTTACACGTTCTGTTCAATAAAAACATGAAAACATATAATGCTTGTGTTGTATTATTTTAAGCAGACTGTGTTTTTCAAATTGTTGTGACTTCGATGAAGATCAGAGCACATTTTATGACCAATTCATGCAAAACTCCCACGTAATCCCAAAGGGTTCACATACTTTTTCTTGCCACTGTATATATTTGCCCCAGCTCATGGATATATATATATTTGCCCCCAGCTCATGGATATATATATATTTGCCCCTAGATCACATGTGGATATATTTGCCCCCAGCTCATGGATATATATATATTTGCCCCCAGCTCATGGATATATATATATATTTGCCCCCAGATCACATGTGGATATATTTGCCCCCAGCTCATGGATATAGTTGCCCCCAGCTCATGGATATATATACAGTTGTGTTCAAAATTATTCAACCCCCCAATGCTGTAAAGGGTTTTAGGGAATTTAGTGTACATTTGTAATTGTATTCAGAATGAAATCCTACAAGGACTTTTTAAAGAACCATATGCAACTAAAATGACATCCAATTGGTTTTGTAATACAGTAGTAAATGTTTCTTTTGTGAATTCTTCATTGACACAATTATTCAACCCCTTAAAGACTACCACTCTGAAGAATAGAGGTTCATTCAAGTGTTTTCAATCAGGTATTGAAAACACCTGTGGATGTCACGGAGCAGCAATAAAGCATAATAAGCACCAATTAGGCAGCTTTAAAATGACTGTGATAATCAGCTCCTTCTAGACATTTACTGGTGTGGTTACAAACATGGTGAAGTCAAGAGAATGGTCCAGGAAGACAAGAGAAGAGGTGATTACTCTTCACAGGAAGGGCAATGGCTATAAGAAGATTGCAAAGATGTTAAACATACCAAGAGAGACCATAGGAAGCATCATTCGCAAATTCAAGGCAAAGGGCACTGTTGAAATGCTACCTGGTCGTGGCAGAAAGAAGATGCTGACTTTGACTGCTGTGCGCTACCTGAAGCGTAGAGTGGAGAAAAGTCCCCGTGTGACTGCTGAGCAACTGAGAAAAGATTTGTCAGATGTGGGTACTGAAGTTTCAGCTCAGACAATACGGCGCACACTGCGTAATGAAGGCCTCCATGCCAGAACTCCCAGGCGCACCCCCTTGCTCTCTCCAAAGAATAAGAAGAGTCGACTGCAGTATGCCAAAAGTCATGTGGACAAACCACAGAAGTTTTGGGATAGTGTTCTGTGCACTGATGAAATAAAATTAGAACTGTTTGGGCCCATGGATCAAGGCCTATGAAGAAAAGAACACCTTGCCTACTGTGAAGCATGGCGGGGGTCAATCATGCTTTGGGGCTGTTTTGCTTCTGCAGGTACAGGGAAGCTTCAGCATGTGCAAGGTACCATGAATTCTCTTCAGTACCAGGAGATATTGGATGACAATGTGATGCAGTCCGTCACAAACCTGAGGCTTGGGAGACGTTGGACCTTTCAACAGGACAATGATCCCAAGCATACCTCCAAGTCCACTAGAGCTTGGTTGCAGATTAAAGGCTGGAACATTTTGGAGTGGCCATCGCAGTCACCTGACTTAAATCCGATTGAGAACCTCTGGTGGGACTTAAAGAAAGCAGTTGCAGTGCGCAAGCCTAAGAATGGAATGTAGAATGTGACTGAACTGGAGGCTTTTGCCCATGACGAATGGGCGAAGATACCCGTAGATCGCTGCAAGACACTTGTGTCAAGCTATGCTTCACGTTTAAAAGCTGTTAGTACAACATCCTTTTACAGTTATAAGTACTAAGATTGAATGTCACTTGGGGGTTGAATAAAACTGATAATGATGTGAGCACAGAAAAGACATTTGTGGTTATTTCATTATAAATGTTATGTTATATTTGTCTGACCTACACGTGCCTCTTTGATTTAATTGTAAGCAAGATGACTGAATGATCAAAATCAATGTCAAACTGGCCAAAACACTCAATTTCAGTGGGGGTTGAATAATTTTGAACACAACTGTATATTTGCCCCCAACTCATGGATATATTTGCCCCCAGATCACATGTGGATATATTTGCCCACAGATCACATGTGGATATATTTGCCCCCAGCTCATGGATATATTTGCCCCCAGCTCATGGATATATTTGCGCCCAGATCACATGTGGATATATTTGCCCCCAGATCACATGTGCATATATTTGCCCCCAACTCATGGATATATTTGCCCCCAGATTACATGGGTATATATTGCCCCAGCTGATATAGAGATATTTGCCCCCAGCTCAGATATGGATATATCTGCCCCCAGCTCTCACCTGCTGCCAGGACACCCAGGCTCCACCGGCGTTCCTCATGGTGGCGAGCGGCCGCTGACATGATGCAGCTTTGCCACTTGCCGGGCGGGAACCACATGACCAGCACAGCCGCGTTCTCGCGAGATCGCTCGCGGCGCTGGTCAGGTGGTTTCTGCCCCCACAAACTGACAGGAAGCCAGATAGTAAAGCGGCCGCCTGTGCCGCCTTACGCTAGTGCCGGCCCTGCCCCCGGCAATGCCGGGAGATCGCCTGGAAGGGAGGGGGGGATCCGTTCCCTCTCCCTCCCGATCGGGAGGTCCCACAAAAAAAGCCAGGCACCGCTTAAAAGGGGAGAGTCTCCCCTTTTAAGCGGTGCCTGGCTTTAACCCCTTAGGCACCGGGTCGCACTTCAGCGCCTTGCGGCGCCGAAGTGCGTCCTAGCTCCTGTGGGGGCCGGAATCTTGGATGGTGGCTCCACCCCCGGGTCCCCCTTCACTGCCTGACATCCTCACGCATAGCGTGATGACGTCAGATAGCCGGGGAACCCCTAGCTGCCCGGAATCCCCTGGTGGAGATAGGGGGTTCATTTGAACCCCGATATCCCCAGAACCGTGGCAGCTAGGGGGTCATGGAGGGTGTCAATCGAAAGGCCTGAGCATGACCTTTCGAATGATACCCAACATGATCAGGTATAAAGTAGAAAAATAACAACAAAAAAACTTTTTTATTTTTTTATTAATGTAGCAATATTGTTCACCTTTCAATTATAATGTGAACAATGATGCTGCACTAATGATTTTTTTCTATGTTGTGCGTTTGCTAAAAATCAATTAAGTCCCCATTTCTAATTTTTGTACAAGCGCACCCCATAGAAAATATAACCGCAAATGTTCATGTGATAAAAGGTGATAAAAAACACTTTACACGCTGCAGATAATTAAAAATTCAAGTTTTATTGCATTTTTTGTTATAATATACAGGCAGAACATGACGTATACATATAAAAATGATATATTATGAATCTTCCGAGTCTGCCGGAAAGAACGATATATAATATCAGGGTAATTCAAAGAGATTCGAAAAGTCACTGCACGTTCGGTGACTTTTCGTTGTCTTCAATTCGGTTCCTTTTGCCGATCCCATTTCGGTGACCCTGCGGTGTATTCAGCAAGCACCACAGGGTCCCCGAATTGCAGGGAAAAGCTACTGCAAAACCTGGCGAATGCGCGCCGAAAACCCGCAAAAACATCTGGATTAACCTGCCGAAAACCACAGAAAAACCTGAGCAGGAGCCGATCACACGCAGTGAAGCCGCCGGAAAAAGCCGACACCGCAGACAGAGTGAAGTGAATAAATTTTCAAACATTCATGCAAACTGTTTTGCTAAGTGAAACACTGTTTGCAAAGAAACTACTGAGCGAAAATGTCTGAAATTTACATATGAGGTCCAGGGAATGATAATAAAAAGGGCTGTTACAGAAAAAATAAGTAAACTTAAAAAAAAGTCGGACTTTAAAAAAAAAGAAGAAAAATGCTTAAAATAGCCTAAAAAATCTTCTAAATAAAGAGACTCTTTACTGCAGAATTTTATAATGACCGTTTTACTAGATATTGAATTAAAACCAGAATTTTTTTAACATTGAAGCCTATGGGATTCGTCTGAATAAACCTGCCGAATTAAACCACCGAATGACAAGGCATTTCGGGAACCTTTCACTGCTGTTTTGTGGTCTCTGAATAGCCGAAGCAGTGCTTTTTTATGGGGATTTCACTGCCCTCGAACAGGCACCGAACAGCTACCGTATGTAAAGGCAATTCGCCAGGATTTGGCGAATTGCCTGCTCTCTGAATAGCCGAATGGCCACGAAAGGTAACCGAACGCTGATTTTCAGCATTCAGTTACCTTTCTCAAGCAATTCGGAAATCTTTGAATTACCCTGTATGTCTGGGTCGTATAATAAAATGTGGCTTCAAATCGCGTTTAAAGATGATGAGCGAAAGCGGTAAAAATTAGCTCAGCACACAGCGGTGACATGCCTCAGCAGTGAAAGGGTTAAAGGAACAGTGAGTTTTCCATAAAATAAGGGTTAAAAATAAAAATGAAAAATTCCTTCAAATATCGTGCCTAGGAGGTCCCCATAACCTGCCTGTGAAGTGGCGGATTTGTAGGATGTATGGAAACATCGCCATCACAGCACAGACCCACGCACGACACCTGGCACCTCCAGTCTTTAGTCCGTCTCATGAATTTGATACATTGTATAATTAGAAGCACATGTTATTTCCAAACACTAATTAAACACCTGTTGTTTACGCCTTTTTGAGAGCACAGATCATTTAGAGGTGAGAATCTTTGCACGTAGACATTATTTTTTAATTCAATATCTAATAAACCCTTGCTTATAATATTCTGCAGTAATTTTTAGATTTTTTTATTAGTAATTTTATTTTAGTAATTTTTAGATCTTTATTTCTAGATTTTTTGGTATTTTTTAAGCATGTTTTATACTTTTTTCACAATTTTTTTTTTCGAACTCAAACCGAACACGCCAAAAAGTTCGAAGTTCGGAAACTTGCGAACGGCCAAAGTTCGAATCGAACTCCGAACTGATCGAACCAAACAGCTCATCCCTAATTACGACCTCGTTGCATATGAAAAAGGAGTTAGCATCTAGGAGGTGTGCGAGATCCACTACGTGCCTGGCTCTTACCACATCTAAACTAGTGACTGACTCTATGCCTTCAGGAGGTACCAAGATCTCCACTGTATGTGGTGTGCCGGAGTCTGGCTTTTCTGAATATATGTGGGGGGCCTGATTGAACTTAGATCCGTATATCTGGCTTTGAACAGCCCTTGGGCGCCCAGAGTGTGCCTATAAGGAGGGGGCGATACTTTCCGATTACAGCCCTGACCCCTGTGAGCTGAACTGGGCCGGCTCTTAGTCTTGCCTCGCTCTTCCTGTATTCCTACCAGGATTTTCTTGTTACTATCAGCTTTCTTCAGTAGCACTTGTCTGATTTAGGACTTACGTAACTCCCTATTTCAGAGAAGACCGAGGACAATGTGGGAAGATGAGTGGAACTCCTCTAGGGCAAGCCATCTTGACCGACCCTTCTCCAAGAAGTCTCACAGATATTATTTTTTATATTCTATTAGTATTTTTGGAAGCTGCTTTGCTAATATTTTGTGATGATCACTACAAATCCCCAAAAGTAAGATATCTGACAGTTTTTATTATCTATCTTTATCACCTTTACTGTATTTAACACAAAGGGTATTTCTACCTCTATGCTAATAATGCAGACCCTGTGTGAAATTGTACAACAAAAGAGATGCCATCTAGAGTGCAGAACCTTTCATTCCCACAATATTTTTGTAAAGGATAAACAAATACACAAAAATTTAAAAATGAGCAATTTTGCATTATTTTTAAACTATCTCAGAACAACAATGTTTGTGCAAAATATAATTGTTATCTTTACATTCCATGGTTCATATAAATGTTGATGATAAATGATAAAAAATTATGGGTTTTTTTTAACCAACAAACATCACTTGGTATTTAAGGGTTAATTGTCTTGATTTTGCAGTATATTTTAATAATTGAACTGCATCCACCTTGCTGTATGCATGTCATCATTTGTCAGCTATTGGATGGAGGAAATGTTGACTTCCTCTGAGATTTCTTCACTCCATGTTAGTCTGCACGCAATACAAAGGTGACAGATTAAGATACCAATCATATTTGTCTTGGCCTAGTTTGAAGCCAATTTATTTCCACGCTGCCCCTGCAGATGTGTCTTTGACCTGCTGGCAAACTGATGCCTCCTGTGATATATATTACAAGGAATTACTTTATTAAAGCTAAAAATGAAGTTTTTCTAGAACATCTTACCAGGTCCAAGTTCCACAGTAATTTATTTTTCAGGATTTTTTTTCAATAAACGTGGTATTTTATTGTGGAGAGATTTATATTTCAGGTTAAAAATGCTGAGTTCTAAGGAGATATCACTGATTTGTAAAATGTTTCCAATTTCAATATTTAAAATTTTACAATTTCATAATTATTTATGAACGGTATATAGTTAAATGAATAGCCCCTCTGTGGTGCTTCATCATTTGTCTACCACCTACTGAAAGTGCTCACATTTGTAATTTAAATTTCTCCTTAGTCATAGGTCTGCCACTGAAAACTGCTATATAAACGAACATCATTTGTTTATATGAATGCAAATCCCAGCCAAAAATTCGCTAAGTGCCTGTGAACGGATTGTGTGGTTTGTACCTGACCAACAGCTCAAGATGTATTCTTTTGATAATCTAACGCAAATAAGTATTTTACAGTGTATATTCCACACGGAGTGCCACGCTCTTCAAGTGGAAAAATATGAAATTCAAGCTTCATTTAAGGTTTGATTAAAGTTTTTAATTAAATGTTATGGTTCACATCCCATTGCTGATTGTGAAAATCTGTCATTGCAGCTAGCTTGCCAGCCTGTCATATATTACCATGTTTGTAACTGCTTCGCCTTTCACAGTGACCTGTATTGATGTAAATATAAGAAACACTCGCCCTGTGTCGTTACATCTATCATTCTATCCGTGGCAGTCCTTCAGCAGTAGATTGTGACCTTCCTTCATACATGATAAAAATAATATTCTCCTACTAAGAAAAAAAAAAGACAAAACTTAGGACCTTCACGTACATGTAAAGGGCACAATTTTAATGGAAACAGTGTGTAATTAAACATTGTGATGTTCCCATTGGAAGAACAAAATCTTTGTATCCTCACCCAGAACTTTTTAAAATGTACCTGACTCTACAAAGTAGGAATACAATCCATTATTACAATAAAACCAATCTGCTGGACTAATCTAAAGGTCTGAAAAGGCCATGTTATAGAGCAGAGTATCCCTTCCTTATTCTGTACCCTTGCTGATTAAGTCTATCAATCAATAGGTTAACAGAAGAGAAGCTGTGCAATAGTTATCTCCAGTACCCACCTGTCCTGTGCATGAAATGGTTGCTCGTAATGTGCTGGATGGTTGGGTAGTTGCCAAGACTATGATTCGGCCTCTTACCACTGCCGCTTGCTGACCAAGAAATGTGAAATAATTGATTTAATGTAGCAAAATCAACATCTTAAGTCACAGTGCATACATACAAATAATTTACTAAAATCATATGGACTGTATCTGTTAGGGATGTGCATGACTTATTTTCTTTGTTTCGTTGGTTTTTTTTCAGGTGTTTCTTTTAATTTCAGATTATTTCGGACAGTTTTTCTTTTGTTTCGGGTCACTTCGATTCGGTGATTCGGATCAATTCAGTGATTCGGATCGATTCGGTGATTCGGAACATTTTGGCGATTTGGATCATTTCGGCGATTCGGAACATTTTGGCGATTTGGATCATTTCGGCGATTCGGATCATTTTGGGTGATTCGGATCAGTTGGTTTTTCGCTTTTTTATGAGTTATTTCGTTTTTTATTGCTTATTTAAGAATGGGAAGTAGATTACTACCAATAGAATGAAAGTTTCTTTACTTATTTATTCTTTTAGGATTTTTTCGAATTTTTTTGGGGTGAAATTTTAGGTTTCCTATTTTTTTTTTAAAGAAACAAGGCTTTTTAACCCATAGGTTTCAATGCAGTATATTTATTTATTTATTTGCAAAGTATTTTACCAGGAAACATTGAGATTTCTCTCGTTTTCAAGTATATGAATCCACACAGTGCTGGGAAGTGCCTAAGGCCCGTGTCAGACGAACGCAGTGATCACGTTCGTGTTGCCGCACAGTTTAACGTCCGTCGTAGCATAGAATCATGAGCAATAGAGACCCACACACGAAGTGCGTACGCACCGAACTGCGCACGCACAACGCACGTGGCAAACAGAAGCAGGTTAGGCAAGAACATAAAACCGCTAACACAGACGCGCAGAGTGCGCCACGTCCACCACATACGCGTAGCGTTCTGTGTGCATGATAAGGAGGCGTCAGATGCAGCGCATTTGCGACGTCCAGCACCTTGACACACAAAATGCCTTTTCATATCCTTTTTCATCTTAATTTTGTTTCCCATATTTCCCTTTTTTCTACGTCCATCATAAAAAACGGACCGTGTGGTGTCTACCGTGACTTCCGTCAGAACGTACGTCCGTTGTGCACGCACGCACTGTGCGCTCATGATGCGTTCGTCTGACTCTAGCCTAAGAGTACAGGCAGTGCTGGATTAAGGCCTTCAAGGGCCTCGAGTGGAAGAGTTGGGTGTGCCTCTGCCCCAGGGCCGGATTAACGTAGGGGCGGATGGAGTGGCCGCTCCAGGCCCCTTTCAGAAAATAGGCTCACAGCAGCCCAGCAAAGACAAGCCGCTGGCCGGCCCGCCATACACACACATACTGCAGCAGCCACCGGATCCGGATGATACGGCCCACTGTATAGTGGGGAGGTAAATTTGACAGGCCCTGTATGCGTGGAAGCGATCAACACGTGACGTGTCACATCACATGCCGCGCCGCGCCCACCACGGCTGACTGGCAATGGATATGTAGGCTGCTGCTGCAGGACAGGTGAGACACATTACTTCAGGCTGATCCAGTGCCATCCCTGCACACCCCAGCCACATACACCCCAGCCACACACACCCCAGCCCCACACACCCCAGCCCCACACACCCCAGCCACACACACCCCAGCCACACACACCCCAGCCACACACACCCCAGCCACACACACACCCCAGGCCCACACACCCCAGCCCCACATAACCCAGCCCCACACACCCCAGCCACACACACCCCAGCCACACACACACCCCAGCCACACACACCCCAGCCACACACCCAGCCCCGCACACCCCAGCCCCACACACCCCAGCCCCACACACCCCAGTTGTGTGTTGCAAATTGCTCTGCCATTCCTCTGATTTGCAGATGCACAGTCATGTTTTCACACTGTTGGCACTAAAACACAAATAGAAGCACTTGCTGCACTCACTGTAACAGCTTCTCTTATCTGCTCCCCTGTCTCCTTATCATCATGGTCAGACTCCTTTTTTCCCCCAATCCCCTGCGTCCCCCAATCCTCTGTGTCCCCCAATCCCCTGTGTCCCCAATCCTCTGTGTCCCCAATCCTCTGTGTCCCCCAATCCCCAGTGTCCCAGTGTGACCGTCACACTGCTCAGTCTCACAAACAAAGTTTCGCTGCAGCAGTCACAGACTCCCAGTTCCGCTCTCCCCCTCTTCATTGCTTGTCTGACCCTCTTTTTTTCCCCCAGAATAAACCTATTCTTGACCATATAGCCTGTCAGCAGCGTGCCCCAGCCCCCAGATCAGTGCCACACACAAGGTTAGTTTGTTGCCAACTTTTAATGGGCAATGTACCATTTTATTGAGGATGAGTATGTGCCCCGCCCTGGAGAAGGGGCTCTGTCGAGTATCTTTTAACCCCTTGTGCTGCTGAGCCATGTCACCCTGTGAGCTCTTCTCATTTTCTCCTGTCATGTTTAACCTTTTTGACTGCTGAGTTATTTCACCTGTGTGCAGAGCTCATTTTTACAGCTTTGTGTTCATCGTGGTTAAATACGATGTGAGGTCATGATTTATTGTAGGATTTACTGTTATTCCTTAACTGATGTCATTGCGCCCATGTGTGATGATGTCAGTGGGCAGGGGATACCAAAGGGCAGCCACCTCTGGGAGAAGTCCGAACTGGCATTTAAGGGGTTAAACAAAAGGTATGAGTGGAAAGGTCAGACACTGACCTTCCCAGTGATACCTCTCTGTTTTTCTCTCACTGAAGGACCCCTCACTTCAGGCTGTCTCTCTGCTCTGCCAGGGAGGGGGCAAATCTGAAATGGACGTCAATGTGCGCCATTGCAATGACGTCAGTGCGCCAGGAGCTGTTTATCCTCCCTGGCGGTCCGATTCTGACATTTTATATTTCAGAATTGGTCCTATTTATTCTGGCCCCCTCGCAGTATGAGTGTGGCTCGGGGGGTTAACTTTCAATACTGAAAGCGGTATCTGCGAGCCATATTCGGGCTGATACTTACATGTCCTGTGCTCTCTCGCTGTCCCCGCAGTCACACTGCAGCTGATCACGATGTCACACTTGCTGGTTTCACTCCTCGGAGAAGAGATCCAGGCAGTGTGACTTTGCGAGCGGCTGGAGGAGACTGCGGGGACATCGAGGGAGCGCAGGACATGTAGGTATTGGCCCAAGTGTGGCTCGGGGATACCGCTTTCGGTACGAAAAGTTAACCCCGAGCCCAGGGCCGGCCCAAGACATTGTGCTGCCTGGAGCGAAGGATGAAATGCTGCCCCCCCCACGCCACCCAAAATTCACCCACATCCATTATGTTATATTTATAACCAAGATCCAAGTATAAGACTATCAGGGTTATTCAAAGAGAATCAAAAAGTCGTCGCACGTTCAGTGACTTTTCGTTCTCTTCAATTCGGTGTGATTCGGCGATCCCATTTCGGCGACTCTGCGGTGTATTAAGCAAGCACCACAGGGCCGTCGTAGTGCAGGGAAAAGCTGCCGCAACCCAACGAACATTCACCGCAAAACCTGGCATACGCACACCAAAACCTGCAAAAACATCTGTATTAACCCCGCCGAACACGCCGGAGAAACCCAAGCAGCCGCCGGAAAAACCCGACACCGCAGACGAATGTGAAAAAAAAACCCCATACATACGTTTGAATGTTTGAAAAGTGAAACACTGTTTGCAAAGAAACTACTGAGCGAAAATGTCTGAAATTTACATATAAAATCCAATGAATGATAATAAAAAGGGCTGTTACAGAAAAAAGAAAAAACGATTTTAAAAAAAAAAAGGAAAAAAGTTTAGCTAAAAGATCCTAAAAAAAATCTATAAATAAAGAGACTTTTTACTGCAGAATTTCATAATGAACGGTTTATTAGATATTGAATTAAAACAGAACTATTTTTAACATTGAAGCCTATGGGATTCGCCTGAATAAACCTGTCGAATGAAACCACTGAACAGCAGGGAAATTCGGCAACTTTTCACTGTTGGGTTTTGTTCTCTGAATACACGAAGAACCATTGCTTCTCTATGGGGATTCACTGCCCTTGAACAGGCACCGTATGTGCAGGCAATCTGCTAGGATTTGCTCTCTGCTCTCTGACTAGCCGAATGGCCAGGAAAGGTAACCGAACGCTGAATTTCACTGTTCGGTTGCCTTTTGGCCACAATTCGGATCTCTTTGAATCACCCTGTAAGTATTATTATTTTAATAACGTGTTTGAAAATCTCAGTAATAGGTGGCTGCATTATCCTTGGGCTAACACTAGGGATGCACCGATACCACTTTTTTAAGACCGAGTACGAGTACCGATACTTTTTAAAAGTACTCACCGATACCGAGTACCGATACTATTCTTTAATGTCATGTGACGCTTTCCAATAAGAACATACATATAAAAATGCCCCCAGCTCACATGTATATATCCCCCCAAGATATATATATATTCATACTGCCCCAGCTCACACATGGATTTGCCCCAGCTCACACATGGATTTGCCCCAGCTCACACATGGATATGCCCCAGCTCACACATGGATTTGCCCCAGCTCACACATGGATTTGCCCCAGCTCACGCATGGATATGCCCCAGCTCACGCATGGATATGCCCCAGCTCACACATGGATATGCTCCAGCTCATGGATATGCCCCAGCTCACACGTGGTCGTGGTCGTGGTCCTTCCAACGAGCGCACGCGCGGAGACATTCCCGGCGCCGCTCAGGAAGGTAAGTATCGCAGAGAGCTCCAGGGGCGGCTGTCCGAATGCCGATAGAGCATTCGGACAGCCGCCGCAGCCCCTCGGATGCCGGCAAGCCGGCTCAATGCCGGCTTCCGGTATCGGGAAAAATATCAGGGGGTACTGCAGGAGTACCAAGTACTCCTGCAGTACCCAGTATCGGCCCCGATACCGATACTAGTATCGGTATCGGTGCAACCCTAGCTAACACTTACGTAAATACCTACAGATTCACTCTCTGACTGCCAAAACAGACCACAGCACAAGCAGAGATCTGCAGCCAGAAACTGGTCAATGTCTATAAGCTATTAAAGGAGATCATACAGAACATATAAAAAAGGTATAGCATAAATAATTGTCTTAATCATGTGCAGTCAAGTTGTACTGTGTATAGGTCCATCAAAGCAGTGATCTACAAATATATATTAATGCAGGAGTCAACAACCATGCCCCCCCTCCCCCAGATGTTCTAGATATACAACTCCCATCATGCTTAACTGCTCATTAGATTGAGCATTATGGGGAATATAGTTCCAGAACATCTGGAGGGCTGAGATTGCTGAGCCTGGTCAATGTTGATGCTATTTGATTGCAATACAAATCTAATCCATATATTAAAACCTTTGACTGTATATACCCACAAGCTGTAACAACTGGAGGAAACCCTGGAGGGCAGAATTTAAGAGGAGAGAGTCTACAGATAAAAGGTCCACTAGAAGCTGCAATAAAGAGCATTTATTGACTGGGAAATAATGACAAGGCACATTATAGGGTGCACAGCAGGGGCTATATCTGTGTGTTTGGACACAGCAGATCCCTCACCCCCTCCTCACATACTGCAGCTCCTTGCAGGGACCCAGTGTGGAGGGGGGAGGGGTCATCAGCCCGGGGTCTCCTCCTGTCAGCTCAGGTAAACAAGATAAACCACTTGCAGGGGGGAGATATCCAGGCTGGGACAGGAACAAGGCATCTCACCTCTCCTCTTCTCCTGTCCGGTAGCAGCAGGCAGCATGCTGCACTCAGGCAGCCATGCCCTCTTCCACTTCGCGCGGCTCTCTGCAGCTCTTCCGGAGCCCTGTGTCACGTGACTGATCACAGAGCCCGGAAGAAGCTGAGTGCCGCTGCTCCATTGGGAATCTGTTAAGGATACTCAGGAGGTGGGGGTCAGACACAAATTGGCCCAGCACTAATACGCCCCCCATACAGTCCTCGTGGCAATTTTTTTCTCACCCTCCAGGCGCTCGCATACTGCTGTCTCGCTGTGGTCCGCCATCTTTAATCCAAAACCGGTGGCATAAAGCTGGAAGCTGGTCGAGCTGCTATTGGCTGAGCACCAGGAGGCAGGTCAGTACACTTGCCACGCCCCTCTAGCCCTGCTTTTGCCTCCGCAGCAAAGACAAGTCCCGTAATGTTTTGTTTTGTCGGGAGGCGGCATGTAGAGCTGTACTGGCGCGGCAGCGATAAAAAAAAAAAAGAAAAGTGCAGCGACTGGTCTCAGCGGCAAAATTTTGCCGCCCCCACAAATCTGCCGCTTGGCGCAAGCGCACCATACTGCTCCATGTTCGGGCCGGCCCTGCCCGAGCCACACTCAGGAAAACCGTCAGGGGGGGTTAAAAGCAGGGTCTGACTTTTAATTTTATTTCTATATAAAGGCCCACCAAAATCCTCAGCACCAAGCCCATGGTACTCTTAATCCGGCCCTGCTCTGCCCAATACCAGGGGTTGACTGGCAACCTGTGGCCTAGGGTGGCAAGTACAACCCAGAGGCCCATAGTACAGCAAGTTAGCATTATGAAGATAATGGGTTCAAAGAACCCCCAACACTCCTCTCCACAGTGTCGTGATTTAGGTTTTTGATGGAACAATGTGTAATAACGCATGCTGTCGTTGCCGCCACACTTGCTGGCATCATGGGAAATGAGAAGGTAAGTTAGTGCAATATCATTGTTCACTTTATAATTGAAAAGTGAACAATAGTACTGTTAGAAAAAAATTTAAAATAAATAAATGTTTTGAATTTTACATAAAACCGGGTCATGTTTGGTATCACTAGAAAGCCCGTGTCCTGGCCTTTCCAATGGTATGTCAGATGACATGTGGCTGCTACTGTGTCAGAGATACATGGGTCCATATCACCATCAGTGCAAACATAATTATCCTTTCACTGGACCTATTATCAAGCCTTGTCAAGCCTTCTAAGTGAAGCCTTCAAAGTGAACACTTAGAGGAGATCTTCTGGTGAGTGATTTTGATTTTTGTTTCAAACAGATCTTTTCTATTCATCTTAAGGTTTTAAGTTAGGTGTAGCGCTCACTCCCGGAGGAGCCGCTGAATTTGAACCTCGGGTCAGTCTCCCCGCACTAGGGAATAAATATACTCCAGCACCGTCGTGGATTTTATAAATTATATAGTTTACTGAATAAACTGGCATATAATGAATAACACGGTATACGTATATATATTTACAGTACTTCGTAATGCGGGAAACGCGCAGCGGAAAAGAAATACAATACTTCGTAATGCGAGAAACGCGCAGCGGAAAAAGAAAAAAGTATTTTTAACCCCCTTAGTGGTTGGAGTGTGAGTCCCGTACAGGTTATGTCCCAAGGAATGTATGTGTGTATTGGTACCCGGGTACAATATTCAACTGGCCAGTGAATTATTTATGAGGTGTCTTCGACTAGTCACGTTGGGGCCCTGTGGGTTTTGAACAAACTGCAGCGTGTTTTAGTATTTTACAGTGGCCTGGAAGGCCTCTCACCCATCCGCCAGATACTCTGTGCTCCGCTCGACCCAGGACATCTCTCCGCTCGATTTTGACTGGGATTCTCTGTGTCACCGGATCCGCTGTCTTGCTTGTCTGTGTCACGGAATGGCCCAGCACCCTCAGCCAGGGGCGGTGCAGTGACAGTGGTGGCTATGGACACTTAGGTGCGGTGGCACGCACCTAGTTTTGCAAGTACTGTTATTTAGATGTGATTATTGTGTGGTGTAATAAAGTGTCCCCTGTTGGTATTGTGAAATGTAATTCCCTTTGTCTGCCACGCCCGCCGCCATTTTCTGATCACCTCGTGGTTCAGATCAGAATACTCGGATCGTAAAATGGCCGAATCGGCAACTCCCCGATTCGTAACGGCCAATACGAATCGGGGCCAGGGTGCCTCCTGCCAGCGAGGGCCAATGGGACTTGTGTGGGCGGGCAGGGATCCCCATTGTATTCATAAGTGTGTAAAGTGATAAATGCGTGTGTTGTGAAAAATAAAGGCAGATTTTGCAGTGCATCCAGCTTTGACTGATGTGGCTTTGTCTCCGCCGTACTTTCGCATCTGAGCGTCCCCCGCGATCTCAGGGTACGGTGACTACCACGATACGATCCGAATCGAGCGCTCTGCCCCTGCATCGTGTATCAGGGCAGAGGCGCTGCGTATGAAGATTCGGTTCCCAGATTGCTTGGCAGAGATCCGAACCGAAGGGCGTGGCCGTGTACCGCGCTCCGGTATTGCGAGGGATTGCGGTAAGATCCGAATCCCTCGCCCAACCCGGCAGATCCGAAGATTCCTTCATTCCCGATCCGATCCGAAAAGTCATCCGCTTGAGATCCGACTGTTACCCGCACCGAGATCGGAAACGTTTCCCGCGAGATCCGAAACGTTTCCCACAACCGATACGAAGATTCCTCCGCGGCAGAACCGATCTCCACGGACGTCCCACACCCGCAAGGTCAGTGAACCAGTTGCTCGGGACGCTGAGTGCTGTATGGCTCAGTGGTCGGACTGGTTCTAGGCAGGGGTCCCCTCCACCGCCCGCTAACCCTTCCCGGGGTCACGCCAGGCCGCACGAGACGCCGAGTGAGCGTCACTCGGTAGTCGGGCCAGCGGTAAGCGACGGGGTCACGCAGATTGAGCACACCCGCAGGCGGAACAACATCTCCATTCCGTCATAGTCTGTATCTGCCACAAGATGTCCAGCTCACCGCCTGCACTCCCTGTTAGATCGTCTGCGGTTCTCCTAACTCGGGGTCCTTCAGCTTACTCTGTATCAGCGTGGGTTACTAACGGTGGATCACTGGGTCTTCGTGTAATACGAGGGGAAAAACCTGATCTCCAGCTCTGCTAGGCCGCACCTGCGCTCTGGCCTGGTCGTGATCACTCTCTGTTACACTTGCGTCTTGCTCCTCTCACTCCTCTGCGCGCTCTGCCAGCTCTTTCCACGAGGCTGCGGATATCAGTGTCTCTCTCCCACCCACTTCCTGTTCCCGCCCTCAAAGCATGCTGGAAAATGTAGTCCCAATGTTCAGTGTCTTACATCGCGCTTGTCTCCCTTCGGTGGCCAAAAACAAGTACTACAACGACAGGGGATTTAAAACCAGTGCTGCATAGGTCTGGTGAGTAAATTAGGTTAGGCTGGTGACTCATTTTCATACTGATTAGCATACAATTGGAATCAATTGGGTGGTATTTGCTAAGAGGTTTAGCTTGTCCACTCCTTGCTGGGGGAGGTGTACTTAGGTGACTATATAAAGGTTGGGGATATTGGCTTGCTAATTGAGCTTGTCAAGCCTTCTAAGTGAAGCCTTCAAAGTGAACACTTAGAGGAGATCTTCTGGTGAGTGATTTTGATTTTTGTTTCAAACAGATCTTTTCTATTCATCTTAAGGTTTTAAGTTAGGTCTGGTGAGTAAATTAGATTAGGCTGGTGACTCATTTTCATACTGATTAGCATACAATTGGAATCAATTGGGTGGTATTTGCTAAGAGGTTTAGCTTGTCCACTCCTTGCTGGGGGAGGTGTACTTAGGTGACTATATAAAGGTTGGGGATATCGGCTTGCTAATTGAGCTTGTCAAGCCTTCAAAGTGAACACTTAGAGATCTTCTGGAAATACTCTGGAGGTAGTCTGAGGTTTGACAGGAGGTAGAAAACCTACAAAAAGGTAAGATTTGCTGGTTTTAAATCCATTCTTTTATAATGGCAGGCTTGGTCCAGTGTAAGAGCTGTCATGCATTTGTTTTTAGATCCAATTTTTGGAGGTTTGGAGTGTGCCTGATATGTAGGCAGTTCTCTTTATTGCAGCAGGAAATTGCCTGTTTGAAGTCTGGGATTTGTAAATTATCTGTTAGACAAACTCAGGCTATGACTGTTACAAAGCCACTGCCACAGAGGCCTCCTAGGAGCGGCAGATGGACTACTGTAGGATCTGGTAGACTTAGAGTTGTGGATAGAAGGCATGTCCCACAATCTGTGGCTCTTATTAATTCTTTTGAGGCACTTTCAGAGTGTAGTGGTAAGACGGATGTAGGCTCAGACACCATAGTTGAGGAACCACCATCCACTATGCCTAAGGTATGCAGGACTGCAACCAAGGACAAAAAGGAAAAGGTGTGACTTGATAGAAGGCAATTGTTGCTGGGTGATTCTATCATAAGAGGTGTTGAGCTGGAGAGTAGTGGTTGGGTGAGATGTCTTCCTGGGGCTACTGCTCGTAGAGACAAGAGACGTATTCTCAATATTGTCAAACAAGCAAAGCAGCAAGGGGAAGTGGACGTTCTAGTCCATCTAGGGACAAATGACTTGGCTAGCAATGAGGTTTCTGAGATTAAGGAAGATTTTTGTGTTCTTGGAGGTGAAATACAGCAGATTGCGTCCACTGTGTCATTCTCTGAAGTTTTGCCTGTGCATAACATTCAAGATAGGCAGATGCGCAATAGGGAATTTAATTTGTGGCTTCGGGAATGGTGTCGGGAGCAAGGATTTGGCTTTGTGTCCCATGATAGCTCTAATTGGAGCAGAAAGGAACTGTATAAAAAAGATGGTTTGCATCTTACTCATAGGGGAACATATGTTCTCAGTGAGAAGTTCAAAGGTTTCACAAAGGAATATTTAAACTAGGAGGGGGGGACAAAAGGGTAAAAAACAATCTGCCCGATTGTCCCCCAAAACTAAATCGGAGGGTGCAAGCAACATGCGAGGTAAAAAATGACAAGCTCAGAGTCGTGTCTATAAATGCTCGCAGTTTAGTCAATAAAATCAATGAACTGGAGGCAATGATGGCAGCTGAAAAAGTAGATTTAGTGGCGGTTACTGAGACATGGTTCAGTGAGAAAAATAACTGGGACATAACAATACCGGGGTACTCTTTATATAGAAAAGACAGAGAAGGTAGGAAAGGAGGAGGAGTGGCCCTGTATGTGAAAAACAACATAAAAACTAACCAAATAAAAGTGAGCGAGGTGAACATAGAGTCAGTTTGGGTTACGCTAACATTTGGCAATCATACAGTAGCTCGTGTAGGTGTGATCTATAGACCCCCTGGACAAGTAGAAGAGCTAGATAATCTGCTGGTTGAGGAAATAGCCAAAATGGCAATGAAGGGGGAAGTTATTATCATGGGGGACTTTAATCTTCCTGATGTGAACTGGAAAACCAAAATAGCTGGGTGCACCAAGAGTACAAATATTCTAAACTCCTTACTGGGATTATCTCTAACACAAGTAGTTGAGGAGCCGACCCGTAAAGAGGCCATATTGGATTTAATACTCACAAATGGAGGTTTGGTATCGGACGTCATGTAGGTGAAAATTTGGGATCTAGTGATCACCAGTAAGTGTGGTTTAATATAAGAACAGGGATGGAGCCGCACCACACTAAACAAAAGTTTTAGACTTTAAAAAAACTGATTTTTCTAAAATGAGATTTTGTGTGAATGAGTCATTATCAGACTGGAGGAGTTTAAAGGGAGTCCAGGAGAAATGGGATTATTTAAAGGAAGCATTATTGAAGGCCACAGGAAATTGGATTCGGCTTGTTAGCAAAAACAAAAAAGGGAAGAAACCACTGTGGTACTCTGCAGAAGTGGCCAAAATAGTGAAGAACAAAAAGATAGCATTCAATAATTATAAAAAAACTCAGGCAAACCTATAAAATTAGGCAGAAAGAGGCAAAGCAATTTATAAGAGCTTCCAAAGCACACGCAGAAGAGAAAATAGCTCAGTCAGTAAAAAAGGGGGACAAAACATTTTTTAGATACATAAACGAGAAAAGAAAAGTAAAACAAGGATTAGTTAGATTAAAAACAAAGGAAGGAAGGTATGTAGAAGAGGATAAAAGTCTCGCTGACTGCCTCAATGAATATTTTTGTTCAGTCTTTGCAGAAGAAAAGGAAGGAGAGGGACCTCAGTTAGGAGGAAACACTAAAGAGACATTTACATATGAGTTTACAGAGGAGGAGGTTCTACAGCAGCTGTCTAAAGTAAAGACAAATAAGTCAATGGGGCCTGATGGGATCCACCCTAAATTATTAAAAGAGCTCAGTGATGTAATAGCAAAACCGTTAACAGATTTATTTAACCAATCCTTGTTAACGGGAGTCGTCCCAGAAGACTGGAAATTAGCAAATGTTGTGCCCATTTACAAGAAGGGTAGTAGGGAGGAATCGGGGAACTATAGGCCAGTTAGTCTTACATCAGTAGTGGGGAAATTAATGGAAATCATGTTAAAGGAAAGGATTGTTGAACATCTAAAAACACATACAGGGTTATCCAAAGAGATTCGAAAAGTCACCGCACGTTCGGTGACTTTTCGTTCTCTTCAATTCGGTTCCTTTTGCCGATTGCATTTCGGTGACCCTGCGGTGTATTCAGCAAACAGCACAGGGTCCCCGAATTGCAGGGAAAAGCTGCCGAAAACCTGACGAAAACTAACCGAATGCACGCTGAAAACAAGCAAAAACATCTGGATTAGCCTTCGAAGAAGCCGAACAGGAGCCGAACAGGAGCCGAATCACACAGAGCCGAAGCAGCTGTGACGTAGAGGAGGCAGTGAATAAATTAGCAAAACCATTTGTATGAATCTGGAAAAATGAAACGCTGTTTGCAAAGAAACTACTGAGCGAAAATGTCTGAAATTTTCACAGGAGGTCCAGGGAATGATAATAAAGAGGGCTGTTACAAAAAAAATAAGTAAACTGAAAAAAAAAAATCGGACTTTTAAAAAAAATAAAAAAAATCAGAAAAATGCTTAAAGTATCCTAAAAAATCTATAAATAAAGAGACTTTTTGCTGCAGAATTTTATAATGAACGGTTTATTAGATATTGAATTAAAACGGGAATATTTTTAACATTGAAGCCTATGGGATTCTCCTGAATAAACTTGCCGAATTAAACCACCGAATGGCAGGGCATTAGGGGAACCTTTCACTGCTGGTTTGTGTTCTCTGAATAGCCGAAGCAGTGCTTTTTCATGGGGATTTCACTGCCCTCGAACAGGGACCAAACAGGCACCGTATGTTCAGGCAATTCGCCAGGATTTGGCGAATTGCCTGCTCTCTGGATAGCCGAATGGCCGGGAAAGGTAATCGAACACTGATTTTCAGCGTTCGGTTACCTTTCTCAAGCAATTCGGATCTCTTTGGATAACCCTGATAGATTACAGGATCAGAAACAACATGGGTTTACCTCAGGGAGATAATGCCAAACTAATCTTATTGATTTTTTTGATTGGGTAACAAAAATAATAGACACAGGTGGTGCAGTAGACATTGCTTATTTAGATTTCAGTAAGGCTTTTGATACTGTTCCGCATAAAAGGCTTATCAATAAATTGCAATCTTTGAGCTTGGATTCCAATATTGTTGAATGGATTAGGCAGTTTTAATACTAGATTTTTCTGTAACCTCTGTTTTCTTTTTTTTTTTCTGGTTTTCCACCCACTCCCACTTAAACCTTAAAAAGGTATCACTTTAAGGAGCAGTCATCAACATGTTCATACTCAAATGATTTTCTATCAACATTATTGATTTGACCATTGAATGCATCTGATATCACATGCACACATATATGTCATAAGTCACATCTATATACTTATGACGAACATTGAAAGTGGACTTTAATCAAAGCAAACAACTATTAAAATGAGCACTGTTAAATCCACACTTAACTACCCCAGGAGCAGGTAAAAATGAAGCCTATCAGGTTATTCAGAGAGAGTCAAACTGGCCCCGAAATTGCACCGAACGTTGAATTTCCCTGTAGGGGCCAATTTCGGGGCCATTCGGCTATTTAAAACCTGGCAATTCGCCAAATTTTAGCAAAATGCCTGTGAAATACGGTGCTTGTTCGACGGCAGTGAAATCCCCATAGAGAAGCAATGCTTAACCTAATCAGAGAACACCAAACAGAAATGTCAGCGAAATGCCCCGACATTCGATGGTTTCATTCGGCAGGATTAATCAGCTGAAACCCATAGGTTTCAACATTAAAAATATTTCCGTTTATATCCGAAATCTATTAAACCATTTATTCTTTTAATTTCCAGCAAAAAGTCTCTTTATCTTTAGGAACTTTTAGGTATTTTTGGGATTTTTTTTCTGCAAAAATGTTTTTTCTGATTTTTTTTAATGGCGTTTTTTTCAGTAACAGACCTTTTTATAAGGTCCTATGAATAATAATATGTTAATTACAGACATTTAAAAATTTTGAACGTTTCAATCGTTTTTTTTATTCCCCCTGTAAAGGTTTGACTGCGGTGGGTGTAGTAGGATGGGGTTGTGAGCCCAGGATGCAGTGATGGAGGCAGGTTCAGGATCACAAAGGGTGTTTATTGGAAATAAACACTACAGCACAGAATCCAGCAAGGAATAGGCAATGGAATGGTCAGGGTTAAGCAAAGGGTCTGGTACACGGGGGTCCTAGATGGGGGGCAGAAGGGGAGCAGGATGGGAGGGTACCGGTATATGAAGCAGATGAATGTCCAGAAAATAACAGAGGGTCCTTGGAGTCTTTGGTTGAAGAAGTCAGGAGATGATCAGGAGGTTTCAGGGAGCTTGGCAGATAGGTTTTGCAGTCAGCAACTTCAATACGGAAGTCCAGAGGAAAGGGTGGGACTCCCTTATATGAAGAACAAATTAGGGAAAATGAAGGGCAGGTGAGTCTCCCTGGTCAGAACGTGAGAGTTCATGATGTGCAGCGTCAATGCAAAAGTCCTGGAACCTGCAGGGGGCCTGCAGGATGCGGAACAGAACGGGGCGCAAGGGGGTCAGGGCCACCAGGACCTTACACCCCTCTTCTTCGGCTTGTCGGCTTTTTCCGACGACTGGTCGGCGCTGTGTTCAGCGGATTGTTCCCTTTTTTTAACGCGTTTGGCGGGTTTGCGGTGGATCGTTGAGTACATTCAGTGGGTTTTCTGCAGCGTTTTGAAGTGATCCGCTTTTTAGATCGTATCGGTGGATTTTTCGGCAGATTTTTGGCGATTTCTCGGGGATGTTTTGGATCCGTTCGGCGGCTTTTCCCTGTACTTCAGGGACCATGCGGTGAATGCTGAATTCAAAGCAGGATCAGGGAATTTGATTCCCCGAAGTGCGGGAAACAAGTGAGCACCGAAATGTCACCGACATTTCAGTGCTCTCTGAACAACCCCTTACGTTTTTTTACATTCGTCCTTGAGTGATTAATGTATTTAAGTTTGTTCCTTTTTTGTTCTGATTGTGTGTCCTGATGGAAGTCCACTCCAGGCTAAAACATCATGAAGTTAAAATACATCCATTTCTTTTGCAAGATCTTAAGTGCAGCTTATTGCACTGGAAACGTATGCATACATCTTAATGTATATAAACGCAAACACACATTAGTGTCCGATTCATCAATATGTAAAAAAAAAAAATCTGTGTTCTAAATGAATGAGAAAGGTTTAGCTGGAAACAGCTGGGACCTGATTGTGTTGTGGATTAGGAACCTCCATTACTGTGTAACAGATGCTGGTGATTTCTCTGCAATGAGTCTGTTGGGTCGATGGGAGAGGGATTAAGTGGGTAAAGAGATGCTATTATAAAAACATTTTCTTTCTTTCAGGCTTTGTGCAATCCTCTCCTCGCAGCTCAGCATCACAACCCAGAAATAGTTTGATGAGTTGTCATCTTCCTATGTGCCATGCATCTTTCAACAGACATCAATGCATCTGCCCGTTACCTGCAGAAGACGACCTCTGTAAGTAATTTTTTAAATAATCTTCTATATATTAAAATTATCCAGGGCATCAAAATGCCTTTAAATAATTTATTTGATTAATTGGGTAATGGGGAATGTGGTGGCTTAAGGTGTTATTCAGAGAGATACGATCGGCCCCCGAAATGACGCCATTCGACTATTCAGAGAGCAGGCAGTTTGCCTGCTCAAAGGCAGTGAATTCCCCCATAGAGAAGCAATGGTTAATCTATTCAGAGAACACCGAACAGCAGTGAAAAGTTACCGAAGTGCCCTGCTGTTCGATGGTTTCGTTCGGCAGGTTTATTCAGGCAAAACGCGTAGGCTTCAAAGTTAAAAATATTCCTCTTTTTATTCAATATCTAATAAACGTTTTATTATTTTAATCTGCAGTAAAAAGTCTCTTCATTTTATAGATTTTTTTTAGGATCTTTTAGGCATTTTTCTGGATTTTTTTGAATTTTTTTATTTTTAAAGTGTTTTTTTCTTTTTTCTGTAACCGGTATTATCATATTATCATTCCTAGGACCTTATATGTGAATTCCAGCCATTTATGTGCAGCATTTCGATTTAGACACTTGCAATCATATTGCTTTTTTTTTTTACCCATTTGGCGGCTTGTCGGTTTATTTTATTTTCTTTTTGCAGATGGATGGCGCTGTGCTCGGTGGCTCTTTGGCTCCATTTGGTGGCTGTCCAGCGTGTTTGTGGCAGATGTTTGGCAGGGTGGCGGGCGATGGGTTTGCGGCCGGTTTGTGGCGGTGGCTCGCAGGTTTGCGGTGGGTTAGTGGCGGCATTCGGCAGCCAATTCCCTGCACTTCAGGGACCCTGTGGTGAATGCACTGCAGGGTGGGGAAATTTATTCCCCGAAGTGCAGGGAACGAGAGCGCACCGAAAAGTCGCCGATATTTTGGTGCTCTCCGAATAACCCCCTATGTCTTTGTCTTTAGAGACTTGAACCTCAAACTCCAGTGTATATAGAGTACAGTGTACAATCAGTATAAGTGCTGAATGCCTGGAAACAAAGAGCCCATACATTTTGATGTGTAGATTGTACCTTGGTTTGTCTTCTCCTGTAAGTTTGCCCATGTACCACTTTTAGATTCTGTTGCCTTATTTACAAAATACCATCCACACCCTGACAAGTATCATCCTCCAACTTCAATATTATCCAAAGAACTAAATTTAATATTGTAGTAAAATATATAGTAAAACAATTTAAGAAAACTCTTCAGTATACCCTTTCTAGGAACCCAGTGTCCCCTTTATTGCCTGATCAGGACAGGCATGTCCAATTATTTATTATGGAAAGCTGCTTTGGATAGACAAATAGAGTCAAGACATGTTAAAAATACAACTGTATTACATGTTTTTATTTCTCTTCATCAGTGGACTGGTGTTAGTGGATGGTTAGTGGTGCTATTGACTCCTGTCACTAGCAGGCAGGCCTTGTAGATGCCTATTCTGCTGATTTAATGCAGTGTGAGGTGTGCTGGTCTGGCCTCCATGGGAATATACAAATATAAATCTGTACACCAGTACTTTATTTAAGGTTAACTCCGAACAGGAATCTTGGCTGCTCCTACAAATATCAAAACATATGGAGAATAGCAGCGTATATATAAAACCACCAATATATACTGTCTACTGGTATACAGGAAAGAGGGAAATAAATAAATACACAAAAAATATAATGTTATCACCGCCTCCCAAGCGATGTTGTCCAGCAGCTGGTACGCTTTACACCTCAACCCCTGTCAGGTCGATGATCAATTAAGCAGGAAGCAGAAACTTAAATTAGATAAAATAATGATTATATATACTGTGTATATATATATTAGGGCTGGTAATGATTAAAATTTTCGTGTTCAATTAATCAATTTTTTTTTTTTAATCAATTAATTTCGATTAATTATAACGCACATACAGATACAACTACCTTTAGCTGATCTGCATGCATTGCAACTCTGCATTAGTCAGTGGTAAATGATAAATGTGGTATACACTACATACAATCACCCGACACTGGTTAGTTTCAACAATCCATGACTTTACTTCACAGTTCACGCAAATACGTCTTAAATTCAAACTGTAGCACTAACGTAAGTTATTATATTGCTGAGCTCACACATGGATATATATGCCCCCAGCTCATACATGGATATATTTGCCCCAGCTCACACATGGATATATTTGCCCCAGCTCATGCATGGATATATTTGCCCCCAGCTCATGCATGGATATATTTGCCCCCAGCTCATGCATGGATATATTTGCCCCCAGCTCATGCATGGATATATTCGTCCCCAGCTCATGCATGGATATATTTGCCCCCAGCTCATGCATGGATATATTGCCTCCAACTAATAAATGGATATATTGCCCCGAGCTCGCTTACACATTGATATATTGCGTCCAGCTCATACATGGATATATTGCCCCAAGCTCATATATGGATATATTACCCTCACCTCCTGCCACCGCGTGCGTTGCGCTGTGTGTTTAGCTTCCTATGCCCGTCCGAAGGCATGGAGCTTGGCCGCTCGCCTGGGGGAACCACGTGACCAGTCACGATCTCGCGAGAACACGGCTGGTCACGTGGTTCCCCCTGGCGAGCGGCCAAGTTCCATGCCTTCGGACGCTCATAGGGAGCCAAACACACGGCGCAAAGCACGCAGCGGCGGCGGTTGATTTAAAATATATTTAATCGACCAAAGAAATTAACGATTAATCGATGGATTAATCATTAATTTCCACTGCCCTAATGTGTATCTATATATATATAATGTGTGTGTGTGAAAAAGCAGCAATAAAAAATACTGATCAACAATATGAGTAAAACATGCTCAACGTGTATCATTTATATGACAACCTCATCAGGAGCAACAAATAAGACAAATCATAAACCTCAGTGAACTAATGCATCTAGAAATGAGAACCCCATGTGGTTACCTAATTTTAATGTATAAGGGAGTCATGGGTATTATATCAGTATCAAGTAAATTCATTACTAAAAATTACAATATAATATTACTACTTGCTGTTTCATTTCACAACACTACGTTTAAATATGTTATGTAAAATTGTGAAAGGAGTGGGAAGGGTTTTCATGGTTTTACACAAATCATGGCTATTGTTTGTTCTTGTACATGCGGGACTGGAGGAAGGAACTGCAAGGCCCACTTTTTACTCTGGGTAAACGCACGTCTATATTATGCTTTCTCTCACGCTTCTGCTCTTTACTTCTACCTTTCTCCTTAAATGGAACTCCTGCCCCTCTACCACCGACCCCTACACTATCTGCATCTCTCCCTCCCTCCTCTCGTCCCACATGATGGCCTCGCATGAGCTCCTTTGTTTCCTCAGAACATGGTCTCCCTCTAACTCTCGTGCTGCCAATCACTCCCACAAATCCCATTCCCACCTTCTCTTTCTCACCCTCCTGCTGTTACTCTACTCAGGTGACATATCCCCTAACCCTGGCCCCACAACACATCCAATACTTCCCTCTCATCCTATCTCCATCGCACATAAATCACCTCCCTGCAAGCCCAGCAACCTCATTCCCATAATCCCTCAGCGCCTGTCCTCTTTCTCCTGCGCCCTCTGAACGCTCGCTCTGTGTGCAACAAACTCACAGCAATCCATGACCTCTTCCTTTCAAACTCCTTCAACCTCCTAGCTTTAACTGAAACCTGGCTAACTCCCTCTGACACGGCCTCCGTTGCTGCTCTCTCACATGGCGGTCTACACTTGAGCCATACCCCCCAGACAGGGTGAGAGAAATGGTGGCGGGGTCGGAATCCTGCTCTCTCCCACCTGTACCTACCAGCATCTCCCTCCACCCCATCCCTCTCCTTCTCCTCCTTCGAGACACACTGCATCCGCCTGTTCTCTCCTCTGGCCCTCAGGGTGGCAGTCATCTACCGCCCACCGGGACCAACCTCCCAGTTCTTTGACCACTTTGCTACCTGGCTTTCTCACTTCCTGTCTTCTAATCTTCCATGCCTAATTCTCGGGGACTTCAACATTCCCATTGACGATCCTTCCGCTCCTGCTGCCTCCAAACTTCTTTCACTCACGTCCTCCCTTGGACTCACACAATCCTCCCTCCTCCCTACCCACCGCGATGATCATGCTATTGACCTTGTCTTTTCCAACCTCTGCTCCATTTCTGAATTCAACTGTCGCCCTTTCCCCATGTCTGACCACCACCTTCTCTCTTTCAACCTATCTGGACTTCCTAAACACCCTGCTCCCCCACCCCGCACACACACTCGCAGAAATCTACATGCTGTGGACCCACATCAATTCTCCAACCTACTTCACCACCTCCCTCACACCTCATCCTTCACCTGCCCTGATGCTGCCACTAATCACTACAACACTACGCTTATCTCTGCTCTAGACACTCTTGCTCCTCTTCGACTCTGTAAGGCCCCACGCCGCCAGCTTCAGCCCTGGCACACCCTCCAGACTCGCTACCTGCAAAGATGCTCCCGCACTGCAGAGCGTGCCTGGAGGAAATCCCGCTCTGAAGCTGATTTTGTTCACTTCAAGTTTATTCTCCGGTCATACACCTCTGCCCTCCACTTGGCCAAAAAATCCTTCTTCTCATCTCTTATATCTACGCTGTCCTCCAACCCTAAACGGCTCTGGTCCACCTTCAACACCCTCCTCTACCCACCTGCACCTCCCCCACAGCTGCCTTCAGCGCTCAAGACCTGGCAGACTACTTCCTCAGTAAAACTCTAACTATCAGAAGCAACATCCCAACACAAGATAGTTATCTGCCACCTCCACTCCCACAGGTCCCCTCTGCCACCCTCTGCCGCTTCCTCCCAGCCACTGAGGAGGAAGTCAATTCCTTATTGTCCTCCTCACATCTCACCACGTGCCCGCTCGACCCCATTCCCTCACATCTAATTCCTCCCCTCTCCTCCTCCCTCACCCCTGCTCTCACACACATCTTCAACCTATCTCTCTCCACTGGCTCCTTTCCATCCGCCTTCAAACACGCGCTAGTTACCCCTTTACTAAAGAAACCATCCCTAGATCCCAACTCTCCATCCAACTACCGCCCTGTATCCCTGCTTTCCTTTACCTCTAAGCTCTTAGAAAAACTAGTCTTCAACTGCCTCTCCCTCTTCCTGTCCTCCAATTCCCTACTTGACCCCCTGCAATCTGGCTTCCGTCCCCTACACTCAACTGAAACTGCCCTCACCAAAGTCACCAACGACCTCCTAACTGCTAAAAAACATGGCCACTATTCTATTCTCATCCTGCTTGACCTCTCGGCTGCTTTTGACACTGTTGACCACCCCCTCCTTCTACAGACCCTCAACTCTCTGGGTCTCGGTGACACTGCACTTGCTTTTTGTTGACTCCTACAGTATTTATCCAACAGGTCCTTCTGTGTGTCCTTTGCTGGTATCTCCTCCTCTTCATTGCCTCTATCTGTTGGTGTACCTCAAGGCTCTGTCCTTGGTCCTCTGCTCTTTTCCATCTACACCTCCTCCCTGGGCAAAATCATCAACAGCTTTGGCTTTAATTACCACCTCTACGCTGATGACACTCAGATCTACCTCTCTACCCCTGATCTCTCTCCCCCTGTCCTTTCAAAAGTCAGTGACTGTTTATCTGGCATCTCCTCCTGGATGGCCTCCCACCACCTAAAGATCAACATGTCAAAGACTGAACTCCTACTTATTCCTCCCTCCAATGCCTCCCCACCTCCTGACTTCTCTATCACGGTGGAGGGTATCACCATCTCCCCATCAAACCAAGTTCGCTGTCTTGGAGTTACACTTGACTCTGCTCTTTCCTTCATCCCCCACATCAAGTCTCTTTCCTCCTCCTGCCGATACCAACTGCGTAATATTTCCAGAATTCGGCCATTTCTCACCGCTGTCACCACAAAACAACTCATACACGCCCTGGTAATCTCCCGACTCGACTATTGCAATAATCTCTTATCTGGCCTCCCTCTGTCCCGCCTCTCCCCCCTACAATCCATCCTGAACGCCTCCACCAGACTAATTCACCTCACCCGCCGCTCTGTCTCTGCCACTCCCCTCTGCGAGTCCCTTCACTGGCTCCCCATCCACTGCAGAATTAAGTTCAAAATCCTTATCCTTACCTACAAAACCCTCACTAACTCAGCTCCCCACTACCTGTCCTCACTAATCACCAAATACACCCCAGCCCGCTCCCTAAGGTCAAACAGTGACCTGCGCCTAGCTTCTCCCCGCATCACCTCTTCCCATGATAGACTGCAGGATTTCTCACGCGCAGCCCCCACTCTCTGGAACGCTCTCCCTCATACTGTCAGACTTTCCCTTAACTTCTCTTCCTTCAAACGCTCCCTTAAAACGTTCCTATTTAGGGAAGCCTACCACCCAACTCACTGACGCAACCATCAATCACTCTCACCTTACAGTCCTCTCCTCCTGTTTCCAACCCCAACCCTCCCAGATTGTGAGTTCCTACGGGAATAGGGCCCTCATCTGCTCCTGTACTGTTTGTCAAATGTTGTTCAATGTATTGTAACCCTGTCTATACTGTGCCTATTGTACAGCGCTGCGGAATATTCTGGCGCTTTATAAATAAAGAATAATAATAATAATCCCTTCCACTGGGTAAAAATCAGACAGCAATCTGTCATGTTTCGTCGTTCCTGCCCTCTGTATTCTTGCATATTCACGTGTTGGCATTATCCCAGGCTGCTAGTCCCAGGTTGCAGTTTAAAGGTTAATTGCTTCCTTTCTGCTGCAGCTCACCTGTTGGTCCTTATGTGCTGATTCCTCCCTATTTAGAGCAGTGAGCCCATATCCCATTGCTCTGTCATTGTTCCAGTTTGTCTGTGTATCCAGTCTGCTATGTTCTGAGCTCCTTGCTGTTTATTTCCAGTCCTAGTTTGTTTTGCTTTGGTTTTCCCCTGTTTGTCCCCTGTTTGTCTGTATCTCTTGCCGCTGTGTTTTCTGGTTCATGTCTAGTTATTCCTGTGTATTTAGTTCATAGTTGTTTCTCTCGCTGTTATTGGTTTCCTGTTCATGTTATGTTATACTGATTACCTGGTTTTGACTTTTTTGCCTGGCTGACTTCCCTCCCGGTTTGGATCCCTGGCATATGTATTAGGTTCTTGTTCTGGTTCTGATTCCTGGCTTTTCCGCTTGACCACGTTCTTGCTTTATCCTAGTCTGTACTGTTGTTATTGATATCCTGCCTCCCTGTATTTCCTAGACTCTGCACGGTGCTGCAGTAATATTTCTTCTATAGAGCAGATCCGGCTATTCTCTAAAGACCGGTCTATCAGAGCAGGGCTATGCAGAGGTCTATGGTTTATTCTGTGGTACTCAGTGTTATACTGTATCAGTTGTCTGCATATAAGGGCTTTCCCAGGAACCAGGGCCTCCCCTTTGGCACGTGCCAGGTATCCCCTCTGTGTCACAGTCTCCGTCTTTCTACTCTCTGACAGTATAAAAAGCTTGCTTCCATTTTGAAACATAAAATAGTATGTGACCAAGATTTTTCTATTATACTTGTGCACACCCCTACATATTAAAGAGGAACTGAAACTTCTCTGGTAGGGAGCATTTACTGTTGTTAAAAGTGCAGAGGGTGTAAGAATAACAACACATTTGCTTTCAACTTCACTGCAATTCTGGGCCCAGGCACTATCATGATCCGGAGATGTACAGCTCTTACCTATTGTTGTTGCATTATATACATATATACAACATCTACTCAGATAGAACTAAAAGTTCAGCAACGACAGTGCATACTACAACATTTAGGTATCCAACTCTTGGCCAACCCTGACTTTTTAATTTAGTATATTATTATTATAATTCTATTGTAAAGCACCTACATGTTCCACAGTGCTGAACAACAGGTACTATAAAGACACGTGCAAAATACTTTGAGACATGGCGACATTTGACAGATACAGGAGTAATTGTGGGACCTTTTCCTGTAGGAAATGCCACTTTAAGGGCACTATCAACTGTTGTGAGCTAAAACAACATCACTATAGAATTTTTTTGCGTGGGTTGCTAAAACTTAGCACCTGACGACTGTCAGGTTACATGTCGCCGCCGTGGCAAGAAGCCTCCTAAGGTGATTATTCCAGCCTGACAGACCTTTGTCTATTTGCCTGCAGTACCTCAGTCAGCCACTGCAGCATCCACAGGTGACTCAATTGCCTCCCTGTGCTTCCCTATTTAAGGGGCAATCTCCCAAGATGCATTGCTGCTGCATTAACATTGCCTTCCACTGCCAAGCTGTGTTGCTCTTGAGATCCTGTGTGTCCAGCTAGCAGACTTACCAAGACATTGTCTCCAGTGCCAAGTGTAGCCTGTGTATCCAGTGCCAAGTGTATCCGTGTCTCCAGTGCCAAGTGTATCCCTTGTCTCCAGTGCCAAGTAATACCCTGTGTCTTCATTGCCAACTGTCTACATTGCCAAGTGTATCCTGCGTCTACATTGCCAAGTGTCTGCACTGCCAAGTGTATCCTGTGTCTGCATTGCCAAGTGTATCCAGCACCAATAAACCCCCCTTGTACCGTGGAACCTGTCTGTGTGTCTCTTTATCACTGCATCCTGGGCTCATCTCCTCCTCTACCAATCCTGATCCCTGACAACGACCTACTAACAGACCACCTTGTCCGTGGGAGTCTGTGTACAAGGTCATTTAGCTCACGCTACAGAAACTATAAGACCCGCGCTGAGACCCGCGCTTAAGCGGTTGTGTACAGGATAGAACTGTTTTTTTTTTCCCGCGCAGAGTGCCAGGCCATATCTATCCTCCGCCCTCACAAGCTTGGATAAGTATGAACACATCCAGCGAATAGCCCTCACACCCCTGCATTAATAAAATATTCCAAGGTGGCCATATTGTAATGGGTGCTATGGCAATCACCCTGGATAAGTGTTGTTAGGATCTTAATGGACAGATTTCTCTGATACTAAATTTCAAAGCAACGAGGACTAGTATAGGACCTAGTATCCCAAGCCAGGGAGGTAATACATGATCCTGAATACCACTTAATCCCAATTGGTTTCGAGACCAAGAGACTGCTTAGAGAAAACACATAGACACTATTCACATAGATACAGTCAGGTCCGGAAATATTGGGACATGGACACAATTCTAACATCTTTGGCTCTATACACCAGCACAATGGAGTTGGAAAGAAACAAACACAATGTGCTTTAACTGCAGACTGTCAGCTTTAATTTGAGGGTATGTACATCCAACTCAGGTGAACGGTGTAGGATTTACAGCAGTTTGCAGATGTGCCTCCCACTTATTAAGGGACCAAAGGTAATGGGACAGAATAATAATCATAAATCAAACTTTCCCTTCTTAATACTTGGTTGCAAATCCTTTGCAGTCAATCACAGCCGGAAGTCTGGAATGCATAGACATCACCAGACGCTGGGTTTCATCCCTAGTGATGCTCTGCCAGGCCTCTACTGCAACTGTCTTCAGTTCCTGCTTGTTCTTGGGGCATTTTCCCTTCAGTTTTGTTTTCAGCAAGTGAAATACATGCTCAATGGGATTCAGGTCAGGTGATTGACTTGGCCATTGCATAACATTCCACTTCTGTCCCTTCAAAAACTCTTTGGTTGCTTTTGCAGTATGCTTTGGGTCATTGTCCATCTGCACTGTGAAACGCCGTCCAATGAGTTCTGCAGCATTTGACTGAATGTGAGCAGATAATATTGCCCGAAACACTTCAGAATTCATCCTGCTGCTTTTGTCAGCAGTCACATCATCAATAAATACAAGAGAACCAGTTCCATTGGCAGCCATACATGCCCACGCCATGACACTACCACCACCATGCTTCACTGATGAGGTGGTATGCTTAGGATCATGAGCAGTTCCTTTCCTTCTCCATACTCTTCTCTTCCCATCACTCTGGTACAAGTTGATCTTGGTCTCATCTGTCCATAGGATCTTGTTCCAGAACTGTGAAGGCTTTGTTAGGTGTTGTTTGGCAAACTTTAATCTGGCCTTCCTGTTTTTGAGGCTCACCAATGGTTTACATTTTGTGGTGAACCCTCTGTATTCACTCTGGTGAAGTCTTCTCTTGATTGTTGACTTCGACACACATACACCTACCTCCTGGAGAGTGTTC
Organism: Leptobrachium leishanense; assembly: GCA_009667805.1. Classification (NCBI taxonomy): domain Eukaryota; kingdom Metazoa; phylum Chordata; class Amphibia; order Anura; family Megophryidae; genus Leptobrachium; species Leptobrachium leishanense. Next base: position 90,558,158 of record CM019070.1, on the reverse strand, counting down.
TTAATCTGGCCAACTGTTGTGAAGGGTGTTTTCTTCACCAGGGAAAGAATTCTTCGGTCATCCACCAGTTGTTTTCCGTGGTCTCCCGGGTCTTTTGGTGTTGCTGAGCTCACCGGTGGGTTCCTTCTTTTTGAGCATGTTCCAAACAGTTGTCTTGGCCACGCCTAATGTTCTTGCTATCTCTCTGATGGGTTTGTTTTGTTTCTTCAGCCTAATGATGGCTTGCTTCACTGATAGTGACAGCTCTTTGGTTTCTCATCTTGAGAGTTGACAGCAACAGATTCCAAATGCAAATAGCACACTTGAAATGAACTCTGGGCCTTTTATCTGCACATTGTAATTGGGGTAATGAGGGAATATCACACACCTGGCCATGGAATAGCTGATAAGCCAATTATCCCTTAACAAGTGGGGGGCACATCTGCAAACTGCTGTAAGTCCTACACCGTTCACCTGAGTTGGATTTACGTACCCTCAAATTAAAACTGACAGTCTGAAGTTAAAGCACATTGTGTTTGTTTCATTCCAACTCCATTGTGGTGGTGTATAGAGCCAAAGATGTTAGAATTGTGTCGATGTCCCAATATTTCTGGACCTGACTGTACATAGCCTGGAGACATAAGCATGACTTGGTATGATAAAAGCATAATCAATTGTAGATTTGTTTTCAAGCAAGTAGTATGCACGGTTTTTTAAGTGAGCAGCCTGCAGGGCAGTTACCAAATCAGCAAACCTGTGGTTAATGCTGCAACCAGAAGGGACATGCAATAGACAATTGGAGCAATGATTAGGTCTCACGACCTGGCGGCTAGACACACAATCGGACGCCTTGTGATTAGGACTCAAACCAGATTGTATAGTTAACAGAGACCTTGGGCGAGCGGTTTACCAAACCGCGGTTTACCAAACGCGGGCAGACCTCTAAACAGCAAACATGCAGTTAAACAAAAACACGAATACTGAACTGCAGACAAAACACAAAGGGAGTATGCAAGAGAATGGTCAATGGGAATAGCCGGGTCAGAACGTATACAGGGTCCTCGTACAAGCAAGTTGGCAACTAGGTAATCAATAAACAATGATATAGACAGCAGGCGATGCGGGAACTTTACTCCACGTCAGGGCGACGAGCAGATCCTCTCGCCCTGCTTAAAAGGCCGGTGGCTCCTCGTCATGATGCCAAGCCCCACCCCCTCAGATGCAGATCTGCCAGCTCTAACTACTGGCACCCGGCCAGCCAGCGATGCCGCCGGGCAACCTGACCCCCCAGGAAGTGCCGCGGGGGCCGAAGACGTCACAGATATCCTCCATGTTTTGACACACACATATTAATTAAGGCTGATTGATGGGCATTGCCTGATACATGCTACCCAACAGCATGCAGAATCATTACAATGCATTTAATAGATACCAATGAAGGCCAGGTGAGCGACAATAATTTCCTTGCTGCAGCATATAAATAATACGTGTTTCAGGGCAAGACTTAACCATATGCTCCTATCTGCAAGAACTAGCATAATGTGTCCCTTTAACCTTCCTGGCGGTATTCCCAAGTGTGGCTCAGGGTTAAATTTCATTGCCGAAAGCGGTAACCCCAAGCCACACTCGGGCTGGATACATACCTGTACCGGCGCTCCCTCGCTGACCTCCGCGATCACATTCTCCTCCGGTGATCGCAGCATCCTGGTTCCCTTCTCGTGAGAAGGGAACCAGGACGTTGCGATTGTTCGGCGGTGACTTGTGGGGGACAGCGAGGGAGCGCAGGTACAGGTATGTATCCAGCCTGAGTGTGGCTTGGGGTTACTGCTTTCAGCATTGAAAGTTAACCCAGAGCCACACTCTAATAACACTAGGGGCTAAATCAATGGTACTGATTCTGACGTATAAAATATGTCAGAATCATACCGCCAGGGAGGTTAAACATGGTCCAAACGGTCACTCTAAGCATCAGCTTACATAATATGAATAACTCCCAGCATAAAATGTTTATAATTAGGCAATATAGAAATAGGATATACTGTATGTGGATACAGGATACATACAGTATATATATCATTATATAGCCTACTGCAACAACAGCAACATTGCTGACCAGATCCTTTACTATGGTGTATGTGGATTGGAGAACATCTGTGCTGCTGCATTCCTTTAAATTGCCAGTTCATTTTGGGCGAGAACCTGTTTTTTCTTGAGTTAGCACCAGGGTTGAGCAGTAGGTAAAACTTCGTGATTACTGTCCCTCCAGAAATTTGCACAGGCACCAAGTGATATGTTAGTTACAAAAGCGCTAGAGATCTCTACCACTCCCCATAGTTAAGTATAAGACGTGGAAAGCAGAGTAAGCTCGTATTATGAATCGCTATTAGTGACGCATTAAGTGATTTTTTTATTTTTTTTTAGCGAGAGGCAAAAGTTCTGTTGGTCAGGTGCTAGACTGAATTAAAATGACGCAAACGCTGAAACATACCAATGCTATTGTTAGCACACATCAGGTGATAGTGCCCTAAAGGAGATGGAAAGGAGAGAATCGGAGAAGAGGTAAAAAGCAGTATGTGCCTTCAATTTGTCTGCACTTTTCAGCAGGAAAATTAAATGTTCTCCGTTGTGGGTGATCTTCAAGCAGAGTGCAAAGCCAGTTGCCAAGGGTCAATTGGGCGTCCCTGGAAAGCAGTTGTATTATTTTAGCAGTGGGAAGTGGCTGATATAATGAAAAACTTTCCTATTCAGAAAATGTGCTTTCCTACTATCCTTAATGGACAGACAATTAACAAACACAGAAATAGCTTTTGGGTTTTATTCAAAAACTGAGTTTACTTCTGTGAATCGTTCTGTAAAACTGCAAAATAAAATAACTAGGATTACATTATGTATTTACATGTGACACTTTGCAGATGCAATTTAATGTAGATAAATGCAAGGTTATGAACTTTGGAGTGAAGAACACACAAGTAACGAATACCCTAAATGGTACAGAGTTAGGGAAATCAAAGCAGGAAAAAGGATTTGGGAATAATCATAGTCTCTAAACTAAGCAACATTGTCCAATGACAAACAGCAGCCGCCAAGGCCAGCAAGGTATTGGCATGCATTTAAAGGGAAATTCATGGAGAGCTGGCCTGATGATCCATGCCCTAGGTGCAATGCTGGAATGAAATGAGGTCAGTGAGTTGGTGAGTGGAGCGAGGCGCAGGATACTGCAGTGCCCATACGAAGAATGCACAGCAGCCCTAGCATGTATCTTGGATGCTGGAGGACGGCATCTCCTGCCCAGTGCTCTTCTAATCACTAGCCTGGGGTGAAGTCCCCAACCAGCAGCAAAGCTGTCACTAGTCTGGCTAGCCCCCGGCTTGACTGACCTCCAGGCCCAGGCGAGCCCCCAGCTCGGCAGGGCCTCCAGGCCAAGGTTCGGATGACTGATTTGCGGGTTCAGTTTTTGGCTGAGCTGATCTTGCATTTTTGGTACCGGTTTCAGTCCCAAATTGTCATTTCAGTGCATCACTATCTGGAATGATGTCTTCCATGCCCAATAATTCTCTGGGTAATCATCAAATGTTAGTAGTGTTGTACTCACTAACTCTCGAGGAATTTGTTGCTTTGCTAGATCAGTGGCCTCTAAAGTTCTTAATGGGCCATCTCTAAAAGCTGATACATGATAGCCCATATTATGTGGCAGATTCTGTGGATTAGCATAGTCATTACTTTCTTCAATGTGCACCCTTGTTGCTGGGACATCTTCAGTTTTAGTGTGGAGAGTGGGATGCGATTCAGTCATACTTGGAGTGGACTGAAGATATGCTAAATTGGGAAACAGTGGAATTGTGTTGAGAGCGGTTAGTGAGGAGCATGGCCTGGTTTAATTTGGTCTAGAGCATGGTTCTGCTTCTGAACCTTCTCATGAGTCCTTTGTACTGGATCATGAGTAGCTATTTTGTACGATTCTTGAAGCGGATCCTATTCTAAACCAGCTTCAACTTCATATACTATATTTTCAGCAAAACTGAGCGTTGCAGGTGCTCCTTCTGCCTTTACTCTTGCTCTGAGGGCTACAGAATTAACTGATTAACTGTTTGAGTGCCCTGAATATCTTGAGCCTGAAATGTGAGACTTGTAGGGTTATTCACTAAGCGCCGAACTGGCCTCAAAATTGCACCAAACAGTTAATTTCCCCAGACAGCGCAATTTCGTGGCTATTCGGCTATTCAAAAGCTGTCAATTTGCCTAATAAAAGCAAATAAAAGTGAAAAAACCCCACTGTGTCTCCAACCAGTTGGTAAATACACATGTAGCGCTCACTCCCGGAGGAGCCGCTGAAAATGAACCACGGGTCAGTCTCCCCGCACTAGGGAATAAATATACTCCAACACAGTTGTGAGTTTTTATCATTTAAATAGTTTACTAAAATATTTGAGCAGATGTTGAAACACGGTATTCACCAGTATTATTACAGTATTTTCGTATTACGGCAAACGCGCAGCGGAAAAGAAACGAAACACGAGGCTTCGTATTTCGGAAAATAAAATATTCGCGACCGAACATAAAACAATGCAATTTCCCAATGGTTCAGAAAAAGGGACACGTAGCAAAACCCCAAACATACAATCCCTTCGTATTACGGTAAACGCGCAACGGAAAAAGAGGAAAAATATATATTCGGAACGTATCTTTATTTTTAACCCCTACTCCGATTCATAAAAGAAAATGAGTCCTGCACAAGTTAGGTCCCAGGAGGTGAAAGGTGTATATGTGTGTGTGGTACCCGGGTACTGTTCAACTGGCCAGTGAGTTTATTTAAGCAAAATCTTCGACTAGTCAGTTGGGGCCCTGTGGACTTTAAAGAGAAAACAGCAGCTTGACCTTTAATCACAAACAGCCTTGGAGGCCTCTCACCCATCCGACGCAGGCTTTAGGCTCCGCTGACCCAGGACGTCTCTCCTCCGGATCTTGACTGGGGATACTAGCGGCCGGATCCGTTGTCTCACTTTATGCCGCTTGTCCAGCTCACCGCCTGCTCTCCGTTCGATTCCGCCGGTCTGCAGCAGTGTCTGGGCTCTGGCGAGTCTCCTTCTCCTCAGGCTAGGTGACCCAAACCGGAACAACAGGTCTCCCTCGGGCTTTGGGCCTAGATTCTCCCGGGATCTCCTCGGTGCGTCTGCTTCCCTGGCGCGCTCTCCAACTTTCTCCACGAGGCAGAGGATGTAAGTGTCCAGTCCCCACCCACTTCCTGTCTTCTTGCAAAGCATGCCGGGCATTGTAGTCCCAATGTCCAGTATCTGATCGCGATAGTCTCCATCTTGTGGCCAAAAATAGGTACTGCCACAGCAAGATTTTTAACACAGCGCTACACACACTTCATTTCAAAAGTGTAGAACAAAATGAAATTTCTAAGAGGTTTCCAGCAACAAAGTTCTGAACCTAGACTGCAAGACTGGGCCTTTAGCGAGGCAAAAACACATTTGTGAATTTCCATACCGTCCTTTCTCTAGCTGTGAGAGAACTGAGGAACGCCTATGAAATGCCCACCTTCTACCCATATGCGAATGAGACACCCAGAGCTAGAAAAAAAATGGATGTGAGAAAACTGATAGATATACTCTCCAAACAAGCAAAAAAATATTGCAATGCCACCTTTTTAAGTAGCCAAAAGGGCAGAAAACAAATGTCTGTAAGAAAATACAATTGAAAGTAACTATAACATGTGAACTAATGGTTTCCTGGCCATGTGATCATGCACAGAATCACCTGGACTCTGCAAGCGAGTGTTTCCCTAGAGTAACTCTCACCAATTATGGTCAACCTGGCAAACCTCTTTACTAGGTATATACACATAACAAGCAGTACCACGCACTATTCCCTACCTGTGTGGTGACATAATTCAGTGCCAGCCCCACTTCAGCTGCCTATTTCACGTTAATTCAGAATAAAAATTTTACCTTTTCTTCTTGCTTTATTTTATAGTGAGTTGTCTACCTCAATGGTGGTCTAGCAAGGAGAAATAATGTTTCCTTGGTGGGAGAGCGTTCAGTTATCACTTCTATGTGATGCTGATCATACTACTCTGTCGCTCAATGATGAGTCAGAGTGCTCTTATCAGCTCTGCTCCATATGCAAAAGCCTACCAGGAATTCTGTTGGTATTGTGGTGGGCCAGTCCTGGATGACATGAAGGGACCCTTATATCTGTGGAACTTAGACAAGCTGCATTGGATTTGGAAAGGACTCGGGCCCTTTGTGGTCACTGGACCCCTGAACATATCATTGACTGTCACACCCTGCTGGTGTCCCTGCTCAATGTTTATTGTTATTCTTCTCTTCATTCCTATATGTAAAGATATATCAGATAACCAAACACATTATTTTACTTCTGTCTATGATATGAGCCCTTTGTTTGATTAAAGGTTGCTTAAACGTGGAACTATTAGTTTTTTGCTGTGTTAAAATGACGCGTTTTTATTTTGTACATAATATGAACCTTTCTCTCATTACCAGTTTTCATTCCTGCTTACAAGTGTTCTCAAGAGAGCCTCATATTTTCTTGAAAACCAAACCTCACTCCCCGACTCTTCTACAGCCTCCAGATGGTAATGCAATCTGTAACACTGTAAAATATAATACTTGCACATACCGTTTAAAGGAACACTCTACTCAAAAATCACCCCCCCCCGTTTTTTATCCTAACCTATCCCTATTCCCTTAATAAATCTTTATTTTTTATTTTTTTACTTGTAACTGTAATACTTACCCTAAAATCCTCTGGTTTCCAGCGCTGTTTTTTTTTTTTATATACTCACCTCCCTCCTCTTCTGCTCCCGTCCTTCTTGCTGCGTCTTGGCTTCTGGTTTACGTGAGAAGCGCGCATGCGCGCCTCTCACGTAAGCCAGCCAATCGGCAGGCTTCCTCCCGGCTCCCTCTGAGGATTAGTGTTGCGCGCAAGAGGATGCGCGCAACACTAACCCTCAGAGGGAGCCGCCAGCTTCTGCGGTGAGTTAGAGACGTCATCGCGCTGAAAGCGCGATGACATCTCCTACTCGGCAAAAGTCGGCAGAAGCGGGAAATATGATTCCCGCTCTGCTGACTGACAGCTGGGAGGGCGGAGTAAACTCCTCCGCCTCTCTCAGCTGTTTTCAGCATTTACAGCTGAACCGCTGAGCGGAGGGAGGGGGGACAGAGGGCAGCATACTCTGGGCATCATGACCACCTAAAATAGCTTAGGTGGTCATGTTGCCTAGAGTGTCCCTTTAAGTGCTCACTCTTTATACATAACCTTAACATAACCCTGACTCATGCTATATTCCTGATGGAATTTGCCTTTCCCAACCTATTTGTATCTGTTCATTTATTTGAAAAACGAAAAAGCGTGTATTAGCCACTATGCTGACTTTCAAAAAGGTCAAAATATATCCCCACCCAAACCCCCTCACAAATCACAAGATGTAATGTGTTCTGTCGGCAATTTTAGACACTGTCCTTATAAAGTAGTAAAATATATCAACCACAACTAGGTACACAAAGGATTATTCAATAACAGCCGAATTTGCCACTGAATTGCACCGAACAGTGAATTTCCCTGTACGGTGCAATTTCATGGCTGTTCCGCCATTCAGAAAGCTGGGAAGTCGCCAAATATTGGCGAATTGCCAGTGAAATACGGTGCAGTTCACCTCAGATCTCTGCAATTTGTTGACCTTTTGGTGGCAGTGAAATTGAGAAGTAATAGTTAATCTATTCAAAGAACGCCGAACTACAAAGAAGAGTTGACTAAATGCCCAGATTTTCAGTGCTTCAGTTCTACAGGTTTAAACAGCCGAATCCCATGGGTTTCAGTGTAAGATAATTTACCATTTTTATTCAACTGTTTATTCTTTTCATTTGCACTGCAGCAAAAAGTCTTTATTTATTTTCTTTGAGTTTTTTTAGGCATTTTTCTGGATTTTTTTATGTGAAATTTTTGATTACCATTTTTTTAAAAAATGCATTTTTTTAAAAAAATTCTGTAACACACCTTTTTATTACTTTTTAGCTGACCTTTTTTTATTATTTCCATGCATTTTTATTGTTTTAAAAGCCTTTAAAAAAATGCTTGTCGGTTGATCTGCATTTTCTGGTGGATCGTCGGCTGCATTCGGCAGTCTGTTCGGCGGCGTTCGCTTGATCCCATTCGACGCACTTCAGGGCCCTATGCTCAATGCTGAATCCACTACAGGGTCGGTGAATTGAAATCTTTGAAGCGCACTAAGGAGCGTTGAATGAAAAAGCACTGAAATTTCAGCAAAATTTCGGCGCTCCCTGAGTAACCACCACAGAGTAATATTGATGTGTTCGCCCTTTGCAGCTGCCTGCCTCTGAGAAACTGAATGTTTCACATGGTGATTGTTGCTTAATTTATTATTGCTTGTTGAGGCTAGGGACAGATGAGCGCATTTTCTGCGGCCACCGTCAAAATGTACGTCGATGCGTGCGCACGCATTTTTTCACGGAATACGCTTAAGTGGTCAGACGACCACAGTCGCACAGTCGCAGGTACTCACCAACGCAATTCTAGGGAAATCCGGCTGTTTGAACGTTATGTAGGCCGCACACTAGCAGCGTCTGACGTCTCCTAATCACGCACACACGCTGCCATGCGGCCGCAGCGCACTCTGTACGTCTGTAGCAGCGGTTTCACGTTCTGAGAAAAATGCGTTCATTTGCCGGTTGCGTGGTGTCGGCGCACTTTTGTACGCACGTACTGCGTATATTGGCCGTCATTGGCCGTTATGTGCTGCTACTGCCGCCGTGATTTAGTGCGCCTGCACGCGCGTTCCGACTGCCCCACTCTGACCCTAGCCTTAGTGAAAAATATCAGTCTGTTTATATAATTGTTATACACTTTATTCACTGAAAGAAAACTCAGACGATAACCCTGCTTTGAGTGTAAACTCAGTATCACAATTCCATAAAATACTAAAGTGAATCTGTGAAAGCACATATACAACTGTAATCAAAATTATTAAAACTCCCATTGCAAAGGTTTATTGTCAAAATCTACTGGTTTTCAGCTGTTTGCCATGAGCAAATCAAACAAAAGCAAATGAAATAGCTCAACACGAATGTGTCAAGTGGTTTCCCAAAATTCTATTGCAAATGCAACTTTTAATGAATTCTGCAGTCTCAAAATTATTGAACCCCCTGAACAGAATCCCTCACAGCAGCACAAATATGCAGACAGGTGTTGTGTCAAGCAGACCTGATGCAACTAGACAAGGACTTCATTAGTTGCACCAGGTGCATGAAATATCTGAACTGGCACTGGGTTTTGTTGAGTGTCACGTTTGACTGCATGTTACAAATATGGCTAATTCAAAAAAATGGTCCAAAAAAGAGAGAACATCGCGCTTCACAAACAAGAAGCAGGTACAAAAAGAAAAAGTGTGAATGTTCCTAGAGACATCATTGGAAGCACAGTTCCCAAGTTCAAGTTAAACGAACCGTTTAAGGCTGGGGTCAGACGAGCGTGATTTCTACGGGCTGTACGTCCGTGCAGTACGGACATCGTCAGTACGGATGACGCAGTAGTGGTCACACAGTCTGTTTTTTCACTGAAGTTATTTTTGACGGATGTAGAAGGGAAAAATAAATTACAATGAAAAAGCATTCTGTCCGTCAAAAATGCTGGACGTATAAATGCAGTCCGTCTGACCTCGCTCCATCACTCACACACAAAGCTATGCGGACGTTGTGGACGCAGCGCACTCCGCACGTCCGTTCTAGCAGTATTACGTTCTTGCCTAACCTGCGTCCGTTTGCAGCGTCCGTCATGCGTCCGCAGTTCAGTGCGGACGTACTTCATGTGTCAGGCTCCAATGGACTTTCTTTCATGCTATCACGGACGTACTTTTAGGCGCAATCACGGACGTGAACACTACGCTCGTCTGACACCAGCCTTAGAGTTACATCTCTGGAGTCTGTAGGCACAGATGTCTGGAGCACCCCCCCCCAATCATAAAAAAGTGCCGAACCTGGGTGAAATGCTTTTTTCATTTTTGTTTTGCAATGCTTTAATTAGCATTTTAAAAATGTTTTATTTTTTTTTCGCTGTGGTCACATTACAAGAAGTGGCAGAACCTGCTGCCTTAAAATGAAGCAAATATGGAGCAGAATGTTAGGGCCAGGATTAATCCTAACCATAAACCAAGCACAAATAGTAACCTAACCCTAATTTCTAACCCTAGACATGACAGTTTTTATCACTTAATATTTTGATGCTGCTTTATTTTTGGCAATTTATCAAAAGGATTTTAAAACTTAAAAAAAAAAGGAATGGTTTTCTGTGGGAAATGAGAAGGTGAGTTAGTGGCTATAATCTGACCGTTTCAATGGTACCTTTACATATGCCTCTAGCCTGTAGGGTTACAGAATTACAGGGGTCTAAATGATTGCATGTTGTACTTTTTTTTTTTCAACAGAGCAAGGCGCACCCACTTTGGTAGACACCTGTCGGCACCTGCCTACTTTGTCTTATTATAAATTCAGCCCTGGTTGCAACTAGATTTCTGGGAAGGCATGTTGAAAAAAAGCCCTGGAGTGGCTGCATAAGAGCTGCACCAAGACTTGGTGGCATCAGGCACCGAGGTTTCAGTATGCACATTAATTTAAACTCTAATTTGCAATTGGGGTTGAATAATTTTGGATTTCAACTCTATTACTTTCTTCATTGTGCTATCAGAAATATGTATAGATTTGAAAATTTTTAAAAATAGAAAAATGTTAATGTAAAAACTGCCATTTTTTTCACCATAAACCCTGTTATTATTTCATTACTTGGTTATTCAATGTCCCTCTGTCATGCAATGTGTGAGGATTGTCCGCTCTTTTGGCAAGTGCCCTTTGTCTCAACGCCATTCCCTTGACACCCCTGTACCAATGCATCATCCGGATGATGCCTCCCTACCACAGCACCACTCTGATGCCCCCCTAACACCACGTCACTTCTCTGACCAGTACCAATGCGTCATTCTAATTATGCACCTCTACCATCAAGTCACTTTGATGCCCTTGTACCACCGTATCACTCCAATGATGCTCCCTGGCCTCGGCGTCATTATCCACACATGTCCAGGCGTACACTACTGCTACAGCCTAACCCTAATATCCTGGGGCTTTAAATATCCACTTTTAACATTCCTCAGAGCCATGCCACTTTTTTTACCATTAGCAGGTCATTATGTCTGTGGTCCTTATTTTCTGGTTTTTGGTTTGGCTACCTATTTTACCATCTGTCTCTTGTCCTTGACCTTGCCTTTGTTTATGACTCCAATCCTTGACCGTGGCTTATTCTCGCCTTCTTACTTTTTCTGTTTAGTTGAGCCACCCAAACACTGGTTATATAGGCAAGGTTTCCCCCTTTTCTTAGGATATTTTTGCATATTGGATCGCCAAGTACCAGTGACACTCTCTTTTGTATTGCTTGCTTGGTTCATTATCCCACTTTTTTCCCCTCTTCTATTATTTGGTTCCTTCACATGCATACTGTAGAGGTGTACAGGGCTGGACTGGGACAAAAAAAATCAGCCCTGGACTTCATCCAGACTGGCCCACTTTAATTATGCAAACATGCCCAAAAATAGTATATAACCCACCTGGATCAGTCAACAAATCGCTCTACAGATACCGGAGTTGCTGCACAGCGATTGGGTAAAGCAACGCCGTGGCACTGAGGTTGAGTGCGCACAATGTTTTAAGGTGAGGCTGATGCGCAGCAGGTCTCACCGGAACGTTGGCCCCAATATGAGACTGTGGCAGACTGCATCTGTTTTTACAGATGGTGAGGAAGTTCTCTCCTCACCTATTAAGAGCAGTTGAGCTGCACGCTGAACCAGCATTCACACTAGCCCACTGAGCCATCGGCCCACCAGGAATCTCCCTGTAGTCCCTGTGACCAGTACATGCCTGGAGGTGTACATTCTTGGTGACAAGAAGTGAATGAGAATCTTTCCACTGCTCAAATATACCAGCATCACAGGGTTAGTGTACCCTGTTTGAATATGTATTACCAGTCAGGTCATTCATGGAAGAGGGAGCAAGAAGTAGGGTTGAAAGGCAATAGATATGATGTTAGTGATAGAAACTAAACTAAATTAAAAAAATACTGGACTGGAGGTAAGTACAACACACTTTCATTAGTGAACGATGTATATCATAGGTCATTATTATGAATGATGATTTATTCATGATTTAGTTATACATTAAAGTTAAAATTTAATATGGGACGACAGGTTCAATATATTATATACTTTATTATTTTACTGCATTGTGACACATGGTTACCAGTCACAATAAGCATATTTTATTTTAAATATGAAATATAAAATGAAGCAAATAACTTCGTAAATGAAGAGCTTTATTTAAAATTCAAGACTCTATAAAGTCTTTGTTTATATTTCAGAATAGGAAATTACTAATATCTAAAAATGCAGCCACGATATGTGTCCAACAAATATTGCTAACTTAAATAAAGTAGGTGTGCTTTTCATATTCAGTTATCAAAAATGACTAACGGGGTTATTCAAAGAGAATTGAAAAGTCACCGCACGTTCGGGGACTTTTCGTTCTCTTCAATTCGGGCCGTTTCGGCAATCCCATTTCGGCGACCCTGCGGTGTATTCAGCAAGCACCACAGGGCTGTCAAAGTGCAGGGAAAAGCTGCCGAAAACCCGGCGAATGCACGCTGAAAACCCGTAAAAACATCTGGATTAACCCGTTGAAGACGTCGGAAAAAACCAGAGCAGGTGCCGATCACACTCAGCGAAGCTTCCGGAAAAAGCCGAAACCTCAGAAGAAGGCAGTGAATAAATTAGGAAAATAGCTTGCTTGAATGATTGAAAAGTGAAACGCTGTTTGCAAAGAAACTACTGAGCGAAAATGTCTGAAATTTACATGAGGTCCAGGGAATGATAATAAAAAGGGCTGTTACAGAAAAAATAAGTTAAAAAAAAAAAAAAAAAAGTATCGGACTTTTAAAAAAAATCCAGAAAAATGCTTAAAATATCCTAAAAAATCTATAAATAAAGAGACTCTTTACTGCAGAATTTTATAATGAGTGGTTTATTAGATATTGAATTAAAACGGGAATATTTTTAACATTGAAGCCTATGGGAATCGCCTGAATAATCCTGTCGAATGAAATCACCGAATGGCAGGCAATTTCGGGAACCTTTCACTGCTGGTTTGTGCTCTCTGAATAACCGAAGCAGTGCTTTTTTATGGGGATTTCACTGCCCTCGAACAGGCACCGTATGTGCAGGCAATTTGCCAGGATTTGGCGAATTGCCTGCTGGATAGCCGAATGGCCAAGAAAGGTAACCGAACGCTGATTTTCAGCATTCGGTTACCTTTCTCCAGCCATTCGGATCTCTTTGAATAACCCTGTAAATCATTTTCTTTCTTCTTTTTTTACTTGTTTTAATGTTTAACAATGCTGACCAAAGTTTATTTCAGGCATATTATATTTCTAGAAGTAATCATATTATAAATGTATGCATGAAAGATACCAACAATTTTTCTTTGTTTTTGTCTAAAATCATTGCATTTTACAATGTTCTAATCATGCTGTGTAGGATATTTCCTTCTGGGCCTATATATCTGTGCCCATATGATTTCCTAGCTTATCACTGGAGAATTTCTTAAGTTCTTTTTTAATTAATCAATGTTTGTGACAGATGCGGCTAATGTTCTTAGGAATCTCTTCTTGCTAAATTAAAAGTGACATAATTCAGTAATTACAGAATGTTAATACTGATGTTCTAATCAGAGTTTAATGCTATTTAACACCTTGCCATGCAGGATTAAACGTGCATGTACAACAAGCTGATATAATTGTCTGTGACTATGTATACCCAGGGTTTTAAGCTTTTCATTCAGCAGTGGGCTCAATCACTTATGACTCTCAGGGAGCTCTGTTGGAACCCCTTCCCTTCCTTGAAAGCTTCACTTGTTATCTGACAAAGCAGGAATGTGTGGTTTTATTATCTGTCAGACAAACTCCTACTACATAACTTGCATAACATCCGAATCTACATTATGTTGGTTCAAAAGTAAGCATGCAATATTTTGCTCAGGCGGATTCTCAGTCACAATAAACCTAGTTGGTATGCAGTCATGGAAATTGGGATTCGCCAGTCAATCAACAAACATGTCCTAAATTGCACCAAACTATGCACATTCATAATCACATGGCTAAGTATTGGAGATCATTGCATTTTTACAGAGTAAAAGGTATTCCAAGATTGGAGTGAGATAGTAACTATACATTCCACACATACATGCACCATATTATTTTTCATTACAGCACACATTTTATATTGATTTATACAATGTGATTAATACAGTGTTTGTGGACTGAAAGTGTATTGTCACGTTCAACCACTATGGCGGTACCCGGCATGCGCCAAGTAGGGCCCAGGTATGAGGAAAAGCCGCTATATGCAGAGATGCGTGACACAATGATCTGGGATATGTGAATAAACCACAGGAGACACTGGGGACCTCTGCACGGCTATACCGAAGGAGCCCTATACTGATAGATCGGTCCTTAGAGTGGCCGAATCTGCACTAAGGCTAGGGTCAGACGAGCGTGATTTCTACGGACTGTACGTCCGTGCAGTACGGACATCGTCAGTACGGAAGACGCAGTAGTGGTCACACAGTCCGTTTTTTCACTGAAGTTATTTTTGACAGATGTAGGAGGGAAAAATAAATTACAATGAAAAAACATTCTGTCCGTCAAAAATGCTGGACGTATAAATGCAGTCCGTCTGACCATGCTCCATCACTCACACACAAAGCTATGCGGACGTTATGGACGTGGCACACTCCGCACGTCCGTTCTAGCAGTATTACGTTCTTGCCTAACCTGCGTCCGTTTGCAGCGTCCGTCATGCGTCCGCAGTTCAGTGCGGACGTACTTCATGTGTCAGGCTCCAATGGACTTTCTTTCATGCTATCACGGACGTACTTTTAGGCGCAATCACGGACGTGAACACTACGCTCGTCTGACAGCAGCCTAAATAGAAAAAGGTTACCTTTGTAGCCATGCAGAGTCCTGGGGAAAACACAGACACCTGAAGGAGTATACTCAACAACTTGCAGGGAAGGACTTCAATATACAAAAGCCGTGGTCTACAGGGATACACAACATATAATACAATATGCACAGAACAGCTAGGGATGTCCAGAAGAGTCGTTAATAAATAAATAAGCCAGGGGTCAAAACCAAAACGTATACTTTGAGCCAAAGCGGGGATATAGCACCAGAGAAAATCCGTCAGCCAGGCCAGAGGGTCAATACCAGGAAGTCAATCAGAACATAAAACTCAGACAGGGGGGAAACACTGAAATAGCACTAGGATAGAATAACAAGGAGCTCTCAGGAACAAATCTGTAGTTGAAGTGAACCAGGATGCAAGAGCATGATGATATGGGCCCATGGCTTTATATAGGGGAGTAATCAGCCCATATCACCAGCAGAAGCTCAACGAGCAATGAACTTAACCCCTGAGCTGCATGTCAGGGAAAGCAGTACAGGGAAACACATGGAAACACAGACATAAGGAATACAGAGGGCAGGGAGACAGGGTTGGAACGTGGGAACGTGACATGTATGAAGGCATGGAGGAATGGAAAATGTGATGGAAAGGACTGTGAAAACAGGAACATAGAAATTACTTGCAGATGTACTATAGGAGTGGAGGTACTATAGGAGTGGAGGTGTACAGGTATGGAAGGCAAAGGCACAACAGACAGTATGGGACATAGGGAACATTGCAGTAGGATAATAGACCTAACTATCTTTAGAATACGTTCACTTCTTACTCTCAAGCCTATGCAACAATTAAGCTGCACTCTCTGCTCCTGATGACGCTGGTTTACACCAGGGAAACGCGTTGAGCCAATAAAGATGTTCATTTACTTCTTTATGTTTTAGGGACCCTTTAATCCTTGCTCTGGAAACTGTGTTTTTTCTGGCTTGATAGAAATATTCCTTACCTACTGGGAGCGCTCCTAATTTAGGCATCTAGCTCAGTTTTAATGCACTGAGGCCAGGCTGTTTGTTTGTGGGGTTTTTTTCCAAGCCTGTATTGTTTGTTCCTGATAGGGCTCTTCATAAAGGCTGTGTGTTTTCCCATGCCTGTTTCCATTCATTATATTTGATACTTGCAATGTTTCCACACTGCCTTTTATTCCCTATATCAGTTTCCAGAGAGGGTCCAGCATTGTGCTAGAATTTCCAATCTAGCATACTCCCAAACTTGCTTTATGGCCTCTTTTTTGTAGTGGCCTTTATTTTATTTATGTTCTCGCCTCCACTGAGACATGTATATGTTATGTTTGTCCGAGGTAAGCACTGTGACTGTGTCTGCCTGCCTACCGCAATACAGCTTTGAAAGCATATTTTTACTGCATTTCTCATTAAAAGCAAAATTTTATTTTATTCTCCACTATCTTTTTCAACTATCTTTAGAATAGATGTCATAGGGAAGACAACTGGACATTTTTCTAATAATTTTAATCTCGGGTATAATTATTGTAAAATAAGTAAAAAGGACAACATAGTTGTATTAGCCACCTTGGTCTACAATGTTGAAATCAACATTATGCCATCTTCCTAGGGCAGTGGTCCCCAACCCTGGTCCTCAGGGCCACAAACAGACTAGGTTTGCCAAATATCTGAAGCACAGCACAGGTGATATGATTTGGTGCTCAGTGATTGCAGGATTCAGTCTCCATTTCTCCAAGGTAATCTTTAAAACCTGGCCTGTTAGTGGGCCATGAGGACCCGGGTTGGAGACCACTGTCCCAGGGGACTATGTCTGCACCTTTGCTTTTCACAAAATTCACTACATTCTACTCCTTAGACAAAGTAAGACTACAGGTGACACCAGTTTTTCAGAGCAATATGTGCATGCAATAGGCGCATGCGGCCTCTCACATAAACCAGCCAATCAGCAGGCTTCCTCCCGGCTCCATCTTCTTCTTTGATTAGTGTTACGCGCAAGAGGATGCGCGCAACACTAATCTCAGCCGCTGCCGCCAGCTACTGCAGCGAGTTGGAGATGTCATCGCGCTGAAAGTGCGATGATGTCTCCTACTCGACAATAGTCGGCAGAAGCGGGAAATACGAATCCCGATCTGCTGACTGACAGCTGGGAGGGTGGAGTAAACTCCTCCGCGTCTCTCAACTGTTTCAGCCGATCAGCTGAGCGGAGGGGGCAGCGTAGGAAAAGGGCATACTTAGGACATCATGACCACCTAAAAAAGCTTAGGTGGTCATGTTGCCTAGAGTATCCCTTTAAGTTAGCACCAACTATGTAATATGGCCCTAAATGTTTATGGGTTTTTTTAAATAAAATCCAGCACATGTACAGGATTTTTTATTGCATTGCACTGCTGGTTTTTGCATTTTGCAAGGGTTTCTCCTTTATTGTGTTGCCTTTTCCAGTAATATCTAGGTATGTGGTTAGACCCAAATCTATCCTTTGGCCCCCACATTGAAAAACTCTCATCTAAACTTTACCCCAAACTAGGTGCCCTGTTCAGAAACAAATCCTGTCCAGGAGCCCCACAGTAAGAAAGCAGATTGTACAACAAATGCTTATGCCGGCTATTGAATATGGAGATGTAGTGTATGCAGCTGCTCCGCAAACACACCTCCAGAAACTTACTACATTGTATAACTCATTCTGTCGCTTTGTGCTACAATGACCCACCATTGTGACATGTTAAAAGAACTAAACTGACCATCGCTGGAATCTAGACGCACCCTTCACCTTTCCAACCTGGTGTTTAAGAGCTTTTCTGGGAAGCTACCACCCTACCTGAATAGGCTGCTTCCCCTAGCAGTTCCCTCATCCTATAACCTCCGATTCAGGAGCAGCACCTTACTTGCAGTGCCACAATACATAAAGAAAGCGGCTCGATCCTCATTTTCCTACAGAGCACCGCAATTATGGAATAACCTCCCTGACGCCATCAATTCCTGCCCCAGTCTTAAGTCACTCAAGAGCTCCCTATTGACATACCTCAATACAGAATGCACCTGTAAACATGTAACATAATGACTATATTTCATACATATTTTCTGTGTTAATCTGTATATATGTGTTTTGTTTTTAATATCTTGCATTTATTACTTTGTATTTCTGTAACAACTGTAACAATTAAATGTTCATTTTGTACCGTTTTGGGTAATTTTCGGTACATTTTTCTCATTTCGGATCATTCTCGTTCCGTTTGATATCGTTTTGGATCAAATTCGGACCGTTTGATATAGTTTCGGATCATTTTCAAATCAACTCCAATTCGTAATTTCAGCCGATTCGTAATATCGGAAGTCCAATATCTACAGGGTTATTCAGAGAAAGTGAAAACCAGGAGAATTAGCAGAAGAGATCCAGACCAAATTGCCGATTTGGAAAGTGAGATAAATGGGAGAATTTTTCTGGTTTGGCTATTTTGACCTAGAATTTTCACTTCTCCAGTCATTCTCCTGGTTTTCACCTCTCTCTGAATAACCCTTTAAGTTTTTCGAAAATGAAAAAACTAACGAAAATACAAGTCTCAGACAAAGAAATTTTGACGATACAAGTTGCACATGTCTACATTTATCATATATTGACTATGTAAATAAATCAATATATAGATATATGTGTATATGCATTTAACATCATATTATAATGATATATAATTTTATAAGGAAGTAAAATTAAAATACGTAAAACATAACATTGTTAAGATGTTTTATTAGACAAATTAAATGACTTACTGTTAGGGCTAGTAATCTATTGCATTAAATAATACATTTATAGATATGTTGTCCTGCCTTTTCTTTATCCTTCAATTGGTCAGATTCCCTGAGAAAAAACAACATTTACTAAACATCAGGCACTCATTTCCTACCTGAGGATTACATGCAGACATCATTGGACCCCATATAAATCCCAGAAAACTGAGGTGCTGATTTGGCAAAGGAATTTAGCAACTATTACCCTCCCCAAGGAACGAAAATGAAGCGATGAAAAAAAAATTGTCAGTCATGTTGTCGGTTTTCCATTTGCTTCATCAACGTGGCGATTTGTTTCCATGTGTACAATCGCTCAAATTTGGACAAATTTGCCTTCAGCAAAAAGTACAGGGACAAGTGTAATACATATATATGTATATACTAGAGATACGCGTTGAAAGCAATACAATACGCATTGGGAGGCTTTACAGCCTCCCATCAAGGGCCCTTTGCAAAATATCACCAGTGTAATATAGTAATTATTACATTAATCATGCAAGGTCTTGGAGTGTTCTCCACAGCATCTGCATATCATTGTAAGCCATGGTACTAATTCAACAAGGCTAACTCTATCATTATCATTATTGTTTCATTTCAAATCATGTTCTGCTACATTGAAGATATGCAAATAAAAAATACATTGTATTATGAGCCTCCTCTTTTTCATAACTTGTAGTCTTAATTACTTTTTCTAATTTGTAATAATTTCTTTTTAATTTGCAGATGGAGCTGACAGAGATTATCCACTGGCGACGTGCCATACTGGCAGTAAGCCTTAATCTGATAGCGCTTGCACTCTCCACCACGGCCCTAGTCAGCAGTTATTGGTGTGAAGGCACACAGAAAGTACCAAAACCCTTATGTGGAAATGGAAAAGCTACCAAATGTATTGTGGTACCTATAGCAATAGAGAGCACCAATGCCTCTGGACAGGATGTGGTTCAATACAGCTGGGAGACTGGCGATGACAGATTTGCTTTCCGCTATTTTCACACTGGAATATGGTATTCCTGTGAAGAAAACATACTGGGAATAGGTGAGTAACTGAAAATAAAGGCAGTGGGATAAGCAAAATGATGGAGGATCACATTAAAAATAATTTTGCAGGGCAATTTTTTTTTATAGATTATAAATTTAAGTAAGCTACGAATTTGCCATCGAATTACACCGGATGGTGAATTTCACTGTGACATTTCGTGGCAGTTCGATTATTCAGAAAGCTGTCAGTTCCCCAAATACTGGCTAATTGACAGGAAAATACGGTTCAGTTTGCTGCAGATTGCCGCAAATCGGCGATCTTTGGCGTCAGTGAAATTGTCCCATTAAGAAGTAATAGGTAATCTATTCAGAGAACGCGAAACTGCACCGAAGTGTCAGGAAATGCAGATTCAGTTCCACAGGTTCAAATAGGCAAATTCCAAAGCATTCAATGTAAAAAATATTGGCCCCTATTACATTCTTTGCGCAGTGTGTTTTACGTGCGCAAATGCGCATTTGCGTGAGGGGCAAAACCCTTTGCGCTGAATGTCGTATTACAACGTTCTCGCAAACGATGCGCGTTATCGTTTAACGCGGATGGACTTGCGCGAGCGTGATGAACTGTGCGCGTCCTATACTTAACATTGTGTGCGCAAATTCGTTCGTGCACTGGTATGCGGATGGTATTACAATCTTCGCGCAACTTTTTACGAACTACGTTTGCGCACATTTTTTTAACATCTTTGAAAAGCTGGTGGTAACTGCAAATTGGAACGTTTTGGTCGAAACAAAAAACACCAGCACGGAAAAAAAAATACAGCACAGTATAGTTACACATTCTAAAACTGTGAATTCGTGCATATTTTTTTTATTGCTGCAGCATGTATACTCAGATTTACTTTGACAGGCGCAAAAACTTAAGTGAGTCAATTAAGGTAAATTGATGTCAATTAAGGTTCTTAATTCTGATTGGCTGAATCCCGCAAAAAAAACAGTCCGCACACTGATTTACGTGCGCAACGTTACTGCGCGCGTATTACACTTCGTTTTGTGCGTCGTTTTTTCGAATGTTAGTTTTTGACGGATGAGAAAATGCGTTTGGATCGGAATATCACGTTAATTTTCGCACGATAACGCTGGACGATGCGCGCAAAAAAATATACGCTGCGCGAATGAAATTGCGCGAAGAATGTAATAGGGGGCCTTATCTTTTATTTTATTCAGCTGTTTACTCTTTTCATTTTCAGCAAATCATCTTTTTATTTCCTTTTTTTTTGAACATTTTGATGTGGTTTTTTTTATTTATTTTTTTAGGTGAAATTTTTGATTCCCAATTTTTTTTTAAAGGCACTCTTTTTTTTTATTGTGTGACAGACCTTTTTAATAATTTTTAAAGGCCCTTTTATATTATTTAGACATACTTTAATGCATTTTTATTGGTTGAAACACCTTTCAGAAGAGTAGAAGAGTTCCATTTTTTTTATTTTTACAGCAGTTCGACTGCGTTCGGCAGTCTTCGGCGGCTCCACGTTCGGCACATTTCGGGGACCCTACAGTGAATAGTGAATTTACCGCAGGGTCAGCGAACTGGAATCGCTGATGTTCGTCGAATGAGAAAGAACTGAAATTTCAGTGCTTTCTGAATAACCCCTTAAGACTGATGAATAATCACAGAGGCAGAAAATGGAAAACTGTTTTGCATTCTTTATGCATTTCTATCTATGAGCTTATAAACTTACAGGGTTATCCAAAGAGATTCGAATTGCTTGAGAAAGGTAACCGAACGCTGAAAATCAGCGTTCGGTTACCTTTCCTGGCCATTCGGCTATCCAGAGAGCAGGCAATTCGCCAAATCCTGGCGAATTGCCTGCACATACGGTGACTGTTCGGTCCCTGTTCGAGGGCAGTGAAATCCCCATCAAAAAGCACTGCTTCGGCTATTCAGAGAACACAAACCAGCAGTGAAAGGTTCCCCTAATGCCCTGCCATTCGGTGGTTTAATTCGGCAAATTTATTCAGGAGAATCCCATAGGCTTCAATGTTAAAAATATTCCTGTTTTAATTCAATATCTAATAAACCGTTCATTATAAAATTCTGCAGCAAAAAGTCTCTTTATTTATAGATTTTTTAGGATACTTTAAGCATTTTTCTGAATTTTTTAAAAAAAAATTAAAAGTCCGATTTTTTTTTTTTTTTTTTTTCAGTTTGCTTATTTTTTTTGTAACAGCCCTCTTTATTATCATTCCCTGGACCTCCTGTGAAAATTTCAGACATTTTCGCTCAGTAGTTTCTTTGCAAACAGCGTTTCATTTTCCCAGATTCATACAAATGGTTTTTCTAATTTATTCACTGCCTCCTCTACGTCACAGCTGCTTCGCTCTGTGTGATTCGGCTCCTGTTCGGCTCCTGTTCGGCTTTTTCGAAGGTCAATCCAGATGTTTTTGCTTGTTTTCAGCATGCATTCGGTTAGTTTTCGTCAGATTTTCGGCAGCTTTTCCCTGCAATTCGGGGACCCTGTGGTGCTTGCTGAATACACCGCAGGGTCACCGAAATGCAATCGGCAAAAGGAACCGAATTGAAGAGAACGAAAAGTCACCGAACGTGCGGTGACTTTTCGAATCTCTTTGGATAACCCTGTTAATCATAGGATTAAGGGAGCTGCAATCAAACAGACTTTTACAAAATTGCACGCACCTCCCTAGGAGGAAGTCACCAACAATATCATTCCATAATTTGAATATATCACTTAAAATTTATAAATTTCCGATTCTTGCTTATTTTTGTACAATTGAACCATTGACTTCTTTTAAATGCACTTTCCAAGCATCATTTAACCTCGTCACTGCTAAGGCTAGCGTCAGACAAACGCAGTCATCACGTCCGTGTCGCCGCACAGTTTATCGTCCGTCGTAGAATTGATTTGTGATCAATAGAGACCAACACACGAAGTACCTGCGCGCGAAGTGCGCACGCACCACGCAGGTGGCAACGGACGCCATTTAGGCCTTGACGTAAAAGCGCTATGATGGACGCCCAGAGTGCGTCGCGTCCGCGTAGCGGCCTGTGTGCGTGATGGCGTGACGTCAGACGCAGTGCATTTGCGGCGTCTATCACGTTGACGCTCAGAAGTTTTTTTGGTCTGGCTGACTGTACCTGTCATTTAATTTTAATTAATTTTGATTCCCATATTTCCCTTTTTTTTTCTACATCCGTAAAAGAAAATGTACCATGTGGTGTCTACAGTATCTTCCGTCAGTACGTCTGTCCGTTATGCATGCAGAGTGGGCTCAGACTGCATTCGTCTGACATTAGCCTAACAGGGTTATCCAAAGAGATTCGAAAAGTCACCGCACGTTCGGTGACTTTTCGTTCTCTTCAATTCGGTTCCTTTTGCCGATTGCATTTCGGTGACCCTGCGGTGTATTCAGCAAAGAGCACAGGGTCCCCGAATTGCAGGGAAAAGCTGTCGAAAACCTGACGAAAACTAACCGAATGCACGCTGAAAACAAGCAAAAACATCTGGATTAACCTTCGAAAAAGCCAAACAGGAGCCGAACAGGAGCCGAATCACACAGAGCCGAAGCAGCTGTGACGTAGAGGAGGCAGTGAATAAATTAGAAAAACCATTTGTATGAATCTGGGAAAAATGAATCGCTGTTGCAAAGAAACTACTGAGCGAAAATGTCTGAAATTTTCACAGGAGGTCCAGGGAATGATAATAAAGAGGGCTGTTACAAAAAAAAATAAGTTAACTGAAAAAAAAATAAAAAAAAAATCGACTTTTTAAAAAAAATAAAAAAAATCTGAAAAATGCTTAAAGTATCCTAAAAAATCTATAAATACAGAGACTTTTTGCTGCAGAATTTTATAATGAACAGTTTATTAGATATTGAATTAAAACGGAATATTTTTAACATTGAAGCCTATGGGATTCTCCTGAATAAATTTGCCGAATGAAACCACCGAATGGCAGGACATTAGGGGAACCTTTCACTGCTGGTTGTGTTCTCTGAATAGCCGAAGCAGTGCTTTTTCATGGGGATTTCACTGCCCTCGAACAGGAACCGAACAGGCACGTATGTTCAGGCAATTCGCCAGGATTTGGCGAATTGCCTGCTCTCTGGATAGCCGAATGGCCAGGAAAGGTAACCGAACGCTGATTTTCAGCATTCGGTTACCTTTCTCAAGCAATTCGGATCTCTTTGGATAACCCTGTAAGTCAATTCATCCCTGAGCTCATTTTCACCATCTTTGTTCTTCATGTTTAGATGCTATTTTGATATTTGCATATGCTATTTGAAGTCATGTTTTATTGTAGGACTCAGACAAATTATATACTGTATAATTTTTTTCAGCGGACTCAGCAGATTGAAAATATATCACTACTATTTGTATATGTTGTGTGACATGTCAGAATGCTGTAAAAAAAAAAAAGGCAAAAACGTGTTAATTTTTATTTGGATATCAATCATTTATAGCACGTAATTTTGCTTTTCCACATTTTTTCATTCAAATCTTTGTAGTTCTAAATTATAAATCATACTCTTTTTTTTACAAACAAATTCTGAAATTGAGAACTTTTTCCTGCAGGGAAAGGGTTAAAGGAATACTGTGAGGGTAAAGCAGAAGGGGGTAGGAAACAGGTGTGAATCATTAGTCACTCCAATTAATTATGGTAAATCACACATATTTAATATTTCAGTACCAGGTAGCCGAGCAAACCACCTTTGCCAGGACTTCACCTTTCAGTTGGCAGAGTTCAGGATACACTACCTAGGAATAGGGTTGACCAGAGACAGGGAACCCTTGTATGACAATAACTTTCTCAGATATTATCAAACATTTTGCCAAGGCAGTAAGCCTTAATCTGATAGCGCTTGCACTCTCCACCACGGCCCTAGTCAGCAGTTATTGGTGTGAAGGCACACAGAAAGTACCAAAACCCTTATGTGGAAATGGAAAAGCTACCAAATGTATTGTGGTACCTATAGCAATAGAGAGCACCAATGCCTCTGGACAGGATGTGGTTCAATACAGCTGGGAGACTGGCGATGACAGATTGCTTTTCCGCTATTTTCACACTGGAATATGGTATTCCTGTGAAGAAAACATACTGGGAATAGGTGAGTAACTGAAATAAAGGCAGTGGGATAAGCAAAATGATGGAGGATCACATTAAAAATAATTTTGCAGGGCAATTTTTTTTTATAGATTATAAATTTAAGTAAGCTACGAATTTGCCATCGAATTACACCGGATGGTGAATTTCACTGTGACATTTCGTGGCAGTTCGATTATTCAGAAAGCTGTCAGTTCCCCAAATACTGGCTAATTGACAGGAAAATACGGTTCAGTTTGCTGCAGATCGCCGCAAATCGGCGATCTTTGGCGTCAGTGAAAATTGTCCCATTAAGAAGTAATAGGTAATCTATTCAGAGAACGCGAAACTGCACCGAAGTGTCAGGAAATGCAGATTCAGTTCCACAGGTTCAAATAGTCAAATTCCAAAGCATTCAATGTAAAAAATATTGGCCCCTATTACATTCTTTGCGCAGTGTGTTTTAGGTGAGCAAATGCGCATTTGCGTGAGGGGCAAAACCCTTTGCGCTGAACGTCGTATTACAACGTTCTCGCAAACGATGCGCGTTATCGTTTAACGCGGATGGACTTGCGCAAGCGTGATGAACTGTGCGCGTCCTATACTTAACATGGTGTGCGCAAATTCATTCGTGCGCTGGTATGCGGATGGTATTACAATCTTCGCGCAACTTTTTACGAACGATGTTTGCGCACATTTTTTTAACATCTGAAAGGCTGAAGGGTGAAAAGCTGGTGGTAACTGCAAATCGGAACGTTTTGGCCAAAACAACATGATGGGCCCTATTACCTGGTGTTAGCTATCCCTAGTGTTAGCGTGTTTTTGCATTAGTGCCAGGTAAAATGAGTCTAGCGTTTGACCAACAGATCCTTTGTCTCCTGCTAGACACGGAAAAAATCCCTTAGCGTGTGGTAATTAGTGATTCGTATTGCAAGCTTACTGTACTTACCGCGTCCTATACATAACATGGGGAACGCTAGAGAGCACTTGCACTATTGTAACCAACAGATCATTTGGTGTCTGCATTAATTTTTAACGGACGCTAATTGCAAAATTTTACCTACTGCTTAACCCTGGTGGTAACTCCAAAAAAAACACAAAAAACAAGTCCTCGCCCAAAATTAACATTAATTGAAAGGAGTGCAGCACAAGTTCTCTTGGTGTCACGCCTGGCGTTCCAGCTCCTCGGCACCCGGCAGCCCCGTCCTCGCTGCCCACTGGCCGGGTGCTGAGTGATATGCTGGTCCGCAGCGGTCATCTGGGTGGCCTGGGAGGCAGGGCGTGGCATGATGACACGTAGCCCTAGGTACAAAATCAGTCTGCTTAGGCAGACTCAATGCCCTGTCATGAAGTTTACTTCCCCAGTGCTTTCTACTGCATTTCGGTGATCATATGAATCTGGCTATTTCTGAGAACCCTCCATGTGTACCGACCCGGCTATTACTGAGAACCTCACTTTATATCCGGGGGGGCAGTGGGGCAATTGCGGCCCCCCCCCCAGAAAATCACCGCCGCCGGTCGTTTTTCTCCCTATGAGTGTGTAGCGCTCACTCCCGGAGGAGCCGCTGAAAATGAACCACGGGTCAGTCTCCCCGCACTAGGGAATAAATATACTCCAGCACCGTTGTGGATTTTATAATTTATATAGTTTACTGAAGTAAAAGGCATATAATACACGGTGTTTGTAGATATATTTACAGTATTTCGTATTGCGGTAAACGCGCAGCGGGAAAAAGAAATGCGAGACTTCGTATTTCTGGAAAAATACACGACCGAGCGGAAAATACAATGCTTCGTGATTACGAGAAACGCGCAGCGGAAAAACACAAAATGAGATGCAAATCTTTTCCCCTTTTTCGGATCTTAGGGAGTGAGTCCCGAACAGGTTAAGTCCCAATTTGTGAGTGTATGTGTGTGTTATGGTACCCGGGTACTATTCAACTGGCCAGTGAATCTTTTAAACGATGTCTTCGACTAGTCAAGTTGGGGCCCTGTGGGTTTCAGAAATAAACAACAACGTGCTTGCTTGAGCTCTTGTTAAACCGGCCTTGGAGGCCTCTCACCCATCCAATCGATCGCCAAGGCTCCGCTGACCCAAGACGTCTCTCCGCTCGTTTCCTCACTGGGATACCGGCTACTGGATAGGTGGTCAGGCTTTCTGTGCTCCGGCCCGGACTTGTCCAGCTACCGCCTGCTCTCCCGTCCAATGGACTCGCGGTACTCCTCACTCGAGGTCCTCAGCTTGTCTGGATAACAACTTGGGCGATGTCTGTCTGTCGATGAGTAAGGCTCCTTCTGGCAAGGCAGGATAACCCCACTTGGATCCCAATAGGCCACACTTGCGCTCCGGCCTATTCATGGTTCAGCTCTGCAGCACTGCGTCCTCTCTCATGCACTCCCTGGCGCGCTCTGGCGTGCTCTCCACGAGGCTCAGGATGTACAGCGTCTCTACCCCACCCACTTCCTGTGTCTGTTGCAAAGCACGCCGGGAAACGTAGTCCCAATATCTTCTGTGTTTGTCCAGCCTGCTTACCATGGTCTCTGTCTCCCTCTGGTGGCCATTTCAAATAAATGCAGCAGAACAGTCTTTTTAAACACAGCGCTACAAGTGGCCACCGCCGGCATGCAGTTTGGCCGCTCGCTTGCGAACCACCTGACCAGCGCACGAGATCGGCGGAGTTCATGTGAACTCCGGGATCTCGTGCGCAGGTCAGGTGGTTCCCAGGCGAGCGGCCAAGCTGCATACCGGCGGCGGCCACTTGTAGGGAGAAAAATGGCCGGCAGGTACTCGGGAGCGGAGGGGCCTGGCAGCAGAGGAGGTGAGAGCTGGGGGCAAATATATCCATGTGAGCGGGGGGCAAATCTATCCATGTGAGCTGGGCAAATATATCCATGTGAGCTGGGGCAAATTTATCTGTGTGAGTTGGGGGCAAATATACCCATGTGTGAGCTGGGGGCAAATATATCCATGTGAGCTGGGGCAAATATATCCATGTGTGAGCTGGGAGGGGTACCCTGGGCCCATGCTACGGAAAGGGTTCGCAGGGCTGCGCAGATGGGGTGCCACATGTGTCCTGCCAGCATGGAAAGGGTGCACTGGGCAGCCCACACCTGGGTTACCCTACACTGCATAGCTTCAAGGAGTATGTGCTGGGAGGGGGGTACCCTGGGCCCCTCGTATGGAACGGGTTCGCAGGGCTCATGAGCCACATGAGGACAGACCCTGTTCAATGTTCTGGGGAGAGTGAGTGTAACAAGCACAGCTTGCGATTAGGCGCGTCTCTGCCTGTCACTGCAAACCCAACACCTGCTTTTAGCCAAAACTGGTAGAATGCCCCCCAAAACCTGTGTCTGGATCCGCCCCTGATTCTGACCCGGCTATTACTGAGAACCTCGATTTGTGTACCGATTCTTCTATTACTGAGAACCCCACTTTGTATCCTTATCCGGCTATTTCTGAGAACCCTGCAATGTGTACGGACTCGATTATGACTGAGAACCCTGCACTGTATGTCGACCCAGCTGGTCTTGATAACCCTGCTCTGACTTCTATCCTTGATATAAGGCTAGCATTCTGACTTTAAGATCTATACTTTTCGTCCAACCATGCCCCCGTATCGTTGTCCCTCCCTGATTCTCAGGCCCCTATAGGTAGCTCCCCTTGGCGATTGAATGAATAGTGATGAGCCGAACACCCCGTGTTCGGTTCGCATTCGAACTTGAACAATTTCGAACAAGTTCGAACTCGAACACGAATCGAACTCAATGCAAGTCGATGGGACTCGAAAGTTCGATTTTTAGAGTGCCCTCCAAGAGGGCATATATGCAAGATATTTCCGGGTAGTGCCCTGGGGGACAGGAAACAAGGACAAAAATTTTTTGGACAAGCTGCATAAAGGTAGACAACGGATCCGGCCGCTAGTATCCCCAGTCAAAATCCGGAGGAGAGACGTCCTGGGTCAGCGGAGCCTAAAGCCTGCGTCGGATGGGTGAGAGGCCTCCAAGGCTGTTTGTGTTTAAAGGTCAAGCTGCTGTTTTCTCTTTAAAGTCCACAGGGCCCCAACTGACTAGTCGAAGATTTTCCTTAAATAAACTCACTGGCCAGTTGAACAGTACCCGGGTGCCACACACACATATACACCTTTCACTTCCTGGGACTTAACTTGTGCAGGACTCATTCTCTTTTATGAATCGGAATAGGGGTTAAAAATAAAGATACGTTCCGAATATATTTTTCCTCTTTTTCCGTTGCGCGTTTACCGTAATACGAAGGATTGTATGTTTGGGTTTTGCTACGTGTCCCTTTTTCTGAACTATCGGAAATTGCATTGCTTTTATGTTCGGTCGCAAATATTTTATTTTCCGAAATACGAAGCCTCGTGTTTCGTTTCTTTTTCCGCTGCGCGTTTGTCGTAATACGAAAATACTGTAATAATACTTGTGAACACCGTGCTTCAACATCTGCTCAAATATTTTAAAACTATATAAATGATAAAAACTCACAACTGTGTTGGAGTATATTTATTCCCTAGTGCGGGGAGACTGACCCGTGGTTCATTTTCAGCGGCTCCTCCGGAGTGAGCGCTACACGTAGAAACGTCTAATTTCATTATGGATGTAACCCAAAACTACTTTGCTGTCTGTATAAAACTCAGCTTTTTGAATTTCTACGTTTATCTCTGTTGCAATTAGTTCAGCTAGCTCTGTAGCTAAGACTGCAGCACAAAGCTCCAGCCTGGGTATAGTGTGCTCGGGAAGTGGTGCAAGTTTGGCTTTCCCCATTACAAACCCTATGTGGCATTGTCCTTTATTGTCTATGGTTTTCAGGTAAGCTACAGCAGCAATTGCCTTAACAGAAGCATCCGAAAACACACAAAGTTTTTGCGTCTGATAGTCTTCAGATGACAGAGGGACATATGGGCGTGGGATGTTAAGGTTAGATAAAACTGTCAGTGAGTCCTTCCACTCTGTCCATAGGTTCTTCTGGTCAGTGGGGAGAGTGTGGTCCCAATCTAACGACTCACAGGTCAAGTCTCTCAGTAGTGCCTTACCCTGGATAGTGATAGGTGTAGCAAAACCTAAAGGATCGTACAGGCTATTTATGGTAGACAGGACGCCTCTACGGGTAAGGCTAGGGTCAGACTGAGGCAGTGCGAACGCGCGTGCAGCCGCACTTAATCACGGCCGTGCTAGCAGCAGATGACGGGCAATGACGGCCAATATACGAAGTACGGTCGCACAAAAGTGCGGCCGCGCAACGCAAGCGGCAAACAAACGCATTTTTTCGAGAACGTGAAACCACTAGTACTGACGTACAGAGTGCGCTGCGTCCGCTAGCGGCGTGTGTGCGTGATTAGGAGACGTCAGACGCTGCTCATGTCCGGCCAACATAACGTCCAGACGCAAAAAGTGTTTTATTGATGATCCGTACAAAATCACGGATGAAACTGCGCATCGTATGACCGCTATTGCGTATTCCGTGAAAAATTATGTCCATTCGTTCAAACGCACTTTTTCACGGACAACGTGAAAAATGCGTTAGTCTGACCCTAGCCTAAAGGGTTTTTCCTCTGTGTTTACTTGAAAGGTAAAGGTGTCAGATTTTAAGTCCCATAGCAAACCAAGACTGCGTTGCATGGGAAGTGAGTCTGTGCCTAGATCTAAGTCCTTTAACTCGTTAGAACGATCTTCGACAGGAAAGGCCTCCAAGACTTCTCTACTGTTGGAAGCAATCTTGTGAAGTTTTAAGTTGGAACAGGCAAGCATTGCCTGAGTCCTTTTGAGGAGACTGATAGCGGCTTCATTTGTAGGCAGTGATTTCAAGCAGTCGTCTAAGTAGAAATCTCTGTCTACAAATTGTCTGACATCTGACCCATACTCTGACTCGCCTACTCTAGCAGAGTGTCTGAGGCCATATATAGCAACAGCAGGGGAAGGACTGTTGCCAAATATGTGTACCCTCATACGGTATTCTGTGATGTCTCCAGAAGGGTTGTTGTCCTTGAACCAGAGAAATCTCAGAAAGTTACGGTGTTCTTCTTTAACAAGAAAGCAGTAGAACATTTGTTGTATGTCTGCCATGAACGCAACTGAATCTTTGCGAAAGCGAAGAAGCACCCCTAACAGTCTGTTGTTAAGGTCAGGGCCCGAGAGAAGGACATCATTTAGAGAGACACCCTCATGCTTGGCGCTAGAATCGAACACCACTCTAATCTGCCCTGGCTTCTTAGGGTGGTAAACCCCGAATATGGGTAGGTATACCAGCATTCTTCTGTGTCTTGAGGTCTGGGGTTATCTCAGCATGACCGTTCTGGAATATTTTCTCCATGAAGGAAAAGAAATGTTCACTCATCTCTGGTTTCCTTTGGAGATTGTGTCTTAGGGACGAGAGGCGTTTATGTGCTAGTTCTCGGTTGTTAGGCAAACGTCGTCTTTGAGGTCTAAAGGGAAGAGGTGCAACCCAGCTATTAGTCACATCTTTCTCTATACTCTTTTCCATAAGTTCTAAGAAGAGTCTATCCTCTATGGACATTGCTACCTGGTCATCTTCCTTTGTCCTCTTAAACACTGTGCTTCCTAAGTCATTTTGGTCGTCGTCGTAGGTGTTGTTGTGTGGTAGCTCTTTTATGAGGATGTGATTCTGACAGGGTTGGAGAAGAGAAGGACGACCATTCTCGAAGGTACTAGTGAGCAGGTTATTAACAGATGCCGGTTTGTGAGCACCCCCTAGGCAAACATCACCTATAATGACCCACTCGAGGTCTAGTTTTTGGGCATATGGGGCGTTTTGGGAACCGTTTATCAGTTTTCTAACTTTATGGACTTGCAAGATATCTCTCCCAAGAAGTAAGATTATCTGAGCCTGATCGTCTAGTTCTGGTATGAGATGTGCTATGTGCTTTAAGTGAGTGTGGTGAGCTGCTGCGTCTGGTGTGGGAATCTCTGACCTGTTGTCTGGCATATGGTTGCACTCTATTATGGTCGGTAAGGGTAGGCATGTCTTACCATCCATAGATTCAATTTGTAGCCCGTCAGCTCTTCTCCCCGCCGTTTCCACTGTACCTGCACACGTTCTAAGGGAGTAAGGGCTGCTCGGGCTTTTAAGGTTTAGAATGTCAAAAAACACAGATCTCGCTAGTGACCTATTACTCTGATCATCCAAAATGACGTAGAGCTTGACCGCTTTGTCTCTGCGTCCTTTTGGGTAAACTCTCACAGGACAGATTTTGGAGCAGGATCTGCCGCCTGTAGTTCCTTTGCAGACTTCAGTACACTGTGAAGTGTTTGCCATGGCGTCTGTACTAGAGTCTTTGGCTTCCCTGCCTTGCTCTGTGTCACCATGCACAGTTGGGAGGGTTCTTGGAGTAGGCCTTGGGTGTAGAGCTGTGTTGTGCTCTGTGTTGCCACACTCTGTACACTTGACACTGACCTTGCAGTCCTTGGCAAAGTGCGTAGATGAAGTGTCAGGACTCACCACAGCAGCTGTCCACTCTGGGAACACGCAGGGGGATGACGCCACGCTCCGGCACGCCTCTCTGCGGCGGTTCTGGGGGTCGGTGAAAGAGAGGGGCGCCGGCGCTCAGCCGCGGCGTCCCCACACCCGATCCTCGACCGGCAATGGGAGGGTGTTTGGCGCAGGCTCACCTCCGGCGGCTGTAGCCGTCCAGCTCCAACCTCCTAGCTTTGGGGAGACGGTGCAGACGAGGAGTCAGACCCGCGTCAGGACACGCGGGGAAGGATTCCAGCATGGTACCCCCGGCTTGGCAGTCAGACCCTGCCCCGCCTCTGTTTGGGGAGTTCCCCCAAGGAGGTTGGACAGGGAAAACAATGACAGCTGTCAGGGGGCTGGGCCAAGGAATCAGGCCTGCAGATTCAATGACTGGGGTTTCCCTGACTCTGACGTCACACCCCTCCCTTGGGGGTGGAGTAGGAGTGGGCAGAACTCCCCTATATAAACCTGAACCACCCATGCTTCATTGTCCAGTTGTTGTCTGAATCTCCCAGAGACACTTCCATACTGAACCTGTCTATCCTGGTTTTGACCTTACCACCTACTTTACGAATAAATCCCTTCTTTGAATATACAGACCCTTGGATTGAATATTGATCTATGAGACCATCTATACCGCCATCTGCAGCACGCCTGAGGTAAACCTGCATATTGAGGTCCTCTTGATATAATACTGACAATACAACTGGAACACTCATGGACCTCGCAGGGTTATCTGACACCCTCAACGCTCTGGCCCATCAAATAGGGGTACTGACCCAAACTGTCCAGGGCCTCCAAAACGGCCAAGATCAACTTCGTGCCAATATGAGGGAGCTCCAAGGTGCTCCCCCACCTTACCAAGCACCAATGGAACTCGTACGAGCACAGGATCCACAAGCTCCAGAACCCCCCGTACCTCTGCCCGAAAGGTTCACGGGTGACCGCAGCAAATATATTACATTCCGTACTGCCTGTCAAATCATGTTTACTCTGAAGCCACGAACCTATCATTCCGAGAACATCAAGATACAAACCATCATCTCCTTGCTGTCTGGGGAACCCCAAACATGGGCCCACCATCTAATCCTATCCAATAGCCCTACCCTGGACACCTGGACATCTTTCATCACCGAGCTGGATACTCTGTATGACGATCCACTACGTAAAGATACTGCCGAACGCGCGCTACGTGCAACCAAACAAGGGCGTAGACCCGTAGAAGAGTATATCTCTGAATTTAAAACACATGCGCTCGATACCGAGTGGAATGAGGCTGCATTAATCAGCCAATACCGTCTTGGATTATCAGAGCAAGTAAAAGACGAACTATCAAGAGGTGATCTTCCCCACACACTAGAAGCACTCATGCAACTGACCCTGACAATCGATAGACGTATGAGAGAACGCCGCCTAGAGAGGAACCCACTCCCCATGGGAGCCATACGTCGCCCGCCTAGGGCACTTCCATCCGATGCTGCAGCCGTAGTCCCATACTACGGTGGGGAAACAAGGGAGGAACCCATGCAATTAGGTGCTACTAGTCGCAGACTCCCTCCCGAGGAATTGGATCGCCGCAGAGCCTTGCACCTATGCCTATATTGTGCAAGCCCCAACCACTTCCGTACCTCCTGCCCTGAAAGGAACAACCGAGGAGGTAAGGGTGCACCATCTCATAGCCCTAGTAACCCATGTTTTCCCCTTCACTTATCCTTACTCATCTCGTTACAGTGGAGCAATAAGACGGTCTACGCCCGAGCCATGGTGGACTCAGGAGCCAGTGGGTGTTTTATGGATATGGAATATGCAGAAACCATTAATATTCCTAAACTGAATAAAGAAACACCTATAAACATACACATGGTTGACGGGTCATTATTACGCTCTGGGACGGTCACATCCGAAACGCAATCCGTTCAGATGACAATAGGTAATAGACACCTAGAACCAATACGCTTCGACTTGGTGGCCTCACCCGTTTTTCCCGTCATACTGGGACTCCCCTGGTTGCGATTACATAACCCCCTCATCCACTGGGAGCCGAGTAGAGTACGTTTCCAATCTCTTTACTGTAAGAAACATTGCATGCTCATACCTCAAATAGGATTCTTAAACTCTATTCTGGATAAGAACATGCGCAAGACCATATAGAGGTGCCCAAACCCTACCTGGAGTATGCAGACGTCTTTAACAAACAAGGTGTTGAGACTCTACCTCCACATCGGGCCTATGACTGCCCAATTGACCTGGTTCAAGGTGCCACGATCCCCATGGTCGTCTATACCCATTGTCACAACCAGAATTAACGGTTCTGAAAGAATATATCCGCGAGAATCTCGACAAGGGGTTTATACGCCCATCCACCTCACCTGCTGGGGCAGGTATCTTCTTTGTCAGCAAAAAGGATGGAGGCCTCAGACCCTGCGTGGATTATAGAGAGTTGAATGACATCACCATAAAAAACCGTTATCCGCTTCCACTGATCCCAGAATTAATGGAACGCCTACAAGGCGCCACCATATTCACAAAATTAGATCTTCGTGGGGCATACAACCTAGTCCGAATACAGAGTGGCCATGAGTGGAAAACAGCGTTTAGGAGCAGATACGGACACTATGAGTATCTCGTGATGCCCTACGGGCTCTGCAACGCCCCAGCCACTTTCCAACACTTCATCAATGATGTTTTCAAGGACCTGCTCGATCAATATGTTGTGGTATACCTTGACGATATCCTTATCTACTCGAAATCTATCGCTGATCATCGTGTACATATGAAAGAGGTGTTATCTCGACTCAGGAAACACCGTCTGTACGTTAAAACCGAGAAATGCATCTTCGACGCCCAAACCATCTCATTTCTAGGCTTCATATTATCACCAGGACATGTGACAATGGACCCCGAAAAGGTCACTGCCATCACCACCTGGCCCATACCCACCTCTAAAAAGGAAATACAAAGATTTCTAGGTTTTTCCAATTTTTATCGTCGTTTTATACGAGATTTTTCCAAACTGGCACGTCCCCTCACCAGGCTAACGAGTAACAAAACTAAATTCTACTGGTCCGACCAAGCGGACAATGCCTTCCAAGCATTAAAGAAAAGGTTTTCCTCGCACCGATCCTCTCTCTCCCTAACCCCACTCAACCCTTCTTCTTGGAGGTGGATGCATCCGAGTATGCTACCGGGGCCATCCTCTCCCAGCGGGATACGAGTTCGAACCTACTCCATCCTATCGCATTCCACTCCAAGATCATGGACACAGCCGAACAAAATTATGACGTAGGAGACAAGGAGTTACTGGCCATCAAAAAGGCATTAGAAGAATGGAGACATCTATTAGAGGGTACACACCATCCGGTAACAATATATACAGACCATCGAAACCTTGAGTATCTTCGCTCAGCCAAAAGGCTTCGCCCACGTCAAGCCAGATGGGCCTTGTTCTTTTCCAGATTTAATTTTCACATAACCTACCGCCCTGGACGAAAAAACATGAAGGCGGATACGCTTTCGCGACTACCTCCTGCGCCTACCAAAGTACAGTGTACAGATACCATACTCCGCTCCGACCACTTCCTATCGGCCACAACCATCGATACTCCTACACCTTCCCACAAAGAACTTCTCGAACTGTGCCACGACTCACCCTCTGCTGGCCACGGAGGAATCAAGAAAACCGAACATCTTATGAACAGATATGGCACATGGCCACACATGAAAAAGGAGATTAAGAAATACGTGACAACCTGTTCTGTTTGTGCAAGGTCAAAGCATTCAACAGATAGGACATCGGGCCTCCTCCAACCCATACCAACACCCTCTCGCCCTTGGACCCAAATATCAGTAGATTTCATAACCGATCTCCCACCTTCAAAAGGATATACCACCATCATGGTGGTGGTAGATCACTTCACCAAGATGGCACATTTTGTGGGTTGTAAGGGACTTCCCACGGCAGTACAAACAGCCACCATGTTCCACAACCACATCTTCCGTTTACACGGCACCCCCACATCCATTATCTCCGACCGGGGTTCCCAATTCACTTCAAGATTCTGGAAAGCCCTCTGCAAATCACTTCACATATCCAGCCGTCTATCATCAGCCTTTCACCCACAAACCAACGGCCAAACTGAGCGTACCAATCAGACTCTTGAGCAATACTTAAGATGCTACTCTACGCAATCACAAGATAACTGGATGGATCTGCTGCCTACGGCCGAATTCGCCTATAACAATGGCTTCCACTCATCTCTCAAGACATCTCCTTTCTACGCCGCTTATGGATACCACCCCGTTCTACTGCCGGGTTCCTTCCGTCAAACTCATGTTCCCGACGTCAATGCATTGCTAAGACATCACCGCCGCCACTTAGCCCTGCTCAAACAAAACCTGTTAAACGCCAAACAATGTCATAAAGATCAAGCAGACAAAAAGAGAAGAATAGCCCCTTCCTATCGAGTAGGCCAAAAGGTATGGCTCTCTTCACGTAATATACGTCTACTATGTCCATCGAAAAAGCTGGGACCGAAGTTCATAGGGCCATATGTAATTGATAAAGTGGTGAATGCCTCGGCAGTTCGTCTTCGATTACCTCTTAACTTTAGAATCCATCCCACGTTCCACGTCTCTCTCGTGAAACCATGGACTCCTGATCCCTTCCGGAAGACGACACCGCCACCGCCCGTTTCTGCCGCCTCGGATCCTGAATATGAGGTTCAGGCTATAATTGATTCTCGTTGGTGTGGACGTTCCTTGCAGTACCTCATCCAATGGAAAGGGTACGGTCCTGAGGAGAGATCTTGGGAGCCTGCTTCTGGCATCAGTGCCGTCCGATTGGTCCGTCGCTTCCACCTCCTCCATCCTACCAAACCCGCACCTGGACGCCCCCGGAGTGGTCGTCTCGGGGGGGGATTATGTCAGGACTCACCACAGCAGCTGTCCACTCTGGGAACACGCAGGGGGATGACGCCACGCTCCGGCGCGCCTCTCTGCGGCGGTTCTGGGGGTCGGTGAAAGAGAGGGGCGCCGGCGCTCAGCCGCGGCGTCCCCACACCCGATCCTCGACCGGCGATGGGAGGGTGTTTGGCGCAGGCTCACCTTCGGCGGCTGTAGCCGTCCAGCTCCAACCTCCTAGCTTTGGGGAGACGGTGCAGACGAGGAGTCAGACCCGCGTCAGGACACGCGGGGAAGGATTCCAGCATGGTACCCCCGGCTTGGCAGTCAGACCCTGCCCCGCCTCTGTTTGGGGAGTTCCCCCAAGGAGGTTGGACAGGGAAAACAATGACAGCTGTCAGGGGGCTGGGCCAAGGAATCAGGCCTGCAGATTCAATGACTGGGGTTTCCCTGACTCTGACGTCACACCCCTCCCTTGGGGGTGGAGTAGGAGTGGGCAGAACTCCCCTATATAAACCTGAACCACCCATGCTTCATTGTCCAGTTGTTGTCTGAATCTCCCAGAGACACTTCCATACTGAACCTGTCTATCCTGGTTTTGACCTTACCACCTACTTTACGAATAAATCCCTTCTTTGAATATACAGACCCTTGGATTGAATATTGATCTATGAGACCATCTATACCGCCATCTGCAGCACGCCTGAGGTAAACCTGCATATTGAGGTCCTCTTGATATAATACTGACATGAAGAGCAGCACTTGAAACAAATGTTGTTCTCCTTGAGGAAAGCTTTGCGCTCCTGGATAGTCTTTGTCCTGAAGGCTCTGCATTTCTGTAGAGGATGTGGCATCTTATGTAGAGGGCAGAACTTTGTAGGGTCGCTGTCTCGATCCTCTAGTTGAGACTCTGTAAACCTTTGGGAAGAAATGTTAGTTTTGTGCACGGCTACTGGAGCTCTGGGTTGTTTGGGGCCAAAGGAAGTGGAATAAGACACTGGAAAAATGAAACTGGGATCATCTTTCATTCTTGCTTGTCTGTCTACAAAGTCTACAAACTCACTAAACGGTGGAAAAGGCACATTGCAATCTCGTTTGTAGTTACAGCCATGAGTGATCCATCTTTCGTGTAACTCATAAGGAAGCTTTTGTGCT
This sequence comes from Leptobrachium leishanense, assembly GCA_009667805.1. Taxonomy (NCBI): domain Eukaryota; kingdom Metazoa; phylum Chordata; class Amphibia; order Anura; family Megophryidae; genus Leptobrachium; species Leptobrachium leishanense. The sequence continues at coordinate 90,519,725 of CM019070.1, read as the reverse complement.
AAGGAGTGAATCCCTCTGGCAGAGTCAAGATAAGAAAGGCCAGGTAAGTCTCCTTCTGCTTTAGCCACTCGTAACTCCATACACAGATCACTGAATTCTCTGAGCCTTTGATAACCTCTGCTGGGCATTTTTGGGAAGTCTTCTATCCTTTTAAACAGTGTATTCTCTATAGCTTCTGGTGAACCATAACACCTATCCAGTCTGTCCCATATGTTTGTAAGGCCTATCTCAGGGTTGTTTATGTTAATGTCTCTGATCCTTATGGCCTGTTCAGCAGACTCATTGCCGAGCCACTTTACTAGGAGGTCTATCTGTTCCCTGCAGGATAGATCTAGACCATGAATAGCACTCTGGAAAGAGGATCGCCACGCCCTGTAGTGTTGAGGGCGATCACTAAATTTGACAAGACCTTGGGTAACTAACTCACGTTTCGCAAGGAATTTTGCAAAGTCTATAGTAGCCTGATTGTGATTGGGGTAGGTTGCTGGTGTATTTTGGTGCGGTGTATAGGCATACCTGATAGAAGTCTCCTCTTTAGGTGTGTTGGGCTCATACCTGCTTAAGATTGGCATTTCATACGGACTCGTTGCATACACCTTTGGAGTGAAGACAGGTGTTTGGTAGTTGTATGAAGGCTGTGTACCTTGTGGAATAGAAGGTTTGGTTGGGACGGGAAAGTCTGGCACTCTGTCAGACCTTTCTTGCTTGTCGCACTGGGTTCCGAGGTCGTCTCGCCTTTGCTTTATCTGTTGTGACTCACCGACGTCCTGTTTGGTTTCTTTTTGTGGGATGTTGCTTGGGTTATAGTGCTGGTGGACATATTCTGAGGTTCGTTGCATTGCATCTTGATTGTCTTCCTCTAATCTCGGCATGCTTCTACATTCCTTTGACTCAATGTAGACAGCTGCTTCTAATGCTTCTGCTTCTGCAATGGCAACGGCAACATCTCGGTCCACTGCCAGCCTCTCCATCTTAGCTTCTAAAATAGATTGCTGTAATTTCAGGGACGTCTCCTGCTGAGCTAGCTCGGTCTTTGCCTTTTTCATCTGTAGCTCTTGGTCTGCGAATGCGACCCTGGCTCTTGCTGCTTCCGCTTTCGAACGGGCTATGGCTGCTGCATTTGCGACAAATGACTTGGATGAGCTTGCTTGTGATCTTATTTTGATTGAAGATGTCTCACTGTGAGGCATGGCTGCGGGGAAGAAACTGTCTTGCTGTATAGAGACCGCTCGTGACGACGCTGCGCGCCTCTGTGTAGCTTGGCTGCTTGCTTCGCCTGCCGCAGGTATGTTTCTTTAAAGTTTCTGACTGTATGGATGCTGTGTAGCCCCGGGCTGTACAGACTTCGCAGTCAGCTTATCTTCCTCTCGGAGGTCGGCTAAAAATTTCACTGTTCTGTCCGAAGACATCGAGCTAAACCTTCTTGTCTCACAAACTTGGATACCATATTTTTTTGATCTCAGATTTATTAAGACAAGCCAGGTGAAACTGTAATACAGTAAAAACAAACTTCATAAACATCACATTGCATGCATAACAGCATTTTCATTACCAGATGATACAGTAAACTTACTTTTTTAGCTCTCTAGGGGTAGATGGCGATGGATGAGAAACACATGCCTTGCTTCAGTAATAACTTTCAGACACAAAATGGTGAATGCTTCACTTCCTGTCAAGATTCTACCCAGCATTCTCTGATTAATGATAACTTCCTTCCTATACATTCACTAATATATATGAAATGGTTTAACAGCTGTACTACCACAAAAGGACACTAGATGGTGCTACACTCCACTATAACTAATGTACCGTACATTACAACTTTACACAAATCTATCACTGATTCTTCTTATTAAAGCATAAACATTATGATAGACAGCACAGTGGCTCTCTGTGTTTTCCTATCTGATCCCCGACTTTGACCCCCAACCATGGTATCGGAAGACCCTCGATAGATTGATGTTCTTCTACTCACCTCACAACCTCCTCCCCTTCTTGCAAGTACAGTTGAAATATTCTCTGAGCCACACATTCTGCTTTTGCTTCCTACAACTGCGATCCTGCCTCTCTCAATATGATTTACTGCACCTCCCTTCAAACTCTGACCCGATGACTTTACTTGAGCGATACGGTGTGTCCCCTATGCCTAATACTCGCCTACTGTCTCTATTTTATCACCTGCTACTAACCAGACACCTGACTGGCACTTGGAGATTCCAGCTGAACTCGGAGCGTGATTTAGGGTGCCCTATTACGCAAGACCAGTGGACGGATTCCTTTCTGCTTGACTGTGGGAAATTCAGATGTGTGTCTCTCATGGAGACTCGGAAAAAAGTTTTATATTGATGGTATATCCCCTCGGATAAAGAACACCATTATAACCTGAGTGTTCCTACTAGCTACTGGAGGTGTGGAGAGGCAGACGGCACTTTTTTTCACATTTTTGTGGTCGTGTTCACACCTTACCTCCTTTTGGGATCAGATGGCCATCCTTAGTTCGGAAATCTTGGGCTCGGAGATTGTCCCGTCCCCTGCCCTGTTCCTCCTTCAGCTGTTTCCCAACTCTCTCACTAAGATCCAGAAACAACTTCTGTCCCATTTGCTGTCCGTTGCCACCACTCTCCTAGCCGCTAACCGGAAATCAGTTGTTCTGCCGACCATGGGCGCTGATAAAACCAAACTGTGGGAACTACGATCCTTAGATGCAATGGCCAGGTCTCTAATGGGTTTGCCTGGGGTTGGGAAAGATCATTGGTCTATATGGGACATTTACACTGTGAAGATCTGAGGTTCCTGTGACTCTGGTTGCTCTTTATACCCTGAAAATAATTATTGTTTGTGACATGGTTGCAAATATTGTTTCTGCTGCATACGTTTTTTGTTGCCCCCCTCCCCCTTCTTTTTTGTATACCTAATTATTTTGTGTTTTTTTCCTGAAAACGTAATAAAATGTATATTTCAAAAAAGATCTATGCTGTCAGGGTCTACTTTGCTATACCACTTTGTGGCTTGTTAACCCTTGTTTGGTGTATAGTAAGATCGAGTCCCCGGAGGTAGTCAGCTGTACCGACCATTCAAGGATCGGAGGGATAGATAGGGTACTGTATACAGGGACCAACATCTTGTTATCAGGGGCGATCTGTTACATTTATTTATTTATTTTATTTGGCCCCATACACCATAGTAAAGAATTTGGTCAGCAATGTCATTGCTGGTGCAGTAGGCTCTATTATGATATATATGTATCCTTTATTGACATATGGACTTGAAGAACACAGGCCTCCATCGTTTCATTAAGTAAATTTTCCCAGCAAGGTGTTTTCTAAGACTAATTTCTATCACCCGTACTTAGCCTCCTGTGCTTTTGAATGTTTAATATGACTGCTCTGTAATTTGTCAGCGGTGTGTGTATATATATATATAGTAATATATTTATAGGATATATTTATAGGATGTATGTATTAAGTGTGTGGGTTTCTCTCCATATGTATTCAGTCCTGTGCTGGTAGACATAACTGCTACTCTGCATATATGTATGCATATTTTTCTCTATTCGGTTTATGTGTAGCTAGGCACATTTGCCACTGTTCAATTTCCCTAAGAACCATTTGTTCTTATCTATCCCCCCCCCCCGGTCTGACCACTGAGTTTACAAATTTTATTGCACCCCAAACCCCTCTGATCTTATGTGTACTTTTTTTCTCAGCAAACAATCTTTCATCGCTTCCTCACCCATCAGACCCAGGCAGCAACTCATTCTGGCTTCTCCTGGACTTTGTTCCCACCCACCCCATGGTTTTCATTTAATTTAGACCCTCCTATCTCACTCCATATGCAGCTGCACTCAATTCCCTCATTAAACCCCTGCTTCCTCTACTCTCCCACACTTACGCTCGCCCACCTTTCTCTATAATGTATATCCCACTATTGCTTCTCTTTTCTCTCTCGTCCCTTCTCTCCAAAGTTACCCTCTCCCTCTATACACCTTTCCAATTGCCCCAGGATGGAAATCAAGTCCCAATCCACCCCAACCTGCTTGGTTCTTGTAACCTGTCAGCTGAGTGCTGGTGGAGAGTGCTAAAGTCCAGCCCTCCTACCCCCACACAGAGATGTAAACCTGTGCAATTACATTATTACCAAAAGAAAACTCTGTCCAAATTTCTATTCATTCTGCTACTTTCCCTGGCAAACGATGTGGAATCTAACCCTGGTCCTATAGCTGATACAACCTTTAGTCTCCCCACTAAAAAAGGCCTCTCCTTTGTGCACTGCAACATCCGCAGCTTACTCCCTAAAATGGATGAGCTTCAAGCTTGGTGTTGCTATTACAGACCCAAAGTCATTGTGCTCACAGAATCATGGTTAACCCAAAGTACCAGACTCTGTCATATCAATACAGGGGTATTCATGTTATAGAAAGGACAGAGCAAGGAGAGGAGGAGGTATAGCTATTTATGTTGATGAGTCCAAATAAGTTCACCCCCTTACAGAATTCTAGCTCCCCTGCCACCTTTGATTTATTCTCCGGGATAATTGAGATCCCATTCAGTAAATCAATCATTGTTGCTGGATTTTATCGCCCACCAAGCTCTCCAGTGCACTCCCTCTCTGGCATAGCTGAAATCCTTCATAACTTACTGGAACAAAACCAAAAAAGTGAACTGCTGGTCCTCGGCGATTTCAATATTGATTGGCTGAATCCTAAAGCTAATAAACACTGCTCACTGTTTAATGCCTTGCAGCTAACTCAATTAATCTCCTCCCCCACTCGCATTAATATGAACAGCCCTAACCATACCCTGCTGGACTGGATTCTCTCTTCATGTCCCGATAGAATACAAGAGGCAGGCTTTCTCGCTAATAGCTTCAGTGACCACTGTCTAGTGTACTGTGTGCGCAAAATAAAAGCCACAAAATCTCCTCCAAAGATAATAATCACCAGGTCTTTCAAGAAATGTATTCTTGAATCCTTCCTAAGTGATCTCAAACAGCTCCCATGGTACAGACTAAACCTTATCCCAGACTTGGACTGTGCAATTGAATTCTTTCAGTCCGAGCTCCTGCAAGTCTGGAATGCCCATGCCCCGCTGCGTAAAGTGCGAGTAAAAGGGGCTCATCTCCCCTGGGTCACAGCTGATCTTACACAAATGTACCAGATTAGAGATTCACTGTGGTCAAATTTCAAGAGTACTGGTTCCATGAATGATCACTGTGAATACCGACAATGCCGGAATGCATGTACAAAACAAACAAAAATGGCTAAAGCCCAATACTTCAATGAAAATCTAAACAATAACCTATCAAACCACTAGAAATTTTTGGAGAATCATAAGTAACATACAAGCACCCCCAGTCCACTCCCAGTTGGCTGCTATCAAAGTAAACAACCAAACCCTGCAACACCATCTAGATGTTGCAAATGCCTTTAATAATTATTTTGTTGGGTGTGCCACCACCCTAACTGCTAAACTAGCAAATGACACACCTACAGAAAGACCACACACAGATCAGGCCCCTCCAACCGTGCAGGGACCCCACATCGCAGATAAATTCAACTTTAGACCAGTGCCTTTCAGTGTAGTTACTAAACTACTCCGTAATAAAAAAATGAAATACCAATCTGGACCTGATCAAATCCCAGCAATGCTGCTGAAAATCAGTGCCCCAGCAATTGGAAAACCTGTCGCAACACTCATCAATGAATCACTGGCAACTGGATACATACCCAAACTATGGAAGACTGCAAGTACCTATCCATAAAAGTGGTGACAGTACTTTGGTATCCAACTACCATCCAATCTCATTGCTCCCCGTTATGTCAAAAATTTTGGAAAAATGCGTGTACACACAATTATGTGATTATTATCAATCTTCAAACTATTAAACCCCAGATCAATCCGACTTTCGTCCAAATCACTCAACTACAACTGCCCTTTTAAAAGTTTGCAATGATACCCAAGCTGGCATGTAACAAGGAGACCTAACTGGAGCCATCTTTCTTGATTTTGCCAAGGCCTTTGACACAGTAGATCATGGCATCTTATTACAAAAACTTAAAAACTCTGGTATTGGTGATCACACGCTAACCTGGTTTGAATCATATGTATCCAACCGATCGCAACATGTGTCCATCTCTGGCAACTCCTCCCTCCCCCTCCCAGTCACGTGCGGTGTACCCCAAGGCTCAATACTCGGCCCCCTGCTATTCACATTATTCATAAATGATATGCTCAACGTCTGCAAAGCCTCAACTGTACACATGTATGCAGATGACACCGTAATCTATGCCAGCAAACCAGATCTCCCACAGCTGGAGGCTGTGCTGCAAGAACAATTCACAGAGGTAGAAAAGTGGATCACAGATAACAAACTTTTTCTAAATACTGACAAAACTGTAACAATGCTCTTTGGAACAGCACCTAAACTACATAAACTGCAAAATCCCCATCTACATGTCAAGACAAAATCAAATGGCACGCTGACCACAGTCACTTCTCTCAAATATCTAGGTATGTGGTTAGACCCAAATCTATCCTTTGGCCCCCACATAGAAAAACTCTCATCCAAACTTTACCCCAAACTAGGTGCCCTGTACAGAAACAAATCCTGCCTGAGCCCCGCGGTAAGAAAGCAGATGGTACAACAAATGCTGATGCCCGCTATTGAATACGGAGATGTAGTGTATGCAGTGGCCCCACAAACACACCTTCAGAAACTTACTACATTGTATATCTCATTCTGCCGCTTTGTGCTACAATGTAACTACATGACCCACCATTGTGACATGTTAAAAGAACTAAACTGGCCATCGCTGGAATCTAGACGCATCCTTCACCTTTCCAACCTGGTGTTTAAGAGCTTCTCTGGGAAGCTGCCACCCTACCTGAATAGTCTGCTTCCCCTAGCAGTTCCCTCATCCTATAACCTCCAATCCAGGACCAGCACCTTACTTGCAATACCACAATACAAAATGAAAGTGGCTCGATCCTCATCTTCCTACAGAGCACCGCATTTATGGAATAACCTTCCAGACACCATCAAATCTTCCCCCAGTCTTAAGTCACTCAAGAGATCCTTACTAGCATACCTCGGTACAGAATGCACCTGTAAACATGTAACATAGTAACTATATTACTTACATATTTATTTTCCGTGTTAATCTGTATATTTGTGTTTTGTCTTTAATATCTTGCATTAATTACTTTGTATTTCTGTAATAACTGTAAAATTTCAATGCTCTTGAACCCAGGACATACTTGAAAACGAGAGAAATCTCAATGTATCCTTCCTGGTAAAATCCTTTATAAAGAAATAAATAAATAAAATAAATAAATATCCTATTTCTAATATATTGGCTAATTTTAAACGTTTTATGCTGGGGGTCATTCATCATATGTAAGCGGTTGATTATTAGGTTGACTGTGTGGACCATGTTTAAAGGGTACATGGATAAGTCTTGGCCTGAATGTATTATGAATATGCTGCAGCAGGGAAATTGTCACTCACCTGGCCTTCCTTTTGAATCTATTAAATGCATAATAATGATTTTACATGGTGTTGGGTGACATTTATCATAAAAATAACATATATGTGCATATAATCATGTATAATACGGTCACCTTGGAGGATTTTAATAATGCAGGTGTCTGAGGGCTATTCGCTGGACGTGTTCATACTTACACAAGCTTGTGAGGGCAGAGGATAAGTATGGCCAAGCACTCTGCATTGGAAATAAACAGTTCTATCCGGTACTCAACCGCATTAGCGTTTCCCTAGCGTGCGCTAAACGACCTTGTACACGGATTATAAGGCGCTACCTTTTAGCGACTCACGATAGATTTTTACCGTTAGCGATGGTGTTTTAGTTTACACCAGGTGATAGTGCCCGATGTCTTTAAACATATCCCACATATCTTGACTTGGACGTGTCAAAGTGAATATACTGCCACCCCTGCTCTATCTCTGTCAGGCACTACCGATCACCTTTCCCAGATCATTTTCTGCCTCCTTGAGAACGTTGCTGATAGTTTCCTACTTCTCCAGACATACCCTATGACAAAAGTTCAGACAACTAGCACTGCCCAAATTGCGAGGTGGACTGGCCCTGCCCCATTTCTCCATCTAAAATATAATATGCCATCAGACATGTACTGTCCACAGGAACTACAGGGAGATTCCCGATGGGCCGATGGCTCTGTGGGCCAGTGTGAGTGCTGGTTCACCGCCTGGCTTACACTGTTTGTAATGGGTGAGGGGAGAACTTCCTCACCGACTTTAAAACAGACACAGTCTGCCACAGTCTCATATTGGGGCCACCGTGCCGGTGAGACCCACTGCACATCCGTCTCACCTTAAGACATAGTGCGCACTCAACCTCAGTGCCGTGGCGTTGCTTTACCCAATCGCTGTGCAGCAACTTTGGTACCGGCTGGGTGGAGTAGAGTTAACATCACTGCTCTGCATGGAGAGAGCCTGTGGAGACATGGGTTCGATCCCAGCAAGAGTTCCTCTCCAGTAGGTGTTCTTGGGCAAGACACCTAACGGTACATACTAGCCACCCAGGACATACTTGAAAATGAGAGAAATCTCAATGTATCCTTCCTGGTAAAATCCTTTCTCAAAAAAAAAATTAAAAAAATTCTGTACAGCAGTTGGTTGAGCGATCCGGTTGGCTTTATATACCATTTTTGTGTGTGTTTGCATAATAAAAGTGGGCTGATCTGGATGAAGCCCATTGCTGACTTTTTGACCCTGTCCAGCCCTGTATGCTATCTCTTTAGAGTGGCAGAATGGACGAAACAAGACGTGACTAAAATTTGGAAGAATGAAAAACAGGTGGGTTTTCCACTGGATATGGCAGCACTCCTATGGTTACCACAACAGCAATGAAATTGGTAGATGATCTACCATTCGTTAAAAAGACCCTGCAGCTCTGGTACCAACAGGCAATGAAATTTGGGTTACCTTCTTTCCCTTCACCACTTTCGTCTCTGACAAATCAGATTTTCCCCCAGGCTTGGACCCGGCAGTCTTCCAGAACCTATTTAGAGACGTGTCCTATTGATATCAAATATAGTGTCTCCGACTGGTTTGATTCCCCTGACATCCTTGCTAAAAGATGCACAGATGACCTTCATGCATAGATTCAGATACAAACAATTACAGGCTTACATAACACACATATTTCCTCCACAACATCAACTAACAAGACGCTGCGCCACCGTCTAAACCATATGTATTGACCCCAAGCCACAGGTCCATGGTATTTCCCTCCTATATGACTCCAACACCAAACTCACACTTTCTACCAAGGATTCATGGGCAAATAGAAAATGTGGGTAGATAGAACATTAACTGATCAACAATGGGTAAAAAAATTGTGAGGACTCATCACTGTTCCATACCAGCAAAACATAGGGTATGGCCCCTAAATTACCTACTCATTGTATAAACCTCCTTACGTCTCTAAACTATCTAGCCTCAAACAAATGGGCTATATTGGAGATGTGGCAGTGACATATACCTTTTTCGTATATGATAGGACTGCCGTTTGATTCAACCTTAGTGGGCCAAGAGTCATGCTGCTCTCACTAACCTGACAGGCCTCCCTCACGAATATCACACCACCGCCATGCTCTTGCACAATACACCAATTTCCACAATGAGCTACAAGAAGTCAATCACCATACTCTTCTTTAACATCCTTTAATGTGGCTAAACATTTTGCTCCACTGTACTGGAAACGGGTAATAAGCCCCTCCCCCATCACCGAATGTTTTTCTAAGATGGTAGACTATTATGCCACACGACAATTGATTAGACTTGTGCACCGATTTTTTTTTCGGCTCGGTTCGTTCGGATTTTGTAAATTTTCGTTTTGGCTCGTTTCGGCCGATTTCCGTTTCAGTTTGGTTCGTTTCAGTTCGTTTTTCGTATCGAATTTTTTTTCGTGATTTCAGAAATTTTCGTGTTTTTCAGAACATCTGTTCTCCTCGTTTCAAAGTGTCTATTCGTTTTGACGTAAACTAATGGTTTTTCGGATCCGATATTTCTGTCGATACGATAATTCTGCCGATATGATAATTCTGCCATTTAGATTTCTCATGTTTTACAAGAAGGATACATTGAGATTTCCCATGTTTTACAAGAAGGATACATTGAGATTTCTTATGTTTTACAAGAAGGATACATTGAGATTTCTCATGTTTTACAAGAAGGATACATTGAGATTTCTCTGGTTTCCCGAGAAAGATATATTGAGATTTCTCATGTTTTACAAGAAGGATACATTGAGATTTCTCTGGTTTTACAAGAAGGATACATTGAGATTTCTCATGTTTTACAAGAAGGATACATTGAGATTTCCCATGTTTTACAAGAAGGATACATTGAGATTTCTCATGTTTTACAAGAAGGATACATTGAGATTTCTATGGTTTCCCGGGAAAGATATATTGAGATTTCTCATGTTTTACAAGAAGGATACATTGAGATTTCTCATGTTTTACAAGAAGGATACATTGAGATTTCTCTGGTTTTACAAGAAGGATACATTGAGATTTCTTATGTTTTACAAGAAGGATACATTGAGATTTCTCATATTTTACAAGAAGGATACATTGAGATTTCCCATGTTTTACAAGAAGGATAGATTGAGATTTCCCATGTTTTACAAGAAGGATACATTGAGATTTCCCATGTTTTACAAGAAGGATACATTGAGATTTCTCATGTTTTACAAGAAGGATACATTGAGATTTCTCTGGTTTCCCGGGAAGGATACATTGAGATTTCTCTGGTTTTCCAGGAAGGATACATTGAGATGGGAATGATATAGAATTACAGAATCAGCGATATAACCGAAAAATACGATGTCCGAAATTACTGAAATGGAACCAAAATCAGGAATGGAGCCGAAATCACGAATGGAACGAAAATGAATTTTGATTTTGCACTTTTCTAGTCCATTCGAAAATTCCAAAAAGTTTTCGTTTCGGCTCGGAAATTTGTTCGGATCTGCCGTTTTCGGATCTGAAAATTTTCGGAAAATTGGCCGAATCCGAATGCACGAATCCGGAAATTTCGTGAAAATTCCAAAATTCCGAAACCCGAAACGCACATCCCTACAATTGATATCTTTCTGCTGAAGATCTGGCCATATATGGGATCATACTATATGGGATAGACAGAATATCAGGCTTTACTACAGGATTGACCTGGCATCCCCCTGCCCCATTTTTCTCCTTTTACTTCTTTCTTTTTCACCTTTTCTTTTGTAGTATCTAGGTTGTAGGAGGAGATAAAGCATGATCATCCCTATACAATTGATTGATTACACTCTGTAGGCCATTGTTTAGGTCCCTTGTCTCCCCTGTTCAGCTTACAAGAACAAATGCTGCAGGGACAGATTCTATTTTTCAGCCACTAGCCATCTTCATCGATTAATTTTTTCAGCCATTGGTCCCTAAGACTAGGTCCTTCATTAAGGACACTAAAGATTTCCTTTTGAAAATGCAAGATTTGTCTTTACCCCAGGGATCTATTTTTGCCACTCCTGACTTTAATAGCCTGTATACATCGATTACACACGATGAAAGCCTTGCGTCCATCAGGCAACATCTTTCACTTTCTGTGTCTCCGGTTAAACTAATAGACTTCATTTTGGTCCTACTAGAGATTGTTCTGAAGAATTATTTCAGATATGGCAACATCTTTCATGAACAAATCAGGGGTACAGTCATGGGCGCCAATATGGCACCAGCATATGCTAATCTGTATATGTCATCCTTTGAAGACCTGCTCATTTGGACCAACAATATTTTCCTTGAAAAGATTTTCTGCTGGTTCTGGTACATTGATGACTGTTTTTTGATATGGCAAGGAAGCCAACAAGAACTGGTTAATTTCAATACTTACCTAAATTCAAAACTCCAATATTACATAAACTATGGAATCAGATGTGCATACAGTACATGTTCTGGTCTATAAAGACCATGATAAGATCGCCACTGATCTATACACGAAACCAAAAGATGCTAACAGCCTTCTTGATTTTTCTAGTTATCAGTATCACCCGGTGGGGCAGAAGACCTCTATACCCTATAGCCAGATGCTACGGGTTAAACGTATCATCAGTGATGAGACCAAACTTGATTCCAGACTTCAGGTTCTCAAGTCAAAATTTCAGGAGAAGGGATACAGTAGACGGATCCTGAATCAAGCCCAATCAAAGGCCTCATTGGTTACCAGGGAAGAACTCTTACGAGATATCCCTAGGAGAAAGCTTGACAGAATCCCTTTTGTAAGTACATACTCCCCTTTAACAAGAGACATTAAGAAGGTTATATGTTCCAATTGGCGCATCTTGCAGAGTGATAAAGATGTTGGGTATTTATTTTCAAATCTCCTGATGTTTGCCATGCGAAGAAATCAAAATATTCGTGACTTTGTGGTTAGAGCGAACGCACGCCCTGTGGCTAGACAGACCTTTCTCTCTACCCCAGTACATGGTACTTATTCCTGTTTGCAATGGTATCATCAAGGGTGATACATGTACACATCCAAGAACTGGTGCAAGTATTAAATTACAGGGTTTTTTCACTTGCCAGTCCGATTTTGTTGTTTATTTACTAAATGCACATGTGGCTTGGGCTATGTCCAAAAAATCAACTAGACCCTTTAAGGATAGGATCTCCAAACACAAGACATCCATTCGCAACCCTGCTTCTGAAATGAGGCACAATGTGACCCAGCTACGTTATCAAATATTAGGTTGTTCACTCCTCTCTTCAGAGGAGGAATTCTGAGAGATTGCTGTTACAAAGGGAAGTGAAATGGATGTACGTACTAGATACAGTAGCCCCTCATGGTCTCAATGAGAAGCTCGAGTGGCACTGGTTTTGTATAGGTTCATTCCTTAAGGCATCTGCAATTCGAGGTGACCTGCCACTATTACCTTTTCCAGGTTTCTTAATCACCATTGTTTATACTTTTTAGTATATGCGTGCTGTGTGGATTATGTTCGCTGCGTGTTAGCACTATATGAATTGATATCCTATGATCTTTAGAAATATGCCTTACATAGTGCAGTTTATATGCACCATGCGATTTTTTTTTATATTTGTTGTCCCCTTTTTTCTCCTTTTCTTTATGGTTTTTCCTTTCACTGTCTGATTTCACTTTGGGGGTTTCACTACTATAGGTTTTCTATTTCAGATGCTGTTTACAGCTTTTTCGGTCACCTTGGACACCATTGTTGCTGTTGGGCGAGCGCACGGACTTCCGGTCCACCCCTCTCCTTGTTTTGGGGAGGTTTTCTGATAAGGACCTGGCATTGTTCGTATGCTGTTCCCTTTGCCGGATTGTGTGTCTTCTGCGCTTGCGTGCTCGGAGCTTCCCGTGGTCCTCCAGGTGCGCATGTGCGGCGGACCCCCTCTCTGCCATCTTGGTACGCCAGTCGGCGTTATGTACATTTGCAGGTTGGGAACACTCTGGGAGTAGTTCATATATCCCGGACGTTGTTAGTAAGTAATATATTGATTATTGTTTCCATGTGTGTGCTGAACCGTCGGATTCGCTATATCCTTGACACCATACGTATATAAGGAGGTTTGTTCTATGTATTTCTTCAAGGCACTTTACACTGAGGTAGGGGCTGTGTCCCCCTGAAACGTTTGTTTTGTGTTTTCTTTTTCTTTGAAATAAATGTGGTAGCACAAGTGCACCATTCTAGCAGCGCTGGAGGTACCTGTTTTCTTTTTTCTGTTATACAATAACAAATGCGTGGGTTAATTTGAAATAGACTGCAGCTGTAAGGCCACCACCTTGGTAACAGACATGATACAGCACTCATATGTACTTGTAAAAGTGAATTTATCGTCAGGAAACATATTATACTACTGCTTCCTTTCACCCGCTCCACTTTTACATTTCCACTGAAGAAGTCAGAACCTTATCCATACACACACAGCTTTGTAAAAAATTGTGAAATGAGAGCAGCTAGTTACTATCACTGGTATCAGCTGAGGCAGCAGTTCTTTTGACATTCATCGAGGACCATACTATCCTTCAAATGGAAAGACTGGTACTGTGGGCAGGGCAGCCATCAGAAATGATGGGGCCCCTTTCTAAACCTCATGATGGGGCCCCCCAGGGCCCCCCCTCAACCTCTAACAGCTTTTCTCCCCCTTCAAAAAAAAAGGACATAACATAGCACCACAGCAATAAAACTCCCAGTAATGTGCAGTGTGTATTAGCTTATCACAGTATCCACAGCAATAAAACTCACAGTAATGAGCGGTGTGTCTGAACATATCACAGAATCCACAGCAATAAATCTCACAGAAACGGGCTGTGTATGATGGCCTTTGGGTCTGGGTCTGGGCCTGGGCCCTGGGTCTGGTCCCTGGGACTGGGCCTTGGGGTCTGGTCCCTGAGGTCTGGGCCCTGAGGTCTGGTCCCTGGGGTCTAGCCTGGGCCCTGGTCTCTGGGTCTGGTACCTGGGCCTTGGGGTCTGGGTCCTAGGGTCTGGGCCCTGGGTCTAGGCCTTGGGGTCTGGGCCCTAGGGTCTGGGTCTGGGCCTTGGGGTCTGGGCCCTGGGTCTGGGCCCTGGGTATGGGGTCTGGGCACTGGGTCTGTATTTGGGCTTTGGGGTCTGGGCCTTGGGGTCTGGGCCCTGGGATTGGCCTAGGGGTCTGGGCCCAGGGTCTGGGCCCTGGGTTTGGGCCTAGGGGTCTGGGCCCTGGGTTTGGGCCTAGGGGTCTGGGCCCTGGGTTTGGGCCTAGGGGTCTGGGCCCTGAGTCTTAGGGTCTGGGCCCTAGGGTCTGGGCCCTGGGTTTGGGCCTTGTGTCTGGGCCTTAGGGTCTGGGCCCTGGGTTTGGGCCTAGGGGGTCTGGGCCAGGGTCTGGGCCTTGGGTCTTGGCCCTGGGTCTGGGCCTTGGGTCCTGGGTTTGGGCCTAGGGGTCTGGGCCCTGGGTTTGGGCCTAGGGGGTCTGGGCCCAGGGTCTGGGCCCTGGGCCCTAGTGTCTGGGGTCTGGGCCTTGGGTCTGGGTCCTGGGCCTTGGGGTCTGGGCCCTGGGTTTGGGCTTAGGGGTCTGGGCCCTAGGATCTGGGCCCTGGGGTCTGGGTCCTGGGCCTTGGGGTCTGGGCCATGGGTTTGGGCCTAGGGGTCTGGGCCCTGGGTCTGGGCCCTAGGGTCTGGGCCCTGGGTCTGGGCCTTGGGGTCTGGGCCCTGGGTCTGGGCCTTGGGGTCTGGGCCCTGGGTCTGGGCCTAGAGGTCTGGGTCCTGGGTCTGGGCCCTGGGTCTGAGCCTAGAGGTCTGGGCCTAGGGGTCTGGGCCTTGGGGTCTGGGTCCTGGGCCTTGGGGTCTGGGCCCTGGGTTTGGGCCTAGGGGGTCTGGGCCCAGGGTCTGGGCCTTGGGGTCTGGGCCTTGGGTCCTGGGTTTGGGCCTAGGGGTCTGGGCCCTGGGTCTTAGGGTCTGGGCCCTGGGTTTGGGCCTAGGGGGTCTGGGCCCAGGGTCTGGGCCCTGGGCCCTAGTGTCTGGGCCCTGGGTCTGGGCCTTGGGTCCTGGGCCTTGGGGTCTGGGCCCTGGGTTTGGGCTTAGGGGTCTGGGCCCTGGGTCTGGGCCCTAGGATCTGGGCCCTGGGGTCTGGGTCCTGGGCCTTGGGGTCTGGGCCATGGGTTTGGGCCTAGGGGTCTGGGCCCTGGGTCTGGGCCTAGGGGTCTGGGCCCTGGGTCTGGGCCTTTGCCCTGGGTCTGGGCCATAGGGTCTGGGCCCTGGGTTTGGGTCTTGGGGTCTGGGCCCTGGGCATTTGCCCTGGGTCTGGGCCCTGGGCCTAGGGGTCTGGGGTCTGGACCCTGGGCCCTAGGGTCTGGGCCCTAGGGTCTGGGCCCTGGGTCTGGGCCTTGGGGTCTGGGCCCTGGGTCTGGGCCTTGGGGTCTGGGCCCTGGGGTCTGGGCCCTGGGTCTGGGCCTAGAGGTCTGGGTCCTGGGTCTGGGCCCTGGGTCTGAGCCTAGAGGTCTGGGCCTAGGGGGTCTGGCCTTGGGGTCTGGGTCCTGGGCCTTGGGGTCTGGGCCCTGGGTCTGGGCCTTGGGGTCTGGGCCTTGGTCCTGGTTTGGGCCTAGGGGTCTGGGCCCTGGGTCTTAGGGTCTGGGCCCTAAGGTCTGAGCCCTGGGTTTGGGCTTGGGTCTGGGCCTTAGGGTCTGGCCCTGGGTTTGGGCCTAGGGGGTCTGGGCCCAGGGTCTGGGCCTTGGTCTGGGCCTTGGGTCTTGGGTCTGGGCCCTGGGTCTGGGCCTTGGGTCCTGGGTTTGGGCCTAGGGGGTCTGGGCCCTGGGCCCTAGTGTCTGGGCCCTGGGTCTGGGCCTTGGATCTGGGTCCTGGGCCTTGGGGTCTGGGCCCTGGGTTTGGGCTTAGGGGTCTGGGGTCTGGACCCTGGGTTTGGGCCTAGGGGGTCTGGGCCCTGGGCCCTAGTGTCTGGGCCCTGGGTCTGGGCCTTGGGTCTGGGTCCTGGGCCTTGGGGTCTGGGTTTGGGCTTAGGGGTCTGGGCCCTGGGTCTGGGCCTTGGGGTCTGGGCCCTGGGTTTGGGTCTAGGGGGTCTGGGCCCTGGTTTGGGCCTAGGGGTCTGGGCCCTGGGGTCTGGCCCTAGGGTCTGGGTCCTGGGCCCTAGGGTCTCGGTCCTGGGCCTTGGGTCTGGGCCATGGGTTTGGGCCTAGGGGTCTGGGCCCTGGGTCTGGGCCCTGGGTCTGGGCCTTGGGGTCTGGGCCCTGGGTCTGAGCCTAGGGGTCTGGGCCTAGGGGTCTGGGCCCTGGGTCTGTGCCTAGGGGTCTGGGCCCTGGGTCTGGGCCCTGGGTTTGGGCCTAGGGGGTCTGGGCCCTGGGCCCTAGTGTCTGGGCCCTGGGTCTGGGCCTTGGGTCTGGGTCCTGGCCTTGGGGTCTGGGCCCTGGGTTGGGCTTAGGGGTCTGGGCCCTGGTTTGGGCCTAGGGGGTCTGGGCCCTGGGCCTAGTGTCTGGGCCCTGGGTCTGGGCCTTGGTCTGGGTCCTGGGCCTTGGGGTCTGGGTTGGGCTTAGGGGTCTGGGCCCTGGGTCTGGGCCTTGGGTCTGGGTCCTGGGCCTTGGGGTCTGGGTTTGTCTGGGCCCTGGGTTTGGGCCTAGGGGTCTGGGCCCTGGGTCTGGGCCCTGGGGTCTGGGTCCTGGGCCCTAGGGTCTGGGTCCAGGGCCTTGGGGTCTGGGCCATGGGTTTGGGCCTAGGGGTCTGGGCCCTGGGTCTGGGCCCTGGGTCTGGGCCTTGGGGTCTGGGCCCTGGGTCTGAGCCTAGGGGTCTGTGCCTAGGGGTCTGGGCCTTGGGGTCTGGGTCCTGGGCCCTGGGTTTGGGCCTAGGGGTCTGGGCCCTGGGTCTTGGCCCTGGGTCTTAGGGTCTGGGCCCTGGCTCACCACTTGCTGTCTTCTATCTTCTTTTCTTCTGTCTTCAGCTCTTCTTTTCTTCACCTTTTCTTTAATTTTCTTCTCTTCTTTTCTTCTGTCTTCTTCCTGGTCCTCCAGCTCCGGCGCGCAGCTTCACTGAGTGGAGGGGCGGAGCCAAAGCAACGTGCTTGGGAGGCCCCTCACACGCTGCTTGGCCCCGCCCAGCCAGGAAGTGAAGCTGCCAGGAGCCGGAGGAGACACAGTGTCTCAGTCTCCTCCGGCTCCTGCAGCAGCAGCAGGGACACAGCTCCGGATTCGGACTCATCGAGTCCGATACCGGAGCTGTTAAAGGGCGACGCCGCTGCCGTCGGGGCCCGGGATCCCCCCCAGGCCCTAGCGGCCCGGGCCCCCACCGGGCCCGGGCCCCTTACGGCAGTATTGGGCGTAATGCCCTGATGGCGGCCCTGACTGTGGGTAAAATTAGAAGTACTTCCCTGGTCGGTCGAATCATAGCAGATATTTACCATTGGGCTGTTGAAATTGGGTAGGATAGCTTAAAAATGTAATCCTTATTTATATATACCACATCATGGGCCTACATAGTTGGCCCTACTGTTAGCGTTAGGGTGAGTATGTGTTTCAAAGTTACATAGGCTGAAATAAGACGTGTGTCCATCGGGTTCAGTCTTTCACACATCACCTACTGCTGTTTATCCAATAGAAAGCCAAAAAACCCAGTCTGAAGCGCTCACCAATATGCAACATACTGGGAAAAAAATCCTTCTTGACCCCAAAATGGCAGTCAGATTTTTCCCTGGATCAAGCAGCTTTTACCCACATATTAAATATTATAACCCTCAATATTATGTTTTTGCAGGAAGTAATCCAGTCGTTTTTTAAAAGTATGTACAATCTCTGATACAACCAACTCAACCAGCCGAGAATTCCACAGCTTTATTGTTCTCACCGTAAAATAACCCCTCTTATGCTTTTGGCTGAATTTCCTTTCATCCATTCTAAATGGGTGACTTTGTGTCCTGTGTATAGTCCTATTAATGAATAGGTTTCCAGCCAATGGTTTATATTGGCCCTGTATATATTTATATAAAGTTTTCAGATCCCCTCTAAGGCACTGTTTCTCTAAACTAAACAGGTTTAAGCTTATTAGCCTTTCCTCATAACTTAAACCTTCCATTCCCCTTATTAATTTAGTTGCCTGTCTCTGCACTTTTCCTAATGCCATAATATTCTTTACCTTTTTTTTGTATTCAAAAGCCTTTATTGAAGCGTGAAACATATAGGTGAATAACAATCAATTGTAGGTAAGAAAACAGCGCGAGATTCAGACAAGAACATATAATACAGTCCAGTATCTGTTCCATATAGTGAGATCTAAGTGACAATGAGATACTGGCACATGGGTATATCATATGAGTAAACAAGTGATAGCTCATTATTATTCTGAGCAAAAGCGAGCTTTTGATGTAGGTAATCAAGTAGGCGAAGTATCAGAGAAAAGCAGGTAGGTTAAAGAAGAGAAAGAGCAGCATAGAGGTGGGGGGAAAGAGAGAGAGGAAAAGAGAGAAAAAGAAAAAAAAGGGGGTGTGAGGCAGGGAAGGGGGGGGGGAAGACCTGCGGGTGAGAAAGACATCCCTCCACAGTGAGGCACGAGACAAAAATTCCACGCCTCATCCCCTTCCCCCATTGTTATAGTTAGTGTCCGTGGTCTTCAGAGGCGTCAGGATCTAAATCTCCCAACAATCCCTCCCCATGATGTCTGTAAGAGTCCAGTCCGTGTCCTAATGTATTCTCCGGCGGAATGCGGCCGAAGTGCGAAACCCGTCCCAATAGAACCACTTCAACAAATATTCCGGAGTTTGCCTCTCTGACTGTTGAGCCACCAGGACCTCAACTGTTCTCAGAGATGCTATAGTCTCCGCCCATTCCACAAATAAAGGGATCTCCAGAGATCGCCAATGAGCGGCATAAGGCGTCTAGCAGACAGAATAAGGAGGAGGGCAACAGAGTTACGCAATGCTCGTTGCGCACCTGGTAAATGCAGAAGATATACCTCTGGTGTAAAAGGCAGGTTTAAACCTGTGACTTCCGCCACCACCTCTGCCACCAAGGTGAAATCTTTTCACAAGATCACCATATGTGCAGGTACGTGCCGGTCTGCAGACCGCAGCGCCAGCAAATCGAGTTGCAAGAAAGCGAGAAGTGTGCTGTTTGGTGAGGAGTGTAGTACCAGAATGTTAGTAGTTTATAAGAGGTCTCGATCACCTTAAATGCCCGTGAGCCATACAGAGTCAGGTAAAAAGTCTTAGACCACACTTCAGGCACAAAATCAAGTTCCAGCAACGTCTCCCAATGACCGCACAAAGGTCATGTTTCTGGAGTAGAGCATAGATGGTAGAAATGCTCCTAGAGAGCAGAAATGCCAATCTTCAAAAATCTTCAAAGGGCGTGAATTGGCGCAGGGGGCGGAAACCTCTCGGGAGAGAGTTTACAAAAGGTCGTAGCCTATAGAGGGCAAAACTCTCTCCAAAGGACAAGAGGTCAGTGGTATCAGAGGTCCAGGTATACTGACGACATCGTCTTGAAGTACCTGTAACAAAAACAGTCTAGACCCTTCCGTAAATCTGAGGTGTAAGCCCGGTTGAAAATTTGGGTTCTGTTGGAGAGGCAGAAGTGGTGATAGGGAGGGAGAGGGGCCAAATAGACCCCTGATCCTCCACCACACCAGAAGGGTGTCCCTGTACAAACCAGAGGTAGGTAGTTTGGTCTCAAAAGCTGTGGAGGTAACCAAGGTGCAATCCACAATGGCCTGCGCGCTTGTTGTTCTTCAAGATCCAACCAGAGTTTGTCTGAGTCAGCAAGCATCCAGTCCAGAAGTCGTGTCAATTGCGCTGCATAAAAATATAACTTTGCATCCGGTAAAGCTAAACCTCCTTCGAGTCATGGGCGACGAAGAAGGTGAATCCTGACCCTCAGGCGACCCTTAGGCCAGATGAAGGACAGGAAAATAGAGTCAAGTTCTCGAAAGAATGAACTCGGCAGTGACAAGGACAGTGCCTGAAGTACGTAACGAAGGTGGGGCATCATATTAATTTAAGAACGCTGACTCTGCCCATCCATGATCGGGGGAGGTGAGTCCAAGAGGACAGGTCCGATCGGAATTCCCGTATCAGCTGTCTGTAGTTATGCCCATACATGCCTTCTAGAGTATGTGAGATCCATATACCTAAATACTTAAAGAAAGTGAGATCGAGCATGGGAAACATCCGGTGGAGTCATGTGAAGGCCCAGCATGCTAGATTTACGAGAGAACAGATGATGCCACACATAAAAATGAAAGAAGAAAAACAGATAAAATATGTATGAAACTCTAAGGTGGTATGCTATAAATGTACTAGATTGTCCCTTAAGGATCCTTAGAATGGTCCTTCTATTTATCCCTGTAAAAATATCAGGAAAGGCAGACAGAAAAGCATACAGTGTCACCAAGTAAGAATCAGGACGGCTGGCAATGTTACCTTGATTGAAGGTCAGGGAAGGTGGTGAAAACTGTATAAGCCACAGGTAGCTATCCAGACTGAGGATAGTGGGCTATGTAGTTGAAAACCCACTTGTGCAGCGACCAGGGAGTCTTGAACAAGGAAATTGGATACAGCGCAGGTGGAGATCGCAGAAAGTCCCAGGCAATGAAGGAGGGTATATGGTGATATATCCAGGAACAGCAGGGCAGAGCAATGGCAGGAATCAGGATGAAGACTGAACTGAGATGATGGGTACCAGAGACACTTGAGACACTGGAAGGCACTGGATACACTGGGAAACACAGTACAGCAACAGGATGCACTGGTTCAGATAGCAGGTACGCACACGGCCAAGTGACTTCAGTCAGAGACCTCAATGCAGAACCCTTGCTTGCTGGGTTTCTCTGCTGTTTAAGGAGGCTTGATAGCAGATGGGCCTCAGCTGTAACTCCAAGGCTGGACAGGAAGACCCAGGCTGGATCTCCAGGAGCCTGGACATGGCACTGAGCGTAGGTAAAACCCGGATGGGAACCCAATGTAAAAGTGTTTCAGGGCAAGAGCTGTTGCCAGGCTGTGCAATACAGGCATATCAGCAGACTCCCATGAGTGGGGCATGACACTGGGCCTTGGGGTCTGGGGCTGGGCCTTGGGGCCTGGTCCCTGGGGTCTGGGTCTTGGGGTCTGGGCTCTGAGTCTAGGCTGGGCCTGGTCCCTTGGGTCTGGGGTCTGGTCCCTGGGGTCTGAGCCTTGGTCCCTGGAGTCTGGGACCTGGGTCTGGCCTGGGCCCTGGGGTCTGGGTCTTGGGGTCTGGGCCTTGGGGTCTGGGCTCTGGGTCTAGGCTGGGCCTGGGGTCTGGGCCCTGGCCCGGGCCCTGGGTCTGGTCCCTGGGTCTGGGCCTTGGGGTCTGGGGCATGGGCCTTGGGGTCTGGGCCCCGGTCCCTGGGTCTGGGCCTTGGGGTCTGGGGTCTGGTCCCTGGGTCTGGGCCTTGGTCCTTGGGTCTGGGTCTGGGCCTTGGTCTCTGGGGCCTGGGTCTGGCCTGGGGCCTGGTCCCTGGGGTCTGAGCCATGGTCCCTGGGGCCTGGGCCTTGGGGTCTGGGGCCTGGTCCCTGGGGTCTTGGCCCTGGGTCTGGCCTGGGCACTGGGGTCTGGGCCTTGGGTCTGGGGTATGGGCCTTGGGGTCTGGGCTCTGGGTCTAGGCTGGGCCTGGGGTCTGGGCCCTGGTCTGGGCCTTGGGGTCTGGGCCCTGGTCCCTGGGGTCTGGGCCTTGGTCCCTGGGGCCTGGTCTCTGGGGTCTGGGCCTTGGTCCCTGGGTCTGGGCCTTGGGGTCTGGGGCCTGGGGTCTGGGTCTGGGCCTTGGGGTCTGGGCTGGGCCTGGTCCCTGGGTCTGGGTCATAGGGTCTGGTCCCTGGGGCTGGGCCTTGGGGTCTGGGTCTAGGCTGGCCAGGTCCCTGGGGTCTGGGCCCTGGGTCTGGCCTGGGCCCTGAGAATGGCCTGGGGTCTGGGCCCTGGGGTCTGTGCCTGGGTCTGGGGCATGGTCCCTGGGGTCTGGCTCTGGTCCCTGGGGCTGGGTCTTGGGGTCTGGGCCTTGGGTCTGGGCTCTGGGTCTAGGCTGGGCCTGGGGTCTGGGCCCTGGCCCGGGCCCTGGGTCTGGGCCTTGGGGTCTGGGGCCTGGTCCCTGGGGTCTGGGCCTTGGTCCCTGGGGCCTGGTCTCTGGGGTCTGGGCCTTGGTCCCTGGGTCTGGGCCTTGGGGTCTGGGGCCTGGGGTCTGGGTCTGGGCCTTGGGGTCTGGGCTGGGCCTGGTCCCTGGGTCTGGGTCATAGGGTCTGGTCCCTGGGGCTGGGCCTTGGGGTCTGGGTCTAGGCTGGGCCAGGTCCCTGGGGTCTGGGCCCTGGGTCTGGCCTGGGCCCTGAGAATGGCCTGGGGTCTGGGCCCTGGGGTCTGTGCCCTGGGTCTGGGCATGGTCCCTGGGTCTGGGCTCTGGTCCCTGGGGCTGGGTCTTGGGGTCTGGGCCTTGGGGTCTGGGCTCTGGGTCTAGGCTGGGCCTGGGGTCTGGGCCCTGGCCCGGGCCCTGGGTCTGGGCCTTGGGGTCTGGGGCCTGGTCCCTGGGGTCTTGGCCCTGGGTCTGGCCTGGGCACTGGGGTCTGGGCCTTCGGGTCTGGGGTATGGGCCTTGGGGTCTGGGCTCTGGGTCTAGGCTGGGCCAGGGGTCTGGGCCCTGGTCTGGGCCTTGGGGTCTGGGCCCTGGTCCCTGGGGTCTGGGCCTTGGTCCCTGGGGCCTGGTCTCTGGGGTCTGGGCCTTGGTCCCTGGGTCTGGGCCTTGGGGTCTGGTGCCTGGGGTCTTGGTCTGGGCCTTGGGGTCTGGGCTGGGCCTGGTCCCTGGGTCTGGGTCATAGGGTCTGGTCCCTGGGGCTGGGCCTTGGGGTCTGGGTCTAGGCTGGGACAGGTCCCTGGGGTCTGGGCCCTGGGTCTGGCCTGGGCCCTGAGAATGGCCTGGGGTCTGGGCCCTGGGGTCTGTGCCCTGGGTCTGGGCATGGTCCCTGGGTCTGGGCTCTGGTCCCTGGGGCTGGGCCCTGGGTCTGGGCCTTGGGGCCTGGGGCCTGGGTCTGGGCCTTGGGGTCTGGGCCTTGGGGTCTGGGCCCTGGGGTCTGGGACCTGGTCCCTGGGTCTAGACCTTGGGGTCTGGGTCTGGGCCTTGGGGTCTGGGTCTGGGCCCTGGGTCTGGGCCTTGGGGTCTGTGCCCTGGGTCTGGGCCCTGGATCTGGGCCTTGGGGTCTGGGGCCTGGGTCTGGGCCTTGGGGTCTGGGACCTGGGGCCTGGGTCTGGCCTGGGTCCTGGGTCTGGGCCTTGGGGTCTGGGGCCTGGGTCTGGGCCCTGGGTCTGGGCCTTGGGGTCTGGGTCTGGGCCCTGGGCCTGGTCCCTGGGTCTGGGCTCTGGTCCCTGGGTCTGGGCTCTGGTCCCTTAGGGTCTGGGCCTTGGGGTCTGGGCCCTGGGTCTGGGCCTTGGGATCTGGGCCCTGGGTCTGGGCCTTGGGGTCTGGGTCCTGGGTCTGGGGCCTGGTCCCTGGGTCTGGCCTGGGCCCTGGGTCTGGGACTTGGGGTCTGGGCCTTGGGTCTAGGCTTGGCCCTGGCTCGCCACTCCGCCATCTTCCTTCCCTCTCCTCCTTCCTTCAGCTCTTCTGCTCTTCTTTTCTTCTCTCTTCTGCTCTTCTTTTCTTCTCTCTCTCTTCTTTTCTGATCTTCGGCCCGGGCCCTCCGTCTCAGGCATGCAGCTTCACTGACTGGAGGGGGCAGAGCCAAAGAAGCGTGCTTGGGAGGCCCCCGCACGCTGCTTGGCCCCGCCCAGTCAGCCAGCGAAGCTGCCAGGAGCCAAAGGAGACACAGTGTCTCCTTTGTTTCCTGCAGCAGAGACACAGTCCGCTCTGGATTCGGACTCATAGAGTCCGATACCAGAGCTGTAAAAGGGCACCACCGCTGCCGACGGGGCCCCGGCAGCCTGGGACCCCCTGGTCCCACAGGCCACTTACGGCAGCATGGGGTGTAATGCCCTGATGGCGGCCCTGGGAAGACACAGCAACAGGGTATATAAGCCCTTCACTTAGCCCAGACCAGCGTGCTGATGTGTTTTCACACTCCCACAGTGCTAATAAGTGTATCAAATATATTATATCTTACTTTGTGTATGACCTCTGGCTTTGGCAATCGATAACTCTGGTGTTTTGACCTCTGGCTCTGGCAATCGACTACTCTGGTGTTTTGACCTCTGGCTCTGGAAATCGTATACTCTGTTGTTTTGACCCCTGGCTGTGGCAATTGACATCTCTGTTTTTTTGACCTCTGACTCTGGAAATCGTATACTCTGGTGTTTTGACCCCTGGTTCTGTATCATTGTTTATTCAGATATCTGACTTCTGGTTCTATAAAAATTATATATATATATATATATATATATATAGCGAGATGTGTCAGTCGGGTCCTGCAGGCAGGGCCGGATTTATAATTAGGGTAGGCATATGCCTACAGGTGCCTGCCACAAGGGGGTGCCTTGCTCTGCAAAAAACACAACTTTTTTCTAATGCAGCACTATTATTCATTTTCCAATTATAAAGTGAAAAGTAATGCGCCGCTAACTCACCTTCTCATTTTCCACACTGCCATCAGTGTGGAGCAGATAATGCGACGCATTGTTTCATCGACAACCTAGGCCGTGGCACTGCAGTGAGGAGAGACGGGGGCTTTGGAAGCTGCATCTCTGAATTGTACAATGCACAACGTTAAGTGAGGTGTCATTGGAAAGGCTTTAGAATGGTATCAAACATGATCATGTAATGTGTAAAAATAAAAAAATAAAAAAAAGTAAATGCAAATGTCAGACTTTCCCCTAGTTTTCCTTCCTTCAAACACTCCCTATTCAGGGAAGCCTGCCACCAGACTCACTGATACACCTACATCACTGCCCCAAACAGTCAATCACTCTCACCTTGCAGTCCTCTCCTCCTGAGTCCCCACGGGAATAGGGTCCTCGGTTCCTCTTGTACTGGTTTGTCAAAATGTTGTTCAATGTATTTTAACCCTGTCTATACTGTGCCCATTGTACAGCGCTGCAGAAAATGCTGGCGCTTTATAAATAAAGATTAATAATAATAATATCTATTCTACGGCAGAGACAATATATTCTTTTACATATAAAACAAACAATGCTGCTGCACTAACTCAACTAAGGCAACAGATGCTGCCTGTTCTGTTTTGACCGCAGAGTGAAACTGTTTTAAAGTTTTTTAAATTATTTATTTATTTTTTTAGTTTGCCCCAAAACGGAAAATTTAAAAAAGTCATTTTGGTCTGTTTCTGTTTTTTTGGGGGTGTTCCACATTTCTGTGACTACAGGCTATCTACTGGGTTAAATACACATTAGTCACACATGCCTGACTGCACATTAAAAAAAAAACGTATAAAGTCATGCTTGTATTCGAAACAATTATGGGATAACCTATGTGTGCATTTGTAACAGATCTCAGTACCTCGTCTGGGTCACATCTGTTAATGATACTTCCTCAACGAAACCCCGTACTCTCCTCAGCAGGCTATCCTGCCTTTCTTCAGTCCTTAGACAAAGCTCGACAGTGGGTACACGTAAAGAGCCTTTCTAGCATCCCCCAGAAAAAAGAGAACGCTGTAGATCTGGGACTTTTGAGCAACTACCACAGAACAGCTTTATTGGGTTGAATATATACAGTTCCAGCTGAGGCTAGGGACCAATGGAAAATTACACCCTGGCAACCCCACTCCTCAAGCAAACCAAACATGTCCAGACATTAAACAATAGGTTGCCATGGGATCACAGCCTGAGCATCAGACTGTCTGAAAACCTTAGATAACAGAGGAGAAGTTACATAAGTAAAGAATAACCTGATACCCAAAATCTGACACAGAGTAAACACAGTCTAGATAGGGGGGCTGACTTTGGCTACAGCGAACACAAAGTAATTAAATAAACCATAGTAACAGTAATCAGACAGTGGGTCAGCGTTTGCCTCACATGGCAGAACAAAAGACCACATACATTCGATAATTAACCCATTCCTGAGAGGGGGTGCTGGAAGAGGCCAAGATAACCCAGCCAGCCGCCTATCAGCAGATAGCGTCAGATAGACAATAACATTATTCATACATAACATATTATACAAACAACCTGCACCCTACGAGCACAGGACGATTTCAACATAAGAGAGGGCAGTGCAAGTGGGGGTGAATCTGTATTATGGTACCCCTAAGTGGTCTCAAAAATTCTCTATTTAAAACATATAAATAAGAAATATATATAGTTACATAGTTACATAGTTCTATAGGCTGAAAAAAGACATGCGTCCATCGGGTTCAGCCTCTCCCACATAACCTACTGCTATTGATCCAAAAGAAGGCAAAAAACCCAGTCTGAAATGCTTGCCAATATGCAACATACTGGGAAAAAATTCCTTCTTGACCCCAGAATGGCAGTCAGATTTCTCCTTGGATCAAGAAGCTTTTACCCACATATTAAATATTATAACCCTTAATATTCTGTGTCTGCAGGAAGTCATCCAGTCGTTTTTTAAAAGTCTGTACAGACTCTGACCCAACCACCTCAACAGGCAGAGAATTCCACAGAATTCCATATATATATATATATATATTAATTAAAATAATGATTAAACACTTGGGGCTCTATTACACTCTTACACACCTGCGGTTTTCCCCCTTGCGACCGCGTGTTAATGCTGGATTACAATGCAGGCGCAAAAAATGCTGCCTGCATTGTTTCCGAGCGTAAAATTCTGGATGCTCGTGGCAGCGCTGAGCGAAGCATCCACTCGCTGTAGTCCATAGGAGTTGACCCCCACTGATAACATCACTTGGCATATCGTGTGACCTAAGGGGGGGAGCTGCCCTCCCTCTTCAGTCGGCCTAGGCTGCCTTACTGGGCGGCTGGCTATGTCGGTACCTGGTATTACCCATAAAGGAGAATGGCCTGCGTTGATTTCTTAAACCAGAGGTTATCTGAGGTCATTGAATTGTGGAGGACCTATTCTGGGACCTTGTCCTTCCAACGAGGAAGAAATCGTATTTGTTACATATATTAAAGCGTAATAATATCCACAATAATAGATAGCAGCAATGCCTCCATCCATGGACCTTTTTTGTTCTAAAGTCATTTATGCTTTTAAAATGGACTGGCTAAAGGTGGCAGCCCCCAAAGATAGTCTTACTAAACATTTCTTTCTTGTGTGGCATGACTATACAGAATCACGGGATACTCCGGGCAGGATCCAGATCTGCTCCAAATTTGTCTTTACTAATTGGTTCCAAAAACAGCAGTAGACGAGTAGGGGCTCTCTTCATTTAGCAACATCTTAAATGTCCTCATATTAGAGGCGGCTGACGACACTGCTGCTCAAACAATTTTCCCCTGCCGGGGGGGTTGTTAGTTTTATATTGGCAACAGTGTTGATGACGTGCAAGTGCTCTTGTTACCGGAATCCACTTGGTCCACTCGGGACGAGGCCGGACCGGACACGAGTCTCTTCAGGAAAGGCAAACTTTATTGTGACGTCACAGAAGATGCTCAGACAGGATTGAATCGCAAAGACTGAGCCCCGAACTAACCCCGACAAGGGGTCTTATACCCCAAATACATAATTAGGTACATCCCAATTAGCCCACCTCCCTGTGACACTATCCCACCCCACTTGGGTTAATACCTCCCTTAGTCTAATACAAAGACATTCCATTAAATTGGCCGTAAATTGGCAAACTTCATGTTAGTTTCGACAGATCATGATTAGTTACTACATCCAGTCCGGGCTGAGCTCGCCTCCCTAGCGCCTGTGTTCATTTGTTGCGGGTAGCACCTGGTCTATCTTCTATGCTTCCCTTTGTCTTGCTGGGGCCTCTGTGACCTTGATGTATCCACTTCTCATTCTATCCCTTCGTGCCAGGAACAGCCTCGATCTTTCTCAGGTTTTAATTGCTTTTCTGCTAATCTAACACATTCCTAAATTTCTACGTATACTTCATTCTAGTTTCAGCTAAAACCTACCTAGTTATTTTCAAGTGAACCAATATTCTGAACAAGATGGCCGCCTGGCTTATAATGGCAGCCAGCTTCCAGCCTGATTCCACTTCATTCCCCCCTTGGTTCTTCTCCTGAGACTTGTAGCCATTACACCTCACTACTATTATTCTTAAATTCCTCATACTTTGGGGGACCTATTTTTGTTGGGAACATGTCTTGTGGGATAATCAGTGGTATCTTCTGTGTCTGTGTGGGTGTCAGTGCTCTCTTGCATAGTGGCCATAGACATAGCCCTATGCGGTACAGTAGTGTCCCTACGACCAAGATCACCACCACCATCAGAATCATGGATCCAATCTGTGAAATAAATCTCAGAATGGATCCGAACCAATCTCCGATTGCTCCGAACCCACGGAGTGGATTCCAGCCTTCAGCAGCGATCCTCCTTGCTGTGTTCTGCAACTGTGCTACCTTCTCCTGGTGATCTTGGATTACCTGGTAATAGTCAGGGACGTCATGTGTAGTGTTCTTGATAAAAGTGCAACATTCATAATGCATCGTCATCTCACACAATCCATTCAGAGCCACACTGATCTGTTCCAGTGCCATATTATGTATCATTTGTACCTTTCGTATCTCCCGTACTTCCAGATTCAGTAACTGAATATCCAAACTAGTTTTATTCAAAATCTCATCCATCAAACTGGCATAACTGTTCATTCTTGCCATCAACTCTCTTCCCCATCCAGTCCATGCTGGAAGCCATGCCCATATTCGATCCGCTTTCTTGAATAGCCCTCTCTTCTGTCTTTCAAACACCAGTGGGTACCTAGGGTGAAGTGTTGTGTCTGAATTAGTGTCTTCTCCCCTTACCCTCTGGATTGGGATTAATTTAGCCAGATAACACATTCCCGTTATTGTAGGTGGTACCCATGTGTAACACACCCTTTCACAGCACACCTGGTATCCTCCTTTCACTATAAATGGTGATGAATATAGTGTTCCCTTTGATATCTGTATCGCAAGTTGTCTCAGGCGTCTCATCATATCCACTGCATCCTTCCTCCCATTGGTCGCATTCGCAATCACCTCCTCTTGGTCTCTAGAGAGTTGCCTGCATCGTATGTAGAGATAATTAGCCTTTTGTCCTGTTTTGAATATGTAAATGTATGACGTCCAGTTGAACTGACTTGAGTTACATAACCCACCCTCGTTACTTGTTTCCTTATCTGGTCCTAATTGAAAACACCATTCTGGTTGGTACACTGGTCCTATTATGGGGTACCCGGGACTGAATGATTCTGGTTTCTCCCTCGATGCATCGACTGCTTGTATTGTGACATTCCCTGATGCAAACATACTCAAATTCATTGGGACAGAGGCAAATGGTATATGAATTGTCTCTGGGTGCAGTCTACTACACACCCAGCATGCGGTTTGCCCAGACTTTTTAGCATAGTCATATTTAAATTGCACAAGTAAGTGTCCTCTTGGGTTGGTTCCAGATAGCGCCTCTCGTTTTTGTCTCCACATGGTACGGTTCTCCATCACCGGGTATGTACCATTCCAGATCTGGGAAATTTCCACTTCCTTGGTGGTGCTTGGGCACCTGGGACATGCTCCACGTGATAGTCCATGGATCAAATGTGCAAGAAACAAAATCAGTACCAGAATTGCCCCAACTGTCAAAAACCCATGGGCAATTCTCTTCACAGTCACATAAACCCAATCCCTCCCCGCCGGAATTTCAAAAACAAAAGACATTTCCGGTTGATCACGGGTCGAGGCCGGGCCCCTAAAAATAACCCTTTCAGCATCTCCTATCAGGGGATAATCAGACCTCGTTGTATCCATCAAAACACCCACGGGTTGAGTATCTTGGATGCTCTCAGTCGAATCTCTCAGGGGCTCACGACTGTGGTCTTTGTTAGCTTTAGCCTCAGTGGATTGGTCTCATTGGTGACGACCTTCCATACTGGTTCAGGATTGGCTGCAGCTACCTTCAGTCTGGAGTGATGTATCCACGGGACCACCTCGGCAACCTTTACTGCTGTAGGGGTTGATAACAGGAGAAAGTAAGGACCCCTCCATTTTGGGCCTAGTGGATCATTTTTCCACTCCTTCACCCATACTGAATCACCTGGACAATATTTATGCAGTGGGGGGTATAAAAAGTGAGGTATATTATCTCCCACCCAAGTATTTAATTTCTGCATTGCTTTACCCAACAGCACAACCTGATCATTTAATTTAGTTTCCCCCAATGCCCGAAGGTCCCCCCTTAGTCCATTAATCAGAGGGGTAGGCCGTCCAAACATGAGTTTGTACGGACTTAGCTTCAATTGGGGGTTGGCCTGCACCTAATGTGCAATAGGACTATCGGCAGCACATCCAACCAGCCTAGTGACGTCTCTTTCTCTCGACTTTTCCCGAGCTTTGGGGCCTGTAAGCCATATGTAACTTCCAGGTGATGCCAATAGTCGGGCAAGTTGCTGTAAACAGTTCTGTATAAATACGGGGCCATTGGGGGGCGTGGCTTGGCAGCCGATGGAGACGGCTGCTTGAACACGGAGCTCCGGCAGCTCCGGCAGCGATCATCATTGAGGGGTGATTTCCCAACCTAGAGAGCTCAGATGGCCCACAAAAAGAAAGGACAGGGGGGAGGTAAGCCTCAGGGCACCCCCAAACCCACTCGATTGGAGGATATCTCCTCCTTCTTCTCCGAGCACCCGGCGGTGCAGAGTGATCGGCGCCATTCCAAGATGGCGCCAGACGGCACTCCGGCATCCTCTCCCTCCCAGAGCCCACATCCTCCAGAGGGTGAAGAACCCTCTATCAGGGACATCTTGAGGTCCCTGCTGACCAGGGACGATTTGGACACTCTGATGCAGCGGATGGAGGCGGCATGGGAATCGCGCTGGGAGCACGTGACACAGGAAGTCCTCCATCTTGGATCCAGAATTCAGGGCCTTGAAGATACTAAAGACCAGACTGAAGACAGAGTGCTAGCTCTTGAGCAGCAGGTCAGTGCACACTCCAAATACTTCACCCTGCTACGCAGAGATCTGGACGATGTAGACAACAGGGGTCGGTGAAATAATTTACGAATTCGGGAATTCCCTGAACCTCAGGGCCCCTCGGAGGATATTCCAGCCTTACTACGCACTTTGTTTAATCCTCTCTTGCAACGCCCGCTCGAAGCGCCGCTTTTATTTGATCGAGCCCATAGGGCATTAAGGGCAAAAGGAGCTCCATCCTCAGCCCCAAGGGACATAATCTGCCGGCTCCATTATTACGTGGACAAGGAACGCATTCTGATGGCGAGCCGGAAAACAGATCTCCAAGACCGGATGGGAAACTCACTTCAGATTTTTCCGGACCTTTCCTGGTCTACATTGCAAGCACGGAGGGCTTTGCGCCCGCTCACCCAAATTCTCCAGGAATGACAGATTAGATACCGCTGGGGGAACCCCTTTTCACTTACTACCGTGATTGACGGGGAATCCTTTTTTGTGTCCTCCCTGGAGGATATACCGCCATTAACCTCGGCTTTGGGCGTCACACCTCTGTCTATTCCGGACTGGTTTGCAATCCCTAGCATGACTCAAAACACTGGCCAGGTCTGGCCCCAGCGTTCCAGATGGCAGACTCCAGTGAAGCACAGGAAACCACCTCAGAGACCTTCTGATTCTCCGCTCAGCCAGCTACCCACTACTCCGTCCTCCTGTGGCTGAGTATACAGAATATATCTCCTTGTACACTTTTTACATGCCCTCAGTACATCACCCTCATTTTTTATCTTTACGTGATTTTTCACATTTGATCGCCTGCCCGGTTCGAACTCTGAGCTATTTTGCTTTTACCGAGCATGTCTCCGCTTCCTGCACCCCCGCCAGTAGCGGTGACCATTGTAATGTTTTTTGTGTGCTCTCTTCCGGGTCCCAGTCTTGCGACTGGAGACTGGTCGAGAGGTCAGTTTATACCAGACTTGCAATTTCCCACGGGGTCCGGATATCCCCCGAGGAGGAATTCTCACTGCCTCCGTGTATATGTTTATTACTTTGTTATCGATTGATTTTTTCCTATTTGCAATGCCTTTTTCCCCTCTCCCCCCAGACGCACTCAGGTTTCTTTCTCCAGACTGGTACCCATGGCTTGTCTTTCCCTTAATACCTCGATGGCGACGGTCCGGTTGATCACACTTAACGCACGGGGGCTGAACACCCCCATGAAACGTCGGATGGCCCTGGCGGATGCCCGTAACCAGGGCGGGGACATAGTCTTTGTGCAAGAGACGCACTTCCGAGCTGACTCCGCACCGACTTTGTCGTCACGGCATTATCCCTCTAGTTACGTGAGTAACTATACGGCTTCAAAATCTCGAGGGGTAGCCATATTGTTAGCCCGTCATGTCCCATTTGTATATGATTCTCATGTTACTGACCCGGGGGGTAGGTTTTTGTTTCTTAAAGGGACCCTAGGCCTCTCTCGCTGCACCCTGGTTAACATTTATCTCCCCAATCGTAATCAATGCCAGGTACTTCGCTCCATCCTCACCAAATTGTCCCGCTACAGTGAAGGTATCGTAATCTGCGGTGGTGACTTCAACGTCCATCTGGACGCCCCTGGGGAAGGCAATCCCGCCTCATGTAGACCCGACCCCTCCTTACGGCGGCGGTTTCTTCAACTGCTGCATGGCCAGCAGCTGGTAGATGGCTGGAGGGTACTTCACCCGGCCGGGAGAGACTTTACATTTTTCTCCTCCACAGCGGACTTATACTCCCGACTGGACACTTTTTTGGTTTCACATCATGGCCTGCACTTGTTGCGATCCGCCACTATTAAGCCCATCACATGGTCCGACCATGCCCCAGTACACTTAGTGCTCACCCTCCCTTCAGTACCGGAACGTGACAGGACTTGGCGACTTAATGAGGCCTTTCTCAAAGATGCTGCGAATAGGACTGACATTGATACGGACATTTCTGACTATTTTAGGAACAACCTGACTCCGGACGTTTCCCTGCCCATGGTATGGGAAGCCCATAAATGTGTTCTGAGGGGCAAATTCATCCAAATCGGGGCCCGGTTGAAGAGACTTCGGACTGGACAGATCAAGGACCTCCTGCGTAGCATTCATACTCTCGAGACATCACATAAAATACATGGGTCGTTAGATACGTTTAAAGAACTGACACTTCAGCGAGCGGCTCTTAATGACCTACTCACACATAATACTCTACGTTTCCTACAAATCACTAAGCTCAAATACTACACCCAGGG
This sequence comes from Leptobrachium leishanense, assembly GCA_009667805.1. Lineage (NCBI taxonomy): Eukaryota > Metazoa > Chordata > Amphibia > Anura > Megophryidae > Leptobrachium > Leptobrachium leishanense. Next base: position 90,485,958 of record CM019070.1, on the reverse strand, counting down.
AGGCCGGTGCGGTCGTCTTTTGGCTAACGCAGTCCGTCAGCGACACATGGCCACATATATCCCTAAGATACGTCGAGTAGATGGGTCGATGGCTCACTCGTCCCCAGACATTTCCGCGGCTTTCCTTTCCTACTATAGATCCCTGTACAATTTGAGAGGCACCCCCCCTCCCTCAGAGGCAATAGACAATTACTTACGCGAATCATATGACTCTACTATCTCTAGGGAGGCACGGGAAGTGCTGGACTCTCCCTTCTCCATGGAGGAACTTTCCCTTCTCCATGGAGGAACTTACCTCGGCAGTTAAAGCTATGAAATCGGGCAAGAGCCCGGGCCCAGACGGATTTATGATGGGTTATTATAAGACCTTTCTCCCATCCTTAGGCCCTCACTTTTTGCAAGCCTTTAACTCCCTGGATGATCGTTCTACTATCCCCCAATCGGCCCTCCTCGCCACGATTACTCTCCTACCTAAACCTGATAAAGACCACACCTTAGTCCCTAATTATCGCCCAATCTCCTTTATTAATACGGACGTTAAATTGTTTGCCAAGTTACTAGCCATCCGCCTCAGCCCTTTACTGCCCACCTTGATTCACCCGGACCAGTCAGGCTTCGTGACTCTTCGCGAGGCACGTGACAACACCATTCGCACTATCAATCTCATTCACCGAGCTCAAGCTCAGGGTTACCCTACCATATTCCTCTCGGTTGATTCCGAGAAGGCATTCGACCGGGTGGACTGGCATTATCTTTTTGGAGTTCTTGGGCTTTGGCTCTAAATATGGGCTTTGGCTCTAAATGGATATCATGGATACACGCGCTGTATTTCTCCCCTACGGCGCGGATTAGAATTAATGGTACACATTCGACCCCCTTCTGCATTAGAAATGGGACAAGACAAGTGTGCCCTTTGTCCCCCCTGCTATTTGTCCTAGCTCTGGAACCCTTTATGCAAAGGGTTAGGGATAATGACAATATTCAGGGTTTCCATCTCCCATTTCACCATTATAAAATATCGGCTTACGCGGACGATGTCCTTTTCACTCTCACCAATCCCCTACGATCCCTCCCACATGTGCTACAGGAAATACGAACTTTCCAGACACTATCCAACTTCCTAATCAATGACACAAAGTGCGAGGCCATGGGGGTGGGGGTGACTCTGGACCTCTACCAGGCCCTGACAGATATATGCCCATTCCAGTGGACAAGGAATTCCCTACGTTATCTGGGTACTACTCTCACTCGTAGTCCCAGGGACCTGTTCACAGCAAATTATACGCCACTCCTGAACAACACCTTACTTGAGCTTCGTAAATGGCATAAGCCGCATATTTCGTGGCTTGGCCGCATTAACTATCTTAAAATGACTGTTCTACCTAAGTTTTTATATATATTTCAGGCGGTTCCGGTTAAAATCCCTCAGGCCTATTTCCAAACGTTGAAATCTGGCTTCCTAAAATTTATATGGGGTGCTACCTTGTCGGGTATATTACAGAGACAAAAGACAATTTTAAAATGGACGCTTGTAGCCATTTTGTTTTAAAGACAGTTTTTCTTTCAAAATTTCTCTACGTTTAGAAATGAACGAGATTTTTTTTTATATAGAGTTCATTCCTAGGTGAAGTTTTTCCAGACATGAAGGAACCTAGAATGAATGAATGTGAGATAATGCTAAGACATGTCATAAGTTATTGGTTTGTCTGAAGTTTTAAAACAAAAGAGATTTTGTCTTTTGGGTATAGGAATAAGAGAAAATATTCTGTAATATAGAATTATATTCACAAAGTATATGTTTATAATCAAGGTATATTTTATTATATTTACAGTATAGGAAATATACTCCAAAATATAGTATATAATTGGTAAATAATAAAAATTACTAAAGAATAGATTCTGTGAGTTAACCAGGAAAGAATTTAGCTGATAAGGCTCTAAGCAACCAAAAGGGAGGAGAGCTATAAATCAGATGACAGAGACAGTCTAGTAGTTAAAAGACAAGGCTCTTTGTTAAATTAGTCTGACCTTTTGACCCGAGATAAGACTATTAAAAAGAAATGGTGGAATTAATATAAGAAGTGCAATACTGTCCTCTAGAGGATAGTAAAAATAATGAACCGTGACGTCAAATTGGCTATAATAAGCGGCCAGGCTTTTTGTGAGTCAGTCGGAGATTTCAGTAGAGAGGCTCACATCGCCATGCACTCAGACGTTCATTATACATGAGGCAATCAATATTCTCACCAACTCTCTAACTCACATGCATTGATTATCTGAGATCGATAATTTTCACATATTCCAAAACAAAGTATCACATAGAAAATTCCAAGGCAGACTTATCAAAATCCAGATTGGACAGGTAATGTATGAAATTAATGTACGAATTAATGTAACCATATATTTGTAGATATTCTTACAATTTAGACTGAGATTCTCAGACACCGTTAAATCCAAAAATTCTAAGTATTTCTAATCTGCAGATGGGAATATGAAGAAGTGGATATAAGGATTTATTCCTAAAAGAAATGTTGTAAGAATGATACCAATATATATATATTGAATTTGGAAATTACTGTGATTAAAATAAGCAAGGAATTATATAACTACAAAATAAAAAGCAAAAGATTAGAAGTTTAATTCTCGAGATTAGGGGAGGATTCACTAAATAAGTTTTTATTACTTATCCTTAAATTAGCTCATCTTTTGTTGATCCATGTAGCATAGAGATATATATAGATCTATAAGAGCTGGCTGGTTAAACACTGTTTGCTGGGAAATGCATGTTGTATTAAGCAGAAATGTTTATTAACCATTTGTGTATTAGTTACTAACTGATAAGGTAAATGATAGTAATCATATATGCAGTTACTAACCGGAGATACATATATTGTGAAGATAGTTTTTATATGCTGATGGGTTGTGGTTTATAAATTTTTGTTCATGATATGAGATTTGAAACTTTTTTGTATACGTAATAAATATATATATATTTTTATCCGATTATTGATTATTGTATCTTTTAAAGCAAAACACAGACAATTAAAAGAATTCAGGATCATTTCTAAGAGATATAGACGATTGATATTTGTGTCTCGTATAAATTTCTTATGAAATAATAATCCCTGATATATTGGAGGCAACTGCCGAGGTAGGTCCAGTAAGTCCAATATAGACATATTGGAGGCTTGGCTGGTAAGTCCAATATATATAAACGTGTTGTATTCACGTGCAGAGATTATATCCGACAACCTGCCCACGGATATCTTATAAAGACATGATTTGCCCCAGGGATAAGGGAGGTTTGGGACTACCCCATTTGGAATCCTATTACCATGCGGCCCCGCTGACGCGGATTTGTGACTGGTCGGTATCTCCTCCTGTCAAGTTGTGGGTGGCATTGGAGCAACTCGCCTTCCAGGTACCGATTGCATCTGTGCCATGGCAGCTAGCTTCCATCCGCTCTCTGGTGACGTCCCCAGATCACCCCACGGCTCCGCAGCTTCTCCGGCTGTGGAGAGAAGTTCGTTCCTGACCCGACCTCTCCCCAGATGTTTCCCCCCTGTACCCCGTGTCGCATAACCCTGATTTCCCTCCGGGCAGGCAACGGACATTTCTAGATATAGACCCGGACGGGCCATACCTACCTATTGCACGATGTTATACGGATCATGAACTGTCCCCACTGTTTCTGTTGGCCCCAAGAACCGACTACACCCCCTCGAATGTTTTAAATATGGCCAGTTAACTCATTTTGTAACTAGACTGACTTCATCTATACCTCTCCGCTCCACCATGACTGTGTTCGAGACTTTGTGTACGATGGACCCCCCCGCCAACACATGTTCTCTCGTCCCTCTACACCCTACTCCTTTCCTCATCCCAACCCAGGGTACCCTCATATGTGACTAAATGGCATAATGAACTCCCTGAACCCATTTCAGAGGATGACTGGACAACATTTTTTTCCATCAATAAATACTCCTCCATGAGCCTCTCGGTCCAGCTCTCTAATTTTAAACTCCTAGCTCGCTGGTACCTTACTCCAGTTCGCCTAAATCGTATGTTCCCGCAGTCTACCTCCCAATGCTGGAGATGCCTTGCTGCTACTGGCACCTATCTGCACTTATGGTGGAGTTGTCCGGTTCTCACTGCTTACTGGTCCGAGATTTTGGCGCATATTGCTGACATTACGGGCTTTACATCTGACGACTCACCTAAGCGATAATTTTTCACTTGGTCCCACTTCCAGTCAACACCTACAAAGCCTCTTTATTGTTGCACCTTTTAAATGCGGCCAAATCCCTCATTCCACGGAAATGGAAGCAGACTACCGCCCCCACTGTTAGGGAAGGGATTGAGGCGGTTCAGCGCATTCGTACCCTGGAGGAGCTCCACTACTCATTAGAGAACCAGTACCAAAAGTATTTTAAGACGTGGTATTGGTGGTCAGATTTTCTCCATAAACGTTCATCTCCCTCTCCCGTGGTGAGGCGTGTAGCACCCATCTCGGACCCCGTACTTACATTACCCCCCCTTCTCCTGAGATCAACGGATCTAATACTCGACACTCTGGTATTGTCTGCTGCTGTTTTAATACCTAACCTGGACCCTACGAGATTTTGTACATTCCACAACGCGTCTTCCCTGTTTTTCCCTTTATTTGGGTTGTTTTCTAAATATGTGTTGAAATGACTGGTTTATATGACTTATCTGTTTTTCATATATATTTTTTATTGTTGTATGTAATGCCACAATACGGAGCGCTGTGCCTAGCGCGTACTTGCGATACTGTTGCACTTATGGCTTTTTTGTTTTGAAAATAATAAAAATTCCTTTTAAACAAAAAAAAATGCGGGGCCATTGTCCGACCCTATTTCGAGAGGAAGTCCATAGCGTGGTATTATTTCCTTCATCAGACTTTTCACCACTTCCACTGTTTTCTCCGTTCTTGTTTGGGAAAGCTTCTACCCATCCTGTCAGGGTACACACCATTACCAGTAGATATTTATATCCTTTGCAGGGTGGCAACACTGTGAAATCTATCTGTAACGATGCCATTGGGGATAGCCCAATCGGCTGCTTCCCTGGAGGTTGAGATGGGCCTGTTCTTGGATTATTTTTGCACAATTACTGACAGTCCTGGCACGTAGAAATGTGGCTCCAATTGTTATTCCATCATTTCTCTTCCTCCATGGGTACTTGCGTGGAGCATTCTTACAATCTCAGGCGCCAATGTTGCTGGTAGAACTATTTGTCCATTCTTCAACTGGAACCATCCGTCTTCTTCATATCCGCCTTGTTCTTCTGATAGCCATTTCTTCTCTTTCTCTGAATACACAGGTGTCCATTCACTCAGTGGCGCCGGTAGGAGTGCAGCCACCACTGGTTTTGCTTTGTATCGTGCCAATTCTCCCTGGTTTCCCCAGATGAATTCTTCTTTTGGGAAATAGTATCGCCAGGCAAAGAACATCAGATCTTGTCTTTCCTGTGAATCTCTCACTGCTGGTATAAAAAAGTTCATCACACTTTTCTTCATTCTTGGCAGTTTGTTTCTCATAAGGATCTCCTTGAGGAAGAACCTCACCAATGGGGCTTGGTATTCTTCTGCTCCCAATTCTCCCAACTTAGCAGTATTCGTGTAATTCTCAGATTATTGAGGGTTGGTTGTTAGGTTTTCGAAACGTGAGGTGAAATTTTCTGCTCGTTCAACTTCGATTACTTCTGTATCTTCCCCATACTCCCCCATTAGCTTTACGCTGAAGAATTTCAGCATCACGTTGTATGCTCTGCGGAGTCTTTGCTGAACTTCTGAGGTGTTAATCATAAGACGTGTCTCTTGAGCAGTGGCGACTCTAGGAACAATATTTAGGGGGGGCACAGAAGATACCGCAGTCAAAACTGGGGGGGCACTAATAATTTTCACCACTAAATCATACCACTGAATAAAAGTAGTGGGGCCCTATAATAAGTAGTAGTAGGGCCCTATCACCTGGTGTGAGCTAAAACACCATCACTAAAGGAAAAATTTAGAGCGAGTCGCTAAAACTTACAGGGTTATTCAGAGAGAGGTGAAAAGCAGGAGAATGTCTGGAGAATGGAAAATTCTTGGTCAAAGAATCGGCTATTTTGACCTAGAATTTTCCATTCTCCAGTCATTCTCCTGCTTTTCACCGCTTTCTGAATAACCCTGTTAGTGCCTGACGACCTTCTAACAGATCACCTTGACTGCAGTAGTCCATGAACAAGGTCGTTGGCGCATGCTAGGGAAACTCTAAGACCCAAGTTGAGACCCAGCGCTAATGCGGTTGTGTACAGGATAGAACGTTTTTTCTTTTCATACCTATCCCCCGCCCTCACAAGCTTGAATATGAACACATCCAGTGAATAACCTCTCACCCCTACATTTATTAAAGCGTCCACGTGTGGCCGTATCATCCATGTTTTGATGCACACATATATTAAGGCTGATGGGCATTGCATGATAATGCCTCCCAGCAGCATGTTGAATCATTACACTGCATTTAATAGATCCAAAAGGAAGGCCAGGTGAGAGACAAAAATTTCCCTGTTACAGCATAGCAATAATACATGTTTCAGGGCAAGACTTATCCATGTGTTCCTTTAAACATGGTCCACACAGTCACCCTAATTAATCAACTGTTACATACTATGAATAGCCCCCAGCATAAAATGTTTAAAATTAGGCAATATATTAGAATTAGGATATATGTGGATAAAGGATACATTTATAATAGAGCCGACTGCAACAGCAGCGACATTGCTGACCATATCCATTACTATGGTGTATGGGGCCAAGAGAACACCTGTGTTGCATTCCTTTCAATTGCCTGTTAATTTTGGACGAGGACCTGTTTTTCCTGTTTTTTGGAGTTAGCACCAGGGCTGAGCAGTAGGTAAAATGTTGCAATTAGTGCACCTCAAAAAATTTAGTGCTGGCACCAAGTGATCTGTAAAGATATCTAGCGCTCCCCGTGTTAAGTATAGGACGCGGAAAGTACAGTAAGCTCGCGGTACAAATCGCTAATAGCGACGCGCTAAGTGATTTTTCCCATTTGTAGCGGGAGGCAAACGATCTGTTGGTCAGGCGCTAGACTCCATTAACCTGGCGCTAACGCAAAATCACGCCGACGCAAGGGTTAACTCACACCAGGTAATAGTGCCCTAAATAAGTATATATATATAAATAAGATTCAAAACCCCAGAGAATGTGATGCAATGATGCCTTTATGTTGTACTAACCTGATACTTAAATTCAATATTTTATTTGCTTACAATTTTGGCAGTTTCCGCTGAATGTCTGATAACGGCTTCAGCGACTCCACTTTTAATAAATTACAGTGACCATTCACTAAATAGGGAATTCACCTTATTTTCTGCAAAATAAATTCCCCGAAATGTGACGGAAAGCAGAGGATCTACAGATCATTAGACCCTTTAGATTCTAACTTCCATAATAACCCCTAAAATGCCATTAAACCCAGAGAAATGCAATAAAAATAATAAACAATGTGGCATTTAGCTACCCCTCAACCCCTAAAATGCCATTAATCAAGGGAAAACATGAAATGAATACACTGAGGCATGTAGCTACCCATTAACCCCTAAAATGCCATTAATCAAGGAAAAAACAAATGTATACTGTGAGGGATGAAGCCTACCCATTAACCCTTAATATACAACTAAACCAAGGCATAAACTAACGTAATACACAATGTAATGTATAGTCTGAACATTAACCATTTCACTGCTGAGCCATTTCAACCCTGTGAAAATGTTTACGTTAAGTGCATGTTTTTATTTTGATTTTTATGACTTTTACATCACACTGAATATGGTCATGTGGGGTATCATTGGAAAGGCCAGAATCTGCCCTTTCAAATGACAGCTAGTTCATCCATATACGATGCACAGCTACGGAGATACGTTGGTCTGAAGAAGTGTGGGAAGCTGGATGATGATTTTTGGTGGGGGGGCACATGGGGGGGCAAGGAATAACCTAGGGGGGGCAATTGCCCCCCCTTGCCCCCCTGTAGAGTCGCCTATGCTCTTGAGGGTTCAGAGGAGTGGAGTAGAAATTTCGGCCTTGGGACCAGGTTGGGAAGAGCCATTGGATATAATCATGATTGAGTTCTAATAGTTCGTAGTCATTGTGCCATTTGTGCAACATAATTTCAATAAATTCGCCTCCAGGTTCAAATTTTCTCCAATTCATGTACAATTCGTAGTTTGGCATGGGAGGTTGGGCCTCTTGCTTGCAGAGCAGGACTTTGGCTTGATCAGTTGTTAGCAATGGTTTTGCAGCCGCCTTTGCGGCCTGGTCAGCGTGCCTGTTGCCTTTCGGGATTTCATCATGGCCTTTCTGGTGGCCACGACAGTGCATAATACTGACAGCACTTGGTTTCCATACAGCTTCTAGGAGGGCTGTTATTTCAGCTGCATACTTGATTTGTTGTCCTGAGGAAGTACGTAGGCCTCTTTCTTTGTAGAGTGCACCATGTGCATGGACAGTCATAAAGGCATATTTGGAGTCAGTGTAGATATTTACTCTTTTGCCTTTGGAAAGTTGTAGAGCCCTGGTTAGGGCTGTTATTTCAGCTAGTTGTGCAGATGTATGGCCTGGTAGAGGATTTGCTTCAATAATCTCTTCTGCTGAGACGACTGCATAGCCGGAGACTTTCTTCCATGTCTCTTCCATCATCCATGTAACTGCTACCATCAGTGAATAGCTGTAGATCGTATTTGTCTAGGGGTACGTCTTTCAAATCTGGCCTGCTACTGAACATTTCTTCCATGACTTGGAGGCATTTATGATCTGGATCCTCTTCACAGTCAGGCAGTAAAGTAGCAGGGTTCAAGGTAGCGATGAGGTTCAAATGAACCCGTGGATTCTCACACATCATAGCTTGGTACTTCGTCATCCGGCTGTTGCTGAACCAGTAACTTCCTTTTACATCAAGCAGGGCTTTGACAGCATGTGGTACCTTGACATGAAGAACTTGTCCAAGGGTCAGCTTGTCTGCTTCTGCTATCAGCATTGCAGTGGCTGCCACAGCTTTCAGGCATGGGGGTAGGCCGCAGGCCACAGGATCAAGTTGCTTGGAGAGATAGGCCACAGGCCTTGGCCAGGAGCCAAAATTCTGAATCAGCACTCCTGTAGCTGTTTGATTGTGTTCATACACGTACAGCTTGAAGGGCTTGCTGTGATCTGGCAGTCCCAGCGCAGGAGCTTCCATTAACAGAGTCTTTAATTTTAGGAAAGCTACTGTGTGCTCTTCTTCCCAGAGGAAGGGGTCATGCTCTCCCCCTTTGGTGGCTTGATGGAGGGGTTTAGCAATATCTGCAAAGTTGTGGATCCACAGGCGGCAGATGCCTGCAGCTCCCAGGAATTCACGGACTTGTCTCCTTGTCTTTGGTTGGGGTATTCGGCATACTGCTGCTTTTCTCTCTGCCCCCAGTGCACGCTTGGTACCTGTTAATTGAAAACCTAAATATTTCACAGTCTGTTTACATATTTGTGCTTTCTTTTTGGACACTCTTTAACCTGCAAGGCATAGCAGGTGTAGCAGGGCTTTTGTGGCAGAGACACAGTCTTTTTCTGTGGGAGAAGCTAGTAATAAATCAAATACATACTGTAGTAAAACAACTTTGTCTGGCTGAGTGTTGAAGGACAGGAGGGTCCTGGCTGAGCGCGCACCCAAAAATCGTGGGCGAGTTCTTGAAACCTTGAGAGAGGCGTGTCCAGGTCATTTGATGGCGCGCCCCCGTGGTAGATTCCTCCCACTGAAATGTAAAAAGGGGCTGGCTTGCCGGAGCCAGGCGGATGCAAAAGAAAGCGTCTTTTAAATCAAGCACCGTGTAATATTTTGTGTCTCCAGGAATTAATGCCAATAAATTGTATGGGTTGGGAACCACAGGGTGTAGAGTTACTGTGGCTTCGTTGACGGCTCGTAAATCTTGGACTGGGCGGTACTCTTGTGTGCCCTCTTTCAGTACTGGCAACAGGGGTGTGTTCCACGGTGACACGCAAAATTTCAATATGCCGGGGTCTTTAAGTCTCTGCAAATGTGTCTGGATATTTTGCTTGGCTTTTTGTGGGATATGATATTGTCTTAAAGCCACAGGTGTTGCACCAGGTTTTAAATCGACGTACACTGGAGGGATATTTACAGCTAGTCCAGGCGGGTTTTCCTCCGCCCACAGTCCAGGGATGCCCAGAAGTAGTGTGTATGGGTCTGGGTCGGCTGGCAGGGTTGGTGCCGAGCGCCATTCTTCTTCTCTTGGCATAATTACTGCAATTTTGACAGGTTGGGTGTGCTGGCTGGCTGGGCTGTACTGCCGTGTAGAGCTGCCACTCTCAGGCAGGTCTAATCTAGCGTGACCCCTGGGGAGAAACATAATTTGCCCTTGGTGAAGCAAGGAAGGGGTACTTAGCGGACACCCCCATTGCTCCCACAATATCACCATCATTTCTCTCATATCTGCCGTTTGTTACTTGACCATTGGAGGCCTGACCTCCCGATTCCCCAGCCTCCCCCTGTACCCCAAATTTAGCCAAAAATGCCAGACAATTATTTTTCCAGTGACCTTCACCCCGGCACCAGGCGCACTGATTGGGTCCCAGGGGTTCCCTAGGGGTTCCCCTACCTCTGCCTCCCCGACCCCTCGCTCTCCCTCTGTCTGGGGCACCTCTCCCTCCATTTCCGATATATCCGACTACCCCTGTATGCCCTCTTTGTCTCTTTATCTCCTCCCGCTTTTCTTCCAGATCCCGGTTATGATACACTTTATTAGCAATTTCTACCAATTCGCTAATACCTTTACCCAAAAACCCATCTTGTCTCTGTATTTTATTCCGTATGTCTCTCTGTGACTGACCCACAAAGGAAGAATTAATTAACCTCTGATTCTCCACCGCCGCCGGGTCAATAGGACTGTACATCCTATATGCATCTAGTAATCTTTCTAGAAATGCACTTGGGGTTTCTTTAGAACCTTGCACAATATCCGCTATTTTCCCCATGTTTGTGGGCTTCTTCCCTCCCACTTTAACACCCATTATTACCGTTGTACGGTACGTCTGCAGGTGTGCAATGCCTGCAGCAGTATTGTACGGCCATTTGGGATCTGTTTTGGGGTAGTGTTCCTCTGCCCACGCTTCTGGCTGGGCTCTGGCATCTTCTACAGCTTGGGCAAATAGAATCTTTCGCTCGCTACTCCTCAGTGGTGAACATTGTCAGCATTAGTTGTTGACAATCTGCCCATGTGGGGTTATGTGTAAGCATGACTGACTCTATCATACTGGCCACCGCTGCGGGGTTAGTGGAATACAGTGGTGTGTGTGTTTTCCAGTTGAACAGATCGGTTGTCGTAAATGGGACATATGTGTATTGCACTGGCCCAGGTTCTCTGTTTTCCAGTACAGGGCCTGGCACCTCCCGTAGGGGCATTTGCATCTTACTTTTACTGGGATTGTGCTGATCTAGGTCTCGGGGTTTATATATTTTGTTCACTGCGCGAGTGGTTGCACCTTGCTTTGCATCTTCACCCTCATCATCGCTGTCCTCTTGGGTTACTAGTTTATATACGTTCCCATCGGGCATTTCAATCTTTCCTGGTGGGACCTCTCTGTCTCCTCCACCCGTTGCCCCCTCATCTTCCTCCGCAATACCGCCTGCCGGAGCGGAGGAAGCTGGCGGAGCAGTAGCAGACGCCCGCTCCCCCCCTCCGCCAGCGCAACCGCGGCACGCAAAGCTTCTCTCGCTGCCCCATAATATGATGGATAGGGCGGGGACAGGGAATCAATCTCCTCCAGTTGTTCTAACACCGGTTTCCTTTTCTTATTATTTTCTCTATTTGGGGGTACCTGCTTCTTGTTACGTCCCGCCATCATTATAAAATGACTTTTATCTCTTACACAATACCTCCATATATCTATATATGGGTACTGTTCAGGATATCCGCATTTCCCAGTTACTTGGGAATGCACTCTCTGTATTAACTCCGGGTCCATTGACCCCTGCTCTGGCCAGTCTGGAACTAGCAATGGCCATACAATTGTACACATTCCTGTTAATTTCTCTTTAGTTAACTCTACACCATAATCATGTGTTGTATATAGTGCTTCAAAATTCCGGACCATATACCCTAAGGGCGTCTCACCCTTCTTCACCTTTTTCACCTTGTTGGGCTTGGATGACCCGTTACCCATTGTTACTCTCAAGGGCAGTAACCTTTTTACAATACAGATATCACTTTTTAGCAAAAACACTTGAAATTTACTGTCTGGTACTCAGTCAACAGTTCATATATATCGTATTCGCTTTCTCCGTCAGTAGCCGGACTGCAGTCGCCTGAGCCGGAAACGTACCTTGGGAGTCCACTCTCAAGTTTGCATTCTCGCTAGGCGAGTAGGCGCACAATCACTCACAGCACTCTCAGCAATCATTCACAACCCATACTGTACCAGATACTTTCAGCACAAAACAATACATAAACAATTCAACTCTTTCTACTAGCTGAGGGCACACCGTCCCTCCTTTTGGCTCCTTATACCCCGTAAATTGAACTCTAACTCTTGACAGCTTGTGACTATGTGCACCCCGTTCTATAACTACACTTCCGTCTGCAATTCCAATTTGCCTATGGGTAATCTACCCACCCGGCACCACTTCCTCTGCAGCTACCGCTGGCCCCAATGGGCCCTCTTCACTACACGAAGTACACACTAGCACTGACTCAGGGCTCTCAGCCCAGTCACAGAAATCTCTCCTCCTTTCCTTTGTCCATGTGTAGAAGCTTTATTTACAAACACTGACTACGACTATGCAACTCCACGTGGCTCCCTTCTCCCTCACATACAGACTCTACCCTTTAGTTAACATCCGATCCCCCGGGTCCAGACACGCACTAGCCACTCTGGCTCCTTTGCTTGTCCGTGCTTTCGGCGGCGGGTTCAGTATGTCAACGAGACCGTGGCCGCGGGTCTCCTTATCTGACTATGGCCGGACGTTTCCCTTTATACCGGTATTTCCATTAGACATACTAACATAGAAGACACTTTACCTATCGCCGCGCTGTTCGCTGTTTCCTCGGACTCGGTGGTGTCCCAGCTTCCCGGGCCGGGGGTCCGTTTGGGACGAGATGAGGTCCACTGAACAGGAAATCCTGCTTGGCGCCTGCAGATGTCAGCTCACCTTCAACAGATGCCCAACCAGCGGGATTACTCGCACCTGCAGTAAACCGCTACAGTGTCCAGCATTCGTTGCCGTGCCGGCAAAGGGCCTCGTATCCCAGCTATCGAGCCCCCAGAAATGTTACCGGAATCCACTTGGTCCACTCGGGACGAGGCCGGACCGGACACGAGCAAGGATTGTCTGGACACGAGTCTCTTCAGGAAAAGCAAACTTTATTGTGACGTCACAGAAGATGCTCAGACAGGATTGAATCGCAAAGACTGAGCCCCGAACTAACCCCGACAAGGGGTCTTATACCCCAAATACATAATTAGGTACATCCCAATTAGCCCACCTCCCTGTGACACTATCCCACCCCACGTGGGTTAATACCTCCCTTAGTCTAATACAAAGACATTCCATTAAATTGGCCGTAAATTGGCAAACTTCATGTTAGTTTCGACAGATCATGATTAGTTACTACATCCAGTCCGGGCTGTGCTCGCCTCCCTAGCGCCTGTGTTCATTTGTTGCGGGTAGCACCTGGTCTATCTTCTATGCTTCCCTTTGTCTTGCTGGGGCCTCTGTGACCTTGATGTATCCACTTCTCATTCTATCCCTTCGTGCCAGGAACAGCCTCGATCTTTCTCAGGTTTTAATTGCTTTTCTGCTAATCTAACACATTCCTAAATTTCTACGTATACTTCATTCTAGTTTCAGCTAAAACCTACCTAGTTATTTTCAAGTGAACCAATATTCTGAACAAGATGGCCGCCTGGCTTATAATGGTGGCCAGCTTCCAGCCTGATTCCACTTCACTCTGAGTGCATATGACATGTTTCATGTATTTTCATCTCCTACTTTTGTGATAATGCTTACTTACTGTAGAATATGTTGTTGCATTTATACATAGCTGGGTGGAGACAGGAAGTGTAAGAGTCTTAGAAGAAACAGGAAGTAGAGACACACACACACAGAATGCCAGGAGAATAAAGCAGTTCTTCATAAAGCTTACTCGGTGACTCCATCTTCGTTTGTGCAGATCTACATGGTATCAGAAGTGAGATTGCTGAGGAATCAAGGCTCAAAATCTTTGATAACGACAATGCTAGCACCTGGCTGAAATTCAGGAGAGAATGGGACGTGTACAGCAAAGCCGGACTTTCAGACAAATCAAAAAAGGTACAAGCTTACACTTTTCTCAATTTGGCTGGTTCAGATGCACTGGATAAATATGAATTGTTTCACTTTCAAGAGGGTGTGGACAAAGAGGACCCTGATGTGTTAATCAAGAAATTTGATGACATCTGTCTACCTGAACGGAATGTGATAATGGACAGACATGCATTTAACATGATGGCTCAAAAATCTGATGAAGGAATTCAAACCTATGTGGCCACATTGAGACTGCTGGCTAAAAGATGTGATTTTGGTGAATTAACCGATGAACTAATACGTGACAGAATTGTCTGTGGAATCCACAATGATGCAGTTTGTGCTCAGTTATTGCGGGAAAAAGACCTGACACTGGACTCTGCTGTCAGAACATGTATGTTATTTGAGCGTTCTGACAAGGCTACTAAGGAACTAAAAAAAGAGACGGAAGTATTTGCGGTGCAGCAGCATGAACATCAATGCGGTAACTGTGATGGCGAGCATGGCACTGAGCGCAACAAGTGCCCAGCTTTTAATAAACGCTGTAAACTGTGCAACAAATGGAATCATTTTGCGAAATGCTGTAGATCCAAACCTCCAATTACAGGTGCGTGGATGCCGCCATTTCGTGCAAATAAAAAGAAATATGTGCACAGAATAAATGAAGTGGAAAGTGATGATTCCCGAGATGGTTTTCATTGTGAAAGTGTGGACCTACTTGCAAATAGAGGAGAAATATTCACCACCCTGTCAACCACATGTAACACGCAGGTTAAGCTGAAAATTGACACTGGTGCTAAATGTAATGTCATGTCCCTATCCACACTGCAAAGCATTGACCCTCGTGCCCAAATTGGCCAGTCAAATAAAGTAAACCTGATAGCTTTTGGCGGACAAACAATTCAGACATTGGGCACTACTGCCTTGGATCTTTCAGGAGGCACGTTGTTATTCCATATAGTGGATAGAAATGTTAAAAGCCTGTTAGGCTTGCCAGACAGCATCCGGTTAAATCTCATCCAACTCAGTTCAGAGGTACATGCTGTACAACAACAGGCTTCTGAGATGACTGATTACGAGGACCTATTTCGTACTGACACTATTGGCTTCCAGTCATGTATCACATGCGCCTGGATGAATCCATGCATCCGACAGTGTGTGCCCCCGATGGATCCCATTAGCTATGAAAGACAAAGTTGTCAATGTACTGGAAAGGATGATTAGACTGGGCATCATCGCCCCAGTTGAGGAGGCTACCCCTTGGGTGTCTGCCATGGCAGCTGCAGTAAAGAAGGATGGCACGGTACGCATATGTATTGATCCTGTGCACCTTAATAAGGCTCTCCTGAGGCCTCACCACCCATTAAAGACTGTGGAACAAGTAATTGCTGATATGCCACAGGCAAATGTCTTTAGTATTTTAGATGCGAAGTGTGGGTTCTGGCAAATCCCCCTGAATGAGGAATCCTCAACACTCACAACATTCATGACCCCATTTGGAAGATACAAATTCTTACGGATGCCATATGGGATTTCCACAGGAAGTGAAGTCTTTCAAAGATGCATGGAACAGCTTTTTGCCGGACAACCATGTGAAATAGTTGTGGATGATATCTTGATTTGGGGCTCTTCTGTTGAGGAACATGACAAACGGCTTAAATGTATTCTAGATCGTGCCAGAGCCATCAATCTACAGCTCAACCCCACTAAATGTCGCTTTAGAGTTTCAGAGGTGCCGTATGTAGGCCACCTTCTCACAGATAAAGGTGTTAAGCCTGACCCAGAAAAAACCAAGGCCATTCACCAAATGCCTGTCCCAGAGGACAAACATGCGTTACAGAGGTTTCTAGGCATGACCAATTATCTCTCAAAATTCATTTACCGCTACAGTGAGATAACGTCTCCTTTCCGTCAGCTCCTGCGCCAAGATGCTGACTGGTGTTGGACTGAACAACATGCTGCTGCTGTGGACACACTCAAAGCACATCTGACAAGTCCACCTGTCCTACAGTATTTTGATGTACACAAACCGGAGATATTGTCTGCTGACGCCTCGCAGCATGGTCTTGGTGCAGTCTGTCTTCAAGATGACAAGCCTGTGGCATTCACATCAAGAGCTCTTACTGAGACTGAAGCTCGTTATGCACAGATTGAGAAAGAATTATTGGGACTAGTTTTCGCTTGTATGAAATTCCATGTTTATATCTATGGCCGCCCAGTGACTGTGGAAATGGATCATCAGCCACTCATAACAATACTGAGAAAGCCGTTGCACACAGCATCTGCACACATCCAGCGCATGATGCTCAAGCTTCAGCGATACCACCTGAATGTTTTCTATAAACGAGGCCATGAACTATATGTTGCTGATGCTCTTTCGCGTGCACAACTCCCCACCACTGAGAAGCCTGGAGCTGTTGAGGATTATGATTTGTTAGCTTTTGATGAGGTGTTGTCGTCCAGAAGAATTGAGGAGCTTAAGCAGAGCACTCAGACAGATGCTTGCTGGCACCATTCTCAATAGGTGGCCTGACTCGTTCAAGGAAATTCCGCATGACATCCGACCATTTCACGCTATGAGGGATGAATTGACTATGGATGATGGTTTAATTTTGCGTGGTCAGAGATATGTAATCCCTCACTCTCTCCAGAAATATTACTTGTCACAGCTCCAGCAAGGTCACCCTGACATTGAGTCCACTAAGCGTAGGGCGCGTGAAACAATGTTCTGGCCCACTGTATATAGTGACATTGAAAGAGAAGTTTCCAAATGTGCCCCATGTAATGCTCTTCGACAGCATCAAATGAGAGAACCCATGCATCTGCACCCCGTCCCTGACAAACCGTGGTCCATCACAGCAGCTGATGTGTTTGAGTGGGAAGGCAAGCATTCCTTGGTCTTAGTGGATTCTTACTCTGGCTGGTGGGAGTTTGATGTCCTTCCAAACCTTTCCAGCACCACTGTGATCACAACATTGAAGCGGCACTTTTCTACACATGGGATTCCCCAACAGTTGATAACTGACAATGCGCCATCATTTTCAAGCAGAGAAATCAGGACCTTTGCCCACCAGTGGGATTTTCACCATGTCAGAAGCAGTCCCCACTACCCGAGATCGAATGGTCTAGCTGAGCGTGGTATCCGGTCGGCCAAGCAGCTCCTAGAAAAATGTGTCCGTGATGGTTCTGACATTTATGCAGCACTACTCAACCTTCCCAACACACCACGGAATGGAATGCCTTCTCCAGCACAACGTTTACTGTTTATTTCGCACCAGGACTTTGATCCCCATGGTCGCGACACAGCTACTGCCTAAAGTAGAGACTGATGTTCAGAATGCTTTATTTCAGCTCCAAACGGAAGGGAAGATAAGCCATGACAAGTCGGCCAGGCGTCTTTCACCTCTGGAGCCAGCGCAGGTGGTACGGACGGAGACTTCCCGTGGGATTGACAAACTGGCTACGGTTCATGGAAAGGCACGCCAACCCAACAGCTATGTTGTCCACTCTGATGGCAGGACCTATGTAAGAAACCGCCGTCACCTCCTACAAGTCCCTGAATCATACAGTCCCATCCCTGCCTCATTTGCTCCTGTGGTCTCTTCAGAACCTCAAGCACGGCCATCTGTTACGGTGCCAAATGACACTCCAAACATTGAGTGTAATGCACCATTTCAAAATAATGACGATTTCAGGAAACAGATTTCAGATTCAGAAACCCCACTGGTTGTTACTCGATCTGGGAAAATGTGCAAACCTAACCCAAAGTTTAATGACTTTATCACATACTGATTTCTTACAGCATTTCATTTTTATGTTACATGTGTAGCGCTGTGGTAAAATCCTGCTGTGGCAGTACCTAATTTTGGCCACAAGATGGAGACTATCGCGATCAGAGATACTGGACATCGGGACTACAATAACCGGCATGCTTTGCAAGAAGCCAGGAAGTGGGTGGGACTGGACTCTTACATCCTCTGCCTCGTGGAGAAAGTTCCAGAGCGCGCCAGGGAAGGAGAGAGAGGAGACGTATTGTGTGAGATCACGAGAGGGCCTAGGCCAGAGACCCAGAGATAGCCCAGAGAGACCAAGAGAGACCTGTTATTGCGGAGAGGATCACCCCAGCTGAGGAGAAGAAGACCCGCCGGAATCCAGGCATTGCTGCAGACCGGGGAAATCGAACGGAGAGCAGGCGGTGAGCTGGATAAGCTGTATGGAGTCAGACAACGGATCGGGCCGCTAGTATCCCCAGTCAAAATCGGGTGGAGAGAGACGTCCTGGGTCAGCGGAGCCTAAAGCAGTCATCGGATGGGTGAGAGGCCTCCAGGGCTGTTGTATAATTAAAGGACGCTCTGCTGTTTCTCTTTAAAGTTTACAGGGCCCCAACTGACTAGTCGAAGACCTTCCTTTAATAAACTCACTGGCCAGTTGAACAGTACCCGGGTACCACACACACAGATACGCTTCTCACATTCTGGAACTTAATTTGTATCGGACTCATTTCCTTTTACGAATCGGAACGGGGTTAAAGACAAAGATACGTTCCGAATACATTTTTCTCTTTTCCGCTGCGCGTTTGCCGTAATACGAAGGGATTGTATGTTTGGGGTTTCGCTACGTGTCCCTTTTTCTGAACTATCGGGAAATTGCATTCTTTTATGTTCGGTCGCGGAATATTTTATTTTCCGAAATACGAAGCCTCGTGTTTCGTTTCTTTTCCGCTGCGCGTTTTACCGTAATACGAAAATATTGTAATAATATTTGTGAATACCGTGTTTCAACATCTGCTTAAGATTTTAGTAAACTATTTAAATGATAAAAACTCACAACTGTGTTGGAGTATATTTATTCCCTAGTGCGGGGAGACTGACCCGTGGTTCATTTTCAGCGGCTCCTCCGGGAGTGAGCGCTACACGTGGGGGCTCGTTTCCGGGATCCAGTCTCTGGAAAAACCGCATCTAAAGGGTTAAATATGGATCCAGACACTGTTGCCGAGTGGTGTGGGGAGCACAGTAGCCAGTCGGAATGTTGTATAGTCATGGATATTCCAGCAGACACTTGGGAATCAGATTCGCCAGGCCGTGGCCACGCTAGCACCAGATCATCGGGGGTTAATTCTGGACATTGAAAAAAAAAACAGATACCTCTCATATGTATGTTCTTCTTGAATGGAGAAAGGGTGTTCCGCCATGTTTTCAGGGCACGAGCGTGAAACTGGCCGAAGAGGTGGAAGTCCAACTAATTAAGCCAAGTACGCCACGTGGTGAATCCGCAAGTGTTTCCGTGCCTAGTCCGTTGGCCATGATTGGGCCTGAATTTATCATGGCTATTGGAGATCTACTGGCTAAATGTCAGAAAACAAGCCCTCCTCACACTAACTTCGGTTATCGACGGTTAAGAAATTTTACGGGAAACGTACCAACTCCGGCGGGAGAAGAAACCTTTGAAGAATGGGTGGAACAGGCGATGCAGGCTCTGCATGAGTGGGATGTCCCTGAGGCCCAGAAAAAGCAAAGGATCACCGAGAGCTTAAAGGGACCTGCGTCAGAAGCGGTGAGAAACCTGAAACTGAGCAGAAAAGATTGTACTGCTTTAGATTACTTAAACGTTCTTGAAGAAGTTTTTGGACGAACCGAAAAGGCGGCCGAACTGGTATATCAGTACGAACACACCTATCAGAGAAGAGGTGAGAGAATGACCGAGTACATGAGGCGCCTGGATAAGATTCTACACCAGATACTCCTGAAGAAAGGGGCCGAACCGGCCGAAGTAGATAAGATCCGAATAAAACAGATCCTAAGGAGCTCTCAACCTCTAGATCCAGTGATGATGCAGCTGAGAAGCAGAGCAGGTAGCCAAGAGTTAAATACCTGGAACTGATTCGAGTTGTGCGAGAGGAAGAGGCTTTACTAGAAGAAAAATCTTTCAGGCGGGGGGAAAGGGCGTATGCACAACCTGTGAGACATAGCGGCAGACTGCAGCCTGAAAGCGACTCTCTAGATACCTATGGGTCTGATGAGGACGAACAAGAACCAGTTGGGTTTTAAATCTACAGAGAGGGCTGCTAAAGAATCGAACCTCCCTGAACGGGGTGAATTGTCCAAAACTGTCAAGGAAGTTCAGGAAGCTCAAGTTGAATTGCAACAAGCGCACGCAGAACTGTGCCGGGTATTGATGAAGGTGACAGAAATGCAGGCAGAAATGCAGAAATTCCTCACAGGTATGCAGACGACGGGAGTTGCTGTGGCGTCTGGTCCAAATCTTTTAACAAAATCTCAACAAGTAACTACGTCTCTGCTCTCTAAGAAGAGATGTTTCGGGTGTGGAGAGATGGGCCATTTCCGCGCACAGTGCAAAGGCCGAAAGCCTGAGAGGATAGAGTCAAGGGACTGTTGGAAGCCCTGGAAGGACTGTTATCTTCTCACCGGCGGGAAACGCCAGAGGGCACCAGTAAAGGAGCAACCTGAGTGCCGAGGATTGAACCCCGCTCCAGAAACCCAGCAAAGACTAAGAGGGCGAGGAGGCTCAAAGCCGAGCCAACTGTAGAGCCTGCCAGGACTGAGAGAGTTACTCCCTTAGCGTCCGGGTCTACGTCATGGGGAGGCAATGCACACCCAAAACCTGCACGGGCAAGAAAAAGGCCAGGGTACAACAAACTGGGTCTAAGCGTCCGGATACCGCCACCAAATTTCCTGACCAACTGATAGGTCCTTCTCCTATCGTGCCAATCCAAGTGGAAGGAGTCTACACCAAAGCCCTGTTAGATTCAGGGGCTCAAGTGACATGATTTACAGAGATTTCTACGAGAAACACTTAAAGCACATCCCTCTGCAAGAATTGAAGGATTTGGAAATATGGGGTATCGGCACTGAGAAACTCCCTTATGACGGGTACCTGCAAGTAAAGTTGGAGATCGGATCTGAAGTCATCGGGCAGTCTGGGGTTGTGATGCATTGGCCATTGTGTGTCCTCGACCCTCGGGTGCGAACAGAAGCTCCTGATAGTGGGGACGAATACTGACCTAGTGCGGCGTCTTCTGACGCCTATTGTGTTGGAAGAAGGTTCAACTCAAGGAGTGCACCAATGTTACGTCCGGTCTATCAGAGGATGGTCGAAGAACGAAAGGCACCTGCCGAAGTGGGAAGACTGTGGAGACTGGGTGGAACGGAGAAGGTTCTGCAAGCAGGAGAAGTAGCGAGCTTCCGGGCTTCAGTCAAGTTGAACGGATCGCAACCCGGTCCTATGTGGTGCTGGGAACCGATTTTGATCATGGGAGTGAAACCGGAGTCGAAGTAATTCCTGAAATAATCTCCACCAAGGCTCTGAAGAGAACACGAGGAAGAGTCTCGGTCAGTGTGTGCAATGTGACGGATTCTCCAGTTGTACTTAAAGCACGAATGCCTATCGGGCAAGTAGAGTCTGCTACACCCCTCTCTACCGATTCAGGAGGGGGAGAAGGTAAAGAGATACCAGATGAAAGATTCTACCCCAAGGACGCTCCCATTCCACCTGAGTGGAAGAAACGTCTTCAGTCTCAAGTCTTAAAGTGGAAGGAATTGTTCTCGAAAGATGAGTTCGATGTGGGCCTAGCTAAGAGTACTGAACATCGTATTCGGTTACAAGAAGACAAGCCATTTCGTGAGAGATCAAGGCGAGTTCTGCTAGGAGACTTAGATGATCTGCGAGAGCAGCTGAACGAATTACAAAGAACCAAGGTGATTCAAGAGTCCAGGAGTCCATATGCATCTCCCATAGTGTTGGTCCGGAAGAAAAATGGTTCTGTCCGCTTATGCATAGACTACCGCACATTGAATCGGAGAACCATCCCCGATCAATATGCCACTCCTCGGATTGAAGATGCCCTACAGTGTTTGTCTGGAGCAAAGTGGTTTAGTGTACTAGACCTGCGAAGTGGGTATCACCAGATACCAATGCATCCTGAAGACAAGGAGAAGACTGCATTCATCTGTCCACTGGGGTTCTTTGAATTCAACAGAATGCCTCAAGGCCTTACGGGGGCTCCAGCCACGTTCCAACGGTTGATGGAGAAGACAGTCGGGATATGAATCTAATCGAAGTATTAGTGTACCTGGATGACATAATTGTATTTGGGAAGACTCTGGAAGAACATGAGCAACGTCTGGAGAAGGTCTTGAAGAGGCTCCATGAAGAGGGGCTGAAACTGTCTCTGGAGAAATGCCAATTCTGTCTGCCGTCTGTTACGTATCTAGGACATGTGGTCTCAGCAGAAGGTGTTTCGACAGACCTCGGAAGTTGGAGGCCGTAGCTTCTTGGCCTAGACCCCGAAACGTCACTGAACTTAGATCTTTCTTGGGATTCTGTTCCTACTATAAGATTTGTGGGAGGATTCGCGAAAATAGCTCAACACTGAACAAACTCCTGCAGAAAGAAACCACAGAAGAAGGCTGCAAGGTCTCTGACAAGAACCCGTCAGCTCCGGGGCCAAGGAAAGCTCGAGAGTCTATACAAGGTGAATGGACAGTCAATGTGAAGGAGCTTTCGTAAAGTTGAAAGAGAGTCTAACCCGAGCTCCTGTTTTGGCCTATGCGGACCCTCACAAGCCGTATGAACTACATGTGGATGCCAGCGAGAAGGTTTGGGAGGAGTCCTATATCAGGAGTATGATGGATTGCTGAGGCCTGTGGCGTACGTGAGCCGGAGCCTTGCACCTTCCGAGAAGAACTATCCTACTCACAAGCTGGAGTTCCTAGCCTTGAAGTGGGCAGTAGTGGACAAGTTGAAAGACTATCTGTATGGAGCTGAGTTCGTGATCAAGACGGATAATAATCCTCTACCTATATCCTTACTACTGCAAAACTGGACGCACCGGGACATCGGTGGTTGGCCGCTCTGTCAGGGTTTAGGTTCAGCCTGAAGTATCGCCCTGGGGTGAATAATCGAGATGCTGATGCGTTATCGAGAAGACCCTATACTACAGAATGGACTCAGTTGACTCCAGACGGGGTGCAAGCTTTGTGTCAAGGAACAGAGCGCCGGGTCAAAGGAGGGATTGAAGCAGAGGCCATAGGAGTTATGGCTGCGACTGTTCCTGAGTTCTACTGTAACCCTACGCAGTTAAGGATGAAAGTTTACCTACCTTTTCGAGACAGGACCTGAAAGCGGATCAGGCTAGAGACCCTTTAATTGCCTTGACCCTAAAGGCCCTGACTGCAAACCAGCGAGAGATTTTGTTAACCAACTCCCGAGTGGAGCTAGGTTGGTCTACAAAAATGGGAGCGGTTAAAGATGCTGGATGGGGTGGTCTACCGAAGGGGCCCCTCCAACAACGCGGAAGAGATTCAACAGTTATTCCTCCCCACTAAACATAGGGAGAGTGTGCTGCGATCACTACATGATGAGCATGGACATTTGGGTGCAGAGAGAACTTTTAAGCTGGTGCGAGATAGGTTTTATTGGCCTTGCATGAGGGCTGAAGTGGAAAGTTATTGTCATTCCTGTCTGAGGTGTATTCAGAGAAAGACTCTACCGACCCGAACTGCTCCAATGAGCCATCTGCAGAGTCAGGGACCCATGGATTTGTGTGCATTGACTTCTTGTGCTTAGAGCCGGATGCTAGTGGGCAAGGGAACATTCTAATAGTGACTGATCATTTCACTCGTTACGCTGCCCAAGCATTTTCCACGAAAGATCAACGCGCTCCAACAGTAGCCAAGGTGTTGATGGAAAAATTCTTTGTTCATTACGGACTGCCAAGAAGGATACACTCTGATCAGGGTAGGGATTTTGAAAGCAGACTGGTGGGGCAATTGTTGGAGTTGTTGGGAATCCAGAAGACCCGAACTACACCATATCAGCCTCAAGGTGATGCTCAGCCTGAAAGGTTTAATCGCACACTGCTAACATGTTGGGGACCTTGTCGAATGTGGAGAAGCAGAGTTGGAGTCGACACATAGCTACTCTGGTGCATGCATATAACAGTACGGAGAGTGATGCAACTGGATACTCGCCGTACCGTCTTATGTTTGGAAGAGAGGCTCGATTGCCGTTGATTTGGCATTTGGATTGTCTCTAGACCAGGCGTCAGTAGCTTCCATAGAAACTACGTGGATAGACTTCGAAAGAATTTGGCTTCTGCATTTGAACAGGCCCGGTTGACCTCGGGAAACAGGGAGCAAAGAAACAAAAGGAACTATGACCTGAAAGTTCGAATACAAGATCTACAACCGGTGATAGGGTTCTATTGAAGAACTTGGGTGCTGCTGCGAGACACAAGTTGGCGGATAGGTGGAGTTCCCAGGTTTACATTGTCTGCAAACAGTTACCAGGTCTACCAGTGTATCAGATTCGCCCGGATGGGAAGGCTGGCCTCTCAAGAACTGGCACCGGAATCATTTGTTACCTTTGAGAGAGGCTGTGAGAATGCCAGTTGGGGACGAACGCCTCTGCCAAATCCGCCTGTTCCATGTTTTCTCCTGTTACTCGGTCTCAACAGACCCGGGCTGTCGAAGAGAGCGAAAGGGACAGTGAAGAAGAAAGTTTCTGTCTGGACTGGATACGCTCGCCGGAGCCTGAAGAGGTTGTCATTGTCCCTGAGCGGTGGGAGAGTAACTTGAGGCCTGAAGCTCCTGAATTCTTGTTGGAAGTCCCTGAGACTGTTGATATCCTGAGCCTCTTGAATTTCAGTTGGAAGTCCTGAGGCTGTGGGGATCCCGGTAGCTCCGGAAGCTTATTCAGGTGATTACAGTTCTATGCCTTCACTGGAGGGATCATACTCTGAGGAAACGTCTGCTCCAGTGATAGAGAGAAAGAATTGAGCCGACGCCTATAGTACTTCCACCTGAAGAGGAACTGATTGAGCCAGAACCAAAACGCTCTGTTCGACCGCCCAACGACTCACCTACGACTCACCAGGACATAGCACTGAAGAGGCCATCACTACGGTGCGGAGGTTGCCCGAAGTGTCTGCTATGCTAGCTGAGGTAGCCCAAAATATGAGTCAACTTGAGGAAGTGTTCCTAACCCACTGTATGTATGCTGCTGAACCTGTACATGTTATGTAAATTGTATTCAAATATTGTGGAACGTAATGTAACTGTTGTACCTCCTTGGAGAGACCCAAGAGTTTTAGGAGGGGGAGAGTGTAGCGCTGTGGTAAAATCTTGCTGTGGCAGTACCTATTTTGGCCACAAGATGGAGACTATCGCGATCAGAGATACTGGACATTGGACTACAATAACCGGCATGCTTTGCAAGAAGCCAGGAAGTGGGTGGGGACTGGACTCTTACATCCTCTGCCTCGTGGAGAAAGTTCCAGAGCGCGCCAGGGAAGGAGAGAGAGGAGACGTATTGTGTGAGATCACGAGAGCCTAGCCAGAGACCCAGAGGATAGCCCAGAGAGACCAAGAGAGACCTGTTATTGCGGAGAGGATCACCCCAGCTGAGAGAGAAGAAGACCCGCCGGAATCCAGGCATTGCTGCAGACCGGGGAATCGAACGGAGAGCAGGCGGTGAGCTGGATAAGCTGTATGGAGTCAGACAACGGATCGGGCCGCTAGTATCCCCAGTCAAAATCGGGTGGAGAGAGACGTCCTGGGTCAGCGGAGCCTAAAGCAGTCATCGGATGGGTGAGAGGCCTCCAGGGCTGTTGTATAATTAAAGGACGCTCTGCTGTTTCTCTTTAAAGTTTACAGGGCCCCAACTGACTAGTCGAAGACCTTCCTTTAATAAACTCACTGGCCAGTTGAACAGTACCCGGGTACCACACACACAATACGCTTCTCACATTCTGGAACTTAACTTTGTATCGGACTCATTTCCTTTTACGAATCGGAACGGGGGTTAAAGACAAAGATACGTTCCGAATACATTTTTCTCTTTTTCCGCTGCGCGTTTGCCGTAATACGAAGGGATTGTATGTTTGGGGTTTCGCTACGTGTCCCTTTTTCTGAACTATCGGGAAATTGCATTCTTTTATGTTCGGTCGCGAATATTTTATTTTCCGAAATACGAAGCCTCGTGTTTCGTTTCTTTTCCGCTGCGCGTTTTACCGTAATATGAAAATATTGTAATAATATTTGTGAATACCGTGTTTCAACATCTGCTTAAGATTTTAGTAAACTATTTAAATGATAAAAACTCACAACTGTGTTGGAGTATATTTATTCCCTAGTGCGGGGAGACTGACCCGTGGTTCATTTTCAGCGGCTCCTCCGGGAGTGAGCGCTACACATGTTTTTACGGTTCATTGTTATGCTGCACTCTGGTATAGTTTTATGCATGTTATTATATGTTTTCTTTAAAGAGGGAAAGATGTAGAATATGTTGTTGCATTTATACATAGCTGTGTGGAGACATGGGGGCTGGATACAGGAAGTGTAAGGGTCTTAGAAGAAACAGGAAGTAGAGACACACATACACAGAATGCCAGGAGAATAAAGCAGTTCTTCATAAAGCTTACTCGGTGACTCCATCGTCGTTTGTGCAGATCTACACTTACTACAGCATATGTCTGTACTGTTTGTTTCCTTTAGAATAAAAAATTGTCAGAAAAAAAAGACTAGAACGATCTATGATTCTTCTAGGTGGTGATCATTTTATAAATTTTTATGTATTTAAAAAAGATTATCTATACATTACAGTAAGTAATCATATTGATTGTTTCTTGATTTTTATATTACGTTTCAGATGAAAAGTGTCGGAGTTTCTTGGAGCTTACACCACCAGCTGAGAGAGGTACAGACCAAGCCAATCTATTAGTACGATGGTGATGAAGTTAGTTATTGATTTACCGGTTTGTTTAGTTGTATTGATTGATGTAGAATGGTATATTTGTTTATTTGTTTTGTAAAACATGAAGAACAGCATCGGCTCACTATGACAGGCTGAGCCAAAAAGGTGCCATATATACAGAAAAAAATTGTTTTGCGCCTATTCCCTATCAGGGCGCTGCGTAGATCAGAAGTATCCAGTCTGCTTCATGTATAAAACATAACAAGAAATCTTTTTTGTCATTTGCGCTCACCACTGTAAAGGTGCCATAGTTTCCTGTGCTAAGAATATTTTTTTTATTTCTTCAATATAATTTATCTGTTGGTGGTAGAATGAGTGATCGAACCATATATAAAGTTTATTGATATAACAATCCTTAAAAATCCTAATTTACACAAGTTTATTTTGTAGGTGCATATCACATATAATCAAGCTGCTTTCCAACATCAATTTGTATTGTTGAAGATAAAAGGGCTTCCTTGTGATTCTATTTTCTTTTATAGGGATACTGTGGCTGTCACTTGGTTCTGAACTTGCTTACATCAGCCTCCTGGTAATTAGTTTTGGATTACTACTTCTAGAAATATTTTATACTGGAAATCCTGTCTGTGGACTGAAACTCAATGCGTTTGCAGCCGTCTCTTCTGTACTTTCAGTTGAGTACATGAATTTATCATTTCACAACTATGGAGTTCACAAATCATGTGTTACTGAAATTGAAAATCTGCTGCTTGAATACTGAATATAGTGGCCTTCTGGGCTTTCTGGAGTGTTGTTGGGGTTAGGCTTCTGCTGGTCCTAAGCACTTGTTTTTGGAATCTACAAGCAAGTATTCTAGATTTTAGTGCATTAGCCTTGCTGTTGTTTGATTAAAAATAGGCAAACAAGTATATTCAATCAACATCAGTTCCCTTAATTGATCAAAGCAGAGCATTCATTGTAATGACTACTATAATATTGTGTTTGACAGGACCAGCATTAGTAACACATACACTATATTGCCAAAAGTATTTGCTCATCTGCCTTGACTCGCATATGAATTTAAGTGACATCCCTAATTCCTAATCAACAGGGTTCAATATGACGTTGGTCCACCCTTTGCAGCTATAACAGCTTCAACTCTTCTGGGAAGGCTGTCCACAAGGTTTAGGAGTGTGTTTATGGGAATTCTTGACCATTCTTCCAGAAGAGCATGTGAGGTCACACACTGATTTTGGACAAGAAGGCCTGGCTCTCAGTCTACGCTCTAATTCATCCTAAAGGTTGAGGTCAGGACTCTGTGCAGGCCAGTCAAGTTCATCCACACCAGACTCTGTCATCCATGTCTTTAAGGACCTTGCTTTGTGCACTGGTGCACAGTCATGTTGGAAGAGGAAGGGGCCAGCTCCAAACTGTTCCCACATAGTTGGGAGCATGGAATTGTCCAAAATGTCTGGTATGCTGAAGCATTCAGAGTTCCTTTCACTGGAACTAAGGGGCCAAGCCCAGCTCCTGAAAAACAACCCCACACCATAATCCCCCTCCACCAACCTTTACACTTGGCACAATGCAGTCAGACAAGTACCGTTCTCCTGGCAACCACCAAAACCAGACTCGTCCATCAGATTGCCAGATGGAGAAGCGCGATTCATCACTCCAGAGAACGCGTCTCCACTGCTCTAGAGTCCAGTGGCGGCGTGCTTTACACCACTGCATCCAACTCTTGGCATTCCACTTGGTGATGTATGGCTTGGATGCAGCTGCTCGGCCATGGAAACCCATTCCATGAAGCTCTCTGTGCACTGTTCATGAGCTAATCTGAAGGCCACATGAAGTTTGGAGGTCTGTAGCAATTGACTCTGCAGAAAGTTGCCGACCTCTTCGCACTATGAGCCTCAGCATCTGCTGACCCTGCTCCGTCAGTTTGCGTGGCCTAACACTTCGTGCTGAGTTGCTGTCGTTCCCAAACACTTCCACGTTCTTATAATACAGCTGACAGTTGCCTGTGGAATGTTTAGGAGCGAGGAAATTTCACCACTAGATTTGTTGCACAGGTGGCATCCTATCACAGTTCCACGCTGGAATTCACTGAGCTCCTGAGAGCGACCCAGTCTTTCACAAATGCTTGTAAAAACAGTCTGCATGCCTAGGTGCTTGATTTTATATACCTGTGGCCATGGAAGTGATTGGAACACCTGATTCTGATTATTTGGATGGGTGAGCGAATACTTTTGGCAATATAGTGTATGTGTTAAATGTGATTTCAATGGGTTGAAAATATCTCTTGTTTTTTAACAATTCTCTTTGTCTGTATTCCCTTCCACTAAACACTGCAGATACTAGCTTGTGCAAATATTTTATATTTATATCCTGATACTTCTATGTTAATTATCCCATTCACTACCAAGGGATTTTACAAAAAAAACCATTGTCATAAACCAGTGTTTTCTTTTGTAAAATCATTTTTTATTAATTATACATTAAAAAATAGTTATTACTGTAAATAACTTGCGCCATCTACTACCCAATTGAGTTACAGAGGTTTAAGCAGCAGGTCTATGGTCTCCCACCCAGGGCCGTAGGAAGGGCGAGGCGAGTGAGGCGCGTGCCCCGGGCACAGCTGTGAAGGGGCGCAGTCATGGCTCGAGTCCTGCGGGAACGCTGCGGGAACGCAGGTTGCGGGAACCTGCATTCCCGCAGCTTTCCAGCAGGTCTCAAGCCATGGCTGCGCCCCTTCACAGCTGTGAAGCGCCCAGCCCGAAATGATTGCCGGCGGCCGCTTGCTTCCTGCTTGAACGGCCGCTGACAGGAAGTGCGAGCGGCTGCACTTCCTGTCAGCGGCTGTTCAAGCAGGAAGCAAGCGTCCGCTGGCAATGAGAGGTGAGCTGGGGCAATATCCAGGAGACCTGGGGGACGATATCCATGAGACCTGGGGGGCAATATCCATGAGACCTGGGGGGCAATATCCATGAGACCTGGGGGCACTACCTGAGGACACTATCCATGAGACCTGGGGGCACTATCCATGAGACCTGGGGGGCCATATCCATGAAACCTGGGGGGCCATATCCATGAAACCTGGGGGGCCATATCCATGAAACCTGGGGGCAATATCCAGGAGACCTGGGGGGCAATATCCAGGAGACCTGGGGGGCAATATCCAGGAGACCTGGGGGGCAATATCCATGAGACCTGGGGGGCCATATCCATGAAACTGGGGGCAATATCCATGAGACCTGGGGGCACTATCCATGAGACCTGGGGGGGCAATATCCATGAGACCTTGGGGACAATATCCATGAGACATGGGGGGGCAATATCCAGGAGACCTGGGGGCAGGCAATATCCAGGAGACCTGGGGGCAGGCAATATCCATGAGACCTGGGGGCAGGCAATATCCATGAGACCTGGGGGCAGGTAATATCCAGGAGACCTGGGGGCAGGCAATATCCAGGAGACCTGGGGCCAATATCCATGAGACCTGGGGCATAATCCATGAGAGCTGGGGGGGCATTATCCTTGAGACCAGGGGCATTATCCATGAGACCTGGGGCATTATCCATGAGACCTGGGGCATTATCCATGAGAGCTGGGGCATATCCATGAGAGCTGGGGGGGCATTATCCATGAGATCTGGGGGGGCATTATCCATGAGACCTGGGGGGGCATTATCCATGAGACCTGGGGGGGCATTATCCAGGAGAGCCGGGGCATATCCATGAGACCTGGGGCATTATCCATGAGACCTGGGGCATTATCCATGAGACCTGGGGCATTATCCATGAGAGCTGGGGCAATATCCACGAGAGCTGGGGGCATATCCATGAGCTGGGCCATTTACATGTGAACTGGGGAAAATAGTCTGGGGCTCAGTGCTGTGTATATTATTCTGGGGGGTGTATATTATGCTTTATGTTCTTTTGCTATACGTGCATGTATTCTGTGTGTACTGTATTTGTACATGTACTGTGTGTGCACTATATATGTAGGTCCCCATCACCTCCTTAACGCTAGCACTCACACATGTGAGCGTTGGTGCTAGGTTAAATGAGGTTACTGTATGCTGCCCATATCACATCCTAGCACAGGACCCTCATATTACAATCCCAACGGTAACAGGTTAAAAAATCCAGGAGATTGTGCTTTTCAGCATGAGGTTACTGTACTTTGCTCTCCCTATACTTAACATGGGGAGTGCAAAGAGTAAATAGCGTTAGGATTACAAAGTCCTAACGCTAATTACCATCCCGCCATAGCTACAAAAGTTACTCACAGCTAGACGCTGGTGCCAAGTGATGCTGCTTCTGCAGAATCAGTCAGCACCAGCCAGAACCCTCCCAAAAATCACATACTTGCCTCTCATCCCACAGCGCAAAGAGTGGTCCGATCCACTGCTTCTGGTCATGGGGAGCATCCAGGAGCTTAGCACTGCGCCACTTGTCGGGGACTCTGATTTTTAAAATTATGTGGGGGGGCACTGTGGCAGATTAGATCTGTATTTCTATCTATATAAGGGTCTGCCTGTATATATGTGTCTATCTGCCGGTTCATACATATCTCCTCCATCTAGAGTATATTCATATTTGTGTCTGGCCATTTGGTAAGTGTATCCCTGTGCTCCCAGCTGAAATGTAATTAACATGGTTTGCTTTCTCCCCTGGGGGGAGGATATAACACGTAGCTGTAAAAAGGGAATTTCTTTTGTACACTGACATAGAAAATCACACCTTGGAAGCCAGCCCGGCACCAAGATGTTAGACCCAATTTTCAAAGACAGGAAGCACATCCTTGATCTCTAAGGGGGGTCTGGGGCAGAGATAGACACATTTGGGCAATTAAAGATTAATTGACAAGTTTACTGAGCACGAGCGAGAATGGGACTCTGGGAAATGGAGTCCAGGACACTGGGCCATTTGTGGGTGGGGGCTGGAAAGATCAGGAAGTGTATAAATTCGGAAACTGGCCATGTGCTAGGGCTGATCACTTGGGGTACCTTCTAAAGAGGACTGATCTGTCCATGTTCCTATCTCCAGACTCCAGGAGGCCATGGCTGCTAGCTTAAGGAATAGTTCTTCATAAGTAACGCTCTATGGTTAACCCTTTTTCTTTTGCACTTGTAGTGTGTAAGTAATTGATTTATTCTAGTTATAATTTTTTATGTAACCAAGCACTGTGATTCTTTCTATATCATAAATAAACAAAAAGTATTTAAGTTTTGACTCTGGCTGATGAAATCCACGCTAACTAAGAGATTGGGAGTATTGCTATTTGCTTTAAGCTCGGTTATATATAAGAAATTGTGTGTTGCGGTCATCAGGAAACGGCAGGGAATTGTGGGATCCGTAGTCACTGTCCGAGTCTAGGATAGTGCGGCTGCTAAGCCCTGCGTCTCCTGTTGCGACGCGCGTAGCGTCCGTGAGGACTGGTGGCAGCGTTACTAATAGAATAAGAAAGTGAGCTCCGGGATTGTGAGAGACCTAGTTAGTACGCGCTTCAGGAGAAGACTTGTACTGCGTTGCAATCCTGGGATCAGTATATCGCGCTCTACGTGCCTGTTGTGAGAGGAAAGTGTGGTCGGGACGAGTAGAGAAGTGCGCGTAATTATCTGGGTCTAGGATCGATAGATAGTGAGCGGCTTAACCCGGCGTCTTTGCGCAGCAGCGCACGTAGTAGGTCGTGACAGGCACGATTTTCTGTTTTTGCCTCGGGTGCAAAAGGAGCTAGCTACGGCTCTGCTCCCACCCCTACATCGGCTGCTGAAAGCCTGATATTTCAGAGCATTCATCAGCTGATTTTACAGTTTTAGCCCTTTGGGCATTATGCCCACAGGGCTAAATCTTTGGGGGCACCTTCTGCAGCCAAAAAGCAAACAAATTTCATTTGCTTTTTGGCTGCAGACTAGCATATTGAGATATCTCGATATTGGGGCACCAGATGGTTAAACCCCCTGTTTGTAGTTGTTGTCATTACTGGCACTGACGCCTTCAGCTTGATCTTTTGCTCAATTATGAAGAATAGGGAAATTTCCCATATAGGGCTAAATTACAATCCTTGCGCTAAAACGCGGGCGCAAGGGAGGAAAAACTGCACCACAGTTTTCCCCCTTGCGCCCGCTTTTTAACACTGGATTACAATGCAGGCACAAATAATGCTGCCTGCATTGTTACCGCCCGTTAAAATCAGGGATGCTCGCAGCAGCGCTGAGCGTAGCCGCGAGCATCCACTCGATGGAGTCCATAGGACTCCATTGAGTTCCCCCCTGCTGGTCACATGACCAGCGCAGTGATCTGCAGGGATAGACTGGGGGGGACTTATTTTCTCCCAGTTTTTCCCTGCTCCTGCCGGACGGAGGAGGCGGTTCGAGCCGCGATCCTCGCCATGGGACAGGAGTTGAGTATACGATAAAAAATTTTTATTTTTAAGGCTGGTGTTCTGCAGAATCCGTTAACACCAAGTCCTGGCTTTGGTTAACTTTCCGCTAACCACAGCCAGACGTTAATCAGCGCTGTGACTTTGTAATCCTAATGCTGATTAACACTTTGCGCTCCCCATGTTAAACATAGGGAGCACAATGTACAGTAACCTTGCGCTGACAAGTGCAAGTTACCAAACGCAAACGGGTTACTTAACCCGTTTGCGTTCGGATTCTAATATGCGGTAAACACCGCAGCAAGCGTAAATGCTCACGCAAGTGAGCGTTAACGTTTGCGTGAAGAATATAATTTAGCCCATATTGTTTTATAACACAAAGTTACCCCAAAATGCCCCAGCGTTGCATAAACGTCAGATGACATAGCACATGGCTGAAACACAAGTCAGTACAGTCATTTTAACTAAAATCAACTTTATGCGAAGCACATAACACAACAACAAACAGAGAGAATAGTCCAACATTTTATTCATAGCTTGGAAATGGTGGAAGGTGAGGTACAATGTATGGGGTATATGTAAATAGTTCTAATATTTAAACAGGTTTTCTAACCCTTGGCACATAATTGTAAAATAAGTAGAAAAATTAAGGGCTATATTACAAAGTTGGTGCTAACTTAACCAGAGCTGTTGTAAACTTAACTGCTCCATAGACAATAATGGCTCTGGTAAGTTTACAACAGCTCTGGTTAAGGCTAGGGTCAGACGAACGCATTTTTCGTCCATGAAAAAGTGCGTTCGAACGAATGGACGTATTTTTCCACGGAATACGCGATAGCAGTCATACGATGCGCATTTTCGTCCGTGATTTTGTACGGATCATCAATAAAACACTTTTTGCGTCTGGACATTATGTAGGCCAAACATCAGCAGCGTCTGATGTCTCCTAATCACGCACACACGCCGCTAGTGGACGCAGCGCACTCTGTACGTCATTACTAACGGTTTCACGTTCTCGAAAAAATGCGTTCGTTTGCCGCTTGCATTGTGCGGCCGTACTTCGTATATTGCCCATCATTGGCCGTCATTTGCTGCTACTATGGCCGTGATAAATTGTGGCTGCACGCACGTTCACACTGCGTTCGTCTGACCCCAGCCTAAGTTAGCACCAACTTTATAATATGGCCCTAAGAGTGGTTAAAAATATTATATCAATAGTATTGTCACTATCTGAGTGGGAAAACTCTAATATGCAGAAGTTGAATGTGAAGGAATTCTATGCTGATACTACTGGAGAAGCATATACCTTATAATGGCTGGGCTAAATTTGAAGGGGCGGCCCATACATGGGGCCAGATGGTGCCATGCCTCCAGACAGCACTTTGCCAGGGGCAGCATTTTGAGCCTCAACTAGGCACACCACACATTACTGTGAGTTTTATTCCTGTGGAGGTCTGTGTTACACTCATACACACTGCACATCACTGTAGGTTTTATTGCTGAGGATACACTCACACACATAATATTGTATCACAGATCTCCACAGCAATAAAACTCACAGAAATGTGCTATGTGTATGAGTTTTATTGCTGTGGAACACTCATACACGGCACATGTTTTTTTGGGGGGGGTCAGCATTTCATTATTGGACAAAAGGCAGCACAGTGTCTTGGGCCGGCCCTTTAAACATGTGCCAAGGAATAAACAATGAATGGTTAGAAGTTAGATGAGGTCAGGTAGTACAGAACTGATAGTGTTGTGGAACCAGACCCGAGTCAAGGACAGAGAGCCATGAGGTCAGTAATACCCTAGTCATAATAAGATAATGTGTGTGTGTGTGTGTCATTAACAGAATGACACAAAAGTACTTGCGTTAATTTCATGTCCTCTGTTTCATACATCTAAAAAAGACCAGTGCAGAAGAACTTTGCATTCATATCATTATTAAAATGACGTATGATAAAGAATTGGCATCATTTTTGGGTGCTGTCACTTAAGTCTTTCAGCATGCATCAATTTTAACACCAGGGCGATGCAGACTAATTCCTTATGGCATGTTACAAAAGGAGCACTGGAGTCATGCAGACCTGAAGAAGCAGATATCGTAGATAAAGATACCACGACAGCCATCCTGAAAGTGAGATGAGGGCACATTATGGTAGATCTATTCTCTCCCATTTTGAAGTACTGGAAACTACAAATCTGGAGATAACCATCTTACATCATTCTTCCCTTATCCCTTCTTAGAAATGTCTTATTTAATCCATTCTGATTATGCTCGATGGCAGTCACGTTGTCTAAATTCTCTGCCATACATGCCCAGCAACAGACTTACATTCTGCAACAGCTTCAAACATATATTGAGTGGGCATTGTAGATGATGTAGTGCAAGAAAGGCCAGGATTCTTGGTATGCTTTAGATATGAGCCGAACACCCCCCGAGTTCGGTTCGAGCCCGAACCCGAACTTCCCATTTGTTCGGGACCGAACCCGAACTCCCATGCAAGTCAATGGGGCTGAAAATTTGGTTTTTTAGAGTGCCCTCCAAGAGGGCATACGTATATGCTACATATTTGCCATAAAAGGTGTATGGGGGTCCGGGTAGTGCCCTGGGGGACAGGAAACAAGGACAAAAAGTTTTTAAAAAAACGTTTTTAAAGGGACAGTGAGTTTTCCATGAAATAAGGGTTAAAAATAAAAACCAAAAATTCCTTCAATATCGTGCCTAGGAGGTCCCATAACCTGCCCGTGAAGTGGCGGATTTCTAGGATGTATAGAAACACTTAAAAACAAAAAAATGACGTTTCATATGACGGTAAATGCTTTTCCTTTAATCTATCCATAAACAACTGCTTGGGGCGGCAGCCTGTGTGAAAAGACATTTTAGGACGCGCAGAAAAAGTTTAGTGTTTTTTTTGGCTAATTATTGTGAAACTTATGCAGGCTTTGGATGAAAGTAACAATAGGTGCTTTAAAATTGGTCTTTTAGCGCCCCCAACAGTGCCGTCACACCGTAACCCCTCTGAGGATATGAATCTGATACAGGCGTCAGTGGCAGTGCACCCAAATATTGTGCTTTTGGTGCCAGACCTGCAAGTACTATCATACAGTAACCCCTCTGTAGTATTGTGGAAGAGTGCAGGGGTGGACCATGCGGTCCTATATTAAAAAGATATGAATCTGGGAATGGGCGTCAGTGCACACAGATATTCTGCCTTTGGTGCAAGACTGCCAGGCCAGCAAGTATCATTATACAGTAACCCCTCTGTGGTATGGTGGAAGAGTGCAGGGGTGGACCATGTGGTTCTATATTGAAAAGTTTTTGATCTGGTAATGGGCGTCAGTGCACCCAGATATTGTGCCTTTAATGCCAGGCCAGCAAGTATCATCATACAGTAACCCCTCTGTGTTATGGTGGAAGAGTGCAGGGGTGGACCATGCGGTCCTATATTGAAAAGTTTTTGATCTGGTGGTAATGGGCGTCAGTGCACCCAGATACTGTGCCTTTAATGCCAGGCCAGCAGGTATCATCATACAGTAACCCCTCTGTAGTATTGTGGAAGAGTGCAGGGGTGGACCTTGCGGTCCTATATTAAAAGATATGCATCTGGTTAAGGCGTCAGTGCACCCAGATATTCTGCCTTTGGTGCAAGACTGCCAGGGCAGCAAGTATCGTCATACAGTAACCCCTCTGTGGTATGGTGGAAGAGTGCAGAGGTGGACCATGTGGTCCTATATTGAAAAGTTTTTGATCTGGTAATGGGCGTCAGTGCACCCAGATATTGTGCCTTTAATGCCAGGCCATCAAGTATCATCATACAGTAAGGCTGGGGTCAGACGAACGCAGTGTTAACGTCCGTGTTGCCCGCATATAAGTACGTCCGTGATAGCATACAATAGTGTTAAATGGAGCCCCACACACGAAGTACGTCCACACAGAAGTGCGGGGGCTGACGGATGCTGCAAACGGACACAGGTTAGGTAAGAACGTAATACTGCTAGAACGGACGTGCAGAGTGCGCCACGTCCACAACGTCCGCATAGCTTTGTGTGTGAGTGATGCAACAAGGTCAGACGGACTGCATTTATACGTCCAGCATTTTTGACGGACAGAATGTTCTTTCATTGTAATTTATTTTCCCTGCTACATCAGTCAAAAAATACATCAGTAAAAAAACCGACTGTGTGTGGCCACTACCTTGTCGTCAGTCAGTAAGTACGTCCGTACTGCACGGACGCACAGTCCGTAGAAAATGCGCTCATCTGACCCTAGCCTAACCCCTCTGTGGTATTGTGGAAGAGTGCAGTGGTGGACCATGTGGTCCTATATTGAAAAGTTTTTGATCTGGTGATGGGCGTCAGTGCACCCAGATATTGTGCCTTTGGTGCCAGGCCATCAAGTATCATCATACAGTAACCCCTCCGTGTTATTGTGGAAGAGTGCAGGGTTGGACCCTGCTGTTCAAAAAATTAAAATGATATAAATCTGGCACAGGCGTCAGTGCAGCCAAATATTGTGCCTTTCATGGCAGCAAGTGCATTCACACCGTAACCCTTTTGTGGTATTGTGGAAGAGTTCAGTGCTGGAGGTTTTGTGCATGCAGAAGACATACCCGATCTATTCCGTTACTTCGGCATCAGGGGATTGATAGCTGCTGACCCAGGACTGATTCATTTTTATAAATGTCAGCCGGTCTACAGAGTCGGTGGACAGACGCACTCTTTTGTCTGTGACAAAACCTCCAGCGGCACTGAACGTCCTTTCGGAAAGCACGCTAGATGAAGGGCAACCTAGTAGCTGCATAGCATATTGGCTAAGTTCTGGCCAGTGATCCAATCTCAACACCCAGTAAGCCAGTGGATCATCTGCTGGAAACGTATGTAAGTCTGCCTGCCCCTAGGTAGTCCTGCACCATATGGTGAAGACGCTGGCAATGGGTGCCTACATTTGACGTCCCTGGGCATCGAGGACTAAAAAAATTTAAAAATGCATCAGTCAAGCGGCCCTGGCCTTCACCGCTATTCCTCTGATCACCTGCAGCCTCAGAAGCACGTGTGTCAGCACTTGGTAATCTAACAGTGCCTGGAAAGGTGTTACACAAGTGTCGCTTTAGAGCATCCTCAAGTTTTTTCATCCTGTGCTCCCTCTGTGCGGGCAGGATGAGCTCTGCAACTTTCCCCTTGTATCGTGGATCAAGAAGGGTTGTCAACCAGTAATGATCCCTCTCCTTGATAGCACAAATCCTGGGGTCCTTTAGCAGGCTTTGCATCATTAGGGAGCCCATGCAGCGTAGGTTGGAGGTGGCATTAGCTGCCGAGTCTTCCTGGTCAATGAGGATGACCGTATCGTGCACTTCCTCCTCCCAGCCACGCACAAGCCCTTCTGTTTCTGGGCACACAAAACCCTGCCTTGAGGAATCCCCACCTTCAATGCCCCCACTACTTAAATAGTCCTCCTCCTCCTCATCCTCCTCCTGTCTGATCTGAGTAGGACCCACTGGAATGCTGTTTGCGGAAAGACTGGGGCCTTGAGAGCTAGGGAAGGCCTCCTCTTCCTCCCGCTGCTCTGCCTCTAGAGCCACATCTATAATTCCCCGCAGAGTGTGCTCCAGCAGGAACACTAAAGGAATTGTGTCACTGATGCATGCACTGTCCCTGCTCACCATCCTCGTTGCCTCCTCAAATGGTGACAGTACAGTGCATGCATCCTTGATCATCAGCCACTGCGGGGGGGAAAAAAACAAGTTGACCTGAACCTGTCCTTGTGCCATACTCACACAGGTACTCATTGATGGCCCTCTGCTGCTTGTGCAGACGCTACAGCATTGCTAATGTCGAGTTCCACCTGGTGGGCATGTCACAGATCAGACGGTTTGTGGGAAGGTGGAATTCTCTTTGAATTTCTGCCAGGCGAATGCTTGCTGGGAATGACCGTCTGAAGTGGCTGCAGACTTTTCTGGCCTGGATGAGAAGCTCTGGCAGCCCTGGGTACTTGGTTAGGAAACGCTGTACCACCAGATTTAGGACGTGTGCTAGGCATGGTACATGCGTCAATTTACCCTTGCGTAGGGCGGAGAGAAGGTTGCTGCCATTATCGCAGACAATCATTCCCAGCTCAAGCTGGCGTGGTGTAAACCAGTGATCCCCAACCCTGGTCCTCAGGGCCACTAACAGGCCAGGTTTGCCAGATATCTGAAGCACAGCACAGGTGATATGATTTGCTGTTCAGTAATTGAAGGATTCAGTCTGCATTTCTCCAAGGTAATCCTTAAAATCTGGCCTGTTAGTGGGCCCTGAGGGACAGGGTTGGGGACCACTGGTGTAAACCATCTCTGCACCTGCCCCTGCAGAGCTGACAAAATTTCTGACCCGGTGTGGCTGCTGTCCCCTAAACAAACCAGCTCAAGCACAGTATGGCATCTTTTTGCTTGAGCCATTGTGTAGACCCTGTCAGGCGTGGGTTTAACTGCCACTTCGCCAGAGACAGAGAAGGAGGAGGAGGAAGAGGTGGTGGTGGTGGAGCAGACAGACCTCATACAAGCAGCTTTCTGTAGGCGTGGTGGATGAACAAGCTCCAGCACAGAGCCCGTCTTGGATCCCTCCCAGCTGCAATCAGAGTTACCCAGTGTGCCGTGAAGGAAATGTAATGCCCCTGTCCATACTTGCTGGACCACATGTCTAAAGTCACATGCACCTTGCTGCTGACTGCCTTTCCCAATGACTGGATAACATTGTCTTCCACGTGCTGGTATAGTGCTGGAATGGCCTTGCATGAAAAGTAATGGCGTTTTGGAACCTACCACTGTGGTACAGCACATTCAGCAAATTCACGGAAGGGAGCAGAGTCCACCAGCTTGAAAGGCAGCAGCTGCAATGCGAGTAATTTTGCTAAGCTGGCATTTAGACGCTGTGCTTGGGGATGGTTGGGACTATATTTTTTCTTTCGCTGCAGCAGCTGTGGCAACTTAATCTGACTGCGTAAATCTTCAGCTACTGGGATGATGTCACATTGTGAGGAAGGACCTGCTGGTACATCCATTATTGTAGCATCATCCCGGTCAGTGGAGGTTGTAGGCAATTGCATGGCAGGACATACAGTGTGGGTAGAGACAGAGTAGGAGGAGGAGGACCTACGCAACGTTTTGCCCCAATGGGATGTGTGGCACTTGTTCATATGTCGCCTCAAGCACGTGGTACCCAAGTGTCCGGTGTTTATCCCACGCTTCAGCCTCCTCTGACATAGATTACAAATAGCAACGGTGGGGTCTGCTGCACAGTTCTTAAAGAACTCCCAGACAGCAGAGTTCTTGCATGTGTTCTTTGAGACAACAGCGCTCTGCACCGGAGCGGCTCTGACATGTGATGCCTTGGACTGGCTAGTGCTACGGTTGGTCACAGAGGATGTTGTGCCTCGTGTTTGCTGTGCCTCCTCCTCCTCCCCCTCCTTCTCACTTGATTCCTCAGTTCAATCTGGCACCCAGGTGGAGTCAGTGACCTCATAATCATCAATGTCATCTTCACCCCCTATCTCCTCGTCACTGGAGCCAACTTGGCAGTATGCTGCAGCTGCTGGGGCAACATGAGTGCCAGTTATTTGTGTGTCATCACTGGCACCCCCTTCCTCTAGGTTGATTATACTCCCTTGCTCAACCTCAGAGATTGAATCAGAGCACTGTAGTTGCTGTGCATCCTCAAGCAGCATGTCACTCTCATTGTAGTCAAACAATTCAGCTGACTCCTCCGTGTGTGATAGCGAGGCTACGGCAAGAGTAGCTGTGGACATGGAGGCTGCATTAGATGCTTTGGCAGCTGAGGTGGACTGTAAAGCACTAGAAGCCTGGCTGGCAGAGGACTCGGAGGATGAGGATGGCCTGGTTAGCCATCCACCAAGTCCTCTGTATGTTGCTGCTGCTTAAGACGGCCAGCACCAGTTAGAAAGGACAAGCGTGCCCCTGCAGAGGATGCACCACGTCCACCATGACCAGAGACACAGCCTCCCAACACAGGGGCTGCTTGCCCTCTTATCTGTGGCTGGGAGCGTCTGCCTGTCCTTTTTGTTCTTTCAGACATGGTGAGTGATATATAGATTAATATATACATAACTCTGATTCAACTCTGATATAACTCAGTGAGACACTAATAGATAGCACAACGAAGGGGGCACCGGGTACTCAACAAGAGGGCATAACCCAAACAACATGAAAAACGAATCAATTTGCACAAGGTGCAACTAGAGTACCAAGAGTAGGTTAATTTAATGATACACATAAACAAACAATGAATGAAAAATACAAGGTTGGTAGTAGAGGGTGTGGAGGGTGGGACAAAGAACCACCAATCAATAAGCAGAAAATTGCGCAATGAGAAGGTAGAAGAACCTATACCTCGGCGGTTCAAGCTGCCTACATAACCAGTAA
This sequence comes from Leptobrachium leishanense, assembly GCA_009667805.1. Taxonomy (NCBI): domain Eukaryota; kingdom Metazoa; phylum Chordata; class Amphibia; order Anura; family Megophryidae; genus Leptobrachium; species Leptobrachium leishanense. The sequence continues at coordinate 90,444,092 of CM019070.1, read as the reverse complement.
TATAGTAAGGAGTGCCAGACAACATATAGTGGTTGGGATTACTATATGTTGTCTGGCACTCCTTACTATATTACTGGTTATGTAGGCGGCTTGAAAAGCCGAGGTATAGGTTCTTCTACCTTCTCATTGCGCAATTTTCTGCTTATTGATTGGTGGTTCTTTGTCCCACCCTCCACACCCTCTACTACCAACCTTGTATTTTTCATTCATTGTTTGTTTATGTGTATCATTACATTAACCTACTCTTGGTACTCTAGTTGCACCTTGTGCAAATTGATTTGTAACTCAGTGAGACACACTGATAGCTGGCAGCCAGTGACAAGAGACAGATCACCTTAATTCCCAAGTGTTTTAAAGAAATTAGTGAGCCCCAAAAAAACTTGCTGGCTGTGTGACGAGACACAGAAGATCACCTTAATTCCCAAGTGTTTTAAAGAAATTAGTGAGCCCCAAAAAACTTGCTGGCTGTGTGACGAGACACAGAAGATCACCTTAATTCCCAAGGGTTTTAAAGAAATTAGTGAGCCCCAAAATACAGCGTGGTACTTTTTGCATGACGAGACACAGATCACCTTAATTCCCAAGTGTTTTAAAGAAATTAGTGAGCCCCAAAATACAGCGTGGTACTTTTTGTATGACGAGACACAGATCACCTTAATTCACAAGTGTTTTAAAGAAATTAGTGAGCCCCAAAATACAGCGTGGTACTGTTTGTATGACGAGACACAGATCACCTTAATTCACAAGTGTTTTAAAGAAATTAGTGGGCCCCAAAAAGATTTGCTGGCACAGTGACAAGACCCAGAAAATCACCTCAATTCACAAATGTTTTAAATAAAGTTGTAAACCCCAAAAAACTTGCTGGCACAGTGACAAGACACACATCACCTAAATTCCCTGATATTTGGTATAAATGAGACCCAAAAAGACTTGCTGGCACAGTGTGACAAGACCCAGAAAATCACCTCAATACACAAATGTTTTAAATAAAGTTGTAAACCCCAAAAAACTTGCTGGCACAGTGACAAGACACACATCACCTAAATTCCCTGATATTTGGTAGAAATGAGACCCCCGGACCCCCCAGACCTGTGGTCAGGTGCAAGGCTGTAGCCAATTAGGAGCTTCAGGCAGTGGGAAAATGCATTGTGGTCCATTGTGGTCGAACATGCGGCGAACACCCGGAAATGTTCGGGGTTCGCGATCTCCTCGAACAGGCTAAGTTCGGGTCGAACCCCGAACCGTTCGAACCCGAACAGCTCATCCATAGTATGCATATATCTGATATTTATTTGTTGCTTGTGAAGCTTTAGAAGAGCCAGCAGCTATAAAAGTCAGTATGGAGCTGATTTCACTCACCTCAATATCCCTCTCACTTCTAAGTACACAGAAAAAACATATTAATCTTAAGTATGATGAGGTTCTACACTTAACCAGTTATTGTTGCGTTTATTTCACATACTTTTAATGAGCTCAAAGAGAGCTCTTATTTCCTCAAAGAGACCATAAATAGGCACTCTAGATGTTCATCTCTAGATTCAGGCATCCCTCAGTCTTATATGTTTTTTTGTGAAAGTTTGCTTTCCTAATCCATCATTTAAACACTTCAAATTCTGAAGTGTTTATCATCATTTCGTACCTGAAATCTCTGTCAGCACGAGAGGGGCAAAAAAAAAAATCTCTTCCCAGAAAATGCATGATGTTTTTTATTGGGCTTCCAGTAACATCAGTATAGGTTCTTAGTCATTAGTTTTATATAGCACCAGTAGGTTCCACAGTGTTGTGCAAAATCAGTGTATGTACAAGGGATTGATACTTTATTTTTATTTATTTTATTTACGTACAAGGGATTGATACCATAGAACACCTCACATAGATGATATAGTAGGATTCAAGGAGACTCTGTTAACAAGAAAACCTACATTTTATAGGAGAACTTTACATGTATTGCGATCTAAGTGCATCTATATCATTAAGTGTCGTGCCCGAGGACACTTACTGGTGAGGTCTTTTGGCATCTGAGGCTACTTTCCATGATCATAGAGCTTGTCGTATGGTGGTTATGTTGAACCCACTTCTCCAAGGTTGTAACACAGAGACTTGATTCTTCTCCACAGTTGAAGACTAACAGGGTTATTCAAAGAGCTCCGAATTCCTTGAGAAAGGTAACCGAATGCTGAAAATCAGCGTTCGGTTACCTTTCCTGGCCATTCGGCTATCCAGAGAGCAGGCAATTCGCCAAATCCTGGCGAATTGCCTGCACATATGGTGCCTGTTTGGTGCCTGTTCGAGGGCAGTGAAATCCCCATGAAAATGCACTGCTTCGGCTATTCAGAGAACACAAACCAGCAGTGAAAGGTTCCCGAAATGCCCTGCCATTCGGTGGTTTAATTCGGCAAGTTTATTCAGGAGAATCCCATAGGCTTCAATGTTAAGATTTTTTTTTTTTTTTAAAAGTCCGATTTTTAAAACTTTTTTTTTTTAAGTTTACTTATTTTTTCTGTAACAGCCCTCTTTATTATCATTCCCTGGACCTCATATGCAAATTTCAGACTTTTTCGCTCAGTAGTTTCTTTGCAAACAGCTTTTCACTTTCACATTCATACAAACTGTTTTGCTAATTTATTCACCTCCCTCTGTCTGCGGTGTCGGCTTTTTCTCGGCTTTTTCCAGTGGCTTCGCTGTGTGTGATCGGCTACTGCTCGGGTTTTTCCGGCATATTCGACGGGTTAATCCAGATGTTTTGCGGGATTTCGGCATGCATTCGCTGGGTTTTGCGGTTAGTTTTCGTCAGGTTTGCGGCAGCCTTTCCCTGCAATTCGGGGACCCTGTGGTGCTTGCTGAATACACCGCAGGGTCACCGAAATGGGATCGGCAAAAGGAACCGAATTGAAGAGAACGAAAAGTCACCGAACGTGCGGTGACTTTTCGAATCTCTTTGGATAACCCTGTATGACTATGTTACCACTAAGCTATGTAGCCGATACAGAGTAGTAGGCAACAGGGCAGCCATCAGAAATGATGGGGCCTTTTACTGAACCTCACGATGGGCCCCCCCACGGCACTCCCTCAATCTCTAACAGCTTTTCTCCCCCTTACAAAAAAAGGACATAACATAGCACCACAGCAATAAACCTGTCTGGGCCTTGGGACTAGGCTGGGCCCTGGGTCTAGGCTAAGCCCTGGGTCTGGGCCTTGGGGTCTGGGGGGTCTGGCTGGGCCTTGGGGTCTGGCTGGGCCCTGGGGGTCTGGCTGGGCCTTGGGGTCTGGCTGGGCCTTGGGGTCTGGCTGGGCCCTGAGGGTCTGGCTGGGCCCTGAGGGTCTGGCTGGGCCCTGAGGGTCTGGCTGGGCATTGGGTTCTGGTTGGTCAGTACCAAATTCCAAGGACGTCATTCCTGCATGAGAGATGCAGCAATCCACGATGATCGTTTCAGCTTTTTTAGGTCTCATCAGGGGGTATAGCTGACACCCCTCTCATGTGCCTTTCATATGCTATCTGCTTTAAACGTTTTGAATCAGTTACTTACCGTTATATATTGTAGTGAGCAGCAGAGATGTGGCACATGAAGCAAAAAAATAAGTTAGAGAAAAATTGGGCATAGACACAATGAAAATTAAGAAGAATGACGTTGGGGATTGAGAGGGATGAGACCGAGGCACAATGAGGGGAACGAATGAATGGGATAAGACAGAGGCTCTAAAACCTTCGGCTCCATACCCATGAAATCCTTAATCCAGCACTGAACACACTCTATGACAAAGATATTTTCATATTCATTCAGGCTTTAATATATTGGTCTATTGTAATTTTAACCAATTTAACTTAATAAATGTCTTGTTATTCTGACAACCCTGACCCATTTCTGTCCCTGAAGGGTTAACACAAATGCTTTGAATACTGCAAATTCATGGAAGCCTAGGGCATTCTGACACAGTTATTAATGTTGAAGTTGATTCAAAAGACAAAAAACATGATTGGATTGCCTGTTCGGTTTGCTTTTCTCTTAAAACGTTATTAACTCAGGCAAATCACTTGTGTAATTGACTGAAACAAATAGGAAAAAATTGTCGGCTTATAAAATTTGTGTTTTGTCAGGATATTCTTGTTTTATATTACAGAAATTGGCTATTTTCCAGTGGCCGATTTAACAACTTTTCTCTGCATTAATTTGCTTTGAACAGCCTAAATATTTACAGTGGAAGTGGTGTGTATTTCATGTTTAAAAATGTTGGTAATAAGAGGCTTTTGTTTTGTTAGCTTTATTTCACTAATCCTCCTTGAGCTCCATATAGGATATGGATGTCTGATGGTGCACCATCCGAACAGCAGCTTGCTTGAGGACCACCAGGTGCCAAATCAGGTGCAAGAGGCTTTCAGCAATCCTGAGACTGCCTAAGTGATCTGATCCCTGGTGTAGGGTGAAATTGAATAGCTTAGCTCATATTATCTTACTGTAGGCAACCTGTTATTGTTAAATGTTACCAGAGTGGGAGCTACTGCTTATGGACTCTGGGGCCCTTTGAATTTACTTGCATACCTTTATTATTGTATTTATTTGTACCTCAAAATAACCATTTAGTTAATGTTCCCTTTTTCCCATGTGTATCCATGTTTTTGTTTTTTAAGAAAGGATTTTACCAGGAAGGATACATTGAGATTTCTCTCGTTTTCAAGTATGTCCTGGGTGGCGAGTATGTACCGTTAGGTGTCTTGCCCAAGGACACTTACTGGAGAGGAGTTCTTGCCGGGATCGAACCCATGTCTCCACAGGCTCTCGCCACGCAGAGCAGTGATGTTACCTCTACTCCACCCAGCCGGTACTTCTGGCAAAACTATATGATTGGCTGCTGATATGCTGCAGTACCACCCGATTGGTTCTAGGTTGAACTGGCAGAAACTGTGGGGAGGAAATAAGCACCAGAGGTGTTCCCCTGAGTGCGACTGGTTTTCCCACCAAACACTTTGTATAAAAGGGGAGAGCTAGATTAAGGATTCATTCCTGTTTCAACTTTGAATTCAGTTCTGCCTCATTACTAGTCATTTCATTCTTTCACCCCCCCTCATGTAAGATCGTATGTTTAGGGTTGCCAGATCCGTCATGTTTTCCTGGACACATATGATTTATTCATACTGATGGCGGGCAGTGCATGAAAAATGCTACCCCGTAGCATGTAGAATACATACACTGCAGGTTAGAAATAAAAAGGAATCCTTCATTTCTATTCTGCAGCATATGCATTATACATGTTGCACTTTTCCCTGTGCTCTCCTCTATATGAAATGGTAATATGTGTCCAGGAAAACATGTCTGATCTGGTGAATTAGGTGATTTTTAGCAAACGCACACCATAGAAAAAAATCATTAGTGCAGCATCATTGTTCACATTATAATTGAAATGTGAACAATATTGCTGCATTAATAAAAATAACACACAAAAAAAATACATGTTTTTTTATTTTTCTACTTTATACCTGGTCATGTTGGGTATGGTATGGTATGTTCCTGGTCATGCTCAGGCCTTTCGATTGACACGCTCCATGACCCCCTAGCTGCCACGGTTCTGGAGATATCGGGTTCAAATGAACCCCCTATCTACACCAGGGGATTCCGGGCAGCTAGGGGTTCCATGGCTATCTGACATCATCACGCTATGCGTGAGGACGTCAGGCAGTCATGGGGGGACCCGGGGGTGGAGCCGCCATCCAAGGTGGCGGCCCCCACCAGAGCTAGGCCGCACTTCGGCGCCGCAAGGTGCTGAAGTGCGACCTCGTGCCTAAGGGGTTAAAGCCAGGCACCGCTTAAAAGGGGAGACTCTCCCCTTTTAAGCGGTGCCTGGCTTTTTTTTGTGGGTCCTCCCGATCGGGAGAGGGATCCGAACGGATCCCCCCCTCCCTTCCAGGCGATCTCCCGGCCGGGGGCAGGGCCGGCTCTAGCGTAAGGCAGCACAGGCGGCCGTCTTACTATCTGGCTGCCTGACAGTTTGTGGGGGCAGAATTCCCCGGCCCCGAGCACCGCCATCTTGGTCAGCCGGGGAGACCCGGCGCAGCGCTAGGGGCCGAACCACCTGACCAGCGCCGCGCGCGATCTCGCGAGAACGCGGCTGCGCTGGTCATGTGGTTCCCGCCCGGCGAGTGGCAAAGCTGCATCATGTCAGCGGCCGCTCGCCACCATGAGGAAAGCTGGTGGAGCCTGGGGGGCCTGGCAGCAGGTGAGAGCTGGGGGCAGATATATCCATATGCGAGCTGGGGGCAAATATCTCCATATCAGCTGGGGCAATATATACTCATGTAATCTGGGGGAAAATATATCCATGAGTTGGGGGCAAATATATCCACATGTGATCTGGGGGCAAATATATCCATGAGTTGGGGGCAAATATATCCATGCGTTGGGGGCAAATATATCCACATGTGATCTGGGGCAAATATATCCACATGTGATCTAGGGGCAAATATACCCATATGAGCAGGGGGCAAATTTTCCCATATGAGCTGGGGGCAAATATACAGAGAGGTGAGTATCTCAACCGGGGGTCCCGCAAAGCTGATGACGTGTGGGACTCGTCCTCCTCAGCATACAGCAGGAGTAACTGAGGACGTGTCCCACACGTCGTCAGCAGTGAAGGGGTTAAAAACATCTTTTTTAAACTTTTTGTCCTTGTTTCCTGTCCCCCAGGGCACTACCCGGACCCGGACATTGTTTTTAAATGTTTCTATACATCCTAGAAATCCGCCACTTCACGGGCAGGTTATGGGGACCTCCTAGGCACGATATTTGAAGGAATTTTTCGGTTTTTATTTTTAACCCTTATTTCATGGAAAACTCACTGTCCCTTTAAAAATGTTTTTTTTTTCTTTTTGTCCTTGTTTTCTGTCCCCCAGGGCACTACTCGGACCCCCATACACCTTTTATGGCAAATATCTAGCATATATGCCCTCTTGGAGGGCACTCTAAAAATCGAACCTTGAGTCCCATTGACTTGTATAGAGTTCGTGTTCGAATTCGAACTTTTTAATAGTTCGAGTTCGAATGCGAACCGAACTCGGGGGTGTTCGGCTCAGCCCTAATTTTTATTCTGATCCCTCAAGTAATGCCATTGTTTCAAGATATCCATCTGTATTTTGTTTTAATGTTTTAGCCACTGAGTGTAAATGAGATCAGGAGGTGATTTAACAAATCCCTTATTAGTTCTTGCAAATAGGCAAAAGTAGATTTTTTAATTTAGGTTTGGGTCAGTTAAGTTCTTTAAAATATTAGTTGTTGTTGTACAAATAAAATGGATTAGTTTAAAAAAGTATGAAATAACTATCTACTAAATGTAAAAATTCACTTTATGTGATGTTCATTTTTAGAAAAAACATTAGGGTATTATTCCCACATACACCAAAGTGTTGCGTAATCAATGACCTGCTCACAAAACCATAGCATTGTATGTCCCATACATCTTAGGAGTCCGTCTGAACCCACCATGTGGTTGCAATTGATTGTACCAAAAAATGGAGGACCGCAATAATAAGAAGCAGCAGTAATAAAATGTAAAATACAACAGATATTTATTACTCACGCTCGAAGTATAAAAATTCAATACAGCCAACATAGATTCAAATGGGGGTGTATGCAAAGGCTCAACACGTTTCGTCCCCTTAGGGACTTCCTCAGGAGCGATTATAGTATATGTTCATTTTTAGGCTGTTACACCTTTTTCAGGCAATGATTAGGTCATTCCATGCCAAAATGAACAGCCCTGATATAGAATGTGAGGTTTGATTTCCTGTGTTATTTTTATTTTATTTATAGTATAGTATATTTTTAGTATTTCCCTGGTATCTGGAATCATGAAGCACCGATATATCAGCCTATCATTGAAAGTTGATGCCATTAGATCCTAATCATGTACTCTGAATGTTTTCCCTAGGTCTTCTTGGGATGGTTGCTCATATGATGTACACACAGGTTTTTCAAGCCACAGTCAGTCTTGGTCCAGAGGATTGGAGACCACATTCCTGGGATTATGGATGGGCTTTCTAGTGAGTAGCAGTACTTATTTGTTACAACACATTTTGGCGAATTGCCTGCATGTACTGTGCCTGGTCGAGGGCAGTGAAATTCCCCCATAGATAAGCAATGGCTCGTCTATTCAGAGAACACCAAACAGCAGAGAAAAGTTGCTGAAATGCCCTGCTATTCGGTGGTCTCATTCGGTAGGTTTATTCAGGTGAATCCCATAGGCAATTTGTTAAAAATATTCTGTTTAATGTTTAATATTTTTCTGTAACAGCCCTTTTTATTATCATTCATTGGATCTTGTATGTTTATTCCATACATTTTCGTTCAGTAGTTTTTTTGCAAACAGTGTTTCAATTTTGAAACTCTCAAGCGTACTTTTTTTTTTACCACGTTCGTCTGCTTGTTGGGTTTTCCAGCATCTACTCTGTGCTGTGGTTGGCGGCTCGTCAGGTTTTTCCGGTGTGTTCGGCGTGGTTTTTGCGGCAGTTTCTGCAGGTTGTCGGTGAGTGTTCAGTGAGAGTTTTGCGGGTTAGCGGCGGGTTTTCCCTGCAGTACGGGGGGCCCTGCGGTGCTTGCTGAATACACCGCAGGGTCGGCAAACTAGAATCACCGAATCACCCCGAACTGTGGGGGACGAAAGGTCACCGAATGTGCGGCGACATTTCGTATCTCTCTGAATAACCCTGTTAGTTTGCCCCAAACTGAGAATTCTAAAAGTCAGTTTGCCATGGTGTTTTTGTTGGGGGGGGACTCCACATTTCTGTGCTTACATGCTCCTGAGATGCAAATCCAGCCTTGGTCCAGGCAGGTCCATAGGCAGGAATACTGGGGGCAGTAATATATTTAGGTGGTAAGCATGTGTCGTGTCCTAATTTGGTTTTCTATTATTTTTTCTTTCTTAGTACTGCATGGGCTTCCTTTACCTGCTGCATGGCATCTGCTGTCACCACACTCAACACTTATACCAAAACAGTGCTAGAATTCCGTAGGAATCAAAAGGCATTTGAACATAGCTTGAAGGAGCAGGTCTGCTTCCTGAACCACAAAGAAATGAGCTTTTACAGAGAGAAACCTGTCCACTCAGTGTCAGAGAGTGTGGACTTTTATTCAGAGCTTCAGAAGAAGGTTTTGCTGAGGGATCATTCAATGGATCTCGAGGATGTAGAAGAAGATATGGAAGAGGAACACTGTTAGACAGTATATATGTTATTTATCAAAGATCAGGCCTATCCTCCTGAAATAATGCAAAATTTCATATAGACCATAAGTGTTACTAAAAAATATCTAACTCTGATTACTGGGGTAAACAGCTGTATAAATACAATAAAGGTATGTTTCAAGGAAAACTGTGTCTCAGGTAAATCTCCTTTTAAGGAGGCTTCACGTTGCGTAAATATTAGTGCCAGCATTTTACTGCACCTAAATCTACTGTAAATTAATTCTGTAGAATTAGAAGAATCTGAAATACTGTTATAGTGCTGAGAAAGACTTCCAAATGCTCATTGAACCCTAAGAACATGAGCATTTGAGTAAAAAGAGGATGTTAAAATATTTGTCAATGTGAATGGACCACACTGTGTTAGTTAAATCCAAAATGGACGTCATTTCTTCTGATTTCTGAGCTGTCAGGTGTGTAAATTTAACAACTATTTACAATTTCTATATTTCTGTATAAAAAAAAATGTAAATACTATTTCTTATATATCTTTGCTGTGATGGTTTCAGTTAGTGACATGTCGCAGGAATGACTCGTGGGGAAAAGAGTTCTTTATGTGCAAATTGTATGTGATAGTTTATGAGTGTGTTGAGATTTGTCAAGACTGGCAGTAGAGAAAAGATAATTATTATTATTCTTTATTTATAAAGCACCAGCATATTCCGCAGCGCTGTACAATAAGCACAGTATAGACAGGGTTACTATACATTGAACAACATTTGACAAACAGTACAGGAGGAGATGAGGGCCCTATTCCCTTAGGAACTCACAATCTGGGAGGGTTGGGGTTGGAAACAGGAGGAGAGGACTGTAAGGTGAGAGTGATTGATGGTTGCGTCAGTGAGCTGGGTGCAGTGGCGTAGCGTGGGTTGTCAGCGCCCGGGGCCAGCAAAGAATTGTGCGCCCCCCCCCAACCTGTGGACGTTATCGATATTGCCCCAGCTCACACATGGATTTGCCCCCAGCTCACACATGGATGTGCCCCCCAGCTCACACATGGATTTGCCCCCAGCTCATGGATTTGCCCCCAGCTCTCACATGGATTTGCCCCCATCTCATGGATTTGCCCCCAGCTCACTCATGGATTTGCCCCCAGCTCATGGATTTGCCCCAAGCTCATGGATTTTCCCCCAGCTCACTCATGGATTTGCCCCCATCTCATGGATTTGCCCCCAGCCCTTACCTGGATATTGCCCCAGGCCCCAGCTCCGGCGGGGGTTGAGGGGACGGGACCCAGATGCCGGGCAGCGCGGGAGCGCCTGCCCGGTCTTTAACAGTCCGTCCTGTTAGGTGATGCCGCGCAGCCGGTCACGTGGTCCGGCCAATCAGGTGGTACTGAGACTCCGTACCACCTGATTAGCCGGACACGTGACCGGCTGCGCACGCCGCGCACGCCGCGCACGCCGCGCAGCCGCATCACCTAACAGGACGGACTGTTAAAGACCGGGCAGGCGCTCCCGCGCTGCCCGGCATCTGCGTCCCCTCAACCCCCGGGCCAGTTTTAGGGGCGCAAATGCGCCCCTAACAAAACTGCGCCCGGGGCCACGGCCCCCCCAGCCCCCCCCCACGCTACGCCACTGGCTGGGTGGTAGGCTTCCCTAAATAGGAATGTTTTAAGGGAGCGTTTGAAGGAAGAGAAGTTAGGGGAAAGTCTGACAGTACGAGGGAGAGCGTTCCAGAGAGTGGGGGCTGCGCGTGAAAAATCCTGCAGTCTATCATGGGAAGAGGTGATGCGGGGAGAAGCTAGGCGCAGGTCACTGTTTGACCTTAGGGAGCGGGCTGGGGTGTATTTGGTGATTAGTGAGGACAGGTAGTGGGGAGCTGAGTTAGTGAGGGTTTTGTAGGTAAGGATAAGGATTTTGAACTTAATTCTGCAGTGGATGGGGAGCCAGTGAAGGGACTCGCAGAGGGGAGCGGCAGAGACAGAGCGGCGGGTGAGGTGAATTAGCCTGGCGGAGGCGTTCAGGATGGATTGTAGGGGGGAGAGGCGGGACAGAGGGAGGCCAGATAAGAGATTATTGCAATAGTCGAGTCGGGAGATTACCAGGGCGTGTATGAGTTGTTTTGTGGTGACAGCGGTAAGAAATGGCCGAATTCTGGAAATATTACGCAGTAGGTATCGGCAGGAGGAGGAAAGAGACTTGATGTGGGGGATGAAGGAAAGAGCAGAGTCAAGTGTAACTCCAAGACAGCGAACTTGGTTTGATGGGGAGATGGTGATACCCTCCACCGTGATAGAGAAGTCAGGAGGTGGGGAGGCATTGGAGGGAGGAATAAGTAGGAGCTCAGTCTTTGACATGTTGATCTTTAGGTGGTGGGAGGCCATCCAGGAGGAGATGCCAGATAAACAGTCACTGACTTTTGAAAGGACAGGGGGAGAGAGATCAGGGGTAGAGAGGTAGATCTGAGTGTCATCAGCGTAGAGGTGGTAATTAAAGCCAAAGTTGTGGATGATTTTGCCCAGGGAGGAGGTGTAGATGGAAAAGAGCAGAGGACCAAGGACAGAGCCTTGAGGTACACCAACAGATAGAGGCAATGAAGAGGAGGAGTTACCAGCAAAGGACACACAGAAGGACCTGTTGGATAAATAGGAGTCAACCCAAGCAAGTGCAGTGTCACCGAGACCCAGAGAGTTGAGGGTCTGTAGAAGGAGGGGGTGGTCAACAGTGTCAAAAGCAGCCGAGAGGTCAAGCAGGATGAGAATAGAATAGTGGCCGTGTTTTTTAGCAGTTAGGTGGTTGTTGGTGACTTTGGTGAGGGCAGTTTCAGTTGAGTGTAGGGGACGGAAGCCAGATTGCAGGGGGTCAAGTAGGGAATTGGAGGGCAGGAAGAGGGAGAGGCGGTTGAAGACTAGTTTTTCTAAGAGCTTTGATGTGAAGGGAAGCAGGGATACAGGGCGGTAGTTGGATGGAGAGTTGGGATCTAGGGATGGTTTCTTTAGTAAAGGGGTAACTAGCGCGTGTTTGAAGGCGGATGGAAAGGAGCCAGTGGAGAGAGATAGGTTGAAGATGTGTGTGAGAGCAGGGGTGAGGGAGGAGGAGAGGGGAGCAATTAGATGTGAGGGAATGGGGTCGAGCGGGCACGTGGTGAGATGTGAGGAGGACAATAAGGAATTGACTTCCTCCTCAGTGGCTGGGAGGAAGCGGCAGAGGGTGGCAGAGGGGACCTGTGGGAGTGGAGGTGGCAGATAACTATCTTGTGTTGGGATGTTGCTTCTGATAGTTAAAGTTTAACTGAGGAAGTAGTCTGAGTTTAATGCATGGAATGTACAAAATACAATTTTTTAAATTACATATATAAAAATATACCAGGGCTTATTTTATGGGGATCCTGATGGAACAGGATCCGCGACCTCTTGTTTTAGTCTGTGTTCTGAGACCTATTTTGACAGACCAGTATGTCAATTTAACTTTACATTGTTGCCATAACATTTATATCATGCAAATTATTAGTAAGTGGGCATTTGAGTACATGGCATGTTGCTTTCAGGACTGTGTTCTAGGCATGCTCTGAGTCCTCTCCTCCTGTTGCAGTCCTCTCCTCCTGTTGCACTCCTCTCCTCCTGTTTCCACCCCAACCCTTCTAGATTGTGAGTTCCCAAAGGAATAGGGCCCTCGTTTATTATTGTACCAGTTTGTCAGGGTTAAAATACATGGACAACAGTTGTCTAAATTGTGTCAATTGTACAGCGCTGCGGAATATGCTGGCGCTATATAAATAAAGAATAATAATTATAATAAAAAATGCTCTGAGACCTGAACGCACCTCGCCTCCCCTCCAGTCTCGTATGCACTTTGCATTCCAGCACCTTCTGATTTACAAATTAAGCACTGATTTAACCCCTTACCGAGATGGGACGTTCTATGCCGTCCTCATGGTGGGAGGGCTTTGAAGACGCAGGGCGTACAGGTACGCCCCGCTGTCTTCAATAAGCCACCATGGCCCCTCCTCACAGCCAGCGCTCGCCGTGCCCCATTGGCTGCAGTGGGACGGCCGGAACTCAGCAGCCTGCGCGACACCTGTCAACGAGGGCGACACCTGCCCGTTGTTAAGGGGTTAATGTAACTATGTAGTTATAACAATATCAAACTTAAGAGACCAACTACATAATGTTGAGTATTTTTAAACTGATGATGAATTAATTGGAAAAAAAAAACAACAGAACCTCTTACCATTTCATATACATCAGATAATCGGATAGATAAAGAGTTAAGACAGACCCCTTTTTTAAAACTTTTAAAACTTTTTTAAAACATCACACCGTAAAATAATATATGACCTTGCAGGGTCAAACAATAAACATCAGCTTAGTATCCAACTGCAAAAAATTGGTCGATACATTTCAGAGAGACAGCAATTAATAAAGTCAGCTAAGAACAGCAATGTGAAAGCATCACCAAGTGGGGATCTCATCCAGGTAGGAAAACTCAAAACACGTAAAAAGGCACAGCCGAAAAAATCCAAGATAGGAGAAAAAAAAAGGGGGGATAATGGCAAAGGCCCGAACTGTGCCTTCCTTGGCACATTCCCAGAGGCCGAAGGGCCATGGGTGGCCAAGGGGACAATAGGCACTAGGCCTGGGCACTCGGGAGGCCGTAATGGCGGTTCTCGAGACAACCCATGGTGCCAAAATAAAAAAATAAAAAAATTCCCAACGAGAAAAAGCTCAGCGAAAAAAGTCATCCAGAGTCCAACAAAAGAGGCCATGGTGTCGCTGGCAGCACCATGTCAGAAAAAGTTAGCAAAACAGCCACATATCAGAGTCTCTATAAAAACTAAACCAAAAACATCCCCAGCTGGGGAGTGTCAGCGGAATAGACCAAAACGCCAACAAAAGGTCATCAAAAAAAGGGGGGGCATTTCAGTAAGGTACAGGTCGGCATCAAAGAAATATCAAATATCAAAGGGGGGCAGAATAGTCTGCTTCGCAAACAGAGGAGAAAGCAGAATGAGAACAGAGTCCTGTTAGGTTAAAGCACAGAACTGGGCTATTCCAAGTCCGATTCTAACCCGGATCTAACATCGGAGAAGAGGAACCCCCAGGGACAAGGCTGGAGACACCGGGGCAGGGGAGAGGCCCAGAGAACGCAGCAGGGACCAGGCGGCTTCAGGGGAGGACACCAGGTGAGACAGGTTGTCATAATTTATGTACATAGAACCTGCAACCCCATCTATATCTGACTCCACAGTCCCTCAGAAACGCCGAGACTTCTCGAAACTGCCGGCGAGCAATCAACGTCACAAAGGGGAGATCAATAAACAATGACAAAACCAGCTCTTCAAAAATAATTGGGGCTCGAGCTGCGGGAGTTGACATCAGGCGCTGCTTATCGGCCTCATTTTCCGCCAGCACATTGCGGGGGGAGTCCACCGGGGCCGTAGTCGCCTTCCATAGTCGGAAAACGTTCTAAAAAACAGTCTCAGTTGGCGTTTCGATTACGTACAACGCAAACTTATTAATAAACGGTAGCAAGGCATCATCGGCTATCGTCTCCGGGATCCCCCGGATATGAACGTTTCTCCGGCGATGACGGTTTTCAGCCGCCTCCACGGCTCCTGTGAGCATCGCCACCTGAGACTGTAGTGATTCCACCTGCGGTGCGAGGAGCGCCTGGGTCGCCACTACATCTTCAACCTGGGCTTCGACCGCTGCCTGCTGCCCTTTGACAGCCGTCAGGTTTGTTGTCAAGGCCGCAAAGTCTGCGCGCCACACTGCTCTCATCTCCTCAAGTGCTTCTCCCAGTAGGCCATGTATATCGTCTCTTGTGAAGGACAGGCGGCCCGCGTCTCCCTGCTTCCCAGGAACAGCCGGAAGAGCATCCGCAGGAACAGGAGGATCGTAAGACGCGAGCCAGTGTGCCACTGGAGTCTTCCGACCGTCGGGGCCCGCCACTGACTGTCCACCTGCCCTGGCGCCCAGGGCGAGTGCCGCGCCACCACCGAGGCTTCCGACCAGTACGGGTCCCCCTCCTCGGAAGAGCTCATCATGGGAGACCGGTATGTATGGGGTTCTCCCTGCCTCTTACGCCTGCCCTAACCCAGTGCATCACGGATGTCCGGTTGTCGTGGGCCCTCTGATGGTAAGAGCTTCTTCCCCGACTTCTTACCCATGGAGATACGGTAGGCTGGGTCGCAGATCCACAGGGAGCACCTTGGCCGAGGAAGAATCCACCAAAATGGCCGCTAGGTGTGTGTCTCCGCGGTAGGCCTCCCTCTTCAGTATCACCACAGTCCGGGCCGAACAGAGCTCACACCACAATCCAGGGTACTGGGACAGGTCTAGGGGGATATCACCCGCTGTAGCTGTAAAAATAATCAAAGAAAAATGCAGAAATCCACATATAGTCAGGCAAATAGCCGGAGAGCACTGAAAAATGCGACTGGTCTCAGTGGATGTCAGCTCTGCCCCTCGGAGAAGCAAGATTTGTCACTCCAGAGAACACGTCTCCACTGCTCTAGAGTCCAGTGGCGGCGTGCTTTACACCACTGCATCCGACGCTTTGCATTGCACTTGGTGATGTATGGCTTGGATGCAGCTGCTCGGCCATGGAAACCCATTCCATGAAGCTCTCTGCGCACTGTTCTTGAGCTAATCTGAAGGCCAAATGAAGTTTGGAGGTCTGTAGTGATATCAAACAGAGTGTGAAAATGTATCCCCAGGAGGTAAAAGCTGCAGTTCACAGCACTCTCCACCAACGTGCTAAGATATAAACATATAAGAAAAATAGAACATGCAGTACAGTACAACCTAATAGATGGTCAGGTATATTTGATGATACAGGATCTTCAAGGAAGTGCAGAGTCTCTAAAATCAGAGCATACACAAAACATAGCATAATACTGCCAGATATTTAATAAAACATAAAACCACAAAAAGAAGCCACTCACAAAATTAGTGGCACACAGTATATAAAAGTGTGCAAAAGCGCATATTAAGCCGATTCGTTCGAATAGTCACCACAGCCGGAAAGACGTTGTCCTTAAATTGTAGTCTCTGCAGGAGAGCCTGGCCAGGATACCACTCCGTGCTGAGAAGTCCAGATGCCAGGTGGAACCACAGTCCTTCAGACCGACCAATAGGGGAACCGAAGACCTGGATCCATCCGAAATGAATAATGGACGATCCGACTCGCGGACGAAAATGAATGATGGACGATCCGGCGGGCGAACGAACGAAATGGCGGAAACAAGCAGTTCTGACTTGCTTGTTTCCGCCATTTCGTTCGTTCGCCCGCCGGATCGTCCATCATTCATTTTCGTCCGCGAGTCGGATCGTCCATTATTCATTTCGGATGGATCCAGGTCTTCGGTTCCCCTATTGGTCGGTCTGAAGGACTGTGGTTCCACCTGGCATCTGGACTTCTCAGCACGGAGTGGTATCCTGGCCAGGCTCTCCTGCAGAGACTACATCTTAAGGACAACGTCTTTCCGGCTGTGGTGACTATTCGAACGAATCGGCTTAATATGAGCTTTTGCACACTTTTATATACTGTGTACCACTAATTTTGTGAGTGGCTTCTTTTTGTGGTTTTATGTTTTATTAAATATTTGGCAGTATTATGCTATGTTTTGTGTATGCTCTGATTTTAGAGACTCTGCACTTCCTTGAAGATCCTGTATCATCAAATATACCTGACCATTCTCGACTGGATTTGTTGCACAGGTGGCATCCTATCACAGTTCCACGGTGGAATTCACTGAGCTCCTGAGAGCGACCCAGTCTGCATGCCTAGGTGCTTGGTTTTATACACCTGTGGCCATGGAAGTGATTGGAACACCTGATTCTGATTATTTGGATGGGTGAGCGAATACTTTTGGCAATATAGTGTATATTCTATGGGGCCCTTTTTGTAAAAAAAAATTAATTGAAACCTGTTACTACACTTTCCTGTGAAAATATGCAATTTTAAATAAATCTGAAAAAAAGAAATTTTTTGTTTGTTTTTATGGAGTATTGTGTTTTATGAATAATATGACTATCAGGGTTATTCAAAGAGAATCGAAATGTCACCGCACGTTCGGTGACTTTTCGTTCTCTTCAATTCGGTGCGATTTGTCGATCCCATTTCAGCGACCCTGCGGTGTATTCAGCAAGCACCACAGGGCTGCCGTAATGCAGGGAAAAGACACCACAAACCCTTTGAAAACTCACCGCAAAACGAGGGCGAGCGCACACTGAAACCCGCAAAAACATCTGGATTAACCCGCCGAAGATGCCGGAGAAACCCAAGCAGGAGCCGATCACAGCGCAGAGCAGCCGCCGGAAAACCCCGACACCGCAGACGAAGGAGGTGAAGAAGAAAAAAAAACAGTACGCTTGAATGTTTGAAAAGTGAAACGCTGTTTGCAAACCACTGAGCGAAAATGTCTGAAATTCACATATGAGATCCAATGAATGATAATAAAAAGGACTGTTACAGAAAAAAGAAAAAACGATTTAAAAAAACGGGAAAAAAAATGACCCCTTGCTTGATGTGCCTAGAGGGGTGTCAGCTATACCCTCCTGACGAGGCCCAATAAGGCCGAAACGATCGTCGGGGGTTGCTGCACCTCTAGTGCAGGGATGACGTCCTTGGCAATCAGCACTGGCCACCCTTTCTGGGTGAGAGCAGGCTGATTTGCATTTGGAAAATTCATCCCTGTAATGGCACAATCAAGCTAAAACCTTGTTTGTGAGACCTGAGCGGGCACCCACCGTAGAGCAGGCCATTGTGCTGTTGCTCGTTCTCAGGACCCTCACAAACACCCCCCTTGTTTCTCAAAAAAATGTCTGCAAAAAAAATCCCCAAAAATGCCTAAAAGGTCCTAAAAAAAATCTAAAAATATAGAGACTTTTTACTGCAGAATATTATAATGAACGGTTTATATGATATTGAATTAAAATGGGAATATTTTTAACATTGAAGCCTATGGGATTCGCCTGAATAAACCTGCCGAATTAAACCACCGAATGGCAGGGCAAGTGAAGAGTCAGTGGGATTAATGCGCGTTGCGTGAGCAAATCCAGCCGCTCTTCCCCTCGTCTCCCGCAGCAGGCCCCGCACCACCATTAGCCAGCCAGTTGCGGCTACCGGCCACGTTTGGAAAATCGAGCCGCTGACCCCTCTCCTCGCCTCCGAGTCTGACTCCTGTCCATCAGCCAGCTTCCTGTCACTGACCTAGTGCCCTGGTATGTGTTATATTTAATGCGGCATATTTATATTTAATGATATGAAAATGAGGCAATTGATCTTTCTAAACACTTCCTCTACTTCTAATGCCTTTAGATTTTTAATTAATCCGTATAAAGATGCATAGCTTTTAATCAGAGAAGCAGGTCCTGTTCCTGCCCTCGAACAGGCACCGTATGTGCAGGCAATTCACCAGGATTTGGCGAACTGCCTGCTCTCTGAATAGCCGAATGGCCAGGAAAGGTAACCGTAGGCTGAATTTCACTGTTCGGTTACCTTTCGACCACAATTCGGATCTCTTTGAATAACCCTGATAGTATAATGATACATCTGGAGCTATATGAAGAATGGGATCAATGTTGTGCAGAATTACATCTCACATAAATATTTTTATGTAATATGTAATCCAAAATTATGGAAACATGAGACTGGCCAAGACACATCTGGTAAAAATGCCTAAAACATAAAGGATGAATATCTTAGTTTTATGGGGGGGGGGGGGGTTATGCCCAGTACAGGGAAAACGTGTAGCTTTCTCCATACTATTTTCCACAGATTTTTGAATATTGCGTGTGTGAAGAACAATTAATAAGATACGCCGAAATATCTGAAGAGAACACAACACGGCTGCGTGAGAAATGGAAGATTTAATTTATGAAGAAAGACTGGTTAGACTGGATTTGTACTTTTACGGGCGACTCCTTTTTAATAAGTGCAGTGTCTTCAGCCAATTTGACATGCTAGTCACCTGACAGGTGCAGCTAGGTATATAGGTGTGGTTCAATAAACACTGCACATACACTGGATTGTTTTCACTATGAATTTATAATATATATCAGAATAGCAAGTTTGAATTAAAGGTTTTTACACACTGTACGGTATTCCTTGTAATGCATTATTTCAAAACTGGTGTAACATATTGACAAAAATGCTGAAGTGCTAATCTTTTGTCAGACATTGTAAGCATTATATATAATATATATATATATAAATATGTACAATTGTCAAAAACTTCATTATAGTATAAACAAGGCAAACAATGGTTCTAAAAATGTCAGCTGAAAGTTAAAGAATGTGTGTTTGTGGGCATCATGCTAGCATTCTGTATTTACTGATACAAATATTAGGTGCAATACTGGGATTTGTACTGTGTGTTATCACTATATTGAATGAATCATGGCTGTTGGAAGTCAGGGATTACCATTTCTCGCCCTTGTTTACAGAGAAGCTCAGCTCTTATATTTTTGCTGTGCTTTGTGTTTTTGGATCAATTACTTTTTATTATTAAAAGGAAGCAGAGGTGCTAGAGGAGTGAAGCTGAGAACATGTTTTATTAACTTTTTTGTTTTGCAATCACCTACTTTCCCCACTTATTTTGTGCATATATTGTTTATTTAAGCAACCTTTATGTGAAACACAATAACTAGCAGTTTGGTAGGAAAATAATTCTTGCCATGAAGAATAATGGAAAAATGCTTCAATTTCTTGACTCTAAATCAACAGAAAGATAATTGGGCAAATCCTGTGCAGGATTATGTGTTATTTATTTAAAGCAACCTTTCACATCTGGGAGAAAAAAAAAAATAAGAAAAATTTCAAAAACTCCCCAGAAAAAAAACCCCTCTCCAAAACAAATGTGTTATAATGTAGTACCATTTAATTAATTCTAAATGTCATGCAGTATGAGTATTTTTAAAATATTCTGTAAA
This sequence comes from Leptobrachium leishanense, assembly GCA_009667805.1. Classification (NCBI taxonomy): domain Eukaryota; kingdom Metazoa; phylum Chordata; class Amphibia; order Anura; family Megophryidae; genus Leptobrachium; species Leptobrachium leishanense. The sequence continues at coordinate 90,423,988 of CM019070.1, read as the reverse complement.
TTGCAGGTTCAGAATGTATAAATTATTCCTGAGATTTGGTACCTTTTTCAGGAAATAAAAGAACACTGATATCTGGACTCAACTGAGGCAAACATTTATTTATTATTTTTAGGTTTATTTTAGTTAGGAACTACCTGTGAATCTCTGTGGTAACTAACATGTCTTTTAACCCATCAATGGGTTAAACGCAAGTCATGTCAGAGTTGTGGAACACAGTCACGTATCCTACTGACTGACTGATCAACTCGCCAACTCCCACAATCACTGGTTGTATCCTACTGCAAGAACAACTTTCAAGGTAGCACCTTTCTTGGGATTGAAACACAGACTTCCATGGGACAGAAAATCAAAACGACCTGTTTTATTGAATTAGGCACATCATGTTTTTGACTCAAGTACACAATTTTTTTACAAAATAGTATATCTTATCTTCGATTGGTTCTAAAGAAAAAGCAGTACTAAAAGCTTTGGGGTTGTGACATAAATCACCAAGGGGGTTAACAAGGCAACAAGCATAATTTCACATGATGCCATCAAATGGCTACACAATGGTTACAGTGTTCTGCATGGTGAGATTCTCCTCCCTCTGCTCTGCACGTGTTGCAATCACGATTTGTCTACATAATCTGCGGTAAACAAATCAAGGCCTCTCAGTCTAATCCTAGGATTAGGCGTTCCCATCCAAAATGAATAGAGGATATCAAGGAGAAGAATGATTACGGGATAGCCTCCTTATTAACTCCTTTGCTGACATTAGGAACAAAAAAAAGGACGACTGGGTTCTGGGCAGTTTACTTAATTCTAGGGCTTGGTCATATGAAGTGTCACTGTCAGCATTTTTGCCATGAGATGTATCTGTTGGAAATAATTATAACTTTATTGTACTCGTCGGTTCATGGTAGTTTATTACTTACAGATTGTAAATAATTACAAGCAGTCACTGTTCATGCTTTTACTAAGAAAACATAAGAAACACCCAAAAAGTGTAGGCAGGGACCTAAAAGGTGAACAAGAAGATCCAGTTCATGTAGCAGGCATGCTCATGGAAAACATATATCACTCAAGACTAATGTAATGTAAAAGAATTAACATTAACATGCTGTTCTGACCAACTATAATACCCTGAATTGAGTTCTGCACTAAGCATATGACAACTCGGCATTTAATTGTTTGCATTTCAACCAATATATGATGGTTTTGGTCCTTGACAATCTTTTTCCTTTTTTTGAGAAAGTATATTACCAGGAAGGATATATTGAAATTTCTCTCATTTTCAAGTATGTCCTGGGTGGCGAGTATGTACCGTTAGGTGTCTTGCCCAAGGACACTTATTGGAGAGGTGCTCTTGTCAGGATTTGAACCTGTATCTCCACAATCTCCACGGTTATAGTGCAGTGATGTTACCTCTACTCCAACCAGCCGGTATTCAATTATCCATGACATGATTGTAATGTACCTTTGAGGAGTTATCTGTTAATGTTTTCTGTGTAGAAACTGCTTTAATACACATTTAGAAATTTCCTTGTGATTTCTGTACCTTGTGCATCCTATTTGCCTAGGTCACCCGAAGAAACCCACATAACCAGCGATGCCAACAAGGCCGGATTTACATAGCAGGAGCTTGTAAACACAGAAATCTGGAGCACCCCTGGAGATACAGGGGTGCCATCACCTCCACATTTGCTCCCGGCATGGGAATTGAGAAGGTTAGATAGTGCAGAGGCATTGTTTGCTTTAAAGATGAAAACGCATAATGCCACTGCCTTAGAACAGAAAAAAAGTAAATTTTGCATTTAAATTTTTACCCAAAATTTTAAATTATTTAATTATTATAAATAAGTATTTATGTATTTACGTTTTCAAATTACATGGTCATCTTTGGAAAAATTTATATTCTCGATAATTAAGTCATCCACCTTTGAAAGTCATGAGTAGATCTGGCCTGCTGACATTGGGCCATATTACATTCGCCGCGCAAATGCGCTCGCGCAGCGCAATTTTTTTGCGCGCATTGTCCAGCATTATCTCGAGAAAATTAACGTGATATTCGGATCCGAACACATTTTCTCATCCGTCAAAAAATAACATTAGTAAAAAATATGCGCAAAACAAAGTGTAATACGCGTGCAGTAACGTTACCCATGTAAATCAGTGCGCGGACTGTTTTTTTCGCGGGATTCAGCCAATCAGAATTTAGAACCTTAATTGACATCAATCCACCTCAATTGACTCATTAATGTTTTTGCGCCTGTCAAAATAAATCTGAGTATACATGCTGCAGCAATAAAAAAAATATGCACGCATTCACAATTTTTTTGTTTGGGTATGTGTAGAATGTGTAACTATACTTTGCTGTATTTTTTTTCTCGTGCTGGTGTATTTTGTTTTGGCCAGAACATTCAGATTTGCAGTTAACACCAGGTTTTCAAAGACTATAAAATTATGCGCGCAAACGTCGTTCGTAGGAAGTTGCGCATCTATTAAAATACCATCCGCTTAACGCATTTGCGCTCACAATGTTAAGTATAGGACGCGCACAGTTCATCACGCTCGCGCAAGTCCATCCGCGTCAAACGATAACGCGCATCGTTTACGCGAACGTTGAAATACGATGTTCTGCGCAAATGGTTTTGTCCTCGCACAAATGCGCATTTGTGTGCGCGCAAAACCAATGCGCGAGGAATGAAATAGGGCCCATTGGTTTTATCACTAAAGGGTTTATTAACTAAACACCATTGTGGTCACAAACTTCACTGTATTTGTCAACAACAGTAGAAATCAGAGCGGTGAATATGCTTTGGTGATCTTTTTTTTTTCCCAAATTCTTTAAGAGTAGTTACAACATAAACAATAGCAAGAGGCCATATGTATGTGTAGGCCACGCAGGGCCAATGCAATAGAGCCGCAGGGGATTGTGCCGTTTAGCAAGCACAACCAAAAGAAGCAAGTGATACAACCAAGACGATAGTCATAAACAGCACAGAAACAACTGCAGGGTTCCACCAGGAACCAAACGAGAGAGAGGGAGAAGGGCTGGGAGGAGAAAAGAGGGGAAAAAAAAACACACGGAAGGCCTCTGACAAAGCAGAGTAAATGGGAAAGGTAGCCCCCAAAAAGAGAGGTGGTACACCGCGGCTCACCCCTAATACCCCGAGGGGAAGTAGAGGGCCGGTGGGTAACCACAGGGCACAGGTCACCAAAAGTCCAAGGGACAGAGAGAGCCTAGCTGCCTGTCCCACGGCACAAAACAACAGAATCTTACCTCTGGAACCCAAAAGAAAATTGAAAAAAAGGGGGGAAGGGGTGGGAAGTGGGGGGTAGGGAGGGGGTGAGGGGCACGGGGGGGAGAAGTGCGTCCATGTGAAAAACAATGCAGAGTCTCTAGAACAAAAGTTAAAGTACACCGCAAGCAGGGAGATCCCCAGTAGCACAAGGAAGAAAAGAAAAAGCAAGACGTCCCTGTCCATCGGGTAAGGCCGGAGCTCAAGACCCCACTGCCGTGGCTGGAGCTGGTGAATCATCTGTAGTGTCCGACGAGCCCAACGGTACACCCAGGGTTCCCAGATACGTCCGGGCCTCCTCCACAGTAGTTGCCATTAGGGTCTTTGAACCATGATTGATCAGAAGGGACCTTGATACTCCCCATCGGTAACGGATTGCAAGGGACCGGAGCGCCGCCGTTATGGGCCCAAACTGTCGCCTGGCCGCCAAGGCCAAAAATGGTAAGTCGCGAAAGACTGAAAGGTCCGCACCCTCGAAGCGTATCGGGGGGGCCTGGATCGTCGCCTCCAGTAAAAGCTCCCGGGAAGCAATGTCCGCAAAGACCACAATAACGTCTCTGGGTGCCGACTCGGGGCCGCAGCGGCTACTTTGCTGATCTTTAGTGAACCTTTATAAAACAGTCAAGTGCATTTACTGTTTATATTTGGTGCAGAGCCAGAAAAAATTAAGGTGCTATTGGAGCTACAGATCATGCCAAGATCATCAGATCAAATAGGTCCATTGATAAGGTAACTATTTTATCACCAACACCTACTATTTGGATAATGATAGGCCAATGGCATGGGAGTTGGATAGAGAACTAGGACAATTGCATTATGATGGGGAGCTAGGACAATGGCAGAATGAGGGGTAAGAGGTTTTAGGACAATGAGGGTGAGAGGGATGGGGTAATAGCACAAGAAAGATGGGGCTGTGGATTATTCATTGAGTGCTGCCCCATTCCAAAACACAAAAGAAAGAAAAATATATTATAGTGGTCGACCCATTGTCAGAAAAAAATTTTGATTAAAAAAAAATCAACAACAGTACTATTTGAACTGTACCATAGTACTTTCAAGTTTGAAAAGGCTTAAAGGGATTTTAGTGTATACCAGGTAGATTGTGGGGAAAAAAAAATCTAAAATAAAAAAAAATTAACAATTGTATATATTTTGGCACTTATTTGATATTGTGTATCTGTTGTTTTGAGACACATTTAAAGATACATTTTGTAATTATTTGCACTAATATGTTTGTTCACTTTAAAAATTATTTGCAATAATATAATTATTTTCATGAATATACATGGTTCTTCAAATTTAAAGGTTATTTAATGATACAAAGAATGTTTATTTATTGATTTTCACTTAGGTAGGTTTTTATTTTTTTTATATATATTTTCTCTATAAAGACTATTTTTTTATAGACTTTTTGAGATGTTGTATTTTACTAATTTGGCTCTGCAATTTCTTTGTGCCGATTCCTTGAATGTTTCTTTTGACCACAATAGTTTTTAATGTATTTTTTTTGTGTAACCCATATCCACCTTTGTCATTTTCGGTGGCCAGTTCGGCTGTCTTTGAATAACCTTGATAGGCTTCTGGTTTTCAGTACAGGGTCTTTCTTTTGGCATCTTTGATGTGTGCTTGGCAGCTTACTCAGGAACTAGTACACTTATCAGTATGTTTTATTCTTGTCCTCTATCGCTTATTGTATCACTTTTCACAACTATCACTTGGTTGCTTAATTAATTCTACCGTTGTAATTATATATATATATATATATATATATCTATAAGCCAGGCATAGGAGCACATTGTATTTATCCTTGAGGACAGCACCTGGGCAACTAAATTTCTATTTACGGACTGAGTGCTCTCCATATTTGTTTTTCTCTCATATATATATATATATATATTTGCACTATTTATATTTTGGGCATGACAAAGGCTGATCTTATCAGCCGAAATGTCATCTGTGGGATCCAGTAATCTTGCAATTTAGGCTAGGGTCAGACGAATGCATTTTTCACGTCGTCCGTGAAAAAGTGCGTTCGAACGAATGGACGTATTTTTTCACAGAATACGCGATAGCGGTCATACGATGCGCATTTTCGTCCATGATTTTGTACGGATCATCAATAAATCCCTTTTTGCGTCTGGACGTTATGTTGGCCAGACATTAGCAGCATCTGACGTCTCGTAATCACGCACACACGCCGCTGTGCGGCCGCAGCGCACTCTGTACGTCAGTACTAGTGGTATCACGTTCTTGAAAAAATGCGTTCGTTTGCCACTTCCGTTGCGCGGCCGCACTTTTGTGCGGCCGTACTTTGTATATTGCCCGTCATTGGCCATCATTTGCTGCTACTACGGCCGTAATAAAGTGCGGCTGCACACGCGTTCGCACTGCGTTAGTCTGACCCTAGCCTTACGTGACCTGAGTGCCTCGTACCTCTTTGTCTATATGGATTACTCCACGGTTGGCCATGCTGGAACTGAGATGCGCCGGTGCGTTGCTTGTTGCTTGCTATAGGTGTAGAGCACAAGCCAATTTGTACGATTTAAATAATTTAAAAGAATACAATACAACACAGACATATGGAGTTAGCAGAATTGTATTTGAGTCTCTGGAGACATATAATATTGTATCAAAATATTTACAATTAGTGCATACAATAGATGTTTATTTCATTCCAAGAATAGCCCTAGTCAAATATGCAATGCCTATTATTAGTAGCACAAGAATAATAATAAGAAAGAACTTTTTTACCCAAGTACATGCAAAAAAAAAGGATATGTGGGAAGTTGGATATTTATCTTAGTAGTATTGTAGGGTCATTTATAGCATGGCAGGCCTAATACAATATCTGGCGTCAGAATTCCAGGCACAAGGACCTGTTTGGCACTATCCTGAGCATGCCTGTGTTCACTGACTATAAATGTGGAATATTTTCTTGAATTGCCCTAGTTTGCAGAAGCAAACATAATCATACCAAATACTAAAGGATTTAAATTGGATGTGTATTTAATGTATATATCACATTTAAAACTCTTATTCATAAGGAAGTAGCAAACCTATGTAGCCCAACCACCGCAGAAGGGTGCCTATAGCGATAACTACTAAGATTACTTGCCAAAGGATATTTTGTATCTCATTAAAACATATTAAATCTAATGGCAATAACTAGAACACCAATGGTATGTAGTTATTAATATGGCAGGTGTGGGTAACGTACGTCTTAATTTCTAGGTAATACTTTTTCATGGAAAACAAATATCATTATAATATCTCTAAGTGTACGGACAGTGGAGGTATGGCACAGCGAATTTATTTCTAAATATATTTATGGGGAGCCCTCAGTACAGTGAAGGACAGACCGAAATCTTTAATGGAGAATATTCCAAAATATACAAAAAAGTGTTGGAATCATAGATGGTTAGTTTCTTTAATTATAACTTGCAATTGTGATATCTGCACATAAGAGATTTTTTTTTGCATTATATTTTCATTTAAAGCCAGAAGGTTCATATTTTTTATGTTCTAGACTGAGAAATATGGAAAAACAATGAACGTGGAATTTTTCCATATTTCCATTTATAAAAGAATGATTTCACTCACAGAAAATTCGTTTTAAACGGCCAAGTCTGTGTTACTAGTCACTTTTTCCAAATAGAAGCAGATGTGTTGTAACAGAGCCCTGGGTGACGCCAATTCAGCAGGCTGACTGTATTGCTATTAGACATCGCATAGAGGAGTCTACTGGCCTTTAGTCTTTAATTGTTACTTCATGTTCACTGTGCAAAACCCTCAACGTTTTCATGTTCATTGCAGGCAAATGAAGACTTACAGTACACAAATGTGCAAGTATAAGCATTTCAGATGTGTATTGGGTAAGATGTATAGCTGTATAAGATGGCAAAATCTAACACATCATTTTATTACTTTGTTTATTTCGGCAATGTATCTAAATAATTCAAAGCTTTAAGGAGACAATAGATTTGTAATTTCTGTAAAAGAAACATCAATTATTACTGTCAGTAGAACCCAGAGGCAGCAGATCCATTTGGCAATGGTACCCACAGACTGCAGAATAATTTGGCAAATGAAGTGGCCGGGACAAATGATATATAGCCTATTAAAATGCTATTGTCACATGCAGTACTGATCAAGATCCACATGGTGTTCCTGTAACACCATATAAAATAAAAATAAAAAAAAAGATACTGCAGCTAAAATACCTGTTGAACTACAATTTAAATAAATAACAAATATAAGACTTTCATTTTTTTTTTTTTACCGTGTAACAAAGAACAAGTAAATCCAGGTGAATTTTAAACGTTCTAAAATGAAGCAAGATCCTTTCCTAATATTCTTGATAAACCTCTCAGAAGGGCATGCAGATTTTTTTACATGCACAACTTCATAGGTCGAAAGATGGAACGTTAATGCCATCGCTGCTGCAGAACACCTTCAAAAGTAAATCTCCAAGGTTAAAAATAGGATGTCAACAATTTTTATTTCCAAGAAAGGTGGCAACCCTAGTTTAAAATATATGGTTTCTGCAGCAGGTCCATTGACTTCACTGACTTGCATGGCTGACAAGTAGTCTTTAACTGTAACCCTCCCTAATGCTCTTTTTTGCCAGCAGCATGACTGATGGTAAGAACCTGCCCCTGGTTCATCACTGTGAAATCAACAGCAATCTGCTGTTAATTTACACAGAAACATTGTATATAAAAGTTTACAGTATCTGGAGTCTAGAATATCACATTAATACTACACACTTAAGGTTAATAGTTACTTTTAATAAAAGCCTTTAAAAATATATTTATATTTTTATGGGAGGAGGAGGAGGAACCGTTTCTGTCAATATTATCTATTTTTTATGTAGGATTTTGTTATTCTGAAGAACATTGATATCTATTCCTCTCAACGTTTGACACCACATGCAGCCATTAGTGTTATGACGTAGTCTTTCTTTATGCATGTGTGTATTTGTGAGGTGTGGATGTCTGATTAGAATACAATGTTCTCAGGTTGTGAGTAAGGAAGGGTGAAAATTATTTCTTCCGGAGTACAAAATAGAGGAGGCCGACAATGAAGCTTAGACAGAAGCAGATCCATGCCAAGATGAAGCAATATCCGTGGTAGAAGCCATCGACGATTGAAAATTTGGCAGTGTAGATAGAAGCTGCAATCAGAATGCACAACCCTAAGGAGAAACGAGAATCAGTTATATATACTGCAATAATATTAGTGACGTGTCATATATAATATGAAACAATAGCACACGTTTTATTTCATTATTGCTTACTATTACAACTCGAGTTACCATGGGCCCTATTCCCTAGATCGCGTTAACATGAGGATGCTAACGGGGAAGATCTGCGTCCCCATGTTAACCCGATATTCTGGAGCAGCACCTCGCCCCGGAACGCAGCACTGACCTTTGGGATACTCAAGTGTATCACCTCATGAAATCCATAGGACTTAATGTAGGGCTGTGATCTGGCAAGATTGCACAGTACTGTGGAATGAGACTGGGAACTATCTGTTTCCAGTCTTACTCTGCTCCCGATGACAAGAAGGGGAGGATCGGGCCACCATTGTCACCGTGCGATGAGAGGTGAGTATCGGATTTATTGGGTGGAGAGGGGTTGCTAAATGATTTTGCAGAATCATGTAGCGCCAGCTTTTAGAAGGTGCTAAAATTTTGCCTTAACAGTCCTATTGTTAGTTAGGGCTCGCACTTTGTAATACCTCACTTTTCGAAACACTAATGTACACTTGCGCTTCCCATGTTAAGTATAGGATGCGCAAAGTACAGTAAGCTCGTGGAAGATAGCGGGAAACAAGATGTGCTAATGGTTTACAAACGGGGGTAGCGTCAGGAATGTAATATAGGTGTCATGCATTAAACACACTTTTCCTAGTTCATACTTATCGAAGAGCTAACATTGGCGCCAACTAGGGAATAGCGCACCATGTTGAGTTTATTGGATACTTACTAAACCTAAGTGTGCCCAAATTTTTGAACAGAACAACAAAACACTGCTCGTGCTAACCTTTGTTAATTAGCCAGCACCAAGATCATGGTTAATTTTGTTATGAGTGTGAAACAATCTTAAAGGAACATTACCACTAACAAAATATTAATCTAGATTATTTGTGCAAAACAAAAGAAAAAACACATTATAAAACAATATGCCACTTTTTTGCTTCTTTGTTTGAAGTAATTGCATATAAAAAGAAAAAACAAAGTTAGGTTTTACCTATTATTTCCATTTTTGGATTTTCCCTATGATGCACCATTTACCAATATTTTAGCACAAGTTTCACTTTACAGCAGTGATACAGGATTAAACAGTATTGTATAGGTAATGGGGTGGAGGAGGGAATATTTAGACAGGGCTGCGGGTGGACTATTGTGTTATCTATGCTACCCATGATAAGATATGACAGTTGCATGAAATCTGAAAGTGGGCTTAAAACACTTTAACCACTGGTGATGTAATTTACATTCCACACAATGCGACTCAATACATCTTTGTTCTGGAGGTCTGACCCATACTGTCCATTCTATTCCCAATGCCACACAATGAGGAGCAAGTGATGCAGAGAAACTGGGGAGGGGGAGCAGTTCACAACACACACTATCACAAAATAGATGCACCCAGTGACACATATAGAGTAAAATATTTTCTTAACCAAGTAAACAAGAGAAAAACAAAGCATATGTAAGATATAAGCAACATAAAATAAACAAAATAAGAACATTTCATTTTTTGGTGGTAGTGTCCCTTTAAGCAGGGTTCTCAAACTCTGGCCTGCCAAATGTTTCTGAACTACAGCTCCCATGATTCTTAGGACATCTAATGCATTCAAAGAGTTCTAGTAATTGTAGCCCACCAACATTTCTGGACCAGAGTTTGAGATCCCTGAACTTAATCCTAACATATCAAGTGGTAGGAATGAGTCAAAAAATAGAAATGACAAAAATCTATACAAAACGTTTAAAACACAGCCACATGAATCTGGCACAGATAATCAGGATTATTCAGAGAGAAGTGAAAACCAGGAGAATGACTGGAGAAGAGAAAATTCTAGGTCAAAATAGCCAAACCAGAAAAAATCTCCCATTTATCTCTCTTTCTAAATCGGCTATTTGGTCTAGATTGTTCATTCTCCTGGAAATTCTCCAGGTTTTCACCTCTCTCTGAATAACCCTGATAGACATCCACCTTGGAAATATGACACCCGCCCCTCTACTGCTTTGTTTTAGCTCTGCATGAAGGAAAAGATATTTAAAAAGTCTCATGTACTAGCGTTACCACCACTAGACTTGTGATATGATGATATATCCTGAACAGTGATGTGCAGTGAGGTCTGTGGCTGATGAGGCACTGGCTAGTAGCAGAGCCAGATGTACACAGGTTACGTAGGTTAGGTTCAGTGCTCCCCAGGATCTGGCTGCTCAGTGCTTAGTGTTTTTAATTTATTTTCCACTTAATGGCAGGTGAGACTCTGCCTCACCTGCTGCCCCTGATGGCACGTCCCTGATCCTGAAAATGTGGACATGGATTACCATGGAACATTCACTTTTGGAGTTTTACAACCACCCAGTAGGTTCAGAGTTCAAATCCAACAAAAATGTGTGGAACCCACAATGTGTTCTGCTTCTAACCCCACAGTAACTACTGTTATCTCACCCTTTCACACATAACCCACCAGGACACACATAGATTTCATATATGAGATATATATATATAGAACTGCCAGAAAAGGAGGGCGCACTCAAGGTCTTCGCTTTAAAAATAAAAGACTTTTAATCAAAGATGCACTAAAACCAACGTTTCGGCCTAAGCATAGGCCTTCTTCAAGGTAAACAATATATATATATATATATATATATATATAGATATATTAACAAGGGTTTTCTTTTAACGCTATTTAAATGTTTTTTAGTGATATCTATGTTTAAATGTTGTGCTGGGTTTTAGGAAATAATTATTGTAATTGTAATAAAAATCATATTTTTTGGTGACTTAATAAGGAAACATATGATTGAAACCTAATATAGCTTCTCTGCGGACCAAAAGGGAACGCCGTTCCCTCCGAGAAACCACACATTCCTGCGCAACTTGATTGCAGAATAGAATGGAAATTTGTGTTGCAATATCTTAGCCGCATCATAAAGCAGGGACTAGAACGTGGCAGCACAGCAGGTGTAATTTGCATTTTTTGGTTAATTTCAAACTTCAATATAATTATTAGGGTGAGGGAATCAGAGCTGTCAGAGAAGACAGTATCTCCCTAAAATTATAGACAGTGATCCCTAAAATAGCCATTTCTATATTTCATGGATCAGGAAGATAACAATATTCAATAATGCCCACTATAAAATCAATATTTTTCCAATAGACACTCACAGCAAACAAGCATGAAGGCCCCAGTGATGTAGAATCGATCTCCTTTATCCAGCACGAAGAGCTGACCAATGAAAGCACAGAGGGCGAGACAGGAAAAGATGATGGCTAGGATCATGAATGCTTCAACAGTTCTCATAGATGGGGCTATATAAGAGAAATAACACTTTAAATATCAGTAACATGGGAAAATTTGATCTGAAAATGTAATTGCTCATTCTACCTATGAACTATAACATTAAAAAGTTAGTGATTGAGAACATCCTACTTTATCCATTCCTCACAAGTGCAGCAAATATAAAGCAACTATTCATACAGAAAAGCAAAATGAATATTTACAAATCACTATATACACCATTGGTGTGCGCAGCCCGATACATTAGGGTGTGCACCAATGGAACATTTATTAATTTAAAACTTATATTTAGAAGATTTTGCTCAAAATACACATTTTTCATTTTTCATTAGCTTTCCATCATGAACCAAATAAGTGACATCTAAAATGTCAATGTAGGAAGTGAAGTAAGTCCTCTACACCCAACATTAGGGGGTGCCTGGGCACACCAGGCACACCCCCAGGGCCGGTCCGACAATGGTGCAGAGCGGAGCAGCGGTGCCATGCGGCAGAAATTTGGGGGCGGCAAATTTCAGCCCCCGGTGCCGCTGCAGCGCTCTGCACTATTTTTTCATGTGGCGGTGGCAGATCGTGCGGCCGCCGCGCTCATTCCTTCAATGAGCGGCAGCCGCATGAGTATCTGCCGCTCGCCTAAGATCCATCCTCCAGCCTGCCGCGATCGAGATCATGTGATCTCGCGAGACAGCGGCAGGCTGGAAGGTGGATCCCAGGTGAGCGGCAGATACTCACGAGGCTGCCGCTCGTTGAACGAAGGAACGCGGCGGCCACAGCAGGATGAGGATCTGCCCATTGGAGGGGCCGGCAGAGGTAAGCCTGGGGGCAAATATATCAGTGAGCTGGCCTGGGGGCAAATATATCTGTGAGCTGGCCTGGGGGCAAATATATCCGAGAGCTGGCCTGGGGGCAAATATATCCGAGAGCTGGCCTGGGGGCAAATATATCCGTGAGCTGGCCTGGGGCAAATATATCTGTGAGCTGGCCTGGGGGCAAATATATCAGTGAGCTGGCCTGGGGGCAAATATATCCGAGAGCTGGCCTGGGGGCAAATATATCCGAGAGCTGGCCTGGGGGCAAATATATCAGTGAGCTGGCCTGGGGGCAAATATATCCGTGAGCTGGCCTGGGGGCAAATATATTCGAGAGCTGACCTGGGGGCAAATATATCCGAGAGCTGGCCTGGGGGAAAATATATCCGAGAGCTGACCTGGGGGCAAATATATCCGAGAGCTGGCCTGGGGGCAAATATATCAGTGAGCTGGCCTGGGGGCAAATATATCTGTGAGCTGGCCTGGGGGCAAATATATCCGTGAGCTGGCCTGGGGTCAAATATGTCAGTGAGCTGGCCTGGGGGCAAATATATCCGTGAGCTGTCCTGGGGCAAATATATCCGTGAGCTGGCCTGGGGGCAAATATATCCATGAGCTGGCCTGGGGGCAAATATATCCATGAGCTGGCCTAGGGGCAAATATATCCATGAGCTGGCCTGGGGGCAAATATATCCATGAGCTGGCCTGGGGGCAAATATATCCGAGAGCTGGCCTGGGGGCAAATATATCCGTGAGCTGGCCTGGGGCAAATATATCCGTGAGCTGCCCTGGGGGCAAATATATCCGTGAGCTGGCCTGGGGGCAAATATATCCCTGAGCTGGCCTGTGGGCAAATATATCCCTGAGCTGGCCTGGGGGCAAATATATCCATGAGCTGGCCTGGGGGAAAATATATCAGTGAGCTGGCCTGGGGGCAAATATATCAGTGAGCTGGCCTGGGGGCAAATATATCCGTAAACTGGCCTGGGGGCAAATATATCCATGTGTGAGCTGGGGCAATATACCCATGTGTGGGCACTGCTGGGTATGTGATGCTGGGCAATGCTGGGTATGTGACACTGGGCTCTGCTGGGTATGCGACGCTGGGCTCTGCTGGGCATGTGACGCTGGGCACTGCTGGGCATGTGAAGCTGGGCACTGCTGGATGTGTCATGCTGGGCACTGCTGGGCATGTGAAGCTGGGCACTGCTGGGTGTGTCATGCTGGGCACTGCTGGGTATGTGACGCTTTGCTCTGCTGGGCATGTGAAGCTGGGCTCTGCTGGGTATGTGATGCAGGGCTCTGCTGGGTATGTGATGCTGGGCTCTGCTGGGTATTTGATGCTGGGCATTGCTGGGTATGTGACGCTTGGCACTGCTGGGTATGTGACGCTGGGCTCAGTTATATACACCTCACATTACTGTATCACATAGCTCCACAGCAAGAAAATTCTAATGTACGGTGTGTATGAGTGTTTGAATTTTATTGCTGTGGCGCACTGTGATACGCTCATACACGCTGCGTGTTTTTTTTTGGGGGGGCAGCATTTCATCCTTCGCTCCAGGCAGCACAATGTCTTGGGCCGGCCCTGCACACCCCTTGCGCACACCTATGATATACACTTATATCTACATACAAAAATGAATATGTACAGAAATTGTGCTACAGTGTCAATGCAAAACAATAATAAAAATTAAAATACGCTAGCATTTCAAATCGATCCTTTAACAATAAGTCTAAAATGTAAACCTAACCCAAACCTTAGTCACCAACTCCTGATGTCTATAAAAAGAAAATGTATATATTAAAAGACTAACCCTCCTAGCCTTATCCTAACCATATCCATAAACACAAAACCTTGAAGGTCTATAATTACTGCAAAATCTAAAATATAAATTCTATGGGCTCTATTACATACTTAACGCTAAAGTTAGCATTCAGCTGTGTGAACTTTAACGTTAGGTTAAGTGGCCCTAGCACGGGTCGACCATATTACGTGTACGTTAAAACCCATTAGCGATTCAGAGATTGCATGAGTTTACTGTACTTTGTGCTCCCTATGCAAAACATGGGGAGCGGAAAGAGTTAATTAGCATTATGATTACAATCCTAATGCTAGTAATTACGACCTGCTGCGGTTAACTCAAAAGTTAAGCTTGGAGCTGGTGCTTCTGCTAATGCTTCTGCAGAATCAGTTATCACTAGCTTCAAATCCCCCCAAAAATGAGATACTCACCTCTCATCTCACGGCAAAAACGGCGGTCCGATCCGCCACCTCTGGCCACCGGGGAAAAAAGTTCCCAGTCTCCATCCGCGATCACTCCACCGACCTGCAGGATCTTGCAGGAGGTGAGATCCTGCAGGTCATGTGGCCGGCAGTCGAAGCCTGGAGGAGATGCTTGCGGTGGCGCTTAGTTCTGCCTTGAGTATCCTCAGGCTTAGCGCTGCATTACGGGGCAGGCTGCTGATTTAGCGCCTGACCCATAATATGAAGCTAAAACGGAGACGCTAAGGAGAAAACTGAAGGCGCAGGTTTTCCTCCTTAGTGTCCCCGTTTTAGCGAGCAGTATGTAATACTGGCCTATATTTCTATAATTCAAGTTTCCCAACAATTTACCTTTCTTCCAAAATGTCTCAAGAACCATAATTTCTTATGAATCCACATTACTTTACAAGGTGGAATGCATGCACCCTGTATTGTCAAGCGATATAGCATTCTAATAATTGCAAATTGTTTTAAAGTTAATTCAGTTGTGCGTCTAATGAACTGATACAGTAAATAAAGTGTAAACAATTAAACAAGGGAATAATTGCAACCCACCTTCATCACCAATAATATCAAATATGCTTGTGCAACTGGCATTGCAGACCATCCAGATACCGCGAGACCCACCTGCTGTTGCCTGCAACCACACCTATAAAAAACACACAAAGGGTTCAGTACTCTCCTTGGAGGAATTAATATTCCCGATCAATCCAAGGATGTGTAGGGACTCCTAATCTTTGTAATTAAAAATTGAATGTGCATTTACATTGTGTCAGCCAAAGTCTTGACTTCAAAATAACCTTTTCAAGTAGTTGAAACATTGGCTGACAGAAAGTTAAGGCACATTCAAGTTTTTCATTATTGAGATCCACAGTGAATCCGCATGCTTGGATTCAAATAAAACATATTACAGTATATCATTAAGTATTTCGTAGTGCCTGATGACATCATATACATATATACATAATATGGCATTGGCCACCACTGTACATTTTTAGGATTTGCTATTGATAAGCATAGTCTTAGTTATCCAAATTGAAATTTAAACAGGCAAACCACTTGGAGATACTATCCTTGGAGGAATTCTTAGAATTTCCTTGTGCATTATGCACCACCTTTTCCTAGGGTCTACCTCAAACACACATAACCCTACTGCTCTCGCTTCGTATCATACCCTGCTTTGCAAATTGGGGTCTTGTTGGCTGTACATTGGAAATAATAGCTGGGTATCTGTGGCCTACCCAACAAATCTTTTTCTATATTCAATTGATGTCTGTTTTAGTAGCCATGAGATAAAGATTCCTAGGGTCCTTTAAAACCACACTAAACCACACTAAATAATGTAAAGTAATCTTATTTAACATGGATCTCGATTTTTAAGGCAAATCACTCAAGATGAATCATGGAGAGATATAGTAATATAACTTTAGAGAGAATTAATAACAAACTAGACATCACTGCATAAAGGTAGCTGTAACAGAAACCTGGGCATTCTCCCCTGAGTCATAATATATTTGAGACAATGACAAGTGGACTCTTTGGTTATCCCCTTCACAAGCCATGGGATAGAGAAGATATGGAAGTCCTTAAGTATGATCTCAGGTTATTACCTGCCATGTGAAGTTGGATAACCCATGAGCTTAACACCATCTACTCTAAGAAGCTGGGAATGCATGAAAAGGATGAAAAAGCAAATAACTATCACTGGTAAAAGTCAGATTTCGTAGTATTGCCTCCACATTACTGAATATTAATAGCAGTGTACAATACCGCATTTTCAAAACCTGCTACCTGATGTCCTCCAGTTATTTTAGGGGCATTTTCTTTTACTCCAGCTTAGTAAAATCATAAGCCTGCACCCTACTGATGTGTCTCCATCTATTTCATTAAGGGTTCATGGGGATTGCTGCTGTTATCTTGTTTTGGAATATGCATTATACGGCTAAACGTTTCATCTTTGTTGAGAACTTACATTAGCGATGGTGGAAACAAACAGCATTATCACTGTGGCAATGTGGACAAGGAAGATACCCGCTAGAAGGACCAACATGTTGGCGTTTGCTTGATTGTGTCACCCAAGAGCGTTCAGGAAAACCTTCTGAAAGATAAAGATAAACAGAAACTTAGGTACAAAATATCAAGATTTTGATCATTAGCAATAAAAGGAAGGGAAGTATTGTGGGCTGGTGGAACTCGAAGTAACATATTTTATCAATTGAGTGTTTAATTCACTGGTTCTCAGGTGGACCTGTATTCAACAGGACTATAATGACATGTTAATGGATTTTAAGCATAATCCACATTGATTTTGTTGTAATATAGATGTTTTGATAAATTGTTAATAACTCAAGGAGTCATGCAATAAAATTAAATAAGAGAAAAAAACAGAACAATTGCTACTAAGAGGTGGGTTTCCCCTCACTGGGAAGAAGTATCAAGAAGGCAGGATGAAAATTAAAGTGGCTGCATTGAAATGTAGGAATGTTTGTATACTGCCTCTTCCATATCAGCACATATCATCACCATGAATGAGATGAATAAATGAAGAGACTATCAGGGTTATTCAGAGAGCGTGAAAAGCAGGAGAATGACTGGAGAATGAAAAATTCTAGGTCAAAATAGCCAAACCAGAAAAATTCTCCCTTTCATCTCATTTTCCAAATCGACTATTTTGACCTAGAATTTTTCATTCTCCAGTCATTCTCCTGCTTTTCACGCTCTCTGAATAACCCTGTATAACTGTCATGTATTCCCTTAATAGGAGTGACAGCTCAGTATATATGTTACCAAAGGTGTAGAAGAAAACATTGTGTGGATCTTGGGCCTATTCTTAATACACCACCTCTGCATATAAAATGAGCCAAACGTTGGTGAGGGCAGTCAAGAGGGGACAATTGCCCCATGGCAACTAGAATAGGCAACCAGGGATCAGGTCATGTGGGAAACCCTGGGAACACATTTCTCAACTATTTTTGCACAGGGAGTGGGGTTGTCATTTACCTCACACTTTGTTAAGCTGTTATTTAGATTGAATCATATATTTCCAAAAAATCCAGTATATATATATATATCTCACCAGAGTACAGCAGTATGTAGTGGTCCCTTTACTGTTTTGACTAATGTTATATTTAAAAGACAAGCTTTTGAGAGTATAACCTCTCTTCTTCAGGTCTGGAAGCTATGTTGGCTCTTATGGAATCGTAATGGAAATGATAATAATTAAGTTATATTTATTGTATCTTAATAAGGAAATATATGATTGGAGCCACTTAAATTAAATCCACACTCTGGTCCCTTTGCAAAAATAATTGGGGAACTGTGCTTCTGCTTAACTTGACCTCTGTGTTTCACTCATAGACATTTCTATTTCCATTTCCATTTACATAGACATGTAAAAGAATACATAAAGTGAGAAATTCTTGAATTGGTATATGGATATGTAATCCTGTGCACAAATTGTGGGAATAACCCAAATGAAGTAGTTCAAAAACAGGTGTTCAGGATTAACAGTATCATAGATACTAGATGAATAGTTACTAGTACTTTTTTACGGACAAAAAAGCTTGTTAAAAAAAATTGTAATGGGGACTCGTTAAATCTTTTTGGGGGGAATTACGTGATTTTTAGCAAACGCACCCCATAGAAAAAAATAATTAGTGCAGCATCATTGTTCACATTATAATTGAAATGTGAACAATATTGCTGCATTAATAAAAAATACCACAAAAAAGAGAAAGAGAAGCTTCCTCCAAAGAACATCAGGATGCTGAATTATAAAACATAACTTTTATTAATTATAATAATACAAACGGACACATAAAAAACATATACACAATAGAGAGCTGAAGGTTACACACCATTAGGCTTTATAGATATAATGGCAGAATGTGGTTGGAACTTGCCCACTTGGCTGTGATACTAATTATAAACCATCAATGGGTATTGCAACAAGTAGACACATTAGTAGATACAAAGCAACATGCGTTCGCAGCACAAGATTGGACTAGACTTAATATTCAAAAGAATTCAGGAAGGGGTATAGTAATCAGACGGTAGTCATAGGCTAGGGTCAGACTGAGGCAGTGCGAACGCGCGTTCTGGCGCACTTAATCACGGCCGCACTAGCAGCAGATGCCGGGCAATGACGGCCAATATACGAAGTACGGTCGCACAAAAGTCCGGCTGCGCAACGCAAGTGGAAAATGAACGCATTTTTTCGAGAACGTTAAACCACTAGTACTGACGTACAGAGTGCGCTGCGCCCGCTAGCGGCGTGTGTGCGTGAATTGGAGACATCAGACGCTGCTAATGTCCGGCTAACATAACGTCCAGATGCAAGAAGTGTTTTATTGATGATCCGTACAAAATCACGGATGAAACTGCGCATAGTATGACCGCTATTGCGTATTCCGTGAAAAAATACGTCCATTCTTCGAACGCACATTTTCACGGACAACGTGAAAAATGCGTTAGTCTGACCCTAGCCTAAAACGCTTTAAATTTAAAGCAACTCGCCCATCTACCCCAACATAGCCTATAAGTCCTATAAATTTGCTTACTAAGACGCACAATAAATATCATGCATGAAAGTAGACACCATACCCAACAACCACCACACTGCTAAATAGCACCAATCCACAATTATTGCCTGTTAACTTTTTTGTGGTATATAGCGTATTAGGTTTAATCCTTGTTCAGGGTGTTCACCTTGATTCCTATAGTGTTTATGAGGTGAGGTGACTGCTGTCTTCACCTACTAGCCTGTGGGTGTTTTTTTCTTCTTTTTCTGAATATTAATAAAAAATACACACAAAAATAAAAAACCTTTTTTTTTTTTTTTTTTTTTTATTGTTATTATTTTTAATTTTGTTTTACTTGTAATATGTTTATGTTTGGTATCATTTGAAAGGCCATGCTCTGGCCTTTCAAATCACACCATGTACGAAACTCTATCTCCACCAGGGGATTTCCTTGGGAAATCCCCGGGCAGCTAGGGGTTCCCCGGCTAACTGATATCATCACGTCATGCGCAATGACATCCGGTGCCGAGAGGGGACCCAGAGGTGGAGTTGCTATCCAAGATGGCGGCCCCTGCCGGAGCTAGATCTGGCACTTGAGGGGTTAAAGACAGGCATTGCTTTGAAGGGCAGACAATGCCCTTCAAAGCGGTGCCTGTCTTTTTTTTGTAGACCCTCCAATCGGGAGAGAGGAATCCAAAAGGATCCCCCCTCCCTTCAGGGGATCTCCCAGCTTTGCCGGGGGGGTGCCTGAAAATGACATCATCGCGTCCGGTGCGATGCTGTCATTACGGCAGGCGGTCTATAAAAGCGGCGTCTGACTTTGAGGAAGTCGGAACACCGTGGGAGCCCAGACTAGAGAGGTAAGTATCTCTCTGGCCCCCCCGCCGAGCGGAAGATGTGTGGAGAACGTCCTCCCCATACAGCGGGAGGCAATGAGGACATTCCCCACACGTCTTCCGCAGCGAAAGGGTTAAGATACACCCCATAAAGAACCTACTTGTCTTAGTGTGAAATAGAGGAAATAGACTGATATACACCGAGTACCTGCCACTGGGTGGTTTAGCAACTGCTTGCTTGCATAAATTATGTATATATAGCATATAAATCCCAGTTTATCTAAAAGATAACCCAGACTCATTATACTTCCTTAGCAATTTGCCTGTAACGACAGTATATAGGAGAAAGGGAGCACAGATATTTGGATTGCCCAACAATATCACACTGTCATAGGAGGGGTTAATAGCAACACATGGGGTTTCTAGATGTAAGAAAATGAACATTTTTCAGTTCCAAAACGACATCTTATTTGTTCAGAAGTCGCAGTACTAATACCAGATGGTCCCTTTTGCAAGGCCTCATTTGTTCAGTAAGAATAAATTGAAAACTGACAAATATTGGCATCATGTTGTACCAGAAAGGGTTACTGTGACCAGCAAAGAAACACCCCGTTCTGTTTAAGATACACCCTATAAAAAACCTACTTGACTTGGTGTGAAAAAGGGGAAATAGACTGATATACACAGAGTACCTGCCATTGGATGGCTTAACAGCTGCTTGCTTAACCCCTTCACTGCTGAGCCAGTTCACCTATGTGCGCTGAGCTCATTCTGACCGTTGTATGCTCATTATTTTTAGATGACAGCCTAGGTCCTATTTAACTAAACCCCCCAGACGTCTTCCGCTCGGTGGGGGGGGGGGCAGGGAGATACTCACCTCTCTAGTCCGGGATCCCGCCGTGTTCCGACTTCCTCAAAGTCAGACGCCGCTTTTATAGACTGCCAGCTGTGGCAGGCAGAGAATCGGAAGCTCTCAGCAGCTCATATTGATCCTGAACACTTCCGATTGTCAGGAGTGTATGTAGGGACCGATAACCCCCCTTTTCTCCCAGTAAGTGACAAGGGAGCGCTGGATAAATAAAATCTCCCCTCTGTTTCTTCAGTGCCCCAGCTCTGGCAGATGTGTGTGAACATGCTGCACCCCCCTCTCTCTGCAGCCACTGAAACTTTGAACAGCATGGGGAGGAGGGGTGCAGCATGTTTACACACATTTGCCAGAGCTGCGGATTGTCAGGCGAGCGGGGTGATCAGAGGAGCTGGCACTGTAAGGTGTTACAGGTGGCCTCCTAAGAGCCCAAGACCAGGAGGGGGTGCAAACATTTTTTGAATCCCTGGACACTTGCCTTGACAGGGATCCACATTTTTAAACTATCTGCCTGGCGCTGTGTCCCTGCTGCTCCTCCTCCTCTAAGACACAACTGGTACCCAGCGAGCTGCATTGTATCTGCCAGGCCAGAGAGCGAACTCCCCCCGCGGTGCTGGATATGGAAGCCTGCGCCCTCTCCTCCTTGTCCCTTCCTCCTTGCTGGTGCCTGGCCCCCTCTGATGTCAAGAGGAGGGCATGCCAAAAGATGTCTACACTGCCGCCTTACCCCCAGCCTCCCCAGCAGGTCCAGACAGTGTGTGGTGTCTCCCTCTGCCAATCGCTACGCTGACTTGCCGGATCTCGCAATGTGAGATCCTGTAAGTCATGTGACCGGCAGAGGAAGCCTCAATAGAGTCCTATGGATTCCATGGAGGGGATGTTAGTGCTGCCGCGAGCATCCCGAGGCTTAGCGCCATGTTACAGTGCAGGCTGCTGGATTATCACACTAAAACAGGTGCAGGTTTTCCTCCTTAGCATCCCCATGTTAGCGTTTAGTACGTAATATCGCCCTGTGTCTATATCATCAGGTTATCAGCTTACAATTCTTCATTAAGAGCAGACGTGTTTTCTGAACCCAGCATTTTATTAGTATGAGGCGATTATGATGTATTGAATAAAGAAAACACAGAATATATTTTTGGGATGTTGATGTAGTTTTTTAAATGTACTGTTATATTTTTTCTATCCATTACCACCTGCACCATGCTTACCAAAAAGATTTGTTTATTTTTTTAGCTGAATAACCTGCATTTTTGTGCTTTCTGTACCTTTTCCTATTTGTAAGATTATCTTACTCTCATCCTCAACTAAGAAAAAAGTGCCACAAACTACAACCCTCTCTTGTGAACCAAGAGGATAAGGATCACAAGCCAAAAAATAGAATAAATACCTCTAAGGCAGTGTAATAGCGGCACTTGGTAAAATCCTTATTTCACTAGATTTGATTTCCTTAACATCCACTAGAATGCCATTGCTGTGAATTGCCCTGCTATGGGGTTTATGAATAAATCTTGAATACTATGTTCTTACGGTACTTGTTAAAAAAAAATAGATTCACTTTCACTTCAATATTTGAAATATTTCAAAATTGATTATATTTTTTTAATGAACTCTCAATCACAAATTTTTATTGCTGGGGCTGGAATGATTGGCTGCAGTTCCCTAAATCTTACACAAGGGATAATGATTTGACATCAATGGAGATCCTGCATTGCAGATGAACTCAAAAAAGGACTTGAATAAATGTAGTTTTCTCAAAGTTCCAAACTGTGAAAATTGATGATTCTCATAATCGCAAATCAACGAGTTCACAGGAATTCTAAATTCTATATCCTGACCTACAAAGCTCTCACTAACTCAGCTCCCCACTACCTGTCCTCACTAATCACCAAATACACCCAAGCCCGTTCCCTAAGAACAAACAGTGACCTGCGCCTAGCTTCTCCCCGCATCACCTCTTTCCTCTTCCCATGATAGACTGCAGGATTTCTCACGTACAGCCCCATCCTCTGGAATGCTCTTCCTCGTACTGTCAGACTTTCCCCTAGCTTCCCTTCCTTCAAATGCTCCCTTAAGACATTCCTATATAGCGAAGCCTACCAGCCGACTCACTGATAGAACTCACTGGCGCAACCAATCCATCACTCTCACCAGCCCATCACTCTCACCTTGCAGTCACCTTCTCCTGTTTTGACCCCACAACCCTTCTAGATTGTAAATTCCCACGGGAATGCAGCCTTCGTTTCCTCCTGTACCGGTTTGTCAGAAATGTTGTTCAATATATTGTAAAGCCTTGCCTGTCTATATTGTGTTTATTGTACAGCGCTGTGGAATATGCTGGCACGTTATAAATAAAGAATAATAATATCATGTGATATGATATATGTGCATAAGCTCATTTACATGTGTGGATACAAAGTTTGGAGCATAGAAACAAAGCATTGTTTTCCCAGATGGCATAGGATAAATATTTAACAGAGTATTCAATAAAAACCACAATCCTACCTCTATAAACATAGGCATTTGTAGTTAAGGTGTGCCCTATTGAAGAGATGAGGAGGGATCACTTCATCATTGGTATGTGACACTTACAGCCTCACCTCCTTCAATCAAGGTATTAAATGCTAAGAGTGACGCAGGCATTTAACTGGTTGCTCAGGAAATCCCTTTTCATTGTTTTAGGTTATTTTTACTCGTTCAATTCTACTCTTAAATCCTTAAGTGTTGAGAATTGACAGTCAAATTGTCTAAAGTAAAAATCACAATAGCCGTGCTGGAAAAAAAAAAGGTTTGGCTTAAAATGAGCAATTCTTCTAAATTCCTGGTTTATTGAACACACTCAAAAAGAGATTTCCTTACACCGAAACTCCAAAATATACTTTGTATTTTAAAAAAAATGCATTTGTCGGAGCAGAAGGTTCAGGGAGTGCAGCGGGACAGAGGTTCATAGAATGTCGAACACGTAATCAATTTTATACTTCACTAAATACATGCAAATTAAAAAGGGAGATTACATTTATGGCATGGATCCCGATCTATAGGTCAGCAGACAAAGCTACAAATTGATTTCATTAAAATGGAAATGCCAACAGTTACATTAGAAATGCAGACTGTCATTTACACAGTTGTGGAGGTTGGGGGTCTTTTCCACTTCCTCTTCCAATAAACGTAAGCATGGTGACATGAAAGGACTGATCATTAAAAAAAGAAAATAATAAGTTTATAGAATTTGAACACAATGTGGTATACAGTGTTATGAATATACAATCCAAGTCAATGAGCTGACTTGATGAAATATTATCAGATGTGGTTGATTGTCATCTTGAAATACATGTCTGTATTTCACTTCAAAGCCTTTTATGATTGCCCTGGGGTTTTGCTACATACAGGTTTGTCAGGAGACTGTATATAGTGTGTGTTGACAGGAATAGAAAATAGAGCCATAACCATTGGTGTAAGAAGAAAAAAACAACAATCGGGTGGGATGGGGGCCTTGCCTTCTTACTGTAAAGCAGTGCAGTGCTTATTGGAATTAACTTACTGTAACTATCAAGCTCCATGTATTAGTTTACCACACATACCCTTCAGAACATGCAAATTGTAGGATTTCAGTAACTTTATGGTTGTAAGGTTAAGACTAAACTCCTTTCATACAACTAATTCTACATCATGTACACACACTGTGCATATGTCTATGAAGATGGCAGGAGGGAGAGTTCTGTCCCTCATCTATACCCTCAGTTTTTACGTCCATGGTCACAATCCAATTCCAAATGTGTGGGACAACTTGCAGGTTTTAAAATCAAAAATTCTTCTGAGATACATAACAGCATGGAGGGATCACTCTATATCAGTGTTTCCCAAACCTGTCCTCAGGACCCTCCGCCTCGCCAGGTTTGACAGATATGTGAAGCACAGCACAGGTGATATGATTTGCTGCTCAGTGATTGCAGGATTCAGTCTTCTTTTCCCCCAAGGTGATCTGCAAAATCTGGCCTGGTTGAGGGTCCCGAGGAGAGGTTTGGGAAACACTGCTCTATATGAACCTTAACCCCCATAGATGGCACTGACCCAAATGATATTATTGAAAGAACGATGGCACAAGCAGGCAAGGGACAGTGGTAGAACTCTGCACATTTTTTTGGATCTGATATTTTCTCCTCACACTGCGAGCTCTGATCTGTTAGAGATTATGACAGACCTGTCAAGTCACACAATGTCCTTGGGTGTCACTGTTTTCACTCATCCCTCCTGATGATCACCCGACAGCCCTACGGTGTCATCTGGTTTATGGAGAGACGTGAGGGACAATGCACCACGAGTGCCTAAGGGCATTTACTGTGTTTAAATGATTAAATCAGGACTTCTAGTAGGCTATCCAGACAGTGAGGAGCAAGTGATGTAAAGATACTGTGGGGAACAGTTTACAACACAAAATATCACACAATGGATGCACCCAGTGACATATATAGAGTAAAATATTTTCTTAACTAAACATACAAGAGAAAAACAAAGCACATGTACACTAAAAGAAATAAGAACAATACCGTTTTATGGGGGTAGTGGTCCTTTATAGTCACCTCTAAAGTCAACCTCAGATCTGGACATACACAGTGATTGCATAAGCCTGATCGATGACTGAGTGATAAGGCAAAAAACAGCTTTGTCCTCTAGATTTAAATGCAACCTAAATGTTCATTTAACTGTTTTTGTGCCAATTAAACACATTTGAAGTTCACTCAAGTCAATATTACATGTTCGTATTGAAACATGACGTGTCATAGAGAATACTAATTTAACAGTAGTTTGACTTTTTTCATATTGTTTTTTTATAGCTAGCATATGATGTTTCATCTAGAATGTTTTATTCCAAAACAAAGCTCTATTAAAGCTTAATGTGTTTATATAGTGGACCAAAGGGTTCCAAATCTGCTGCAGAACAATGGTGAGAATCCCCACCTTTCTGACTCCCCTGGATCAATTATCTATTGTTTGGTTTGGCTGTGTGCCACCTTCCAAAATATTCTAACAATCTCACTCAGTGTAATAATCAGCAACGTTACTGTTGACATAGATAGATCTATTTGCTCTGCAAATACCTGTAGCTACAGAGCTTTCTGACTGGTGGACAGCCTAATGCAACCCTTTAACAACCGCACTGTTGTTCACTGACACTACTGGGAATTCAAGTTATGGCATTTATTTTTTCAAGTGCATTTTAAACACAGGATACGCTTCCCATTAAAATAAAAGAGAAAAGGAAAATTTGTGCTTCGCAACATAGCTTAGTTCAAATAGAATCCTTTTCTTCCTGGAAGTATTATATTTCTTTGTTTATTAAACACAGAAAATACATATTTGAACATCGATAAAAAATATTTAGGGCAAGATTATTCCAGTCCAGATGCAAACGTAACCAAACCTGATGTAAACCTACCAAATCCATAGACTGGAGTCTATGGAACAGTCATGACTCAAATCATTATATTGTGTAATATGTATTCAAAGGACGTCAACAGGGGGTAAATTAGAAGTCTGTTAAAGTGTCCCTTTAATTCTGTTACAGTGGGAAAAATACATACTTAACACAGGCCTCCATATTCAAGGAACATGCCTTAGTAAAAAAGGGCCCATTTCTTTTGCTAATATAGCCCTTCAGACACTGTCACCTGAGAGTCACTTCATATAAAGCATTATTGAACAATATTATAACTATATTTGTGTTATTTCCTGTATTCAAGCTATAGTAAATTATATTAGAGATATGTCAGTATCTGAGTGGGGAGGCGGCCATCTTGAAAATGGCTCATAGTTCCAACAAAATCTCATCAACAGTAATTAACATCAAAGAGGTCATGTGATATCCACTGCCAAACACACAAACTCATTTTCATAGAGTGTCAAGGTTTCCCCTGTGCAAGTAGTTCTTTGAACTCTCTGATGATACGTTCTATCAACTGTACCCAACCCTAGGTCTCAGCTTCATCCTATTGGCTGTTTTTTGTTCTTCAAAATATTACCTGATTCAGGTGAAATATTTCATTTGGAGCCAATATTCAATATATGCCACTGGACGGAATAAAATGTGGCCAGTAAAACACCCAACTATGCTTATTTTTGGTCAGCATCACACAGATTTGTGACTTTAAACAATAATATTAGAAATGCCTGATGTTTAACCCCTTAACTACAGGTGGGTGGTGCCCGTCAAAAGGGGGTTAAAGCTGATGGACCACCCCACCTCTAGGTGCTGCTGCGGGCCTCTGATGCAATCTGAATTTTTATTGGCAAATGAAATGCGGCTAAACCCACATTTAAATCTCCGGTGCCAAAAAAGTGCATGAAAATCATCCAGAAAAGGTCTCAAATTCATCTATCGGGGCAAACTAAAGCGAGACCTTAGTTTGAAATCTTTTACGTAAAAATAGTACATCATAACAATTTAAAAAGATTAAAAGTGATTGATGTAAGGTTAAAAAGTTTAAAAAAGTCTATTGTGCTGGCACGCCCACTTATGCTCAAGTCATTGCTAAAATAGAGTGTATATACACTATGAGTGAAATGACGATGCAGATTACTGATACCATAAGCATTTTCTGCATATTTGGACCCCTTGGCTTCTCTGATCATCCAAGTATACGCCGACGTAATTCTTCTGGTCTACTCTGATTATAATTGATGCTGCTTGAGGGTTTGTTCTTATTTCACACCTCTGATTTTGGTTATTTTGGCGTGTTTACAGCGATATAATCCTGAACCTGAGTATTCCATTGGATTTGAGTTAATGTTACCTGGTTTTCTTTTTCTTATTTTGATGTGTGTCTTTTATGTGAATGAAAACTTGATTAAAATACTTTGAATTCAAATAAGTCTATGGTGGTGCACACACTATGCCATGATATAGAGCCACTGTAAGTTTAACATTTTGCTAAATCTGTGAATGAACTTAAATGTCAAATTTCTTCTCTGGGGCCCCAAGGGTGAGTTTTGACATTTAACTTTAAACACACATTCTGCTCAGTGATGAAGTCACCGTGGTTGGGGGGCACTTGGTTGTGTTTGCCATACTCTTAGATATGGTATCACCCAATGCCCCCAAGCAATATAATTACTATGATACTGTCACTGTTGATTGAAGGTGTCAGATTGGCAATGATGAGTAAACTGGATGTAAACTCAGGTTCTTATTAATAATATGCTATTTCCTGGCCAACCCAAGGGGTGATCTGCACACAAAAAAAGGTGGAATAAATTATTTGGGAAATTTGGAAATCAATCACATTTGAAAAAATATTAACATGTGGTATTCTCCTTACTGTACTAAATGACTAACTAACAATGTCAGTCTGTATTGTATGGGCTACTACTACATTAATAGAGAGCACATCAGGAGACTCTTGTGATAGTTCATTATCTGTATTCAGATTAAAGGGATAGTCTATACAATTTGATCAATGTAATTTAAGACTTGAGTGCACTCATCCCTCACCATCTCCGATTCAGGCCTCTGAATGCATGGGCTTAGTCCCACCCAGAACTTGAGTGCTGATCACAGGTTCCTGGGTTTCAGGACCTTCAAGACCCAGCTCCCACCAAAGACTGTCATTGCTCCGGCCATTGTGAGCCATTGCATTGACTGCCTCCCCGAAATCATGTGAGTGCTGTGGCTTCCAGGAAGCAGCAACATGTCACATCCAAGGGAGCCTGATGCTGGATTCAAGGTAAGTTTAAAACAATCGAAAGGATTCAAAGAGGACAGGTGTACAAAGGTGGGTCCTTAAAGGATTATCGCTTAACTCCTCCATTTCTCCGGTACCAGTTTTAACACAAGAGGATTTCTCTACATTATATTCAGTATCCATGGTTGATTATGACGAAATTATTAATATTATTGATAAAGCAAAACATGGATCTGAACAGTTTACAGATGTGCATCAATCAACAGAGACCTTTCATACTGATTTTTTCACTTCTTTGTTTACAGAATTTAAAAGGACGACATTTTCATCTTACAAACATTCAGATTTTGTAACAGCAATACATTAGACACACTAGGACACTGTTATGTGCATTCATATTTCCATGTAGTATATTCTTGAATCTGTATATAGCACAATTTATCTGCAAATCCAATTGTTTTGGCACAATAGATTTTAAACGCAGGTTGTAGGCTAGAACCTTCCAGCAGTAAAACTGTTCATGTTAAAGCATATCACCAAAGGTCCAGCCGCTGAAAGAAACACAGATAATGTTGATCTGTATGCTTGTTTTTATGTGAGCTGGAGAGACTACGAGGACAACGCCTTAGCCTTAGCTGAGTCTTTTTTGGGTGCCATCCAATGGCTGTTGCAATAACCTGCCAAAATTATTCCATAGGGTGTGGACTGGCACAGAGTAAACTATTCTGATTTCAGCTCTATATATCAATTCAGGGGATGAAGATTTCTACATTGTTTGTCTCTAGTCTGTACCTGTGTTTGCAGAGAATTATTTGTACATTGTGTACTAAGTTAGGATTTAACTTTTAAAACTCTTGTACACTATCACGGTTATTCAGAGAGAGGTGAAAACCAGGAGAATGGCAGGAGAAGAGAACAATCTAGACCAAATAGCCAATTTGGAAAGTGAGATAAATGGGAGAATTTTTCTGGTTTGGCTATTTTAACCTAGAATATTCGCTTCTCCGGTCATTCGCCTGGTTTTCACCTCTCTCTGAATAACATTTAAGTAGAAGTATTCAATTGAGAGTAAAATGCTACCGACTGCAAAAAAGCAGAAATTATTTTCTGTCTCTGAGTGAGCTCTGGATTAGCCTGCAGAGAAAGTTGGGTTAGTTCTTGAAGTGCCTTCTGGGCAAATGGTTAGGACTAAACAGCAGTTCATTCCTGGCTCTATCCAGTGGCTCTCAATATTCTTGCTATGGCTGAATGATTGGAGCCAAAAACACCAGAGAGTGCGGTGCTATTGCCAAATGGGGAGAGCCCTAATCCAGCCAGCGGGATAACCTGGTGCTACATTAGGGAGATCCGCCCAACCTCCAGATTACAGCAAGCAGTAGAAGACGTACCACACAGGTAAAATCCCGCAGAATTTCGTTATTGAAGAGAGAAATCTCAATGTATCTTTCCTGGTAAAATCCTTTCTCAAAAAAAAAAAAGTAGAAAGGGAAAACTTCAACATCAAGTATGATAAAAGCTATTAGAGCCGGAGCACTGCCGTTTTCCCTTGTTCTGCAGTTAAAAAATTCTGTGGCACTATACCTGTGTTTCTATTGTTGGCTGGATGACTGAGCATTTAGCTTTCCCCCGGTCATGTGACAGCTATGGTTTCAGCGGAAACCGTGTCACATCTGAACCAGAGCAGAGGGAACCCGACGCTGGATTAAAGGTGACATTTAAGTTCAATATATGGTTAAAATAGGGGGTGTATGGGTAGGTTCAGTAGGGGTTAATGATTAACCCCTCTTTCCCCGATCTTGTTTCAACCCTACTTCAAAGACAGTAGCTCACCCCTGACTTATCCTCTGTTTGATTAATTATTACATCTTTCTCATCAGCAGCTGAACAGCTATCATTATAGAGTAACGAGACATTACTCCCTGTTTATAAGGTTCAACCTCACCAGAATCTCGTCTGCCCAGGTCAGAAAATCTATATAGGTGCCCAGCAGCAAGACATAACACAACATCTGTAATAAGAAGGTTCCTGTTCACATTCTGCTTATAATGAAAAGGGGCAGAGGATACTCAAGATGAGAATTGAAATAAAAATAGCATAACTATGATTTTTTTACAGGTCAAGTATAGGTTCTTTTATGGGATTACTGAACCTTCCAATCAGATTAAATTTACAGGAAATAACATTAGAAACATGGCAAAGAATGGAGTTCTGGACATCCAAGATATGGCCAAGTGAGGGTGTGGTACTGTATTTTGGCAAAAATAATGCATTCTCTTAGTCAAACCTGGAGTGGGCCTAAAATCTACAGTACTGATGGTTGGCCAACTCACTTGAAATAATAAGGAAGGAGCTGGTCTGAAACAGAATTTGAACTGGTAATAAGAAATTACAAACGTCACATACTGTACACAATGGGACATTGCTGTAGTGGAGTCTTCCTGGAGATGCTGGATTTTCTCCCAAAACAGTGGTGTTTTTTCCAGCAATTTAATTGACACTCTAGAAACAACACTGTGTGAGCATGTACCTGACAGTCTGTGTGTAATAAAAAACAAAATGCTAATTTGAGGATTAAAGGAACACTCTGTGCAATGTGACCACTCCAGTCAGTCTTATGTGAGTGGTCACACTGCTCAGCTCCCCATCCCTCTTCCTCCTCTGAGATAAAAATCAGAGGACTGGGGATGGTGACCAACCATCATTATGCTGATTGGGTCGGCGACGAGTCCTACATCTCAGACAATGTCGCAGTGCAGCTCTGCATCAATGAAGATATACGAAAGGGAAGATCAGCCACCAATCTATTTAGTATTGGCAGCAGTGTACATTATATATTATGTCAATCTCTGCATAACATTACATATATCATCATAAACCTTTCTTTATGATAAAAAGGGACAAGAAAAGCTAAGGTGTATGGTGATGCATCATATTAATGCACACACAATAGATAATATCTACTAGTGACCCACACCTACAGCTTACATTATTAATTAATTCCGTCATATATAATATGTATGTGCTCTATGTAAAATAGATTAACATGGATACATCAGTAACGTTTATGACTTAATGAAACTATCTTGCTCTATTTTTGGTATGCATTGTTATAATATTTAATATGTGGGTAAAAACTGCTTGATCCAAGTAGAAATCTGATCGCCATTCTGGGGTCAAGAAGGAATTTTTCCCAGTATGTTGCATATTGGCGAGTTCATCGGACTGGGTTTTTTGCCTTTTTTTGGATCAACAGCTGTAGGTAATGTGTGAAAGGCTGAACCCGATGAACACCTGACTTTTTTCAGCCTATGTAACTATGTAATTGTGGAATAATAATTATGCGACACTGTGTGTGTATAACTTACATGGAAAGCCCTTACGTGTTAGGCTAGGGTCAAACGAAAGCATTTTTACACGCGAACGTAAAAAAGTGCGTCCGAACGCATTGATGTATTTTTTCACGGAATATGCGAAAACGGTCATACGATGCGCATGTTCGTGCGTGATGTTTTACGAATCCAAACCAGGAAACTTTTTGCGTCTGGACGTTATGTTGGCCGGACACGAGCAGGGTCTGACGTCTCCAAATCACACACACACACCGCTATGCGGACGCAGCGCACTCTGTACGTCCGTACTAGAGGTTCTGCGTTCTCGAAAAAATGCGTTCATTTTCCACTTGCGTTGCGCGGCCGGACTTTCGTGCGACCGTACTTCGTATATTGGCCGTCATTGCCCGTCATTTGCTGCTAGTGCGGCCGTAATTATGTGCGCCAGAACGCACGTTAAAAGTGCGCTGGTCTGACCCCAGTCTTAGTCGGTTTCTCTCATAGTGATCATGTTCTAAAGTTATTATGGATAATTGCTCGTAAAATGCTGATTGAGGTTGATGTTACACAGTTGCCTTCATACTTGTGTCATTCATTTAAATAATTAATGCTGAACCAAATATGATCCTTTCCTATGATGAACAGCCTGAAAAAGCCTGCCAACAGCTCAATGCCAAAACTGATCAAAGAAAATCTATTGATAAATATATTGATGAAACATTGTTCCCAACCCATGCCTTTTATCAAATACTAATATATTTGGTATTATTATCCTTTATTTATATAGAGCCACATATTCTGCATTGCTTTACAAGATCAGTGTACAAAGAGTTGATACATTAGAATACCACACTTGGATGATGACCTGATTCAGGGGGACCCTGTACCCAAGGCAATTTACAATCTATGAGATGTACAAGTATTTTGTGAGGTAGGCGCTTTCATATCATTAAGTGTCTCTCGCTGATGGTGGTATGGTAATTTGGACAAGGGCAGGAGTCCTGCATCGTAACATCCAAGAAAAGGCCCATGCTTCATGCATTAAAGGCACACTCTAGGCATCATAGAATTTTATATAGGCCTGGCTAGCTGAGTTTTCCTCTTTGCCCCACTGTCACTGTCCAGGCAGGCTGCTTCTGCCTTCCGAACAGCAGGGCTTACTTCTGCCCAGAAAGCTGAACAGCCTTCCAATCTTAATGCTGGGAGTGCACAAAGTTATGCATTCCTGACCAGCTAATGTCTCTCAAGGCAGAAGGATTGGCTGGATGCTTGAGCCTCCTGATAGTCTTGCGACAGCACTGCTTTGGCATAAGCAGAGGCTCACAGTGTGGAACAATGCTGAGGGAGAGCCAGGCACCGGAGGAAAGGAAAGTTTAAAAAGGATAATGTAAGGTCAAAAACAGGAGAAGAGGCCTGAAGGGCTTGGTTGGTCAGGAGATAATATTATTTCACACCCCCTGTTTATCTGCCCACCTGCATTTTTACTTGTTTCAATGCTTTCTAATGACGTTTTGCTGAGGCTGTAAGAAAGTCAGATACAGGGTGCCAATAAACATAGCTTTGCAGGCTTCCCTTTGCTGATTATGTCCCCACCCTCATATATTGCAACATGTCAGATATAAATCTGAGGAACTAAGGAAGAATCAATTATAGGTGATACACAATTTACTCAGGACTTAAGAATGTATAGGTCTTGCAGTAATAACTGCTAATAATACAATAACTGCACTCATTGTGGGAAACTCAAAAAGGCATGGTCCCATCTAATACCATATCTGAAGCCAAAGGCAGTGGGCTGAGTTATACTGCTCTTAGTCAACATGCTACGGCAGGCACAACGCCTGGATTCTTTGTAATACTCAAACATGTTACAACTTACCACATGTACAGGATAAACTTTGGATCAGGATAGAGAAACCTGAAATCATGCCCTGTGTCTGCACCTACGCAGAAATGTCATAGAAATGGCTAATCAAATGAATGCGACATATGTGTAAAGGAAGCTAATGTTTAAGTTGGAAAAAAGACGGGTAAGTACTGGTTGCTTGTTCCTTAGTCCTGAAAAGATCTAGGAAAACATCATAAGATTATATTTCACTCATAATCTTTTTGTTACATGTGGATATATGTGGCTCCCTTATTTATATGTATATTCTTTAAATAGGTTTTATAACACATAATAAAACATGTACTTATTTCAGTGTCGCAAGTGCACACAATGATTTTACAATATAGCCATGTCAACCTGAGCCGGTCAATACACCTGACAGCCAATGACATCAAATATCAGGTCACAGAAATTGATTATTCTTAAGATTAACTGAAACAGGGTTTGAATCATCTCGGTATATGAATATTTTAAAACAATGTTGGTTATCCAGTAATTGCCATCGTTTATCATCCCCATTGTTGCAACCACATTAAACTTCTGAAATCCAAACTTCGATTTTCCTTATTTGGATTGCCATAGTTTTTTTGTGGTTTCGACAAGTGTGATTGTTACTGTTTGTAACACTAAACAATGGAAATCGTGCTTAACCCCCTATGAAAGCCCATTTGCCGGCACATAATGCTGATTATCATATGTAGTATGTGTCCTTGTAACGTTGCACGCATGCCCACATTATATACATGGCATCACACAATTGTATTTGCACTTCCAATAGAATTCATTAGAATGGAAAACACTTATACTTCGGTTGTGTGAAAGCCAAATCTGACTTCAAAGCAAGACTGCCCTTTGGAAATTCCATGGTGTGTTCAACGGCTTTCAGATCTGTTTTCCGATGGATGATTTATTGTTTTGTGGAAAATCTGGATGACGGCTATCAAGCATATTGAGCAAGGTGAGTTATTTTACTTTGAACTTTAATTCGATTGAAAGCTGTCCTGGATTTTGGAGATCCTATCTCTATGTGGCCACAAAGACAACTGCAGAAGTAAAATGGCCGAATTATCCAAAATATGAGGTTAACTGGGCGGTATGGCTCATATCAAGTAGAATAGCTAATTAAAAAAGCAACAAGAGATACAATCTGTAATCTACCGAATTCCATATATTTATATCTCTCCTTCAATGAAGTTAATAACTCTCCTTATTTCATGACTAAATGGAACATCTCTTTGACTGTCCTATGAATTAACTTGTTACTAGAGATACATTATTATTCGCTGTGTATTTTAACACCGTGCTCTCCACTTTGAAGTTAAATTCCTAAAATTCTATCCCCTACCTCCAACAGAAAACCTGTTTAGGCTAGGGTCAGACGAACAAATTTTTCACGTCTACCGTCAAAAGGTGCATCGATGTGTCCGAACGCATTTTTTCACGGAAGACGCGATAGCGGTCATACGATGCGCAATTTAAGCCGTGATTTTTACGGATCCAAACCAGGAAACTTTGGGTGTCTGTACTTTATGTTGGCTGGAAATGAGCAGCATCTGACTTCTCCTAATCACGCACACACGCCGCTATGCGGACGCAGCGCACTCTGTATGTCAGTACTAGCGGTTCGACGTTCTTGCAAAAATGCATTCATTGCCGCTTGCGTTGCGCGGCCGAACTTTCGTGCGGCCATACTTCGTGTGTGGGCCTGCGTTGGACGTCATTTGCTGCTACCACGGTCTAAATAAAGTGCGGCTAAACGCACGTTCGCAATGCGTACGTCTGACCCCAGCCTAACTGTAATGGGTTGATACAGAATGTAAAAATAGTGATAAAGTTCTCAGAACTAAAGTTTGTGAAGTACATTTCCCATGATGTTCAGCCATACTTTCTTCTCGGAAATGTAGCTCACAAACATTTCCAGGGACACATATACCAATCTCTGGCTGCGTTATTATATTTATGATGATTTGAGCTACCACTCCTGTACGCCCGTTTTACTCATCCATTCTTATGCCAGTTGAGTTCACAGATACGATTTGCAAACCAATGAATTAATGTAATTGTTCTGTAGCATTTACAGAGTGATACAACAGGTATCAAATGACAAGCACACCTTGTAGGATTGATCATTTAGCATTTTTGTAGTTAGCCAGCCAAATACATAAGACTTGGGTGTAGTCTAACCGAAACCTGACGGGTTAAGCCCTAATGTTACAAATGGACAGAACAATTCATATAAATATACTCCACATACTTAAATATATTTTGAAAAGACAAAACTATTTGTGAAGATTTTCTGTAGAGGATTTACAGGTCTATTCAAAGAAAGGTGAAACTCAGGAGAATGACTGGAGAAGTGAAAATTCTAGATCAAAATAGCCAAACCAGAAAAATTCTCCCATTTATCTCACTTTCTAAATTGGCTATTTGCTCTAGATTGCTCTCTTCTCCTACCAATTCTCCTGGTTTTCACCTTTCTCTGAATAACCCTGCTAGTGGCGAATTGAAAAATAGGGTTCAATAACTAAGCAGTACCAAACATTTAACTGTATCATGGGCTGATGTGCTCTAAAAGAAAAACATTTATGTCGAAAGTGAATTTCTAATGACTGGCTCATTGCTAATTACAGAAACGGCATGTCACATCCCTTTCTTTACCTAGGAACTATTTATATTACTTTTACCTTTTATGTTGACAGAATTAATTAACATCCAAAGATGCATCGCAGTCTCAAGGACACCTTATTACTGTAGTCTCTCATATGATGATGAAAAGAAAATATGTTTTTAACATAATAAATTAAAGAGTTGAGCTGTCAAAACGTTCTTTGCTGAGTATATTTATGTTAATTTAAATTTACATGACACCCTTTTTAAAAAAAGTGACTTAAAATACTGTATATTGGGACTGTATGCGGATGTGTGTGTACATGTGCGCATGGATGTGTGTGACAGTGGGCCAGGATATGTGGCGCTCTGTGATAGGCTCATACACAAAGCACATTAATGTGAGTTTTATTGCTGTGGAGCTCTGTGATACGCTCATATACATCGCCCCTTATTGTGAGTTTTATTGCTGTGGAGCTTTGTGTTACGCTCATAAACACCGCACATTACAGTGAGTTTTATTGTTGTGGAGCTCTGTGATACTTTCATACACGCCACATGTTTTTTTTTTGGGGGGGGCAGCATTTCATCCATGGCTCCAGCCAGCCCTGGATTCAAGGAGCAATAGTAAACACAGCGATCAACTTGGGAACACTTGGGAACAAAATTCCTACAGTATTTTCTCAGTGGGATTGAGGTTCCCTTTTGGCCCACACACAGAGAAGCTTTTATTAAGCTCCGTTCACTCACTCAAAATATATAATATTTATTACAAATATCAGAAGGATTCCCTAAAACCCAGACTATGTTTAAACATAAATATCAAATTTTCCCGTATAGTGGTGGGTTAAGTGTGTCATGTCAAAGGTTACTTGAGGAGCAGAGATCTTGAAGAGTTCTCCATTTAAATTTTTAGGACTAGAATCGTGAGTAAACTCCACATAATGTAGCGAGATGTATGGTGGCAGTAGGAGGTGGTGTATAGGGATTGCAGTATCTTAGTGTTTGAACCCTTATACTGTGACAGACGGTTAAATGGGGAGTTAAAGGCAACTCAAATAGAAATATTGGGAATCTGTTGAGGTAATAACATAGACACACATTGGTGCAGTATGTCACAAATTATAGCATATTATGCCCCTTTGAATCACACTCACAGGATAATAAAACTTTATAGCGTATTAATAACAACAATTTTGGTGGGTTACCCCACATCTGCATGATCTTGGAACCTCAGCCTGGTACTCTTGCCGCCACAGGAACCACCAAGGAAGCTCGTCGGTTTTAAAAGCAGGTATTTAATGGGTAAAACAAATCAATAAAACAAAAAACACATATCCAACGCATTTCATCTAGTCAAAGTTTATTACATAGACGAAACGCGTTGGATATATGTGTTTTTTGCTTTATTGATTTGTTTTACCCATTAAATACCTTCTTTTAAAACCGACGAGCTTTAAATACCTGCTTTTAAAACCGACGAGCTTCCTTGGTGGGTCCAGTGGCGGCAAGAGTACAAGGCTGAGGTTCCAGGATCATGCAGATGTGGGGTAACTACCAAAATTGTTGTTATTGATATGCTATAAAGTTTTATTATCCTGTGAGTGTGATTCAAAGGGGCATAATATGCTATAATTTGTGACATACTACACCAATGTGCGTCTATGTTATTACCTCAACAGATTCCCAATATTTCTATTTGTGCATGCTGGGTAAAGACACTCAGGGAAGAGCTGTCTTGGGAATCTTGAGGTTAATTATAATTCTTATTCCTGATTTTCACATCAAGGTCGTTTTGTATAGTTAAAGTCTACTGACTGAGCATGTCTAAAGTGGCCCTAGCAGGGGAAAATTTCAGTAACATCTTCTCAACAGCTTTTCAAACCATCATGAAAGAAAGACCATGCATGATCTTAAAAAGGAGGTAGAACATAGTTTGTATTTTGAACACTGTGGTTTTATAAGGGTTTATATCAAGTCAAGCAGTTTTCTTGGCACAATTTTGCAAGAAAGGCCTTCACCATAGGTAAAAATGTATGAAGTCTATAACAAATGCTAAATGTGTATTTATCAACATTATTATGCTTTGCATTGACTACTGGTGGGGCACTGTCCATGGATAAGTCTCCATTAAAGGAACACTTTACTCAACCTGACCACTTTAGCTTTTTAAAGTGGTCAGAATGTGAGGAGTTCCCCCCCTGCTCCCCCCTCCCTCCTTCCACGATCTGGCAGAAAAGCTGGGTGAAGCGGAGGAGTTTCCTCCACCACACCCAGCGTTACCAGCAGCTGAGATTTTGAATTTCCTGGCTGCCAGTCACCAGATCGGACACTAACAAAATCAGCACGCAAGAGGAGGAGCTACATGACGAGGGACAAAGGTGAGTAAAATCGCATAAAGAAAAAAATATATTAGAAATATTTTAATAAAGTATCCCATTTAAATGAATTGAATTCTTAAGATGTGCAAATCTGTCGATGTTTTCTAAATATCCACTTCCAGTTCCAGACTGTCTTACTGCATAATTCATATACTATATTTGTTTTTAGTTGTTATTGTTTGCTATGACAGACATCAAAATGTAATTTAGTTCTCAGAAAAAAATAGCAAACCTTTTAAAACTAGAATTCTTCAGGCATTCAGAGTGCTACCATGACTTTATCTGCTAAGATCATTGTGCGTGCTCAGCACTTTAGCTAGTACTTGTCGAAAATAATCCTGAGCACATCATCTTGTTTGGAAAATTATACCCAGAGATACTTATCTAGGATGTAATTAGAACAATCCATTTCTATGATGTCTTGTTGACTATATACACAGATGTGAAATCAGATTCACATTGTCATCAAAGCAGCATTTTGTGGAATAATGGCCTTATGAAGAGAGATGCGCAATTTTTTACAAATCCTTTTATTTGAATGAAATAAAAAATTATCACAAAAGAAAAAAGGATTTCTGGCACAGGGTACAAAGAAACTGTAAAAGGGCCCAAAATGAATGGATCCCATTTTATGTTTTCAGAGGCAAAATGAATAAAATATGAAAAGGATATTAATCGCGCAAACAATATATATTTGTATTTTTGTTGCAAGATGCTGAAATGTGTATTTTTTTAGCAGAACGGCATAAACTATTTGCACAGAGCTATTTGTACCGGCTGGGTGGAGTAGAGGTAACGTCACTGCTCTATGACCGTGGAGACACAGGTTCAAATCCTGGCAAGAGCATCTCTCCAGTAAGTGTCCTTGGGCAAGACATCTAACGGTACATACTCGCCACCCATGACATAATTGAATATGAGAGAAATCTCAATGTATCTTCCTGGTAAAATACTTTCTAAAAAAAAAAAATTTGCACAGAGGTACATGATCTTATCTTTCTGTTTAAAAGGGTGAATGTATCGTTTCTTGAACTACGCCATAAAATTCCTGCTGGTGTATGTATACGAAAATATATGTTGTTGTTCACATGCATGTACTGACATGCTGCTGACTACTTTTTGGAAAAAAAACAACTGATAGAAACCAGATCTTGCATGATCTCCTCATTCATGTCTCTATGAATGAAAAGCAGCCAGCATTCCACGCAGTGAACCTGACAGTATCATAAACTCAAGTGATTTATTAGGGGTTTATCGAATACTACAACATGTGTATTTAAATCAACGAAAAGGACCCGGATTGTGTTATAATCTCCATATCTCACTATTTAGATTGTAACAACTCTGTAATTAGTTAATAGATTTCTGTTTTTCACTAGTTTGGTGCCTTTCTGACTAAAAAACCTGAATATAAGATATATAATGATAATTTAATATATTTTTTTGGGGCAGGGGCTAGTGAATATTACAGTTGAATGTCACATCTACCTATTTTTGTTTATTTACTGAGTAATTTCATACTAAAGAAAAAGCTTGAACACTATACTCACATTATTCTTCATTACTCATTAGAAAGGTATTGAATTTATAAATGGTCATGGACATTATGGGGGTTATTCACAAACCTCTGCAGTTTACTGTTATTGCAATGACGATAAAATTCGGTGTTACTCAAAAGGGAAGTTTAAACTGTGGCTGTGGAATCTTCGTCAATTAATTGATCTGGATCATTGACGTATATTAACCTTGCAACAACGGTGATAATTGTTCCATTATTTGCAGCAACGGTAAACTATGGAGGTTAGTGAATAATCAATATGTGATCTCCAAATCCATCAAACTTGGACATACAAGATCTAAATCAGGATTAGCAAAATAATTTTGCATAGCGGGGAAACATAATGAGTTTTCGGTCTTGTAGCAATCTCCATATACACTTAGTTAACATCAGCTTCATGTAAAGCATGTTGAATTCAGTTTTTCTGCCATTATGTTGGACATGCTCTGATACTCTGAGATTTGCTTGGGAACTTAAAAAACAGAGGAACGATGTTAAATGATGGTAAGGCGTTGTCTGTTTCGGTGATGAACGGCGCTGTAAAAATGTTTAAACAACTTGGAGCCACCTTATGGAAAAGCTACAGAAAAGTCCATGGTATGAGCATTGGCACAAACGCTCTATGTACTCATTCTGTAACTTGACGCCCTTAATATGTTTGCTCAGCTACAGCTGGTTTCTCCATAGAACACTTCCTAATAGTTTTAGGATCCAGTCAACACCCCTGTCTACAGAGGGTGCGGCCACACTGTTCTGGTTCTTCCAAAAGCTTTCACAATACATTCATATGTTAGAGCATCTTACATGTAAAAAATCTAAGAAAAAGTACATTGAAGTTGACTGTGGGGCGTAGCATTGGGCTTGCATTATTTTTTCATGATATACATCATACTGATAAAATATTCCTGATTCATTCTGTGTTCATCTGAAGAGTAAGAGTAGTAAGAAATAAAACAGTAAGTTTAGCTTTAATTCCTCTTTAATAATCTGTTGTTTTGATAGTCCTCTCGGGACTACCTCACACAGTTGAAACAATCACTCGCATGTATTGACGTAAACAAAAAGCAAAGCCCAAGAAAAACCAACAATAAAAAATCCCTAAAATGATTGCTAAGATCATTTTATATCACTAGGCAGTCAGTCAGTATCGGGGATTCGTTGAACAGACCCAAAAGTTTACATTATAATAATCCATTTAAAGGGAAAAGAAATGAAAAACGGAAATTGTTAAAAACCGATTAATGGGAGATGTAGGCAAATTTTATGATTGTGCATAGAGATTTTCCGATTACAGCACTTTATTGACATTACAGCTTTGCCTTACGCCTTTGCTTTCATGTATATTATGGAAATTTTAGAACGAGCCAAAGTGTAGCAGTAGAAAACCACTATGTGAATTAAATGACTAGTTTATGCTTGTAAAATGAACTATTAACTAAGAAACAATTGCTAAGGCTTAAATCACAGTTTATATGATTCCTTTCCTTGAGTTGCAGTCTTATAATTTAGATATACAGAAAAAATACTAATTGTTTAATGTCTATTAAATCCTCGCATTTCTCTGGGGAAACAAAACGGTTTTCCAGCATAATATATACTATCTAAGTACAAGACACGTAGTAAAAGTGTTAAACAAACTCTGTATTTTGTTATTGGAAACAAACATTTTACTTTGTTACATGTACATTGTTTATTTTTACCCACTGGAACCAGATAAAATGCCTCTAGCAAAATACCAGGAACGATGGGTTCATGCATTATAGACAAGATGAGCTGTTACTATTTTGCACATTATCATCTAATAAATCATTCTTCTTGAATACCTAACTTGGAATCAGATATTTTCACTAAGAACAGCTATCTGGGAAATCAGAACTAAGGTGTGTTAATTATGGTTTATCAGATCAGGATTTCTGTATTATAGACTTTTAGACACATACAGGTCATAAATGGGCAAGGTTGGCTTCTAAGTGCTCTGAAAAATGTCAGATGACCAGTACAGGATATTACAATTGAAATATGTTAGAAAGTAGACTGTGTAACACATTAATGACAATGTAACTGGAAATTAAAAAGAGTACAAAACACTACAAAAACTGTGAAACTGTGATGAGAAAAATCCCACTCTGAGCCTAGGAAGAAAGGCTTATTGATGCCTTAATTTTCTTCTGGAATGAGGTGTGGTCCCTGCAAAGAATGATGG
Source organism: Leptobrachium leishanense (assembly GCA_009667805.1). Taxonomy (NCBI): domain Eukaryota; kingdom Metazoa; phylum Chordata; class Amphibia; order Anura; family Megophryidae; genus Leptobrachium; species Leptobrachium leishanense. The sequence goes on along the minus strand of CM019070.1, from coordinate 90,381,225 downwards.
CCAATAGTAGGGAGCTAAAAGCTACACTGTTTTTTTTTAAAGTCTGTCACTTTATCAATAATTTTGCTAGTTCATTTGGTACATCATATTATATATTGCACTTTTTAAAAAAAATAAAAACCACTAAAACATTTGGACGTATTGTTTCTTTTTCCAAACCCAACACAAAAAGCATAGGAAGAAATGTCTGAATAAAAAAGATAAGCTCTGCTTCAGTGATGGAAGAATGTATAATAATTAGTATGAAAAAGTAATACAGTTAAACTAAATCAAATTAAAATGCAACCCTGAAAACATTAGAATTAAGTCATGCATCGTCATGAATTGTGAGCTGATCTGATATATATATATATATATTCAAGTGTCATGCACTCACACTCCACATCAAAAGATGCCCGAGGCCTGCCGTACAGCCCACGTTGTATAGTAACCACATACAATCACTGCAGCACTCCAGGACCTTTTAAAAAGTAGACTTTATTGGTCCATAGGATAAAGGTCAACGTTTCAGCTCCTACCCGGAGCTTTCCTCAGGACATAAGACTTTTTAAAAAGTAGACTTTATTGGTCCATAGGATAAAGGTCAACGTTTCAGCTCCTACCCGGAGCTTTCCTCAGGACATAAGACTTTTTAAAAAGTAGACTTTATTGGTCCATAGGATAAAGGTCAACGTTTCAGCTCCTACCTGGAGCTTTCCTCAGGACATAAGACTTTTTAAAAAGTAGACTTTATTGGTCCATAGGATAAAGGTCAACGATTCAGCTGAAACGTTGACCTTTATCCTATGGGCCAATAAAGTCTACTTTTTAAAGAGTTCTCAATATTTGTTGGTATGAAATCAGCATGATAAGAAGAGATAAGAATAGTTGTTTCATTCAACAGTGACCAAGGAGAGAAAAGACTGATGTTTGCTAGACTTGAGTATGTTTTTACCAGAAGTCAGGTTTGTGGGAAACTATGGTAAGACAGTGGTGGTGATCTGAAGAATGGGTGGCTAAAAAAAGAGCCATCTATGATTAGTAGCTGTATAAATAGAACTAATACCCCACTGAGAGCTCCATGAATGGTAAGAGTTCACTTATTAAAAATTGTTTATGATGTACCCAATGCTGGGTACAGTGTTCAATTTCTCACAATTCACTTTTTTAGTCAGCAACCCACTTTTATCAGACATATACATATTTCTTAATACACAAAGGGAAAACAACTAACAAAATAACCAATATAGAAAACCAGCCAAAACCAGACACATTTAAGTTATGTCAGCCACCACATACATTAAATTCCACATTGCACAAGAGCAATTACGATAAGAGGAATTTCTCTATCGTTTAATCCCTCTCTTTATGTTTATACATATTGATATTCTTGCCATAATACAGGTGATATGGTCTTATTGACTGGATGATTACCTCAGACCTGTTAATAAGTAACAGGTAAGTTGACAAAGGTAAAGATTATAACACTTCAGTGAAGATAAAGATCTATTGCTTTATTACATGATAAAAGATAGGAAACCTGATAAATGTCCATCAATAATAAAAAAAAAATCAAATCTAATATTTTGGTTGGAAATTGTTTAACCCTATAGTAACTCTCCACCAATTCAACCTTTGCATGAAAATTAGTTATACAATTAGTTATACAGCGGTAATAAATTACGCAGGGGTGTTCAATGGGTAAGACTAAAGTCAACATAGTTGATAAAAAAAGTTTGAAACACAATATGAAAAGAGGAAGAGCATGGACAACAATACATTTTAAAAGTCATCTTACAGAGTATAGTCTTTATATATATTTTCAAACCTGTCAGTTTGTTCTCTGGAAAGTAAAATAGTTTTATTTCAAGGCCCTCCCTAGTGAGCACAATGCTGTCATTAAAAAGGAAGTATGGTGACTAACCCATTAGTCCTCAAACAGAGGGACTCTTACACAGCACCAGCTTATCAGACCTCCAGTAATAGAATTTTGTTTCAAAAACACATTTTCCTTGAATACAGGAAGCCTGATATGTAGAAGATTATGTGGTTACGACTTAAACTCATGTTTAGACCAGTTTTCCAAGGGCATCTCATTGTGCCTGGTTTACATTTTAAATGATTAATGACTCTTGTTTAAATATACATCTGTAAGGATAATGTCTGCTGTTGGGCATGAATCATATTTTTATAGCCCTTTCGCTTCTGATTTTCAAGCATCGAAATTAATTCTATAGGTAATCTATTCACTTTATTATAACGATAACAACAGCGTATGGCACTTATAAAAAGAGAGTTTTATAAATATATTGTAATATGTGCAGAATTATCCTTAGGACTTTTGGCTAGTGAAGCCCACGTCTTCCTATGATACTTCCATGTGTGCTAGCATATTCTTCCAAATGTATTATAGAACAGCACACTGAAATTTTAATGTCATATTACAGGCTGTGCCTTGGCTATAATGTAAATTTAAAAAAAAAATGAAATGAACAGTATGTCCACAGACCATTATATTTCATTATTGGTTGCCTAAAAAAAAAACACCTTCCATTTATTAGCTGATAGATCAAAATGCCGGTCTTCAAATGCCAGCCAACAATTCGAAGGTGCGGTTTTCAACAGAATGTGGCGCGATGTCATTATATTGGTGTAAAATGACATAATTCACAATGGCAGCAAGAGAAACAAAGGTGGACATGTCCAGTTATACCATTGTATCTGTATCACCTAGTGTAAAATTCACTAGATGGAAGAGATCATGTGATCTGCTGTGTTTGGCTCTAAATTATGGTTATGGTGAGAGGATAGGGCTGGGGTTTGGTGTTCATAACAATTGGAAGAATTTGGGCTTGAGTTAGAGGAGGCTTAAAGGGACACTTTAGGCACTGTGACCACACAATGTAAAGTGATGAACCCTTCGTTCCTTCAACCACTCCAGCCTCCGGGGGGGGGGGGTCTTAGAGGGTGGATAGAGCCCTCCATGTGCAATGGATTATTCCTGTCCACTGAACTCAGGTTCCTGACTATCAGGACCTTTTGGAAATCACCTCCCACCATTGGCACTCAATGCTCCCAGTATTGCAAGTCATTGGATTGGCTGTCTCCCTGTGATCACGTGTCATTCTGCAGTTTCCAAAAAAGGCTGCATGTTATATCCGACTAGTGTATAGGGAGCCCAGGGCTGGAAAGAAGGAAAATTTAAAAACATATAAATGGTTAAAATGGGAAGGGGTGTGTGCAGAAAGGGGGTAAGGAGTGGTTCAGTTAACTCCTCCAACTCCCACTCATTCCCATATGAAACCTAGAGTATATCTCTTTAATGCTAGGGTTAGGTGTTTTTAGGGTTAAGTGGCTTTATCGTTAGGGTGATATCATGGTCTGTTACCTCCATTCTGTGTATTGATATTTGTTTCCTTTTTAATGTGCTAGGGAAAATGAGACTTTTTTGTAACAGCTGTGTAAGGAAACAGACTAAGGTTTAGAAAACTACAGTAGAAGTGATTTACAATGCACCGTAAATGTATAATTCTGTAAATAGACCAATGATACTGAACAGTTACGTTATGAAATGACACACGACTATTGTCTGATAGCAACCACAACAACCTACTCCACCCATCTGGTTGCTCCACAATACTCTGACTCACCCTATGTTGCAAAACAGAATCCTAAGCAACCCAACCTTGCTGTGGGACGTTTTACTTGAATCCAAATCTAACAGAGAACCAGTGGTAAGCCTGACCTGTAAATATTTTAGAGTTAACTCACTGAGATTAGAGGGCAGTGACGGATTCCTTGGCAAGAACATACCATACACACCTTTTTTTGCTTCTGACACAAATCAGCTAGAAATATACAAACACACCTAGAAATGGAGAAATATATATAGATATGATACCATCACACCCTAAATATATATTTTGAGGGAGGCACATGCACAGCACACCAAAATCATTTAAGGATCTCTAAATGACTACGTTTTCATTCTAGAGGGGAAAAAAAGAGGAAAAAAAGAGGCTATGCTACAGTAGAAATGAAATAGCAATCTTTGACATCTGTGCACAGTAAAAAAAAAACTATAAAATAAGAAGAAGCTCAATAAAACTCTACAAACTGTTTTACACAGTATCAGAGCTTATTTATGATGTTAACGAATACATATAAATTGTATGAAATTTTATCAAGTTTAACATTTTTAATTTTTTACATTTTATTGGCATATGGTTGGGCGTTGCACATTGCTCAATGATTGCTAATGTATAGATTTTTGTCTTTTAGTCTACTCCTACTTATCTAATGAAATCACAGAATCAGTATGTGCACAGAGGCCCTAATCCCTTCTCATTTCTCTGTACAGACATAAATCACAATTTTTTTCAGTTCCTGAGCTCCTTGGGTATTTGGTGAAGATTATTTAGGTTAGGATCGGATTCTTAAAGTCTTAAGGAACTATGTCATTACAACTTAAATTTAAAACCTGCCTGTTATTATATATATATAATCAATCTGTAAAACAGGGGGTGGAAAATGTAGCCCCCACTCAAACAGACAAAGGGAATCCTAATTCATTCAGATAAGGTTTTACACAAAGTATGAGTAAATGCAAATAGAAAACTAGACGTATTAGCTACAGTTATACCCAGGCTCATTGTGTTCATGCAGATGGTGTTATAAAATATTTCATCTATATTTGCTTTAAATGCTATTGTAGTTTAGAAAGAATAAGAAAGAAATAAGAAAATAATAAAAATATACACTATATTGTCCTTATCTACATTTTTGTGTAGATGGCAGATTTGTTGTATTTGTCCACATATAAATGAAGAATAGGGTTTATGAACGATTCTCTCTGCTTCACATTGAATCGAATGGAGAAGGGCCAGGAATTTTGTAAGGTTACAAAATTATTTTAAAAACATTGAAGTAAAAGCCTCCATGTTTACACCACAAATGTAAACAAATGTTGCAATAAAACCCCACCAAGCTCTTAACTCTGTACTAGAAAATGCTCATTCATCCCAGAACACACCTTAAGGCTGGTGCCAGGCGAGCGTTTTAAGAGCGGAAGGAACGTCTGTGAGAGTGGACGTTCCTTCCACTCTGACGCCCATCTGATGCTCATCTGGCCACCTTGCTGAGCGCAGTCAGTGCGCTCAGCTCTGCAAGGCTCGATCCTCCTATGGACAAACATTTATCATAGTGCTTCAATGGGGAGGCTTTCTGAACGGATGTAGCACGCCTGCTGAAGCACACGCAATTCCTGTGCGTGCTACAACGAGTGGCCGGCCCCGTCGAAGCATCACAACGCTGCGACGGACGCTGGGAGGCACGTCAGTATGGCCGGCTGACATGGCCCTAAGGGTCTATTTACCAGAACATGAGTTATTGTACATTGCCACCTGAATTGCAAAATCAATATATTGTTGCTAACTATTTAGTGAATAGACCCCCTAGTAGTGTTTAATGCAGGACACTGAATCATTAATTTGTCTTCTGTAAAACCTACAGCATGAACAACTGCAGTTTAATACATCATTCATTGTAAGAGACTGTGGTTCGTTATCTAGAGTGCTATGGCTGAAGCAAATGAGATGTAACACACCCATTAGCCTTTTCATCACCAAGTTACTTGGCTTAACATTTCTCGTCCGATGTTGAGTGGACCCCATTGAGAAATGGACCGTGGGGCATCGAAAAATACATACAATAAACACTTTTCTTCTGACATCTGTTTTCCACAGTGCCCTTTATTATGTCCCTCCACCCATATGACTTATTAGTAGAACATAATGGAGGGTTTGTTAAGACTGTACTGTCTCACGATCAATTTCTTAAATGTGGATTTTTATAAACTGACTCCTATAGATTGTAAGCTCATCAGAGCATGGTCCTCTGCACCTTGTCTCTGCTTCCTACGTTTGTAGTTTTAGAAGTCTAATTCCCCATTGTTCATTATAAAGAACCAAAGTTCTATTGTTTTTTTTGAGGAAGGATTTTACCACTCCAGGAAGGATACATTGAGATTTCTCTCGTTTTCAAGTATGTCCTGGGTGGCGAGTATGTACCGTTAGGTGTCTTGCCCAAGGACACTTACTTAATGCTAATAATAACATAATAAATACAGATGTGACAGTACATATATGTAAGTCAGTCTATAGTGCTGGAAAAGCTAAGGAACGAACCTGGGTAACTTTAAGGTGCACGCTTTGGCACTTTTTTTTTTTTTAACATTAAATGCAATCTGGTAAAAAAAAAAAACAGCCAAATAGCAAATGCCAGTAATTATTATGAAGATATGTATTCAAATACCACGAGTGAACCCATTTATTTATTTTCTATACAATCTCTTTTTAGCTGTTTTACAACATTTGTGACAATAGTTAAAAGATATTTGTATATTTATTTCAGTATAGTGAGTGGCGCTATGTATAATGCCATTCTCTATTAATCAAGCAGATAACTACATAAGGTAAGGCGATAAAGTAATCATTGAACAGAATTCACACATTGTGCACCAAAATGGTTTTACCTACAAGTAAATATTATATGCATATATATATATATATATATATATTTGCACACACACATATGTATACACACACGCAGACACACGTGTGTTCAGACATATATACACTTATATGCAGAGTTGTGCTACCTAGAGTATGTGTTGCAGCCAACAAATGCGTGAGCTACAGTTACTCGTCCCCGGTTTGGCTCATTTGTCTGTAGAATATATAAGAATATATCTTAACGTTTGCAACTATTTAAAGAAAAGTGCTGTTCCATTCTTTAAAAGTCTGTATTGCTATAGATCTGTAAGGAGTTCTCCTGTATAAGCTATCCAGCTTTGCTTACCTTGTAAAATTCTTGCAGTCCTCTCACTGTCTGAATTTGAATGTCAATACTGACATAGTATCAAGTAGTTATATTACATCCCTGATGTAATTAGGGAGGTGCCTGTGTGTTTTATTGGAACTTATGTGAAAAAAAAAGCTAGCAGTGAAAGAATTTGACTACACCCTTCTTTTTGGCAGCTTTGCAGAACTACTGAGTGCGAGGGAAATGAAATCTGTAGTACATTCTGAGTCAGAGTATCTTTTTTTTTTTGGTGGAAAAAATGAATGACTAACTATGCAACCTTGGGAATCAGATTTGTTTACACAAACACAATTTTTATGACTCGAAAGAACAATAATACGTAGGGAGCCATGTGGTGAAGGGGGTGTTGTATTTGAATGATGTGGGTTAAAATGTTGCTTGGGGAACCTCTCTTTGCTTCATTGCTATGGAGATATGTATTTATAAGGTGTGTCTTGTTCCCGTCTTCATGGGAAATAAGACCCTACCTTACCTTAACGTGAATGACTAGCTCACTGAAACCTCTTGAAGAGACATTCTAGTTCTTTCAATGTAAGTCTTAATAAACCGAGCCTACTAGGATAAACATTTTATCAACAGAAACTATTTACTTATTTCCTGCCTACAAGATGTTAATCCTAATTTTGCAGCAGTTTTCTGGTCAACGGGAACCTTAACTGCGATCCTTATCTGCGAGTTTCACAGCAGAGATTTTGCCACTGGTTTCAGTGCTGAGGAGGATAGGGGAAGAGATCGAAATCCTCTTAGGCTGGGTTCACACCAAAGCGTTTTACAGCGCGCTCCTGCGCGCTGTAAAACGCTCAATCAATGAAATCCCATGATTCCCTATGTGGGTATGTCACACCTGGACATTTCTCAGCGCGCATGAACGCGCTGATAAACGCCCTACGTCCAAAGAAGTTCGGGAGCTTCTTTTCGGGCATACAGCAGCGCGTTCGCGGCCATATCATAGCCGCGAACGCGCCGCAACGCGCGTTCGCGGATTTTTTTGTATGCGCGAACGCGCGTAAAAAAAACGCGCGCATTGCGCGACGCAGCGCTACGCCCAGGTGTGAACCCAGCCTTACAGAGTGAGATATCTGAAACTGCTCTGTGACCCAGCTTAAAAAGTACAAAAAATAATTACTTGGCAGCCTTTTTTAAGATTTAAAGAGAATCAATATAAATTTGGTAGAAAACAGAATATTTATTTACAATTAAAACTAATCAAATATCTGTTTCAATAATTCCCACCAGTACTTTATTGTGACTTGTTTCTATGACTACCAGGCTCCCATGTTTATACTTGATCATTTGTCAAAACTTAATTAACCTAGAATGTAAGATATTAGGTATGTGTTTCTAACAGTACACATACAGGGTTATTCCGAGAGAGCCGATCTGGACCGAGATTGCGCCGAACAGTGAATTTCCCCATACGGCGCAATTTCGTGGCCATTTAGCTATTCGGGAAGCGGGCAGTTCATCAAATTGGCGGCAAAATACGGTGCCTGTTCGACGGCAGTAAAATCACCCATAGAGAAGCAATGGTTAGCCTATTCAGAGAACACCGAACAGCAGAGAAATGTCAATGAAATGTCCTGTTGTTCGGGGGGTTTCACTTGGCAGGTTTAATTAGGCAAATCCCATAGGGTTCAATGTTAAATATTTTCTGTTTTAATTCAAAATCTATTAAACCATTTATTGTTTTACTCTGCAGCGAAAAGTCTCTTTATTTTATTTTTTTAGGATTTTTAAAGTATTTTTGGGGATTTTTTTCCTCAACATTTTAGTTTCCGATTTTTTTTAAATAGCTTTCCATTCCCTGCAATTCGGCGTCATTCGGCGATCCTAGTTCGCCAACCCTGCGGTGTATACACCGAACATTCACCGAAACCTGCAGAAACAGATGGATTAACCCCGCCGAATATGCCAGAGAAATCCGACTAGCCGCCGATCACAACGCAGAGTAGCCGCCGGAAAAACCCAACACGCAGTCGAATGAGGTGAAAAAAAAAAAACTAAACAGTACGCTTGAAAGTTTGAAATTTGAAACGCTATTTGCATTTGCACAAAAACTACTGAACGAAAATGCCTGGTATTTACATAGAAGATGCTATGAATGTTAATAAAAAGGTCTGTTACAGTAAAAAGAAAAGACGATTTAAAACAAAAAAAAAAAGTGAACATTTTTTGACAAAAAATCCCTAAAAGATCCTAAAAAAATCTATTAACCCTTTTGCTGCTGAGGCATTTCATGCCTCTGTGCTGAGCTCATTTTTACCTGTTTCGCTCATCTTGTTTAAACGCATTTTGAAGGCTTATTTTAGTATATGACCCAGACATATTATATATCGTTCTTTCCGGCAGACTCGGCAGATTCATAATATGTCATTATGATATGTATACGTCATGTCCTGTCTGCATATTATAACAAAAAATGCAATAAAATTTGAATTTTCAATAATTTACAACGTGTAAAGTGTTTTTTTTCACATTTTAACATGCGAGCAATTGCGGTTATATTTTGTATGGGGTGCGCTTGTTAAAAAAATTAGAAATGGGGTCTTGTTACTGGTTTTTGGGGGACAATTACGTGATTCTTAACAAACGCAAATCGTTAGTGCAGCATCATTGTTCACATTATAATTGAAATGGGAAAATATTGCTGCATTAACAAAAACAAAACAAAAAAAACTTGGTTTATTTTTTTTATCATTTTTTTAAAAATATTTTTCTATTTTTACTTTTAATTTAATTTTTTTTAATTTTTTTTACATGGTCATGTTTGGTATCGTTGGAAAGGCCATGCTCTGGCTGATCCAACGATATCAAACATTAACCCCTAGCTTCAATGGAACCCCTATCTCCACCATTGCTGGCAGCTAGGGGTTAACTCCAGGACTGCCATCATCGTGCTATGCACGATGATGCCAGTCCTCAGGGGGAGTTCCCAGAGGCTTTGCCGACATCCAAGATGTCAGCCAGCTCCGGGAGAGATTCATGATCCGGCACCGAATCGTGATCCGGCTCCCCAGGGGTTAATGTCAGCCACCGTTTGGAAGGGCAGGCTGTTCCCTTCCAAACGGTGCCTGCCTTAACCCTGTGGCCCCCGGCGATCGGGAGGGAGAGAGGTTCCGAAGGACTCCCCCCCTCTCTTTCAGGTGCCTCCTCCGCACACGCGGGGGGGGACGCCTGAATTTGATGTCATTGCGCCGCCGCAATGACATCTAATGTCCCCGCCGGGGTCCCGGAGTGCTGGGCTGTTATCCAAGATGTCAGCCCGTATCGGAGGGGGGGCGCAGCAATTGATTGCTGCCTCCTGTGCTAGGACGCACTCAGCGCATCCGTAGCACAGGAGAACCACTTGGCTGGACACGCTCAGCGCGTCCATAGCAGCCAGGTGGTTAATACTGACCGTGGTGCCGTCAAGCCTTAGATAGATTGTTTTACTTCTACTCACCTTAGGCCCGTCTACCCTTTCCTCAACTACAGGCGAAACGCTCCCTAGGCCCTAACTTCTGTTTTCACTTTTTGAGGATACGGTCCTGTCTCTCTCATTATGGCCTGCTTCACCTGATCTGCTGACTCCGTTTGAAAGATATTTTCTGTCCAGCACTCCAGATACTCGTCTTTCTTTAATCTACCAAGTGCTATTGTCCAAACCCTCTTCTACTCCTTGGCGAATTCAACTAAACTGGGAGAGGGATTTGGGTCGACCGTTTACGGCTGATCAATGGAAAGATTATTTTTTGCTCGATTGCAAGAAATTTAGGTGTATATCATTGTTGGAGACTCGGAAAAAACTTTTGTACCGCTGGTGATAAGGAACACCACTATAACTCTTTGATAACCAAAATGCGTTGGAGGTGTGGGGAGACAGATGGCACCTTTTTCCATGTTTGGTGGCCTTGTTCCCGCCTTGGTTCTTTGCGGGGTCAAATTGTCAAATTGGGTTTGGAGTTTATAGGCTCAGAGATTGTTCCTTCTCCCGAGATGTTCCTCCTACAAATGTTTCCCGACTTTTTCTCTAAATCTCAGAAATTGCTCTTAGCCCATTTGTCCACTGCTACCACTAATCTCCTAGCTGCTAATTGGAAAACGGATGTAGTACCTACCATGGGCACCATTAAGACCAGATTGTTAGAGCTGCGGTCCTTGGATTCAATGGCCAGAGCCCTGATGGGCCTGCCTGGAGTTGGGAGGGATGACTGGGTTCTTTGGGACACATATACCATAAAGATTTGATACTTTTGGCCCCCTGATGGATACGTATTTCTTTCCTGGGGTCTCCCGGAAGATGTATTACCTGGTGTGAGGTTGCAATTATTTTTTTGGTGCTTTGTCTGTATAACTTGTTATCCCCCCTTCCCTCTTTTTATTTCTGTATCCCTTTGTTCTTTCTTTTGAAAATGTAATAAAATTTTATATTAAAAAAATCTATTAATAAAGAGACTTTTTACTGGCGAATATAATATTAAACGATTTATTAGATATTGAATTAAAACGGGAATATTTGTAACATTGAAGCCTATGGGAATCGCCTGAATAAAACTGCTGAATGAAACCACCGAACAGCAGGGCATTTCAGCAAATTTTCCCTGCTGTTTGGTGTTCTCTGAATAGAGGAAGCATTGCTTCTCTATAGGGATTTCACTGCCCTTGAACAGGAACCGAACAGGCACCGTATGTGCAGGCAATTCGCCAAGATTTGGCGAACTGCCTGCTCACTGAATAGCTGAATGGCCAGGATGCTGAATTTCAGTGTTCGGTTACCTTTTGGGGCCAGATCGGCTCTCTTTGAATAACCCTGCAAATGTTAATTCCAGACATTTTCATCCAGTAGTTTTTTTGCAAACAGCGTTTGAAATTTTGTCACTTTCAATGTTTTTATTTACTTTTTTACCCCGGCTTGTCGCCTTTTTCCGGCGGCTCTGTTCAGCGCTGTGTTTGACGGAACGGCAGCTTTTTTCAGACACATTCGGCGGGTATGCGATGGCTTATCAGATTCAATACGATCATTTATCTGATCCGGTCCGAAAATTTCACCGGTTCCCGGTGGCTTATCGAATTGGATCCGATCTGATAAGCCACGGACTTGCCAAAATTATCAGATCCAATAGTTTAGGCGGTTTGCAAGTTTTTTTTTTTAAATTGGCGGTTTTGCAGCGTCTTTTCCCTACACTTTTCCCTGAAGTCAGTGATATTTCGGTGCTCTCTGAATAACCCCTAAAGTTTTTTTGCCTGTAATATAAAATGTTATTAACTACTGCTATAAGTAACATTAATTTTCTTAAAGTGGAATGAAATATTCATTTTAATAAAACAGTATTTTCCAACTATTCTTTATTTTTTGTTACAGACTATGAATCATTTTGCACAGTGAGCTACATATTGACATGACAAACAAATTTAAACAATGTTTCCTTTTATTTGGATACTAAGGATCAAAGGTGAATTTGATGCAAAAAAAATGCACTTGCGCCTTTTTATAGGTTATATTTTACACAACATTGTATCATTTTGTTGACACTAGTAAGGTTCAAAATTGACACAGGGGTAGGGGTTAGGGCTACTATTTAGGGTTAGGATTAGTAATCAGGGTTCCATTTGAGCTTCTTTTAGGGTTACAGTCACTTTTAGGGTCAAAGCTATTTTTAGGGTAACTTTTATGGTTAGGATTTTTTCGGTTTACGACTAACCCCTAGTCAACAGATTTTGCTCCTTTTTTTCTATTTACTTTAGTTAAGAGATTCTGCTCCTTCTTTTGACACGAGCATAGCGTTGATATTACTGTTTCCTGGTATCAGTAAAATTATGCAACTGTGTGTTTTTTCACATCAAATATGACTTTTTTCATTATTATTATTATTCATTATTTATAAAGCGCCAGCATATTCCGCAGCGCTGTACAATAAGCACAGTATAGACAGGGTTACAATACATTGAACAACATTTGACAAACAGTACAGGAGGAGATGAGGGCCCTATTCCCGTAGGAACTCACAATCTAGGAGGGTTGGGGTTGGAAACAGGAGGAGAGGACTGTAAGGTGAGAGTGATTGATGGTTGTGTCAGTGAGTTGGGTGGTAGGCTTCCCTAAATAGGAATGTTTTAAGGGAGCGTTTGAAGGAAGAGAAGTTAGGGGAAAGTCTGACAGTACGAGGGAGAGCGTTCCAGAGAGTGGGGGCTGCGCGTGTGAAGTCCTGCAGTCTATCATGGGAAGAGGTGATGCGGGGAGAAGCTAGGCGCAGGTCACTGTTTGACCTTAGGGAGCGGGCTGGGGTGTATTAGCATCTTAACCCTTTCACACCAGTCAGGTGGTGCCTGGCGGGAGGGCTTTAACACTGGCCAGGGTGTACTGGCTAGCCTGTTGATGCGACGGGCCCTTCCTTTGGCCCACGCACGCAGTGGACCTGTGCTGTGCATCTTTGGCTGCTGGGGGATGACCGTCCGTGACCAGGCCATCTTGCAGCAATGAATGGTACGTGTCACGCACCAGCTGGTGGGCGGGGCTGGAGGAGGCCCACTGAAGTCAGTGGGGCATACTATGTCATCCCACAGCTTCAAAGCCCGCCCACCACAGGAACGGTATTGTATGGCCTGAGGTGGGAAAGGGTTAATATAAGGAAACATTTGTAAACAGTGGCTTTTTAGCCACAATCCTTCCTGCAATGAACTCAAGATGGTGTCATAATGATAATAAACCATGTATCCCAATATTCTGGTGTCTATCCTGAATTTGGGCACAGACCCAAAGTGTAATGTAGTCTTTCCCTTCTCCATTCCAAATCCACTCATGGGCTCGACAGACCTGACCATGGTTCCTGTTGGAACGGTTTCTCCAGGCGGTAAATTCCAGATGGTGCCTTTTTTTTGCCGCCGCTGCACTGTTTTTTAAATCAGCGCATCAACACTTTTGAGGCTGAAGAGTAGCCGCGCATATACACATGAGTGGATGAGCGAGAGAGATCAAGGTGCATGTGTCGCTTGGATCTGCAGTGGCTGGCAGGCAGCTTGGGAGGTGATCAGGTAAAGCAGCCTGTTCCAACTCACACTCCTCACACTGGCAGCACCAACCCACCCCACACTGCTCGTCACACACGCCAGCAGCACTCCTCCCTCTACTACCCTCTGCAGGTACCCCCAGTGTGCCACTGCCTGGCACCTGTCCCCGCTAAGCAGGCTTAAACTAGAAACCAAGGAATGGCCAAGAAATAAAAAGGAGTTCTAAACTCTGTGGATTTAGGCATATGGATCTAGAGGGCAGAGAAGTCAAACAGATCCTTGAGATGCTCACCTTGGTCTCCCTTTCTGCAGCTCAGCCTCTGACTTGCTCGGCAGGTAGGAGGAGGGGGAAGAAAGGAGACATGCAAGTCAGAGCCGGGCCCTCTGGTCGTGCTTGGCAGATGCACTTAAGCCAGACAGCCAGACTTCCTGCCTGTGCTTGCCCATGCAGTGAGCTAGGCCTGTGTTTACAGCACGTGTGTGTGTGCGTGTGTGATATTTTTGGCTCAGTGCATATTATTAGGAATTATTTTATATGAGTGTGAAAAAGAGCCACATAGCAAAAAGGGAATGGGCATATAGGAGGCTAACATGAGTTGAGGGCATGGAGGGGATGAAAATGTCAATTGGCGGCTGCTAATACGAACAGATGGCATCTAGTGGGCTGTTAATATAATCCAAGGGCATATTGGGGCTACTAATATGAATTGAGGTATAGAGGGGGCTATTAATATGAATTGTGGTGTTGTTTGGTCTATTAATATGAATAGGGGTATAGAGGGAGCTATTAACATGAATTGGGGCATATTGGGGCTATTAATATGACTTGGGGTGTAGTGGGGGCTATTCATATGAATTGGGGTATAGAGGGGGCTACTAATATGAATTGGGGCATGGAGGTGGCTATTAATATGATGCACTCATACACAGCACACATTACTTTAAGTGTTATTGCTGTTTATCTCTGATGTACTCATACACATCAGTTATATTTTTTTTGGGGGGGGGGCAGCATTTTATCCTTGGATCCAGTCAGCACAGGGTAGGCCCTGCTCACAGTAGTACCATTTATCTCACACGTTTCCTGATCGGTAGCCATTAACTTAACAGCAGTTAAGCTACGTAGACGGAGGTAGACAAGTTATTTTTCAGCAGTAGTTGATGTGTGAAATGCTGAACTCGATGGATACATGTCGTTTTTCAGCCTGTGCAATTATCAGGGTTATTCAGAGAGCACTGAATTGTCACCGACATTTGGTGCTCTCCTGTTCCCCGTTCTTCAGCTAGTCCGATTTGCCGACCCTGCGGTGAATTCAGCATTCACCGCAGGGTCCCCAAAGTGCAGGGAACAAACTGCCGAATCGATCCGAAAAAAACAGCGAAAAAACACTGAAATCGGTCTGATAAAAATGCCGAAAACCAGTCGAATGCAGTCGATGATCCGCCACAAAACTGCCATCCCCTCCCATTTCACCTTTTTCACTGCAGGCGCTGGGGGCGCCTGGCGATGACGTCTTCACGTAGTGTGATGATATCATTGCGTCTGCCGGGCCCCCTCAAAAGGCAGGGCAAACTCCAGACCTGCTAGAACGCCACGGGAGTCTGGACACATAGGTGAGTATAGGGAGGAAGGTTAGGAGACCGTGACATCTATAGTACGTCTGCAGTCGTTAAGGGGATTTCCCCGCAGGAAGTACTATGTACATCAGCGGTCGGGAAGGGGTTAAACCTGTCGAATGAAACTAACGAAAATCAGGGTACTTCACTAACATTTTGGTGCAGTTTGGTGTTCTCTGAATAGATTAACCATTACTTCTCTATGGGGAGTTCACTGCCGACAAAGATCAACGTATTTCACAGGCAATTCGCCAATATTTGGCAAATTGCCAGTTTTTTTGAATAGCCGAATGACCACGAAATTGCAACTTACAGGAAAATTCACTGGTCGGTGCAATTCGGTGGCTAGTTTGGCTCTCTGAATAACCCTGCATGTAACTACAGGCCATGCATGCCCTTGATAGAGTGGAGAAAAAAATAAAAGAATATAAGGACCTTATATATATTTTAATCACCATTAGCATAAGGGGTTATTCAGAGAGAGACCATCTGGCCCCAAAATGTAGTCGGACACTGAAATTCAGCGTATGGTGTCATTTCGGGGCCATTCGGCTATTCAGAGAGCAGGCAGTTCGCCAAATTTTGGTGAATTGCCTGCACGTACGGTGTCTGTTCAAAGGCAGTGCAATCCCCCATAGAGAAGCAATGTTTAATCTATTCAGAGAACACCGAACAGCAGTGAAAAGTGGCCAAAATGCCCTGCTGTTCAGTGGTTTAATTCGTCAGGTTTACTCAGGTGAACCCCATAGGTTTCAATGTTAAAAATATTCCCTTTTCTAGTTCAATATCTAATAAACCGTTTATTATTTTATTCTGTAGTAAAAGTCTCTATATTTATAGATTTTTTAGGATCTTTTAGGCATTTTTCGGGATTTTTTCAGCAAAATTAGTTTTCCATCTTTTAAAAAAAAATCGTTTTTCATTTTTCTTTAACAGACCTTTTTATTATCATTCATTTGACCTTATATGTTAATTCCAGGCATTTTCGTTCAGTAGTTTTTTTGCAAACCGCGTTTCAATTTTGAAACTTTCAAGCGTACTGTTTTTTTTTTTTTTACCTCGTTCGTCAGCTTGTTGGCTTTTTCTGGCAGCTGCCCTGAGCTGTGATCGGAGGCTTGTCAGCTTTTTCCGGTGTGGTTTTTCCGACGTGGTTTTTCCGGCGGGTATTCGGCGGGATTGCGACGGGTTTGCAGCGGGTTTTCCCTGCACCATGGGGACCCTGGTATGAATGCTGAATACACAGCAGGGTGGAGAAATTTGATTTGCCGAAGTGCAGGGAACTGCGGGGAAGGAGAGTGCACCGAAATGTCGGCGACATTTCAGTGCTCTATGAATAACCCCTATAGTGTTCCAGTAGGGAGGAGCAGTAAAGAGAGACAAACACACCAACACTAATCTGACACAAATCATATTACACATAGTTGGAATATGCAGCTAAATCATTCATAGTGTCCTAGGTCAGACGGTAGCTAAATTAACCTCTGCAATGCCTGGGAGTGCCCTCTTCTGTTTCAAGTTCAATATCCCTTGGCAGGAATTCCTTCTGCATGACACAACCCCTCTCCTGGTTAGTGCAGAGTGGCATAATAGAAGATTTGTCAGGGAATTCTTTAAAGAAATGAAGAAATAAATTATATTCTTTCTGTGGATCAATTGCAATAAAACTTACAAGGAGTTTCTGTTAGGACATACGCTTGGCCAGAAAATTGTCCTATCGATGTTCAGCATTCTTGTATTCAGTCACATGATGCAGGGAACAAAGAGGGACTTATTGTGAACTGCGTAAAACAGGCTATTTGTCTATTAACTTGAACAAGTTACACTCTTAAATATTTGAGTGGAAGCCAACTGGTGGAAGTATCTCCATATATTCTTTGATTTGTTTGCTATACAGTTTGTCTGGATATATAGAAACGCAGAGAGGGAGAACTAGACAGAGATGGATCAGCAGATAGTTAAGCACATATACAGTGATAAGAAAAAGTATGTGAACCCTTTAGAAACTACTGTGTTTATGTATAAATGTGTCTTAAAATCAGGATTTATGGTCATCTAAGTTCCGGTAATCAAAAATCAGAATCGGTTACCTAACAACACACATAATATTGTATTGTTCTTGTACGTAATGAATATATCATTCAAATATTCAGAGTATATGTTGGAAATAATATGTAAAACCCTAGGCTAATATCGTTGACAAAAATTATTTATGGAAATTGGCAAACCCAGTGCCCAGTTAATGAAACTAGACAGGCCCTTCATTACACCTGTATTTGCTTGTTATACATTATGTTTAGGGATGAGCCGAACACCCCCGAGTTCGGTTCGCATTCGAACGCGAACTTTTCAAAAGTTCGAATTCGAACTCGAACTCAATACAAGTCAATGGGACTCAAAATTAGATTTTTAGAGTGCCCTCCAAGAGGGCATATATGCTAGATATTTGCAATAAAAGGTGCATGGGGGTCCAGGTAGTGCCCTGGGGGACAGGAAACAAGGACAAAAAGTAAAAAAAAAAAAAGGTTTTAAAGGGACAGTGAGTTTTCCGTGAAATAAGGGTTAAAAATAAAAACGAAAAATTCCTTCAAATATCGTGCCCAGGAGGTCCCCATAACCTGCCCGTGAAGTGGCGGATTTCTAGGATGTATAGAAACATTTAAAAACAATGTCCGGGTCCGGGCAGTGCCCTGGGGGATAGGAAACAAGGACAAAAAGTAAAAAAAAAATACGTTTTTAACCCCTTCACTGCTGACGACATGTGGGACACGTCCTCAGTTACTCCCGCTGTATGCTGAGGAGGACGTGTCACGTCATCAGCTTTGCGGAACCCAGGCGGAGTTACTCACCTCTCTGGCTGGGGTCCCGCGGCGTTCTGACTTCAGCGTCCTCAGACACTGAAGTCAAGCTCCTCCCGACATAAATGATGTCATCGCGCCATGCGCGATAACGTCATTTCCAGGCGACCCCCCGGCAATGCCGGGAGATCGCCTGGAAGGGAGGGGGGGATCCGTTCGGATCCCTCTCCCTCCCGATCAGGAGGTCCCACAAAAAAAAGCCAGGCACCGCTTAAAAGGAGAGAGTCTCCCTTTTTAAGTGGTGCCTGGCTTTAACCCCTTAGGCACAGGGTCGCACTTCATCACCTTGCGGCGCGAAGTGCGACCTAGCTCTGGTGGGGGCCACCATCTTGGATCGCAGCTCCACCCCGGGTCCCCCCTCACTGCCTGATGTCCTCACGCATAGCGTGATGATGTCAGATAGCTGGGGAACCCCTAGCTGCCCGGAATCCCCTGGTGGAGATAGGGGGTTCATTTGAGGGTTCACAGAGATGCTGTGAGGTTGTGTATAGAGATGCTGTGAGGTTGTGTATAGAGATGCTGATGGGGTTGTGAATAGAGATGCTGTGAGGTTGTGTTTAGAGATGCTGATGGGGTTGTGTATAGAGATGCCGTGTATAGAGATGCTGATGGGGTTGTGTATAGAGATGGTGTTTGTGTCTAGAGATGCTGATGGGGTTGTGTATAGAGATGTCGTTTGTGTATAGAGATGCTGATGGGGTTGTGTATAGAGATGCTGTGTATAGAGATGCTGTGTATAGAGATGCTGTTTGTGTATAGAGATGCTGATGGGGTTGTGTATAGAGATGCTGTTTGCGTATAGAGATGCTGATGGGGTTGTGTATAGAGTTGCTGTGTATAGAGATGCTGTGAGGCTGTGTATAGAGATGCTGATGGGGTTGTGTATAGAGATGCTGTGTATAAAGATGCTGTGATGCTGTGTATAGAGATGCTGATGGGGTTGTGTATAGAGATGCTGTGAGGCTGTGTATAAAGATGCTGTGAGGTTGTGTATAGAGATGCTGTGAGGCTGTGTATAGAGATGCTGTGAGGCTGTGTTTAGAGATGCTGATGGGGTTGTGTATAGAGATGCCGTGTATAGAGATGCTGATGGGGTTGTGTATAGAGATGCTGTTTGTGTATAGAGATGCTGATGGGGTTGTGTATAGAGATGCTGTGAGGTTGTGTATAGAGATGCTGTGTATAGAGATGCTGTGTATAGAGATGCTGTGAGGCTGTGTTTAGAGATGCTGATGGGGTTGTGTATAGAGATGCTGTGTATAGAGATGCTGATGGGGCTGTGTATAGAGATGCTGTGAGGTTGTGTATAGAGATGCTGTGAGGCTGTGTATAGAGATGCTGATGGGGCTGTGTATAGAGATGCCTTGCGGCGCCGAAGTGCGGCCTAGCTCCGGTGGGGGCCGCCATCTTGGATGGCGGCTCCACCCCCGGGTCCCCCTTCACTGCCTGATGTCCTCACGCATAGCGTGATGACGTCAGATAGCCGGGGAACCCCTAGCTGCCCGGAATCCCCTGGTGGAGATAGGGGGTTCATTTGAACCCCGATATCTCCAGAACCGTGGCAGCTAGGAGGTCATGGAGGGTGTCAATCGAAAGGCCTGAGCATGATACCCAACATGACCAGGTATAAAGTAAAAATAAATAAAAATAAAAAAAGACATGTATTTTTTTGTGTGTTATTTTTATTAATGCAGCAATATTGTTCACATTTCAATTATAATGTGAACAATGATGCTGCACTAATGATTTTTTTCTATGGGGTGTGTTTGCTATAAATCACGTAATTCCCCCCACAAAATGTAACAAGTCCCCATTTCTAATTTTTGTACAAGCGCACCCCATAGAAAACATAACCGCAAACGCTCATGTGTTAAAATGTGAAAAAAACACTTTACACACTGCAGATGAATAAAAATTCAATTTTTATTGCATTTTTTGTCATAATATACAGGCAGGACATGACGTATACATATAAAAATGATATATTATGAATTATGAGTCTGACGGAAAGAACGATATATAATATGTCTGGGTCATTTAATAAAATGTGGCTTCAAATCGCGTTTAAACATGATGAGCGAAAGCGGTAAAAATGAGCTGAGCACACAGCAGTGAAATGCAGGGTTAAGGGGTTAAACAGCATATCAGAGGAAGATTTAGTAGAGAAATTAACACTTCTCAGAAGCACAGGTGTTGGTTGATACATGTTCAGATCAGGAGACACCACACCCTCAGTCCCTCAGTCTACACACAATGTATCAAATTCATCAGACCAGACTAATTAAAAGCACATGTTATTTCCAAACACTAATTAACACCTGTTGTTTACGCCGTTTGAGAACACAGATCATTTAGAGGTGAGAATCTTTGCACGTAGACATTATTTGTTAATTCAATATCTAATAAACCGTTGCTTATAATATTCTGCAGTAAAGAGTCTCTTTATTTCTAGATTTTTTAGAATTTTGTAAGCATTTTTTATACTTTTTCAAAATTTTCTTTTTTTTCGATCTCGAACCGAACACGCCAAAAAGTTCGAAGTTTGCGAACTTGCGAACGGCCAAAGTTCGAATCGAACTCCGAACTGATCGAACCGAACAGCTCATGCCTAATTATGTTGCCTTTCAGATATATTTTACCTGTCTTTTTAACAGTGCCACCTATACACTTGGACAGCAGTACAAAATGTATTGGGGCCGTAGAAATAAAGTATAAAAAATAATAATGAAATGAGATTGGTCACTGTTTAAGGCTTTCCAGTTAACACAATTAATCTCCTCCCCCACTCGCATTAATATGAAAAGCCCTAACCATACCTTGCTGGACTGGATTCTCTCCTCGTGTCCTGATAGACTACAGGAGGCAGGCATTCTCGCTAATAGCTTCAGTGACCACTGCCTAGTGTACTATGTGCGCAAAATAAAAGGCCACAAAATCTCCCCCAAAGGTAATAATCAGCAGGTCTTTCAAGAAATTTAATCTTGAATCCTTCCTAAATGATCTCAAACAGCTCCCATGGTACAGAGTAAACCTAATCCCAGACCTGGACTGTGCAATTGAATAATTTCAATGAGAGCTCCTGAAAGTCTGGAATACCAATGCACCACTACGTAAAGTGCGAGTAAAAGGGGCCCATATCCCCTGGGTTAAAGCTGATCTTACACAAATGTACCAGCTTAGAGATTCACTGTGGTCAAATTTCAAGAGTACTGGTTCCAGGAACGATCACTGTGAACACCGAAAATGGTAGAATGCATGCACAAAACAAACAAAAATGGCTAAAGCCCGGGGGCGGGGTTTGGCTGGATCCCAAGATGGCCGTGTAGTTGTTAAGATCCTGCCTCGACTGCTCCTTAATCTGCTTTTCACAGCACAACTGTCTGCTTTTCCGCAGCGCCTCGGGTCCCCGGAGGGTCCTGATATGCCCAAGACCAAATCTCAACAAACACAGAGCCAGCCGGACATTGTGCGGTGCTTCCGACAGTGCCGCTCCCAATCCAGACCAGCCTCTCCTAAAATGGCGGCGCCTGGTCGCGACTCCCAGGACGAAGATAGGCCCAGCACTCGGCGCGATTTTCGTGAGCTGCGCCAACTTTTACTAACGGGTAAGGACAATTTGCAGGCCGACCTGAGAGCTGGGCTGGACGGGTTTCGAGTGGACTTGGGAACCCTGACCACGTGGATGACGGAGCTGGAGCGCTGTACGGATGAGGCTGAGGCTGCCCAGGCCCTGATGCATGAGGAACTGCATTCAGCTCAGGACAGGTATGGCGCCCTTCAAGAGTCGATGGAAGACTTAGACAACCGGTCCAGGAGATCCAATCTCCAGCTGCGGGATGTTCCGGAGATGGTTCTGGACCTTGCTGAGTTCGCTACCAAATTGTTTGGCGCTTTACTCCTGCAGGCCTCAGCTGAGGACCTGCATCTGGACCGGATCCATTGCGCCTTGCGCTCCAAGCCAGGGCCCAATGAGCCCCCCTGGGACATTATCCTGAAGTGCCGATTTTACACCACCAAGGAGGTGGTTGCTCGGGTAGCCCGGGACGAGGCCCCGATGATTGATGGTATGCAGGCCCGAGTCTTTAATGATTTGGCCCTCTTCACCTTACAGAAGTGTCGGGCGCTTCGACCCTCACGGAACTGCTCAGACACCACAATGTGTGGTACCGGTGGGGGTTTCCGTTCCGCCTCATGGTCCCCCAGAACGGGCATGGTCTCCCTTCGCTCCCCGGCAGATTGCCTGCATTTTCTGGACCTGCTAGGCATTCTTATGCCTCCCAACTGCTCTCTCCCACAGGAGCGGGGCTGAGATGTGGAGGCCCGGGCCTTGCCCCAACGCCAGGCCCGTGTGCGTCCACCGGATTCTCCTTGCCACTGAACGGTTAGTTATACCGTATCTTCCTGAGATCCTCCATTCACCCTTCATGGGGACCTTCAGCTGGCCCCCCCTCGGAGAGGACGGCCTGCTTTGGCTGGACTTTAGCCTGAGGATCCACCCTTTTTTTTCTTTTTTCTAAGAGCTGAGCACCAACCCACAAATAATTCCATGTCATCTCCCGTTTTCCCCTCCATTTTTTTGGTTGTTTATTTTGATATAATGTCCGCTTGTTATGCGGGGACATGGGGGACGTGGACTGAACTGGGGCCACATCGTTGAACTGGCAGCGGTTTGCAGCTGTGGTCTCATTTCGCATCCACTTATTCGTCCCCGATCGGGAGGCTGGGGGGCTGCTGACCAGATGGGGGGTGAGAGTTTGCCCCAATGGGTGCTGCTCCCTGGGGCGGAGCCCTTGGGGGCACACCCGGGGTTGAAGAGTGGAAGGGGGGGATCCGATTGGCTGGGTTTGGGCTGTTTTGTTTTATATGCTGGGTGAGCTGGAGCGGCCTGTGTTACTCTTGTTTTTGTGCGCTCTTGCTTTTCAGGTAGTCCCATACCGACTATGACTTGTGCAGCAGGAATGTGATTCCCGACCTCTTGACGTCCACTATTCATGAGATTTCATAGTCGGATCATGCCATTGTGGAGTGGTGCTGGGTATGGGGGACTGGGGATGTGGGGAACGCTTTTGGCGATTTAATGACTCTCTGCTCCTCGATCGAGGGTTCTCAGAAGGCCTGCTCTCGAAACTGAGGGAATATTTTCGCTTGAATTTACCGGAGGACACCTCCTTGGTCCTGACCTGGGACGCCCATAAGGCTTTCATCCGAGGGTACGTGATAAGAGTGGCATGCCACAGGAAGCATCGACATCAGAAGGAAATGGCCGATTTAACCGCACGGGTTCGGAGCCTAGAGCAACGGCACCACCTGTAGGCCAGATCTGGCCTTCCTGCGTGAAGTGGTGGAGACTCGGGTCATCCTAATCTTTTGCACTCCCGTCTGGTTCAGGCGGCCCTTCGCTGGACAGACCAGAAATTTTTCGAGCGTGGGAACAAACCTGACTCCATGTTAGCCAGGCGTCTGAAACACCAGACCTGGGAACGTACGGTCCGATCTCTGCGTAATAACTGGGGGAGAGCTTACGTCTGACCCCTGAGAGATTTTGGCCCAGTTTGAGACCTATTACACGGCCCTGTATCAAGGCTCAGAGGCTAGGGGGGATCGGCCTGAATTGGACGACATCTGTGCCTTTTTGGCTAGATGTGTCCTCCCGGCTCTTATGCCGGCCCAATGCGCCCAGCTCGGTGTTCCCTTTTCGGAAGAGGAGGTGGCACAGGCTTTAGACTCACTTCGGTGATCCAAAGCCCCTGGACCTGATGGTTTCACCTCCTCGTATTACAGGTCGGCGGGTGCAGTCCTTCTCCCCCACCTCAGTACCCGGTTTAATGCTTTTTTAAGTGGTGATGCGGTCCCATCGGCCACTATGTTAGCAGTCTATATAGTAGTGATCCTCAAGGAGGGGAAAGATCTATCCCTGTGCACAATTATCGTCCCATGTCCCTTATTAATGTGGAGATGAAACTGAACGCAAAGCTACTAGCCGCTAGGCTTGGGACTCATCGCCCCTTTTTGGTGCACACCGACCAGGTCAGGTTTGTCCAGGGTAGGGAAGCCCCTGATAATATTCAACGAGTACTTAACCTTGTTCATCTGGCCAAGACATCGGACCAGAAGGTCTTCCTGTTATCCTTGGACGTGGAGAAGGCCTTCGACCGGGTGGACTGGGGGTACTTGTGGGAGGTCCTGCAGACCTTAGGTGTCCAAGGGGACTTTCTTACTGGTGTCAGGTGCTGTATCACGGGCCACAGGCACGAGTGGATTCAGGGGGCGTGGTATCGAGCCCTTTCCAAATTCAGAACGGGACGAGACAGGGATGTCCTCTCTCCCCTCTTCTGTTCGCTCTTCCCATTGAGCCTTTAGCGGCACGCATCCGGGACGATGGAGACATTCGGGGGCTGAGAGTGGGACGGGATGAATATAAACTTAGCCTGTTCACAGATGATGTTCTGCTCTCCCTCACCCACCCTCGGATTACTCTCCCGTGTCTGCAGGCCCTTCTTTGCACGTTTGGTGAGGTATCTGGGTATAAAATCAATATGGCCAAGAGCGAGGCTCTTAATCTATCCCTGGACCCCTCAGAACCGCCTCTTCTGGCGAGAGAATTTCCTTAAGCTTGGCGGACACCCTCTATAAGATCGTTGTTTTTTTTTTGACTCGCTCCGTCTCTGGCCTTTACAACGCTAATTACGGGTGGCTGCTCCCACGACTGCATCGGCTGCTTGATTCTTTGTCTACACTCCGATTATTCCTTTTTGATCGGGTAGCCTCCGTGAGAATGACTTTATTACCCAAGCTGTTGTATTTCTTTCAGACCCTTTCTATCTCAGTCCGGCTGTCAGATTTGGCGCGGCTACAGGTGGCAATACACGATTTCATCTGGGGAGGGAAGAGGAGTAGGCTACCACGGTCGGCTACTTTCATACCCCGGCGGGGCGGCGGCTTGGGAACCCCGCATCTCTTTACCTATTTCAAAGCGGCCCAGTTTATCTCCCCATTTGACTCGTTGGGTCCAGCTCGAGCAGGAGCTAGAGCTGGAGGACGCCCCTTACGTGACCTTATGTGGTTCGATGACGCTTCCTTTCCTCGCACATTTCGGAGCTGCACTTTACCCTTCGTCTCGACTTTCTGGCGCTGCTCTAGAAAGAAAGATAAGTTGTCCCCCCCGACGTCTCCTCTCTGCACCTTATTCTGCACCCTCGGTTCTCGACAGGACTTAGCCCCCGGGTATTCTCCTGGTCGTTGGACCGGGGTATCCTTGAGCTCCGAGATATACTGTCCTCGGACTCCACGATATCCCTATCCTCACTGCGAGACCGACTTGAATTGCCCCGTCTGAATCCTTCAAGGCTGCGCAACTAGTCCACTTTGCTCAAGCTATGATACGAGAGAACCCAGCCCGCCCTTTGACCTTCTACGAACACTACTGTCAGCGACCCTCCCATATGAAAGGGTTGATCTCTCACCTTTATTCCCATTTCCTGGGTGTGACATTTCCCCACAGACCCCGGTATGTCTCGCAATGTGAGGAGGACTTGGGGTCCCACTTAGAGGAGAAGGAGTGGAGGGAGATCTTTGAGCGTTCGTCTAGAGTTACAGCTTGTGCAACGATCCAAGAAAACTGCTTTAAGGTACTTACTCGCTGGTACATCCACCCTCGCCTCCTGGCGCATTTGATTCCGGGGGCTTCTTCGCTCTGTTTCAGGGGGTGCGGGGAGGAGGGCACCTACCAGCGCAGCAGAATATGCCGGCGCTTTATAAATAAAGAATAATAATAATACCTACATGCTTGGTGGTCTTGCGATGCAGTTGGCCCTTGTGGGAACTGCCTTCGAGGACCTCAGCCGCTGCCTTGGGATACGTTTAGTCCCGGAACCGTGGATGGCGCTGCTCAGCCGTGAGTACCCTGACATGGACTTGCCACGCTGTGCTGCCACCTTAATCACTAGAAAATGTACGGCGGTGAGACTATGTCTGGCAGGAACTTGGAAAGGTCCTGTCAGGGGGCATGGTTCAGATGTGAGCCCAGCAGGCGGCGACACAGAAGGGAGGCCAGACATGATATCAAGGAACGAATATAAATTTAATGAAACATAAATGGTCCTTGACAGCAGGCACTGGAAAGAACAGAGGAATGCAATTCTGGACAGCACAGGCAATGACGTGGTTAATGTCCATATGCAAGGGGTTGTGGCTGGTGGCTGGCTAAGAAGTGACGTTATTCCATAGCAGGGGTTCGGTACACGGTATTTCACATAAATACAGTCCAGGGAGTAGTCTTGGATGGAGAGTCAGAGGATTGTGGGCTATGCAGTCCCAGGCTGCAGACAGGGTCCACCAAGAATAAATCAGGACAGTTGGCAGTGGTACCTTGATCAAAGATCAGATAAGGTGATGAACAGCTGTAAGCCACAGGTAGGTCTCCAGACACAGGGGATTGTGGGCTACGCGGTTTAGAGTACCCACTTGAGCAGCGACCTGGAAATTTTGACAAAAGACCGTAGATACAGCGTAGGTGGAGATCGCTGGAAGTCTCAGGCAATGAAGGAGATATATCCAGGAATAGCAGGGTAGAGAGATTGGTACTGGATACGCCGGATACACTGTACAGCGACAGGATATGCTGGTTCAGGAAGAGCAGGTATGCACACAGCCAAGTGACCTCAGTCAGGGAGCACAATGCAGAACCACTGCTAGCTGGGTCTCTGCTATTTAAGGAGGCTTGATAGCAAATGGGCCTCAGCTGGAACTCCAGGGCTGGAAAGGAAAACCCAGGCTGGATCTCCAGGAGCCTAGACATGGCACTAAGCTAAGGTAAAACCCGGATGGGAATCCAATGAAAAGCGATCCAGGGCAGAGCTGTTAGAGCCAGGCTGTGCAAAACAGGCCTGTCAGCAGGCTCCCATAGGCGGACAATGACAGGTCCCCCTCTTGATCAGGATCAAGTTACCACCAAAATATGGTTTATGCTGACCATGGAGCACCCCACGGCGATTTTGCATGACCTTATGCCCAATTTTGGGCGAGTGTGGTCTCCGTGGCTGGACACGTTTGCCCCCCCCCACGGCTGCTGCTTTAGCCTTCTCTGACTGAGGCCCGCATCCTCCGCGAGTGAGTGGGTTTACTGATTGGATGTGGTCCCCTTCCCCTGGGCGGCGTCCCCCCATCTCGGCCTGTTTCCCTTTTGCATTCTACTTCTTCTGCCTTTTCTCTACCTTCTCTTGTTCTCTTTTCTCTTTGTCTTTTCCTCTTTCCTCTCTTTTTTTGGCTTTAGTGACACCGCTTCCCTTTAACCTTGGTGGCGAGCCTCACACCGCTAGCAGCTGACTCGTAGCTGAGGTTCTGCTGCTTTGAGTGTTACTTTCCCTTTTTATTTATTTTATGTTCTTCTCTCCTATTTTTTGCCAAGGCCTTTGACACAGTAGACCATGGCATCCTATTACAAAAACTTAAAAACTCTGGTATTGTTGATCGCGCGCTAACCTGGTTTCAATCATATGTATTTGATCAGTCGCAATATGTGTCCCTTTCTGATAGAGCTTCCCTCCCCCTCCCAGTCACTTGCGGTGTACCCCAAGGCTCGATACTCAGCCCCCCTGCTTTCACGATATTCAAAAATGATCTGCCCAACGTCTGCAAAGCCTCCACTGTACACATGTACGCAGACAACACTGTAATCTATACCAGCAAACCAAATCTCCCACAGCTGGAGGCAGTGCTGTATCCTTCCTGGTAAAATCCTTTATAAATAAATAAATAAATAGGAGGTGTGAGTTACAGCAACTTTTACTTATAAAATCCATTCAAGCATTTTGAGTTAGCTAATCACAAAATGCATCTGTTGATGTGTCCTATGTCTCACAAAAAAGAGCTCTCAGAAGACCTGTCATCAAGCTGAAAAGGGTGGTAAATTAAGAGCCGAAACATTCATCTACCCACTTTTAACAAATTGTCTGTAAACGGAGGCGGTTTAGCACTTTTGCCCAGGTGAGACCCAATATATAGGGTTAAAGCCGAAAGAGCAGGAGCCACCACTGGCTAAATACAGACAAATAGCATAGGAGCAGCAGGAGGTGGAAACACCCCTCACACAATACAAGGCAAAAACAAATGGAGAAATAAATAATAACCAGAGGGCAAGGCAAGGACAGGGTTAATAAAATAAATACAAGGTAAGGACAATAGGGAACCAAATAAACAGAAAAATAATGGTAAGAATACAGAGCATGCAGGAGAATGAAGACAGAATAATATCCAGACTGGAGACTCAATGACAGTCACTGCTTATAGGGAGTCACGTCCTTACTAGGGAATTGGTCAAGAGCTCTGACAGACAGGTGGATTCTGGGCTGAAGGGTGCAGGGAACTGGATTTGGAAAGGGCAAGGCAAGGCTAAGAGCCAGCCTGGATTGGCTGAATGGCAGGATATCCTTGCTTTCCTATAGGATCTAGGGCTGGAAGCATGACAATATCCAGGCAAGATTACTAAACGATTTACCTCAATGAGGAAAAAAGACCATAGAGTGGTAGCTAAAGACTTGAAGAAATCATTGGAACTGGTTTGCATCTCTGTTCATGAGTCTACGCTAGGGATGTGCGTTTCGGGTTTCGGAATTTCAGAATTTTCATGAAATTTCCCGATTCGTGTTTTCGGATGCGGACGATTTTCCGAAAATTTTTAGATCCGAAAATGGCAGATCCAAAAAGTTTTCCGAGCCAAAACGAAATATTTTCAGAATTTTCGAATGTACTTGAAATGTGTCAAATCGAAATTTATTGCTTTGAAAAGAGGAGAACAGACGTTCCAAAAAAACGAAAATTTTCGAAAATACGAAAAGTCGATACAAAAAACGAGCTAAGTGACACGAAAATACGAAAAATGGTCGAAATTCCGAAAAAAAAATGTACACGAAAAACGAGTCGAGCCGAACCGAATCGAAACAGAAACTGGTCGAAATGAGCCGAATCGAAAAGTTTAAAAATCCGAAAAATCGAATCGAATCGAACCGAAAAAAAAATCGGTGCACAAGCTACGTACTATATGTAATACATTGCAGGTCACCACAAAGAAAGTTTCTGCTTTCCAAACTAAACATTGCTGGCATCTGACATTTGGCATAGACCACCTTGACACACCACAACGCTAGTGGAAAAATGTTTTGTGGACTGATGAAACTAAGGTTTAGTGGTTTAGGAAGACCTGCAGCACAGTGGAGGCTTGTCTATTTGGTTAGATGGGACAGCAACCTACCATTTTTTTTTATTTGTAATAAAAAATAATTAAAAAAATATAAACTGTATATTTTTTCAATTGTTTTTTAATGTCATTTAACATGTGCCTGATTGATAAAATGTGTTATGACCCATTAAGCAGCAGCAATGTCTCTTCAACTGTTGCTAGGTAGAGTAGAAAAAAAAGAAAGATAATGTGAACATTTCCCTATGTTCGGCATCCAGAAATCTGATAAAGGCTCTATGTTAAGTCATGGCAATCACAGAAACAGCTATTATTAAGACCTTTGTTGCTGGCTGCTTGCACTTTTATGGGCATCAAACAAACCCAACCAAAGCAAGCTTTTCTGAGGCTTGAATGTAGATTTTATCTGCTTTACACAGCCACATTTGCCTTTATGTGCTAAATAGCAATAGTAAACAGGATTTTTTCTTTCAAACACTGAAGTTTTATATACTCAGTGTAAAATGTGTAGGATTAGTGTTTTGTTTTTTCTTTAGCAAATTATAATAAAATCACTTTTTGATTTTTTTTAATGGATAATGTTTTATGCATAAATCATGCGGCTAATTTCAGAAATACACAATTGTAATTATAGGATTTATGGCCCTTTTATTTGCCTCATTAATAGAAACATGTCTATATGGTTTATTCTCTCTATAATGGATCTTCCACATTTTTTGAGGTAGTAGTTCCATATAGACATATTCCTATTCATGATTGAAAACATTCATGTTTCCAGTCTGGCGTCCCACCAACTTGAATTGTGAACAGATGCCACTGCTGCAGGACTAAGTACAATGTAAAAAGATCACCATAAAACATGTAAGGTGGAAGGAGCATCATGATTTGGGGTTGCTTTGCTGCTTCAGTGTCTTGACCACTTGCCATATCAAGGGAAAACTGTATTCCAAACTTTGTCAACATATCATACAGGATAACATCAGGGTGACTGTGCACTAGCTGGAGCTCAGTACATGTTGAATGATGCAGGACAATGATCCTAAACAATGAAGTAAATCCAATATAGAATGGCTTCAAACAAGAAATTTGGAATTTTGGATTGGCTAAGTCAGACCCCCAACCTTAACCCCACAGAGATGCTGCTGGATGACTTCAGGAGAGCTGTTCACACTAGACATCCTAGAAATATGGCTGAGCTGAACGACTTTTGTAAGGAAGAGAGGTTCAAACTTTCTCCTGAATTTGGGCGGGTCTAATCTGCAGACACTGAAAATGCTTGGTTGAGGATATTCCTTCCAAAAAGGCTATTAAATACAAGTGTTCACTTACGTTTTCCAAAGCACAATGAATATTTAATGTGAATAGTTCAGTAAAGACAAGACTGCTTAGAATTGTTTTTTGTTGTTAGCTTAAGCACATTGTTTCGGTCTGTACTTATTGGTTTGAAGATGAATATTTTATGACCACTTCATGCCGAAAACCAACTATTTATGAAGTGTTCACAAACATTTTCTTGCCATTCTATAAATAGACAGACAGATTTTTATGTGTGTAATATTGTAATGGAAAAATTAAAAAAAAGAAGAAACACTGGGGAATCAATCAACCCGTGTCTAAATGGGCATATCCCTGGTACACAAATGTGAAATCTGGGTAGACACTCTATAAATTTTATTGAAAATGAACACTATAAACAAGGGTTAGACATTTAAAACACATATATAGGAGTAATTCCAACCAAGAAAGGTAGGGTAACATGCCAGTCACATGGGAGGACACTATGTCATCATGAGACTAAAATAGTCAAAGCATAAAGTCTCCCTACGTATATTGCACATTAATGCCACTCCCTGATAAGGGATTGAGAAGTTCAGTTCCCCAGCCAAATACTCACAATTTTCATTTGATAACCACAATTGCCCCCAGAGAAAATATTGCAATCGACCTCAGATTATAGGCAGAGTAAGGTCAAATCAATCAAAGCAAGCCACTGGCCATGCAATCACAAAATGTCACACAACGCCCTCATTGAGTAGGGGCATAAAGTGCTCAAATTGGCAATGGTCAAGATAACATTAAACAACTGTTAAAAGCCTCTCATCTCGACGAGTTTTTCCACCTACCACCTGTGGCTTTATCAAGAGATGTCCTCACCCTCCACCCCTCATCCTTAAAAAGGGTCAGTTCTCTAGGCATCCATTGCTGGAATCAGAAGCAACAGTGTGCGTCCCTGCGCCATGATGTCAAAGGTCTTTCAAGCACGCGCTGGTTACGGGAAATCTACTACTCGCATAGTGCCGCCACAAGAGGCATGCCCCCATCATCCCATTGCTGGCCAATCAGTGACTCGGCGCTTGCTAGTGACATGGGAGTATCGACGCCTAATGTTTATGTAAACTGGTTTGTTTCTTAGCGGCAATTGGTAGGCGGCCCAGAATCTATCACACATTTCACATCTCTGGCTCTCCCAAATCAAAGCTGGCCATAGGGGAACCACTACATACATGGTGACGATGCCAGAAACACACACTGATCTTGCCGTATTCCTTGCTGGTCAATAAACTGGCTCATACTGATGATAGGATCTGCCACATATAGTAGGGATCTGCATCTATTGTCCCATGGCTGTAAGCTCCGTGCATGGTGTAGTCACAATAGGCACACCCAGTGCTTTTTTTTCTGGAAAAATAGGTGGGGGTACTCTCACGCCCAGGGAAAAACTGATTATTATGATGATTTTTTGTGTCCTAATAAATACTCCTTTATTCACACTGGATATATTGCCCCCAGGTCATACTGGATATATTGCCCCAGGCTCAAACTGGATATATTGCCCCAGGCTCACACATGGATATATTGCCCCAGGCTCACACATGGATATATTGCCCCAGGCTCACATGTATATATTGCCCCCAGCTCACATGGATATATTGCCCCCAGCTCACATGGATATAGTGCCCCAGGCCAGCTCACATGGTATATTGCCCCAGGCCAGCTCACATGAATATATTGCCCCAGGCCAGCTCACATGGATATATTGCCCCCAGCTCACCTCTGCCAGGCCCCTCCGAGTCATTGCCGGCTGCCACATTTTTTCCTTCTATGAGCAGCTGCCTGCATGGATATCTGCTGCTCGCCTGGGATCCATCCACTAGCCAGCTGTGATCTTGCGAGATTGTGGCTGGCTAGTGAATGGATCCCAGGCGTGCGTCAGATATCCATGCAGGCGGCCACTCGTAGAAGGAAAGAACGCGGCGGCCGATGGATCCGTCCCTGCGCCGACCAGACAGCTCCGGATTCGGACTACGAGAGTCCGATACCAGAACTGTCAAATATTAAAAAGCAAAGGGCGGCTGGCAATGAGGTGCCGGTATGGCGTACCGGCGCGTACCGCCTCAAAAAGAGCCCTGGGCACACCTAACTCTATCTTATTGTTGATCACTCTTAGCCTTGCACTTACTAGTGACATAGAACTATCCGTGAAACCTTGTATACATTTGACTTTTTCCTGAAATCTATTCTCCTGAAATCTATTCAGGAAACCAGGCCGGTGAATAGCACACCATTTTCCAATTAAATAGCTAGAGATGTTGAAATTCACATCTGATGTGCATTATAGGATTCTGTTTTGATTGTTGTGATTGCTTACTAATAACCATAAAATTACTAATAACAGAATGGTAGAAGAGGCGAGTCTGTGAGTCACAGGGTGCAGGTGGTAAGAAAAAGGTCTCTGTTGACTAAGCCATTACATTCGAGAATGAAAAGGTGGAGGGTGGAGTGTGCCTGATTAGGACCTTGAAAAGACGGTTGCTCAGACAAGGATTAAAAGGAGGCTTGTCTTACTGTATAGGATTGGCTCAAGACAGTGAATAATGAGAAAAGAATATTAGCTAACAATATGCTAACAATTCCACATTAAAGCATTAAAGTTTCAGATATAAAAGGCTTCTCTATTTTCTAGTTTTTATTATTATAATGTATTCATTTAAGCTTTTGATTTGTCCCTTCAGTTTTTTCTCCACATTTATCTGCATATTGTCTGTAAAGAATGTAATTAAAACATTAGAAAATCAATACACAAAATAAATGTTCCACCTTATATTGCTTGCGTTTTGCACTCCTATTATCCTCATCACCCTACATGCACAGTAACTATTATGATTTATGTTTCCTATTTAGAGACACTTAAATGCAATAATTGTAGAAGTAATGTTTTTAACTCATTGTTTTCCTTAAAACAGAAATTTAATGGTCTTTAAACTAGGGCTGCAACTAACGATTATTTTCCAAATTTATTACTTGGCCAATTATATTTTCGATTAATCGGTTCATGTTAAAAAAAAATCAACCACTCCCTCCTTTGTTCCCCCCTTTTTTTCTCATGCAATTTACGTACTGTACGTAACTTTCATAGGTACGTATACAAACTGTGTAAATCCATACTTTTTTGCACACAAGAGAGTGCATGGTCAGAGTGATGGAGTGAGTAGGTGGAGGGACCAGAGGTGGGAGGGAGGAAGTTTGGGCAAGGGACCTTACCCGAGTGAGAGATGCAGTTTGGGGGAAGAGACTGGACCAAAGGGAGGGATGGCATCTCTGGACCTGTGAAAGGCAGGTAGGGTGGAAGGGTGGCGCAGAACTCCAGCTCCAAGTAAGAATAAAACACTGGCGACACCCCGCACCCTCCTCCACCCTGTTGCATTACCCTATGGTCTGTGCTATAGATCTGCTACTATTATAAACAAAATAAAACAAACTGGTTTATTTCTATAACCCTACAACTAAATCATACAGAATAAAGCAGCAGCACAACTTCTCCTATCATCTCCAACGTAGCCTCTGAGTTTATTAATGTTTAACTCAGTCTGACTCTAAACGGTGCGTGCTATAGACAAACAGATTAATCGACCAACTTATTAATCGATAATGAGAATAGTTGACAACTATTTTCATTATCGATAAGTTGTCAATTAATCGATTAGTTGTTTCAGCCCTACTTAAATTAGACCTTAAGAAATCCATTCTGGAAAAAAAGTATTTCGCAATTGAAATTACTTATTTCCTACAAGCAAAAATTACATTTTTTTTCTTCAGCAGACTACTGAAGCCTCAGCAAATATTCAGTGATCGCAGCGGGATGTGGGAGTTTCTGCTTTGTGCCCATTGTTGACAATGCAAAGGTAAAATCATTTTACAGTCTGTTAAAAATAGACCCCCGGCAACTATACTCACCAACCAGACTCCCCTAAGAAACTGGCCCCTGTCCGCTGTCTACTCATGAGGTTACACTGGTGGCCCCTGTCCGTGATCTATTCATGATGTTGAATAGGTTCTCAGTGGCCTTCAACCTGCAGTTTTGTGCTACGCAAGATCTCATTAATGAGATGGACTCAGTGAGCGATGATTATCGCTAGCGGGTTATCTGGAGCTCCAACATGCATAGGTGTATAATTGATGACTACAAGAATATTCTTTTAACACAAAGAATAGCTAAACTATTCAGTTTCACCTAAAAGAGATCATCATTACTAATTTGCTGTATGAGATAAAGTAGAATTCCTTTCGGGGTTTAGTAGGGTTTCAGAGTCCAGGCGCCCAATTGTGACTCAGCCATAAGTGTAAACAAGTGGGGTTGTAATTTGTAGTAGTAATGGCTCACCATACTATTCCAGCTGAGCTGCAAACTTTGATTATGACTCAGCTGCTACACCAGGTTACGGAAAAATAAAGCATGTTATTCCAAGGTTTTTATTCTTCTCATAAGTGGGTATTTAAAAAACCAAACAGAACAAAAATAATTAACAGCTGTGAGTGAGACTCCGGTGTTAAGCAATTTTGGTTTTGCACAATCACTTCACACTAAAATAAATAGTTTCAAAAATCCCTTACTTACCTGTGTTCTAATGAAACAAAGGACAAGCAATCTGCTACAGCCTCTCACTGCATGCATTAGGGAACTGGTACAAATAAAATAAATTAATATTGTCATGAGCGGTTAATAATTGAAATTATTGTTTTCTCCCTGTTTTTACCTAGTGCAACCCTACAATTATAATGCAACCTTAGAGACCATTTCACCTCCAAGTACTTTATGTTGAAAAAAAAATACTAGCATAAAATTTTCATGAGAAAACATGACAAATCTGGAATCCATAGATACCACTTAAATATAGAATAAAAATAAAAACACATTTGACATACCGGTAGTTACACATTTAAAACAACGTACATTTTTTAAATTTATTTGCTCAAATATTGTTTGGGTGAAAACTTCTATATACTAGATTATGCCCCTTTTCCACATTCTCAAGCCATATTATTAGCACAATATAGTACATGTGATGAAACTAGATTAATAGAATTGTTCAAATAATCAGCTTATTATATGGTACTGACAGTAATTAGACTGCCTGTAGTCTGGAACCCATTGACATTTATACAGCAGGTACCTGAGGTATGACAAGGTTCTGGCTAACAATACACAATGTAGGAAGGCCCTGGGAATGAAAAACAGGGGGTAACCCTCAGAATGATCAAAAAGGAAAACAAAAAAGGTTATATGGATCAAACCCAGGTGATGAGATGTTAACTAATCTTAGGTAGAGTCAATCAAATCCAGTAATTTGGTAAGAAAGGGGATTTTAGGATTCAGATGAAAGTGGAAGGGACAAGCTCACATGATAAAGAGTTAAAAAGGATCACGGGATCTTAAGATAGTTACCGAGGAAAAATAAACAAAAGGAAAATGAAATATATCATGAGCCCCAAATATCGCCTAAGGAAAAGATTAAGTACAGCACCCCAAATATTCTAGAAGGGTTAATAAACTGACAATAGAAAGGTAGAACCGGGACTTCGTAGGTCCGGATTGATAGGATAGATGGGAAAGAATCTAAAGGGTGTGCTGTACTTCAATGAGGTAATATACCATTCTCGCCGCAGGATGTGAGGTATATGATTTTTGGTGGGTTCAAGCTGCAGCTAACTGATTCCACAGAAGCAAAAGGTCAGACTGTCACCTTGCCAGCGATGCCTTTCTTTTTGCTCTAACTTCTCCTGATCGGGAAGAAGTCCAAAAAACTACCCCTCCCTTTCAGGCCCTCTCCCAGCTCTGCCGTTCGGGGTGCCTGGAACTGAGGTCAGTACGCCGGGGTGGGGAATATAAAAGCGGGGTCTGACTCCAAGGACATCAGAAGACCGTGGACAGAGAGGTAAGTATAGGGAGAGAGGCAACGTTGACTGGACAACGTGTGGGGACATCCTCTGCATACAGCGGTGACACATGAGGATGTCCCCTACATGTCATCCAGAGAGAAAGGGTTAAATAACTACAGAAGACTCTACATATAACGTCTCAAGAAGTTATCTTAACAGCAGCAATGGAACAGGGCCCTAGAACATCTATTAGAACCTCTAAAATATTTTAAAAAACTGTCATAATGGTAAGCTCAGCACAATGCTTCAAAAACTACCTAGTATGTGCAATATGTTTTCCATGCTTTGTTATATGTGTGTAGGGTGTGTGTATTTAGATCTTTGTGGAACTTCGATGTTAAAGGAGTATTTTAATTTTAAGTGATCCTGATCAACAAAGATCAAAGCATTCCATGTATCATGACTGGAGCATTGTAATCTTGGTGCCTTAGGAATGCGTTTCTAAGATCATTTATCTTATGAAGAGCAAATCTCATGTTACTTTTTAACTTGCTCTTCAAATTGCTTTACATTGAGATGAAGGTGTTGCTGATTCCTTTAGTTCCACAGTTTTTTAATTTGTTTTCAAAACTTTAAAGGGAATTCCTACAAAATTTACATGTGCAGATCCGATCCATCAACTGTCTTTCTGAGATTGTTCACTGTTGTGGGCCGTTCACTGTCAGAGGGTTATGTTAGCATGCTCTCTGTGTTTTGATGTCATTAGTGACTGATCTGGTGACAGGCAGTCGGGAAATTCAAAATCCCAGCTGCTGGTGACATTGGGTCAGGTGGAGGAAAGCCCTCCATTTCAACCAACAATTATCCGGATCGGGCATGAGGGAACGGGGGCAAGGAGGAGCACTGCTCACATCCTGGCCGGTTTAAAACAGTAAAGTGGTCAGGGTATAGTGTCTCTTTAATTTCTTCTCAGTCTCTCAAAGAATAGGGTAGATAACAAAACTTATGGAAAGTCTTAATGTGACTTTTCTTATTATGTGATGTCAATGAAATGTGCTCCTACAAAATGACACAGCACGCCAACATACAACATGAAAACTACAATCAATGATTCTATCAGGGTTATTCAAAGAGATCCGAATTGTGGCCGAAAGGTAACCGAACAGTGAAATTTAGCTTACGGTTACCTTTCCTGGCCATTCGGCAATCCAGAGAGCAGGCAGTTTGCCAAATGTTGGCAAATTGCCTGCACATATGGTGCCTGTTCGTTGCCTGTTCGATGGCAGTGAAATCCCCATAGAGAAGCAATGCTTCTTCTATTCAGAGAACAAAAACCAGCAGTGAATAGTTGCCGAATTGCCCTGCTGTTCGGTGGTTTCAGGCGAATCCCATAGGCTTCAATATTAAAAATATTCTCGTTTTAATACAATATCTAATAAACCGTTGATTATAATATTCTGCAGTAAAAAGTCTCTTTATGTATATTTTTTTGGATCTTTTAGGCATTTTTCGTGATTTTTTTGCGAAAATTATTTTTTCCTTTTTTTTTTTTTTTCTTCATTCTGTAACAGCCCTTTTTATTATCATTCATTGGACCTTATATGTAAATTTCAGACATTTTCGTTCTGTAGTTTCTTTGCAAACAGTGTTTCACTTGTCAAACATTCAAGCGAACTGTTTTTTTTTTTTTTTTCACTCCATTCGTCACTCTTTTTCCGGCGGCTGCTCTGCTTTGTTATCGGCGGCTGCTCGGGTTTCTCTGGTGTGTTTGGCGGGGTTAATCCAGATGTTTTGCAGGTATTGGTGTGCGTTCACCGGTTTTGCGGTGAGTGTTCGGCGGGTTTGCGGCGGCTTTTCCCTGCACTACGACGGCCCTGTGGTGCTTGCTGAATACACCACAGGGTCGCCGAAATGTAATCGCCAAATCGCACCGAATTGAAAAGAACGAAAAGTCACCGAACGTGCGGTGACTTTTCGATTCTCTTTGAAGAACCCTGTATGTTTTATGTGTTTGTGAGGTTTGGAAAGAAATAATCATGCATGGGCATCCTTTTCAATAAGCATCTTAGATGGCGTTTCATTGTAATGTGTGCTATTCAGGAGTACTTCATGTTAACTCATAATAATTTACACTTCCTGTCTGAGTGTATCACCAAGAGCATTAAGGTAATCTTCAATAACCATGAGTGCATTAGAATGCCCCAAAGCAATACAATTCACATAAATGGGCCGAGCATGTTGATGTATCACAGAATTCCCTAGCAATTAACTTAACAGTAATTTTCAGTATGTTGGTGACCTGGAACATATTAGCAAGGTCTGCAGGATCTGAATGTGCTTTATATCTGCAAACTTTGTAGTTTACACATATAAACTGCACATTTATTGTTAACTTTATTGATATGGGACTCTTTGCAACACTTCCACTAAATAATCTAACAGTGACTCATTTAAAATCAGGATCTGATGTTGCCTGTATTATTAACCCATAAAATGTAATGCTATAAAATAAATGGTGTGGTTAACTACATAGGTAGCCTGTGAAAATAAACATTTCCACGATAAAGGACTAGAAGTCAGGCAAAATTATTCAAATGGTAGGTTTACACATGTTTTACCAGGGACTACTTAATTTGTCTACTTACATGAGCTACATTTTTCCACTAGTAGCTAATTATTTTATTATACAAATCTTTCAAACGGACACTATAGGGTTAAAAAGGAGTCGGTAGGAAATGTAAGAGTTAACTATTAATCCCTCCTGGACCCTGTGCATACCTCCTCCCATTTTAACCCTTTAGTTCCCTTTAAAAAAATCACCTAAATTAATCACTGGTCTCCTTCTAGTCTCTGAAGAATATGACATGTTTCCAGCTCAGCATGTTACATGATCGCAATGGGGTGGGGTACTCCAGCTGATTCTTTTGCACTCAATGCAGGAAGACTTTGATACTATTCGGGAAGGCTTGTTTCCAAAGAACCCCAAGCCTTTAAAATTGAGCTCATTGCTCCCTGAGCTGTGGTTCTGAGTAGGACTAAGACCCTGCAATTGGTTGGCTGAAATAGCCCTTTAAGCTCTTCCTCAGAGGCGAGAGAGAGCAAGGGGCTAACAGCAGCAT
Organism: Leptobrachium leishanense; assembly: GCA_009667805.1. Lineage (NCBI taxonomy): Eukaryota > Metazoa > Chordata > Amphibia > Anura > Megophryidae > Leptobrachium > Leptobrachium leishanense. The sequence goes on along the minus strand of CM019070.1, from coordinate 90,341,434 downwards.
GACCACTTAGATAAGATTGAGTGATCACACTGTGTAGCGTGTGCGTTTAATGCCTTTATTACAAGGACAGTTAATGTGTAATATCTTGAACTTTTCACATTCTTAGGTAGCCAAACAATTCCCATTTGCAAACAGAATACAAGTATCAGATGTTGGTTGAAGCTTGATTTAGTTACTCGGAACCTAATGTGGGTTTTCAAGGACATACTAATAATAAGGTTTGATACCACAGTTCCTCTTGCCATCATGTATATAAAGTAATAATAATTAAGTTAATGAACTCTATTCCTTTCCCCACCTATGGGCCTATGGGTGTGGGTGGTTATGCATTTATAATGAGTGTGACAGAACTCAGGGCATACTGGTGGGAGATGAATATATTCCTCCAACGGAGTAGCAGTGTGTGCTATGGTCTGATTGCCACAGGGAGGATATCTTGTGTTAAACTGACCACAAAATTATGTGGTATGATTTGGGTCCCTGGGGTGGAGCATGATGAGTGTAGGGTGGGCCAGTGCCCCACACCACAATCTGCATGTAGCTCAACAGTTGAAGAACCAGACCAGGAATTCTGGATTGCCCAAGTACCTAAAGGTGAGGAGCTAAACAGCAGAGGCTACTTAGCATTCCCAATGATGGATTCAGAATGGAGAGAACCCAGAGCAGGAAAGGAAGCTGCAGCTGCTTCCAAGAGAAGTCTGAAACTTATTTGTGAGCTGAAACAAAATTGATTTGCTTGATGGTTTTGTGCACGTTTTGTTGTTGGTTAATTGACTGCATTTAGGCCAACGTTTTGATAGGTGGTAATATCTGTTAGTTAGTGCTCTCCAAGAGCTACGTTTTTGTTTTGTTTGTTTATTTGTTCCGTATATATTTGCCAGACTGTAAAATAAAAGGAAAGTGCTTTTATAAAAAGAAAATTTTGGGCCATATTACATACTTGGTGCTAACTTAACCAGAGCTGTTGTAAACTTCCCAGAGCCATTATAGCCTATAGAGGTTTTCAGTTTACAACAGCTCTGGTTAAGTTAGCACCAACATTGTAATACTGCCCTTTGTGTGGTGTTCCTGAAGACTGTGGGCTCCATTCCATTGTGGACGCTGACATGGAGACGTAAGCAGGAAAATCTGTGCCTGCAGATTTTCCCTTACCTTCTTCATGTTAACATGAGTTAACAGTTACTTACTCTGGTTATCTTTCAGTGCCATGAATCACTCTTTGTTTGAACAACAACAAAATAGATCATCCTGTCTATAATAGCAATAGCAGGGATTTAGAATTTCATTATCCCAGGATCCCGGCCAGAGCACCTCTCCAGTAAGTGTCCTTGGGCAAGACACGTAATGGTACATACTTGCCTACCACACAATGGGCCCTATTACAATCTGGGCATTAAAACGCAGGCGCAAGGGAGGAAAAACTGCGCCCGCAGTTTTCCCCCTTGCACCTGCTTTTTAACGCCAGATTACAATGCAGGTGCAAAAAAATGCTGCCTGCATTGTAGCGCCAGTTAAAAATCAGGATGCTCGCGGCAGCGCTGAGCGCAGCCGTGAGCATCCACTCGCTGGAGTCCATAGGACTCCATTGAGTTCCTCTTTGCCGGTCACGTGACCGGCAGAATCTCGCATCGCGGTCGGCGTAGGGATACGCAGGGAGAGACAGGGAGGACTTTTTCCCCCTGTCTTTCCCTGCTCCCGCCGGACAGAGGAGGTGACCGGAGCCGCTGTCCTCGCCGCGGGACACAGGGTATGTGATTTTTTTTTTTACGGTTTTAAGCTGGTGTTAACGGATTCTGCACCAGCGGAATCCGTTAACACCAGGTCCTGGCTCTGGTTAACTTTTCGTTGACCAGAGCCAGGCGTTATTCAGCGCTGGGACATTGTAATACCAGCGCTGATTAACACTTTGCGCTCCCCATGTTAAGTATAGGGAGTGCAAAGTGCAGTGACCTCGCACTGAGAAGCGCAAGGTCCCAAACGCAAATGGGTTTTTTAACCCGTTTGCGTTTTGATTGTAATATGCCCTGAACACCGCAGCTAACGGTAGTGCTCATGCAGGTGAGCGCTACTGTTAGCGTGCAGCGTGTAATAGGGCCCTACATCGGCTGTGGAGTCCAGTGGTAATGTCCCTACCCTTCGACTGTTGAGAAGCAAGTCAAAATACCTTTCAATGCATCCCTCCAATTCAACTGTGGAGAAGCAAATCTTGACTTTACGAGGAGCGGGTTCAACCTAACCACCAGGTCGCTGATCTACAATCATTGAAAGCTGACTCGATCCCACTCAGGAGACGCCACCAGCGAGTGTCCTTGGGCAAGGCACCTAATGATATGGATGCACCTACCTCACAAAATACTTGTACAACTCATAGATTGTAAGTTCCCTTGGGAACAGGGTCCTCCTGAATCAGGGTATTATCCATGTGTGGTATTTTAATGTATCAACCCCTTGTACACTGATCTTGTTAAGCTCTGACGCTAAATAGATAAAGGATAATAATAAAAAATATTGTTAAAATCATTTTTTAACATTGTCTTTTGACTTTTTTGCACTTTTCATAACTTGCAATTGAGCAGTCAGATGGTTTTTATTCTTGGGTTCATTTGCTGGTGGTATTGAATACAAATGTCAAATAACTTTATTGTTGGTATATATTAATACAGATAATAACGCTAAATTTAGACTTCAGTGTATTGTAGAAAGTGTCATTTATACAGTAGGCCTCATGGGCTAAGAATGCGTGACTGTATATTTGAATTCTTAAGAGACTGAAGTATCCCTGAATATCACACCTATCATTATTACTCAACTGGAATAACCTGACCTTTATCTATATATCAACAGTGACTGGTGATTAAGTGTGAATGATATATATCCCGAGGAAATAGCAAGCAACATTTTCATGAAATTCCACATCTTCATGGTATTATAACTAGGGAAGGGCTGGCGGTTCGATTCGAACATGAGTTTGATTCGAACATTGGTAGTTCGGCCCTTCATCGAACAGCGAACATTTCTGTGTGTTCAGTTCGTGTTCACCCACAACGAACCGCAATGCACTTTTCCACTGGCCTGAAGCTTGTAATTGGCTACAGCCTTGCACCTGATCACAGGTCAGGTGCAAGACAGGTGCAAGACCATGCCAATCAGGGCTCAGAGTCCTGATTGGACAAATTTTGCCCAATCATGGGCTCCCAGAGCTAAGTCCCACAGCACACTATATAAGGCTTCCCCGCAGCCCCAGTGTGTGTTTGTTGCAGGAGTGAATCAGAGAGGAGAGGACATTGTTGCATATCAGGCTGTATCACTGACTTATACCAGAGTTCTGGACATTGGAATCTGTGTGTTGGCACTGACAGGTATCAGGGACAGGCTGTATCACTGAGTTATATCTGATTTCTGGAAATTGGAATCTGTGTGTTGGCACTGACTGCTATCAGGGACAGACTGTATCAAAGAGTTATATCTGATTTCTGGAAATTGGAATCTGTGTGTTGGCACTGACAGCTATCAGGTACATGCTGTATCACTGAGTTATATCTGATTTCTGGAAATTGGAATCTGTGTGTTGGCACTGACTGCTATCAGGGACAGGCTGTATCACTGAGTTATATCTGATTTCTGAGAATTTGAATCTGTGTGTTGGCAATGCAAAGGCTATCAGTGTGTATCACTGACTTATACCAGAGTTCTGGGAATTTGAATCTGTGTGTTGGCACTGCAAAGGCTATCAGGGTGTATCACTGACTTATACCAGAGTTCTGGGAATTTGAATCTGTGTGTTGGCACTGCCAGCTGCTGCCAGACTATCAGGGTGTATCACTGATTTATACCAGAGTTCAGGGAATTTGAATCTGTGTGTTGGCACTGCCAGGTGCTGCCAGGCTATCAGGGTGTATCACTGACTTATACCAGAGTTCTGGGAATTTGAATCTGTGTCTTGGCACTGCCAGCTAAAAGGGTGTATCACTGAGGCATAGCATACTTCTGGAAATTTTAGTCTCTGTCTTGGCACTGCCAGCTATCAGGGACAGGGTGTATCACTGACCTATAGCAGATTTCTGGATATTTGAATCTCTGTCTTGGCACTGCCTGCTATCAGGGACAGGGTGTATCACTGATTTATAGCATTGTTCTGGAAAATCTGTATATCTTTAATCTAATGCTAGATACCATACAATAACACAGTTTAATCAGAGTTCATCTGTTTATCTACTGAGAGTTGAATCTGGGTGTTGCAAGGTATCAGGGTGTATCACTGATTTATAGCATTGTTCTGGAAAATCTGTATATTTTTAATCTAATTCTAGATACCATACAATAACACAGTTTAATCAGAGTTAATCTGTTTATCTATTGTTGCCAGCTATCAGGGTTTTGCAGCCTGCAGGAGAGGAAGTGAATCAGAGAGAGTAAAATCGCTGATTTATAGCAGAGTTCGGAATATCTTTAATCTATATACCAGAGTTGAATCAGAGTTCTGCATATCACCAATCTTTATACCAGAGTTGAATCAGAATTCTGTATATCTTTAATCTATATTTCATTCACCATGTCAGAAAGACCAAAAAGGACAGGCAGACGCTCCCAGACACAGATAAGAGGACAAGCAGCCTCTGTGTCGGAAGGCTGTGCCCTGTTCGTTGTGGACGTGGTGCAACCTCTGCAGGGGCACGCTTGTCCTTGTTTCTAACTGGTGCTGGCCATCTTAAGCAGCAGCAACATACAGAGGATTTGCAGGATTGGCTAACCAGGCCATCCTCATCCTCCGAGTCCTCTGCCAGCCAGGCTTGTAGTGGTTTACAGTCCGCCTCAGCTGCCAAAACATCTAATTCAGCCTCCATGTCCACAGCTACTCCTGTCGTAGCCTCACCATCATACACGAAGGAGTCAGCTGAATTGTTTGACTACAATGACAGTGACATGCTGCTTGAGGATGCGCAGGAACTCCAGTGCTCTGATTCAAACTCTGAGGATGAGGAAGGGAGTAAAATCAGCCTAGAGGGAGGGGGTGCCAGTGACACACAAAGAACTGGCACTCATGTTCCCCCAGCAGCTGCAGCATATTGCCAGGTTGGCTCCAGTGATGAAGAGATAGGGGGTGATAACAATGATGATGAGGTCAATGACTCCACCTGGCTGCCTGATCGAACAGAGGAGTCAAGTGAGGAGGAGGAGGCGCAACAAAAACGAGGCACAACGTCCTCTATGACCAACCGTAGCCAGTCCAAGGCATCAGAAGTCACAGCTGCTCAGGTGCAGAGCGCTGTTGTCTCAAAGCACACGTGCAGGAACTCTGCTGTCTGGGAGTTCTTCACAAAATGTGCAGCAGACTGCAGCGTTGCTATTTGTAAGCTATGTCTGAAGAGGATCAAGCGTGGGAAAAACATCACACACCTGGGTACCACGTGCTTGATAAGCCATATGACCACCTGCCACGCATCCCATTGGCACAACACTTTGCATAGGTCCTCATCCTCATCTGTCTCTACCCCCACTATATGTCCTGCCATGTCATTGCTTAAAACCTCCACTGACGGGGATGATGCTACAGTAATGGGTGTACCAGGTCCTTCCTCACAATGTGACAGCATCCCATCAGCTGCAGATTTACGCAGTCAGATTTCATTGCCCCAGCTGCTGCAGCGTAAGGAAAAATATAGTCCCAACCATGCCCTTGCACAGCGTCTAAATGCCAGCTTGGCAAAATTACTCGCATTACAGCTGCTGCCTTTCCAGCTGGTGGACTCTGCCTCATTCCGTGAATTTGCCGAATGTGCTGTACCACAGTGGCAGGTTCCAAAATGCCAGTTCTTTTCATGGAAGGCCATTCCAGAACTATACCAGCACGTGGAAGACAATGTTATGGAGTCATTGGGAAAGGCAGTCAGCAGCAAGGTGCACATTACTTTAGACACGTGGTCCAGCAAGCATGGACAGGGCCGTTACATTTCCTTCACGGCACACTGGGTTACTCTGATTGCAGCTGGGAGGGATCCAGGACGGGGCTCTGTGGTGGAGCTTGTTCATCCACCACACCTCCAGAAAGCTGCTTATATGAGGTCTGTCTGCTCCACCACCTATTCCTCCACCTCCTTCTCTGTCGAAGTGACAGTTAAACCAACGCGTGGAAGGGAATGGTCGTCTGTGATAATGGCAGCAACCTTCTCTCCGCCCTACACCTGGGTAAGATGACGCATGTACCATGCCTAGCACATGTCCTAAATGTGGTGGTACAGCATTTCCTAACCAAGTACCCAGGACTGGCAGAGCTTCTCAGCCAGGCAGAAAAGTCTGCAGCCACTTCGGACAGTCATTCCCAGCAAGTGTTCGCCTGGCAGAAATTCAAAGAGAATTCCACCTTCCCACAAACTGTCTGATCTGTGACATGCCCACCAGATGGAACTCGACATTGGCAATGCTGCAGCATCTGCACAAGCAGCAGAGGGCCATCAATGAGTACCTGTGTGATTATGGCACAAGGACAGGTTCAGGTTAACTTGGTTCTCTCCCCTGCAATGGCTGATGATCAAGGATGCATGCACTGTACTGTCACCATTTGAGGAGGCAACGAGGATGGTGAGCAGGGACACTGCATGCATCAGTGACACGATTCCTTTAGTTTTCCTGATGGAGCGCACTCTGTGGGGAATTATAGATGTGGCACTAGAGGCAGAGCAGCGGGAGGAAGAGGAGGACTTCCCTAGCTCTCAAGGCCCCAGTCTTTACGCAGACAGCATTCCTGCGGGTCCTCAGACCAGACAGGAGGAGGATGAGGAGGAGGAGGAATATTTAAGTAGTGGGGGCATTGAAGGTGGGGATTCCTCAAGGGAGGGTTTTGTGTACCCAGAAACCCAAGGACTAGTACGTGGCTGGGAGGAGGAAGTGCACGATGGGGTCATCCTCATTGACCAGGAAGACTCGGAAGCTAATGCCACCTCCAACCTACGCTGCATGGGCTCCCTTATCCTGCAAAGCCTGGTAAAGGACCCCAGGATTTGTGCTATCAAGGAGAGGGATCATTACTGGTTGGCAAGCCTTCTTGATCCACGATACAAGGGTAAAGTTGCAGAGCTCATCCTGTCCGCACAGAGGGAGCACAGGATGAAACAACTTGAGGTCGCTCTAAAGCGACACTTGTGTAACACCTTTACTGGCACTGGTAGGTTACCAAGTGATGACACAGGTGCTTCTGAGGCTGCGGATGATCAGAGGAAGAGCGGTGAAGGCCGGGGCTGCTTGACTGATGCCTTTTTAAATTTTTTTAGTCCACGACGTCCAGGGATGTCAAATGTAGGTACCCATTGCCAGTGTCTTCACCATATGGTGCAGGACTACCTAGGGGCAAGGGCAGACCTGGATACCTTTACAGCATATGATCCACTGGCTTACTGGGTGTTGAGATTGGATCACTGGGCAGAACATAGTCAATATGCTATGCAGCTACTTCATCCAGCATGCTTTCTGAAAGGACGTTCAGTCCTGCTGGAGGTTTTGTCACAGACAAAAGAGTGCATCTGTCCACTGACTCTGTAGACCGGCTGACATTTATAAAAATGAATCAGTCCTGGATCATCAGCTATCAATCCCCTGATGCTGATGTAACTGAATAGATCGGGGATCTTTTCTGCATTCCCAAAACCTCCACCACTGAACTCTTCCACAATATCTGGGTGCACTGCCACTGACGCGTGTACCAGATTCATATCATTTTAATATTTGAATGCAGAGTCCACCCCTATACTCTTCCACAATACCTCAGAGGGGTTACGTTGTGAAGGCACTAGCTGGCACCAAAGGCCCAATATCTGGGTGCACTGCCACTGACGCGTGTACCAGATTCATATCATTTTAATATTTGAATGCAGAGTCCACTCCTGCACTCTTTCACAATACCTCAGAGGGGTTACGTTGTGAAGGCACTAGCTGGCACCAAAGGCCCAATATTTGGGTGCACTGCCACTGACGCGTGTACCAGATTCAAATCATTTTAATATTTGAATGCAGAATCCATCCCTGCACTCTTCCACAATACCTGAGAGGGGTTACGGTGTGAAGGCACTAGCTGGCACCAAAGGTCCAATTTTAATGCACCTGTTGTTACTTTCATCCAAAGCCTGCCTAAGTTTCACCATAATTTAGCCAAAAAATCACTAAACTTGTTCTGCGTGTCCTAAAACGTCTCCTCTTTTCATACAGGCTGCCGCTCCAAGCTGTTGTTTATTAACAAGGAAATGTTAAAGGAAAAACATTTACTGTCATTTGAAATGTCATTTTTTTTCTTTTTAAATGTTTCTATAGATTTCCTACAAATCTGCCACTTCACAGGCAGGTTATGGGGACCTCCTAGGCACGATATTTGAAGGAATTTTTCGCTTTTATTCTTAACCTTTATTTCATGGAAAAATCACTGTTCCTTTAAAAGTGTTTTTTTAAAAACTTTTTTCCTTGTTTCCTGTCCCCCAGGGCACTACCCGGACCCCCATACACCTTTTATGGCCAATATCTTGCATATATGCACTCTTGGAGGGCACTCTAAAAATCGAACGTTCAAGTCCCATTGACTTGCATTGAGTTCGAATCGTGTTCGCGTTCGAATCTGAACTTTTTCAAATGTTCTTGTTCGAATGCGAACCGAACACGGGGGTGTTCGGCCCATCACTAATCATAACCTCATCCTCCGTTTACGGTGGTTTATAACATAAGCAGTGCACCACCAGCAAAGAAAAATCAAAATGTTATCAAATGCATTTATAACTAAAGTGCTTAGGATACCTTTTTTTAATAAATAAATAAACAGTTGCCTCGTAGAGCCACCTATCTAAAGACTGAAAAGAAGAATATAGATTTTTATGGGATGTGTTTATATTGGGTGTTTTTTTGCGTAGAACTGTAATATTTAGTAAATCGTTAAAGTGAAGGAAAAAGTTTAAATTCACCTATTATGCGTTGAAATGAACAATTACCTCCATTGCAATGCTTAAACACCAAGGGCAATATTACATTCTTAACACTAACTTTAGCTATGTGAGCTTTAACGTCAGGTTAAGTGGACCTAGCGCAGGCCGCCTATATTATAATCCGACTGCTAATGGATAAAAAAAAAATGTGTGCATCGGAGATTGCGGTTTTCAGAGCGAGCTTACTGTACAATTAGAGGCTTTGATTTCTATTAATGGCCACTTAGCGCAGATGACATAGATTTATATTTTTTATTTATTTTTTCTTGTGTTTTATACATGTTCCTGGGCTGGATAAATCTGGTGGTTGCAGCCGCCCCATCGGGGAATAGGCGCGACCCCACCCCTCCTGTACTATGTATGTTTTGTAGTACCTCCAGCCAAGTCATCATTGCAGTATGTTCCGCTCCTTGTCTTTGTTTTTTGGTCCCAAGGTGGATTCGTTTCTGGGGGGGCATAACTATGAGCCCACCAGTCTACCTCATGACTGAAAAGCAGCATGAGCAGTGATGGTTTGCTACACAGCAGCCTGTGACTTCATTTTTGGATAGGACTCACCCTCATTAGAGGTGCCTTGATGTGGCGGTGAGCTTACACTCTTAATGGCCTTTAATAGAAACCAAAGCCTCTAATTGCAGTTTGTTTCACACGGTATAATGCGAATAAGCGCAGATGACACATACTGTATATATATATATTTTCTTGTGTTTTAAGGAAAAAAAGTCACCATTCTCCATCCCGAATCACTACGCCGACCTGCAGGATCTCGTGTGAGCCAAGATCCTGCAGGTCATTTGACCCAGCAATCAAAGCCTCAATGGAGTCCTATGGACTCCAGGAGGGGATTCATGGGGCATTGCATCAGCATTGCCTCGAGTATCCTCAGGCTCAGCTCTGCACTACGGGACAGGCCACTGAATCAGTGCCTGCCCTCTAATATGGAACTAAAATGGGGACGTTAAGGGGAAACCTGCAGGCGCAGGTTTTCCTCCTTAGTGTCCCCGTTTTAGAGGCAGTATGCAATACTGCCCCAAATTCTTATATATTTATATAAACCATATAAAACACATACTAATACATTATATTCATTGAACCTGTTATGACCCTGTCATGAACCATGTCATGATGTTGTCCTATAGGGATAAATTTTAACTCTAAAGGTGGATGCGGACCAAGACAGCAACATGAGTTTGCAGCTCTAAAATTTAACTGCAGAAACTCACATATTTTACATCTTAAATCACAACAGTCAGAAACAAAATGTCCCTCTACGCATCCCAGCTGCTCGGTCAATACTGTCCACCCTAATCCAGAACTCTTGATGCTAAACCTCCGTATGCCTCTAAGGATCTGTTGACATGTATGGCGCAATGCCACCTTGGTCCAAAGTATCTTTGAGTAAAGAAGGTACAGTTGCTTCTCATCTGAAACCTCTAAATACAGCATTGCCAACATAAGGAGGACATTCGGTTGCATGTCTTGACAGTATGAGACTTTTTGCGAGGTGAGACGACCTGACTTATGGTATCAGTCTTCTGCCTTGAAGTTCTTTCACTGACTGCTCCCAGAAAATCTGATATTTACCTTATTTCTGTCCTTCATAGATGGCTTAATGATGTGGTCTACATGAACCATAGCCACAACATTTAAATGCATGACATCAGAAAAGATATCAGTGATTTGTGCTTATATCCTTACCTACAAAACCCTCACTAACTCAGCGCCCCACTACCTGTCCTCACTAATCACCAAATACACCCCAGCCCGCTCCCTAAGGTCAAACAGTGACCTGCGCCTAGCTTCTCCCCGCATCACCTCTTCCCATGATAGACTGCAGGATTTCTCACGCGCAGCCCCCACTCTCTGGAACGCTCTCCCTCGTGCTGTCAGACTTTCCCCTAACTTCTCTTCCTTCAAACGCTCCCTGAAAACATTCCTATTTAGGGAAGCCTACCACCCAACTCACTGACGCAACCATCAATCACTCTCACCTTACAGTCCTCTCCTCCTGTTTCCAACCCCAACCCTCCTAGATTGTGAGTTCCTACGGGAATAGGGCCCTCATCTCCTCCTGTACTGTTTGTCAAATGTTGTTCAATGTATTGTAACCCTGTCTGTACTGTGCTTATTGTACAGCGCTGCGGAATATGCTGGCGCTTTATAAATAAATAATAATAATAATAATAATAATATGTACCTTCCCTCTTGAATTTCATCCTGGAGGAATTGTTGAACCTTGCTATCGCTCATTTGACCAGAAGGTCCCATCCATCATTGAATGCCCCTCTAAATGGCAGATTAAAAGAAACTGTTATCACAGTAGTCTACTGCTATTGTAGATGGTGATATAATGGTGTGTAGGCTGCTACCACAAGGTCTCTGAATTTGCAGTAACAGCTAGGAAATATCTGATTCTTTAACAAGAGCATTGGTAGATAAGGGAATCCTAGCCATGTTGATGGGGGCATCCCATCTTCCTTCACACTAGATAAGGAAATGTCATCCACAGCACCCACACTTTAGGAGATGACTCACCCTTCCTAACTATTGCAGATCTCACAGATGGCCCCATACAAGACTGAAAGACAGAGAGAATAATTTTAGATTATGCACAAACCCCACCCAGATCAAGATCCTAATATCCCTATGGATGCCTACAGGCAAAGTTTGTAGGAGATCAAAATACTCTCCCTTCCCACCACTTCCAAGTGACAGATAAAGCTTGATAATTATACTTTATTGCTTATGATGAGTTCAGAGTGCTGTTGAAGATTCCACCCCTGCCTTTTGCACCTGGCCTGTGTGGAATTCGAAAGGTGCTGTGGGGTGCACGTAATAATTTCCGTTGAAACCACTGTTCCTAAATTGTGGTTTGATTGCTGAATTCTTATGAAATATGTTCTACCTTTATTTCATTTCATGACTTGAAAAAGAGGTAGTTCCACACTCCAAATATTTAATCTACCAGTTTTGGGGCTTTCTGTGTTAAGTTCTTTATCAAGCTAGAGCAAAAAAATACCAATACACGTGTATACACTAGTGGACACGAAGGATGTAACCAAAAGAGATTATTGATAGATATCAGAGTGCTGATGCTTAATTACTGAATTAATCTTCATTACATAACAATGCATGCTACTATAATTATCAATTACAATCTTAATTACTCAGCAATACAACAAAAACTGGTATATTTTGATATTTCCCTTTTCAATAAACATTAAAATAATTTTACTGCTGCTGAGATTTATCCACAAACATATTTCATTACTGTTTTACTTCTAATGTTATAAATTTACTAACTCCATTATCATGTGAATACTGGGATTAAGCACATAATATATACTATCTCCCTCAACCTATGTACAAAAAAGACAAAGGGGGTTATTCAGAGAGAGCACCGAGATGTCACCGACATTTTGGTGCTCTCTCGTTCCCCGCACTTCCCTGCACTTCGTGGGATTCAAAGTTCTCCACCCTGCAATGAATTCAGCATTCACCACAGGGTCCCCGGATTGCAGGGAAAACCCACCACAAACCTGCCGCACACCTGCCAAAAACCCACCGGAACCGCCAAAAAAACCACGCGAACACTCCGGAAAAAGCTGATGAGCCGTCGATCGCAGCGCAGACCAGCCGCCGGAAAAAGCCAACAAGCTGATGAACAGGCTAAAAAAAACAAAAAAACAATACGATTGAAAGTGTCAAAATTGAAATGCTAGTTGCAAAAAACTACCAAAATGAAAATGTCTGCAATTTACATATAAGGTCCTATGAATGATAATAAAAAGGTCTTTTAACCCCTTAACGCCGCAGGACTTACAGTTACGTCCTGCATTAGGCGGGCTTTAACGCCGCAGGACGTAACTGTACGTCCCCGGCGTCTGCAGCCCCCCCAGCGGCCAATACTCACCTCCTCCGGCGGCTCCCTCGCTGCTCTGACTCCCAAGGTGCCTCCCGGCGCACTGACGTCATCGCTCCGGACGCGATGACGTCAGTTACAGGCATCCCCCCCAGCCGGAGCAGCGGAAGCGCCTGGAGGGATGGGGGGATCCTTTGGATCCCTCTATCTCCCCATCAACGGGTGCTAGCAGCTAATGCCAGGCATCCCTGGAAAGGGTACAGCCTGGCCTTTCCATGGATGTATGGCATTAACCCCTTGGTGGCAAGGCTGTGACACAGCACCAATCGGTGCAGGTCACAGCCTTTTTCCAGTGGGGGCCGCCATCTTGGATGGTAGCCCCACCTCCGGAACTCCCCACATCCACTGACATCATCGGGCGTGGCCCGATGACATCAGTTAACCAGGGAACCCCTAGCTGCCAAGGGATTTCCTAAGGAAATCCCATGGTGGAGATAGGGGGGTTCTTTGAACCCCTTTATCTCATGATCGGTGACAGCTAGGGGGTCATGTGGGGTATCGTTTGAAAGGCCTGATCATGGCCTTTCAAATGATATCAAACATGATCATATTACTAGTAAAATTAAAGTGTAAAAAAAATAAAAATAAAAAAATAAAAAAAATTAATAAAAAATAAACGTGCTTTTTTATTTTTTTTAATGCAGCACTATTGTTCACATTTCAATTATAATGTGAACAATGATGCTTCACTAATGATTTTTTTTGGGGGTTTAGCTAAACTCACGTAATTTCTCCCCAAAAAAAAAAAAAATGGGTTCCCTGTTCAAATTTTTTTAACAAGTCTACCCCATAGAATATATCCACAAAGGTTCGGGTAATAAAATGCAAAAGAAAACCACTTTACACACTTTGGATGATTGAAATTTTATTGAAAATTCACATTTTTTTACAGTTTTGTTATAGCATTTTCACAGGGCATGACGTATACATATAATAATGATATATTATTAATCTGCCAAGTCTGCCGGAAAGACCGATATATAATTTGTCTGGATGGTACAATAATACGTGACTTAAAACCGCGTTTAAAACCGTCAAAATGAGCTCAGCAAGCTTCTACTTCGAAACAGCGCCGAACTTGTAAAATTACTCCCGTCCTTAAGGGGTTAAAGAAAAAGCAAAAACACTTTGAACACAGTGAAATGAAATGGATTTGTTTCTTACTGTTTGCGTTTGTATGTAATGTTTGTACTGTCATTTGGGAGCAATTCGATATTTGATATCGATTTGAATTTCGGATCACTATTGTATGTAATGTATTGTGTGTGTACTGTCATTTGGGAGCGATTTGATAGTTTGATATTGATTTTAATTTTGGATCACTAAACAAAATCGCAATTAATCAAATCCTGCTCAGGAATAATTTAATCAATGGTTTTCAAGTGAAACAGCATAACGAATCAAATTCGTTATATACCGTTTCGATTAGTTTTCATTTAATTTCAGATCAAATCAATTTGTTATTTCGGAAGTACTTCTGAAATATGAATTAACAAAAATGAATCCACACCTCTAATCTCTATCCATTAGTGGGATTTTTGGACCAGACCGGGGAAAATATGTATGGTCCTGCTCTATACCATGAATAATTCTCCAAAGGTCAAATAGTCTAATAGTCGTCTAATACGTTTATTGTATTTACAACATTATGAAGGTCAGGGAAGATGGAGGAAGGTGTATGTAAGAATTTGTCCAATGTTGGATTCTGGACTGCATTGAAGTCACCACCAACCATAAGTCTAGAAGTGGTGTATAGGACTAGAATAGACAGATGATAGGCAAAAGAGAGATAAGTATCATTAGGAAGAGGGATGCACCAATACCAGATTTTTAGGACCGAGTACAAGGGAACTTCCCTTAAGGGGTTAATTATACTGCAAAGAGGCGCTTCCCAGCAATGTGTGGATTCATATGCTGCATTGAAACCTATGGGTTAAAAAGCCTTGTTTCTTTAAAAAAGTTAGGAAACCTAAAATTTCACCCAAAAAATGCCTAAAGAATCCTAAAAAAATAAATAAGTAAAAAAACTTTCAGTCTATTGGCAATAGTAATCTACTTCCCATTCTTAAATAAGCAATAAAAAACAAAATAGCTCATAAAAAAGTGAAAAACCAACTGATCCGAATCACCCAAAATTATTCGAATTGCCAAAATGATCTTAATCATAATCACCATAATGATCCGAATCGCCGAATCACCAATCCGAACCGAACCGAAACAAAACAAAAAACTGTCCGAAATGACCCGAAACGAAAAATAAAGACCCAAACAAAAACGAAACGAAAAAAAAAGTCATGTACAATACATCCCTACTCTGCTGACAGTCAGAGTAAGCAGGGAAGTGAAGGTTAAAGTACAATGTGAGTCCAAGCTGGGTAAAGCAGTATATGAGTGCTGGTACTATACTTGATACGCCCAGAGGCTGAAGTGTTTGACATCAGAATTCACAGTGAGCCACCTATGGTACCATGAGGTGAAAAGGGCTTGGACTCTCCAGGATAGCATACAGGGGGGTGAGTAGCCTAGTATGAGAGTTTGGTTATTGTCACAGGTATGCAGAGAAATTCCTTCGCAAATCAAGCAGCGGTCACTTAGTCCTGAAAGCCAAACAAACAATGAAGTCAGTGTAACAACGTTGGCCCATCTTGGCACTCCACATTCCACCAAATAGCATGGGCTGGAGATTCTGGCACCATCTTGACACATTGCTAAAATCTATTTAAGGTCAGACTTGAGCATCTTCCATCAATTTGACTACGGAAGCAGACAGGGAATCAGAGACAAGCATAGCATCTTCCCCTACAAGTTCAGTGCAATATTAATATTTTATTGTATATTTTTGGTTTCATTGTTTTCTTTTATTTTATTGTCTTACCAAAAAGAATTCAAACACGTAGGTTCATGGTAACACAGCATGTAAGAGCAAAAGGGAAGGTGGGGTGGGAGGGGTGATGCGAGGGGACTCATGAGTCAATGGGGGGCATTAACAATGGAAGAGGGTGCAAAATCTAGAGGTGGAGGAGATCAGAAGCCACCTGGATCAGATTAATAGATAGTGGGGCATTCTACTGGCTGTGGAGAAGAGAAGTTGTTCCATGAAACAGAGGTCATTCATTTTATCATACCAAGTCATGAGGGATGGACAAGTGGGTTGTTCCCAGAGAAGGGGGAATAAACCCTTAGCTGTGTTCAGTATATGGATAGCTTCAGATCATCTATACACAGCTATGGGAAGACGTGTGTGGTGTAAGAGCATCACCACCGGGTCAAAGGGTGGTAGTGGGTGCAGAGATTCCCCCAAGATCACATGAATCTGCTGCCAAAAAGGTTGTAAAGATGGGCATTCCCACCAGATATGCAACATCGTCTCTCTGCCCTCCAGACACCTTCAACAGGTGTCAGGAGTGTCAGGGTAAATGTTGTGAAGAAGAGCAGGAGTGCGGTACCACAAGCTCAACAGTTTATATGCGGTCTCCTGCGTCTTGGTGGCCACTGCGCAATGATGGGTGAGTTCAAAAATCTTATTCCAATGGGCGTCCGATAGGGGCTCACCTAATTATTATTATTATTATTATTAATCTTTATTTATAAAGCGCCAGCATAGTCTGTAGCGCTGTACAACGGGCACAGTATAGACAGGGTTACAATACATTGGACAACATTTGTCAAACCAGTACAGGAGGAAAGGAGGGCCCTATTCCTGTGGGAACTCACATTCTAGAAGGGTTGGGGGTGGAAACAGGAGGAGAAGACTGTAAAGTGAGAGTAATGGACTGTAAGGTGAGAGTGATGGACTGTTTGCGTCTGTGAGTCGTGTGGTAGGCTTCCCTACATAGGAAAGTCTTAAGCCTAATAACTCCTCCCACTTCCCAACGAAAGGCGGAACGTCGCCTTCCCGAGAGGACAGGAGCATGTTGTAAATGCAGGAGACCCCATGTGCTAAATGGTCAGGTTGCATGCACATTTTCTCAAACATAGTCAGGTTCCGAGTCAGAAGGTGCTTTTGGGGGATCAAGCCTATATACGAACTGACTTGAGTGTACCTAAATCTTTGCATAAACGATCCCAGTGTTACCTCCAGCAGGGAGCAAAGAGAACAGAGGTCAGTAGTTTGCGTCACATGGGTCACTACAGGTATCGGAGTGTGTAGGAGACAGCGAAGGGCATTCGGGTCTAACCCTGGCCTAAACTGTTCGTTATGGATCAGCGACGTCAGGGGTGATGGCGAGGTGGACAAGGAGTACTGAGTAGCGGTGCAATGTCACCAATGGAGTGTCACATAAGTCACAGGGAGGGTTTACACAATCAAAATCCCTGGGAACGCGGGAGCCATGGTAACACCCCATTTATTGTTATTTATTATCCATTTATCTATTTAGTAATCAATATTTTTTTTTTACATCGTGCACTGGGCATTTTTTTTTTTACTAACAACTCACTACAAGCACCGAACTCTACCTCTGGTTAGTTTTTACAATCCACCAGTTATTTGTTATATGGAACCTGAGCAGATGTACTACCCCATTCAGCCTCCTATGTCTCTTTGAGGGATCTCTGGAGCAAGACCACAGAAAGTGTCAGGGTGGCACCTGGCATTCGCCGTGGTGGGACCCAATTTCAGGTGGTTTGAGCCTTTAGCGCAGGGTTTTGCTGAAGGTACCTTGGAGTACGCTGACTGAGGCAGGTATGAGTCCATGGCATGGTACAAAGGGGTGAAGAGAAAGCGTAGTCAGGACAGTCTGTAGATCAGGGGCTGGCAGCAAGGAGGCAAGGTCAGTTGGTATAGCAGGGTCCGGTACACGGTGGTCAGCATAAACATAAAGGCAGGTCTGAATAGCACAGAGGTTGACTTGTCAATGCAAAGCCAAGTTGCACAGGGGGAGTCTCTCTTTTATTGACAGACAGACAGGCAGGAGGGTGTGGTGTGTGTTTGTGGTTTCACTTTACTGGTTAACCCCTATCAGTGCTGGAAAGGTCTGAGGCAGCACTTTACATGGATAGCACTGATGTAGGTCTGGTTGTTGCGCACACGGGTGCTGATCCCTGACAGGATCCCCCCCAAAGGGGCGGTCTCAGGATGAACCGACTGGACAGGAAGCTAGACACCTGCGGACAAAGGAAAAATTGTTCATACTGTATAAACAGTAGAGTTCATGGATCCAGTAATACGGGGTGTCTTGGGTACTGCGCCTCCTCTGGTGGTGACAGGATTCTGCAGGGGAGGAGGCCACATAGCGCCAATGTACAGAGTTTGAGGTTTGTTCTTTATGTATACATCTCTCCAGGTGGGTAGAGCTCCCGGGGTTACCACCTCAAACATGTATTCTGACTCAGAGTCAGAGGATGCATCACTGAGCGTATAGAATTCTGTAGCTGGATCGTACCGGGAAACCGCAGCATGATGAGCCCCTCTAGTGTGGGACGCTGCTTGGAAGGTGGTACCAACATAAGCAGAACGCTGACCTGGGGGTCCTTTTGATCGCCGAGCCACATGCTGCTGAGGCTCCTCATCTGAAGACAAGGTGTCCCATTCCTCTGCCCCAGAATCGTGTGGAGAGCAGCATTCTGAGGGTGGTGGATCTTGCTGGCTGGGAGCGATGGGGGTCACTGTCAGCATCATCTAGGCAATCTTAGGAAATGTTGCAGCTTGCCTGATGTTCAGAGCTTCCTCGAATTGTGCCAAATCTTCCTTCCGCACCACCGTCCCGATGGATGCAAACACACAGTCAGATGGTACAGGGTCTGAGGAACTGGTGGTGGAAGCAGCAGATTGTTCTGCATATGCAGGTTCTGGGGTGGTACAAGTAATGACGGTTCCTGGTGACATGAAGGTTAAATACAACAAATTTGTGCTCCCAGGAGAGAAAAAATGTTTTTTTTGGTTTTTTTAAATAGCAATACATATCCTCAGACTTCTACAGCGGCCTCCTCCTTAGGCACGATGAAACAGCAAAAAGGGGAGAGAGAATTGAAGTCTGTAAAGGATAAAATGAGATGACCAATTGACCATAGCATAATACTGTTATTGTGAGTAAGTATTTAGGCCCCTGCTAGGACCGCACTTACAAAAAGCAGAAAGTATTCAAGCCCATCAAAAAGTGCACGCCAGCTTCTTATCCACACCAACCGGCAGCAATTATAACTCCTTCTCTCCGGTGGGACAACTGTTTTGGCATACAATAGTAATTACCTTGTAAAAGCTGGTGTTATAACCCCCCCAGCCCCCCATTGTATCCCATACTCACCTCTCATCCCGCGGTGAAAAGAGTGGCCTGATCCGCCTCTACTTCTGGACTCGAGCAGAGTGAGACTGGGATCAAATAGTTTCCAGTCTTTTAACGCAATCACTCCGCGGTGCTGCACAATCTCGCGAGATCGTGGTTAGGCTGGGCTCGCGGCCCAGAAGTGCAACTCTCCATGGAGCTCTATGGACTCCAGTACGTGCAAAGCTAGCGCCTGCCCCAGAATACCACGCTAACATGGGGGCATTACAGGAAAATCTGCAAGCGTCCCCTTGTTAGCGTGAAGACATAACATAATATACACAATGTTCCCCTTATTTGTGCCATTTACTTTTAATTTTGTGTGGTTTGTGATATAATTGTATTAGTCATTCTTTATTCTATTTCCAACTAAGCCTTTCTCTCCACCTTAGGTACTTTCAACCTCTTCCTGACCTTATTTGCCAATATATTTGTCATTTAACTGTTTATATGCTGGCAGTTGAACTTTTGAATGATTCCAGTCTCACAAATTATGGCTGCCGTGTGTTACTTGCAGTTATAATGTGCATGGATAGCTATGCGTTCTTTTGATGAGAGAGTATGTCATGTTGTCATGGCTACTGTATTGTGTGTATGTACGTGTCACTCTGCATTTGGCAATTCTGTTCACATGCTAGGGCTATGTGTTCATCTTGGGCAGTGGCTGTAGAATCCTGAGTAAATTATAAATGATGCAGAGAATTATATTCTAATAATGCAGAAATATCAATCATGTTATTAAACATAATTATATAATTTGGAAGAGAATTACACTATGTACCTTGTTAGTCTATGGATCAAATTTTCTGTACCATTATGCGGTTTTAACACAGAGCACAGTGTGGGAGTCAATAGCATCAATAAAAGTTGTGCAGCTAATATATTTTTTTAATAGATCATTTCTGATAAAAAAAACAAAACGGTGGCCAGGCACATCCTGGAGGCTGGCCACCCTTTGTCTTCCCTTAAGTTTCTGGTCATTGATCATGTCCCCCCCCCTTAAGAGGGGGGGGGGTGACAGATCACTGGTACTTGTTCAGAAGGAGGCCCAGTGGATGCATAGTACAGTATATCCTAATGGACTCAATGAGATAATATGTACTCGGTATATGGATAGGGGGGAGTTTAATAAATATCAGAGATTGATAATGGTTTACCTAGCCCAAGGGGGGTCTATAAATGTGCAGTATTTCATTAAGGAGAAATGATGTAATGGCTGTGTTTTTAACATGTTTGTTCATCCTTTTCAGGGGTGGTGTTGTTTTTTCTTGTGTCAATGCTCACCTCCGCGGTGTGTGGACCTGCAAGCACCTTTAGAACTGATGGTGTGGGCGTGATAAGCACTACACATGGTGGGGTAGTCAGGACAACTGGATGATGTCATCATGTGTGTGATTTTGAAGTCCATCTACTTCCTTCCATCACAGTTTTCCTTTTCAGCCAGCATAGACTCACCAAGCATTGCATCTCCTCTGAAGAGCCCCATCTGATATCCGATTATGAAATAGCCTTTTCAATGCAACACACTCTGTTGTCACCTTTCTCGGCAGAAAGTGGAGCCTGATTGCCCGCGTCTCTCCTAGGAATTCTCTAACAGTACAGAAAACCCACCCCTTCCTCCCTACACCCAAGACCCTGAGTTACTATCAGCCACCTGGTCACCCCAACTGTCACTCAAGTCTTTCTACTTTGTCCTCCTCCTACACCAAATCTACTTCGAAGATTGCTAAGCTAAATATACATTAAGCTCACTCTGACTCTGACTGATTATTCGATGGACAGCTCCTCTGATGCGGATTTCCTGTTGACCCACCCTATGCCATCAGAAAGATTGAATATAAAATCAAACTGCCAAAAACATTAGATTCTCTGTTTGAGTCACAGATCAGTGAGGTTGGGCCACACGAACACGTCCACACTTGTCAGTCTGATGAGCCACCCAAAAAAAGATCAAGTGTCCTGAGCTGCTGGATGCATACCTCTGCCAAGGTGTGAAGGTGAAACAGGAAGATGAGGAGGAGGCACTATTCTTTCTTTCATCAGCTGATTAGCTAGCCTTCAAAGACACCACTGGGGACTCTACCTCTGCAATCCTTGATTAAAGGATTTGTCTCTTATTTGACCCAAATGACATCCAGCACCCATCGTCTTGTGACTGGACCCATAGAGATCACATAGCCAAGCATCTGCTAAGTATCTCACCCTTTGAGGTCATCGGGCCCTCAACAAGGCTGCCAGGTCTACGTTGAGGCCACAGTACCCACAATCCTCATTGATGGGTATAACCTGTTTATTCCTGAAGTCAACGCCAAACTAATCCAGTAATTTACCAAGGTTGGCTTCACCTGAAAATGGATCTCAACTTTGCATTTAAGCAGTGTCAAGATAAGGTGCTTGACATTTTGAGTCCAATAGCTTGCATCTAGGCTAAACTAGAAAATGAAAAAGAAATAACCAAAGAGAGAAAGACCAACCCTAAAAGATTCTTTAGGTACATAAATTCTAAAAAACCCAAGAGTGAAAATGTAGGTTCACTAAAATCTGAGTCAGGGGTATTGTTAACTGAATATCAAGAGAAGGCAGAAATTTTTAATGAATATTTTTCTTCAGTATTTATGAAAGAGAAACCTATAATAGGAGACGTGCAATTCATTAATAAAAACTTACTAATACAAAGTGACTGGTTGACTCAGGACAAGGTTTTGCAGAAATTAAACACTGTGAATGTGAATAAAGCCCCAGGGCCAGATGGAATTCACCCACGAGTACTGAGGGAGCTATGTGTTGAAATATGTAAACCTCTGTTCTTAATCTTGCAAGATTCTTTTCTTTCAGGAATCGTACCAGAGGATTGGAGAAAAGCTGACGTGGTCCCTAAGAAAGGTTTAAAATTTGTGCCTGGGAATTATAGACCTGTGAGCTTAACATCTGTGGCTGGGAAAGTATTTGAGGGGTTACTAAGGGATAATAATCAGGAATTTATTGGGAGGTATAATGTAATTGGCAAAAATATGCAGGGTTTTATGAAACACAGATCATGTCAGACTAACCTAATTACGTTCTATGAGGAAGTAAGTAGAAGTATAGATCAGGGGGTCGCAGTGGATGTGATTTACTTGGATTTTTCCAAAGTTTACGACACAGTTCCACACAAAAGGTTACTATTTAAATTAAGAAAAATTGGTCTAGATGAAAATACCTATTCTTGGATAGGAAACTGGCTAAAAGATAGGGTACAGAGAGTGGTCATAAATGGTACATTTTCAAGATGGACATCAGTGGTAAGTGGTGTCCATCAGGGGTCTGTTATAGTACCAATTCTATTCAATTTATTTATAAATGACCTTGAAATAGGCATTGAAAGTCATGTATCAGTGTTTGCAGATGACAAAAAACTAGGAAAAGTAATACAATGTGAACAGGATGTTACTTCGCTGCAGAGGGATTTAGATAGATTGGGGACTGGGCATTTAAATGGCAGATGAAATTTAATGTAGATAAATGCTAAGTTATGCACTTTGGAGTGAAGAACACACAAGCATCGTATACCCTAAATGGTACGGAGTTAGGAAATTCCAAGCAGGAGAAGGATTTGGGAATAATCATAGATTTCAAACTAAGTAACAATGTGCAATGTCAAACAGCAGCCGCCAAGGCCAGCAAGGTATTGGCATGCATTAAAAGGGGAGTTCACTCTCGGGATGAAAACATAATTTTGCCTATGTATAAATCAATGGTAAGACTGCACCTTGAATATGCCGTGCAATTTTGGGCACCTGTCTTAAGAAAGGATATTATAGCGCTAGAAAAAGTGCAGAGACGGGCAACTAAATTAATAAGGGGAATGGAAGATTTAAGTTATGAGGAAAGACTAACAAGCTTAAACTTGTTTAGTTTAGAGAAACGGCGCCTTAGAGGGGATCTGATAACCTTATATAAATATATTCGGGGCCATTATAAACCATTGTCTGGAAACCTATTCATTAACAGGACTATACACAGGACACGAGGTCACCCATTTAGACTGGATGAAAGGAAATTCAGCCTAAAGCATAGGAAGGGATCTTTTACGGTGAGAACAATAAAGCTATGGAATTCTCTGCCTGTTGAGGTGGTTGGGTCAGAGACTGTACAGACTTTTAAAAAATGACTGGATGACTTCCTGCAGACACAGAATATTAAGGGTTATAATATTTAATATGTGGGTAAGCTTCTTGATCCAAGGAGAACTCTGTCTGCCATTCTGGGGTCAAGAAGGAATTTTTTCCCAGTGTGTTGCATATTGGCGAGCATTTCAGACTGGGTTTTTTGCCTTCTTTTGGATCAACAACAGTAGGTGATGTGTGAGATAATACAAAAAAGGATATAACAGAGGAAAAGGATTAAGGAGTCAGGTGTAAAAGGATTTAATATAAGACAGAATCCTGTAAACGAAAAAATTGGGGGTAACCCATACTTGAAGTTGTAAATTTAGAAAGTGGTTTACAGGATGATGTGTGAGACGCTGAACCTGAAGGACGCATGTCTTTTTTCGTATGTAACTATGCCTATGTAACTATGTAACTATGTATCTGTGAGTTCTCTGAGGAGGCCTTTGAACAGCATGTCCATGTTGACAATGACATCCTAAAAGGGTGGCTTCAGCATATTCTCTGCTTCTATCAAGCATTGCATGTTGATTTCGATTAAGATAGATCCTAAATTTTTGTCTGTGGTACTTATGGAGAATGGCAGCACCACTGATTGGGTGGGTGTTTGGAGACAGATTTATTAAAGATTTGGTGTCTATGTGCACACCTTTTCAGGCAATGGGGCTCAAACTACTATCAGAATTCCATTTTTACCACAAAGATTTTTTTCAGAGAAGTTGCCAGGTCCCAACATCTAATTGGTATGTGTTCAACGGTTTTCCGTTTACACCATTTACACCATTTACACAATGGTTGGGAGCAGGCTCTGATTTTTTTGCAACCATTGAAGGTCAATCACATCAGATGTATGAGTACTCTACATGATACTAGGCTACTGGATAAGATTCACCTCCATCAATCACTAGGTATACCCCCTTCGCTTCACACCCTTTCTACTTCTACCACGGATACCAGGACTATAGGACTTGAAATTTAGGACCTGTTTTGAAAGAATGTGACAGCAGTGGATCCCTTTACTGCAGC
Source organism: Leptobrachium leishanense (assembly GCA_009667805.1). NCBI lineage: Eukaryota > Metazoa > Chordata > Amphibia > Anura > Megophryidae > Leptobrachium > Leptobrachium leishanense. Next base: position 90,317,115 of record CM019070.1, on the reverse strand, counting down.
TTTGAAAATGGTCCAGCTCTCCAGCAAGACCTATGGCTTACCCAGAGACCCTCCAATTACATCTGCAGTGAGTACTACATCAATCTGGAACCTCCGCTGATGCATCATTCTTACGGCAATCTGTAAGTAATGTGTCATTACTTTAATTCTGCTAATGGGAGAACTTTAGCATGCCATCCATCATCTTTGAAAGCCAGGGGTGGACTGGCCAAGCGGCGGGGGGGGGGGGGAGGAATGCCCCCTGGGCCCATATACGTCTCTAGGGGGGCCAGGAGGGGCCCCATGGTTATTCCTTGCCCCCCATGTGCCCCCCCACCAAAAATCAGCATCCAGCTTCCCCCACATTTTCGGACCACTGTATCTTTGGCTATGTGCATCGTACATGATCGTTCTATATATCTTTGGAAAGGGCAGAGTCTGGCCTTTCCAATGATATCCAGAATGAATATATTCAGTGTAAAGACAAAATCAAAAAAGTAAAATAAAAACATAACAATTTTTTTCACAGGGTGGAAATGGCTCAGCAGTGACAGGGTTAATGGTCAGAGTAGACTATATATTACATTGTGTATTACTTTTGCTTTTGCCTTGGTTTAGCTATATATTAAGGGTTAATGGGCAGGTTTTATCCTTTTTTATTTTTTCTGTTATTAATGGCATTTTATGAGTTAATGGGTAGGCGCCATGCCTCACAGTGTATATATATTTCATGTTTTCTCTTGATAACTGGCATTTTAGGAGTTAACGGATGAGCTGCATGACCCACAGTGTATTCATTTCATGTTTTACCTTTATGCCATTTTAGGGGTAAATGGGTAGGCTACATGCCTCACTGTCAGGTATTGTGCCGGGGTGTTACCGAGGTGGCAGGATACTGAGCCCAGGATATAGTGATGCACCAGTACAGGGGTGTGCGGTGAGTTGCTGCAGGCAGCAGCAGAACAATTGGTTTGGAGGTGAGGAACAGGACACGTATAGGGCTTGACAATAGGGAAGCAGGAAACAAACCAGGACAATGGGATCTTGGACACACTGGATACTGGGTATGGAGACACAGAAAAGGTTGGTAACAACGGCAAGGTTTGGGATTCAGGATAACGCAGGAGAGCAACAGCATAGGTCCTCTCTCACTGGTAGTGGTTTGGCAATGCTTGAGCAAGGAGGAGAGGGGGCGTGGCCCTTTATTCAGGTAAGTTATGTGACCTATGGTGTGTGTGTTTTAACTGAATATGTGCTGGATCTCAGTGCTGGAAATGAGCAGCACAGGAATGAAGCTGCCCTCAAGTGCAGGCACAGATCAGTTGCACAATACTTGAAGGGGGCTGCTAAGGCACAGTTCAGGGACCTGACACAGTCTATTCATTTAATGCTTTCCCTTGATTAATGCTATTTTAGGGTTAATGGGTAGGCTACATGCCACACTATTATTTTTATTATATTCAACCTGCTTTAATGGAGTTTTCGGAGTTATTATGGAAGTTAGACTGTATAAGGTCTATTCATCTTTAGATCCTTTGCACCACGGCCTCAGCTGAGCTCCGAAGTACCACACCGCGGCGCCGCCAAGAGGAGGAGAATGAATGAAATTAAAAGGAGGGGAGAGAATGAAATGAAAAGAGGGGGAATTAAATGAAGAGGGGGGAATGAATGAAATTAAAAGGAGGGGGAGAGAATGAAATGAAAAGAGGGGGAATTAAATGAAGAGGGGGAATGAATGAAATTAAAAAGGAGGGGGAGAGAATAAAATGAGAAGAGGGAGGAATTAAATGAAGAGGGGGGAATAAATGAAATTAAATGGAGGAGGGAGAGAATGAAATGAAAAGAGGGGAGAATTAAATTAAGAGGGAGAGAATGAAATGAAAAGAGGGGGGTAAAATTAACATGGAGAGAGTGGGAAATGAATAGGGGTGAAATGGACTGAAATTGGAGGTGGGGAGATGGACATAAAATAGGAGAGGCACTGCCTTTACCGTTAGAGATCTATTGCTGTGGATCCTGTGTATGCTCAGACTCATTGCCTTTACCGTGAGAGTTCGATTGCTGTGGTGCTCTGATATGCTCATCACAGTGCACTTTACTGAGAGTTTTATTGCTGTGCAGCTCTGTGATACGCTCATACACAGTGCGCATTTCTGTGCGTTTTATTGCTGTGGAGCTCTAATACACTCATACACACTGCACATTACTGTGAGTTTTATTGCACTGATACGCTCCCAGTGCCCATTTCTGTGGGTTTTATTGCTGTGCAGCTCTGTGATGCGCTAATACACAGTGCGCATTTCTGTGGGTTTTATTGCTGTGGTGCTCTGTGTACACTCTTACACACCACACATTACTGTGAGTTTTATTGCTGTGGAGCTCAGTGATACGCTCATACACACTGCACATTACTGTGAGTTTTATTGCTGTGGAGCTCTGCACATTTCTGTGGGTTTTATTGTTCAACCAATTAGACCAACCTAATTCAACCAATTAGAGTGGCTGTGATCCAGTATACTTGAAATGCATGGCTGATCTTTGTAAAAATGATTGAATTTAAACATTTCATAATTTTATGTGATTATCTCTTAAAATAATAGATACAACTTTGAAATGATATACAAAACAACTAAATATACAACTAGGCACTTGATATCCACTTTCAATATACAGAAAGGAAGAGGCGGAGCTCTAAGAGGGAAAGGTGGAGCCTAAAGAGGTTTAAACAGGAAGAGATGTGGCCTTGACGTGAAGGGGTGTGTCAAATTCAAATTAGGGGTGCACGAGTTTAGTCAGGCCTAGGGCAGCACAAAACCTAAATACACCACTGAGTAGGGAAGCCCTGAGTTTGATGCTCAGCTGCTTATGAATGTTTTTTAAAAACATCTACCTCTGTGAGCATAATAATAATAATAGCACAAATATTATAATGCTGCTATACAATAATAAAAGCAGCAGCATTATAACAATATTATTATTCTGCATGCAGATATAGGAAAAAAAAAAACAGCCAAGACTCAAACTCAATCTGAAAAGAGAGAGAAAAGCAGGAAAGAGACAAGAAGAATATGGAATGTAGTTTATTTTTTACAGTATGTGGGACGTACGACTAGACCTCTGCGTGTAAGGTTATTAGAAAATAGGAATAATATTGTAAAAAAGAAAGAGAACCCTTCTGTTCCCATTCATTGCAACAGCTGTCAACATTTTAAATGGGAGAATTTCATAGGTGTAGATAGAGTACTTCCAGATGTGAGAGGGGGACACTAAAACAACTTGCAATGAAAGAGTCTAGTTGGATTGTTAGGTTAGGAGTTTTAAAGGAGAATGGATTGAATGTATATTTGTTTTTAAAATATTGTCTATACGATGGATATATTATACACTCTTTTACTGGTACATTAGATACTGGATGATATTTAAGAAGCTTACGTTCATATTAAAACATACAAAGATATATATTTTTTTCTATCTCCTCAATCTTAATTAAAATATATGTTAATGAAATATATATTTTTAAATAATTTTCTTGCTTTTTTTAAGATATGGTTCATTTTAATCATGGCTTGTGTTGCTATTTATTAGGTTAATCCATATCCCAGAGCGAGTGAACGCTATGAGGGGTTAATGTGGATGATTTTAAAATGCTGTGCAGGCAAGATTTTAAAACTGAGAGTCACAACTACAAAAAAAAATCACATCGGAACTACAAAGATGGCCACCTGAAGTGACACGAGTGGAAAGGAACTATCAGAGCCCCGTTCAATATCTCAGCAGCAGCTGCAATTCAGTTTGCTGCAGCAGTGTCATTCAACACTTTGAATGTGAATTTCGAAGTAAAATGGCCGACAATTTCTTAATGAAAGTTTCAGATTGTTTTTCGTATGACTCTGAGGTATATATGATAAAGAAAATCAGTCAGCACAATTCAGTTTTGTATGCATACACCACAAATGATAGTTTTTAGTGAATAAACGTTATGGTTACTTCTGAAACAAAATATAATTGAACTGTAATATATGTCTATGTGCATGGGGTAAATAATAAATAAATATTTTGTGCTTGGGTGAACAAAACCTCAAAATTAACATTGCCGTACGGAATTGTTACTTGCTTCATGGCGGCGGCCATCTTTACTACGTCACACTCAGCTACTCGCAGCATCTCCTCGGGTCGCTGGAAGTGCTAAGTTAGCAGTGCTGAGCGCTGAGCGGCAGAACGCCATTCAATGGCAAGTTGCTAACTTAGCACTTGCAGCGGCTGAGGTATTGAACGCGCCTCAGGTGACGTGCACTGGAACTCATGATTTATGGGGGTGTGCCAAATTGGCGGTGGCGACTGGGAAATGGCGCGAAGATTAGGAACAACATCTGAATGTAATTTTGTTGTCTTGACTGAGCTGTTTATATTAGGAATATTGATTGTATGTTTTAGAAGGGACATTTTCCTTGAGGAAGTCAAAGAGAGGTGATGAAACGTTTCGGAATCTTGTCCTTATTGCTGTACTGAATAAATTCAAGATTTTAACTGTTCCTAGTCATTGATTCATTCTTCCAACCACGGCAGTCCTATGGTTCTAATCCCCTACCAGGATCGGTTCCAGAGAAAGCAGCACTGTGGGGGAGGCTGAGAATATCATTGATGCACCTGATAAAAACAGACATTCTGTGAGCATTATCTTAGCAGGGGTTTAACCACAAATGATTGTACTGCTCTATGTATGCTCTTTGTTTTTTGTCCAGAGTGATCCCTGTATATATTATTTGTTGTGATTCTTATGTGGATAAAGCTGTGAGGAGCCATCTCTTTGGGGCTCCTCTGAAGATATGTGTGTAAAATACGTACAACATCTTTGGTCTATGACCTCATCCCTTTTGCTATTACTTTATAGTGTGCACCCTGTGCAATGCGATTGCACAGCGTGCACACTCTAAAGTGTTTCCGCCCTCTAGTTTCCTCATAACGCTCTGTTTCCCTCCTCTGCAGCGGCAGCGCTGGGAGGAAGTGACCTTTTAACACGTTACTACCTCTCAGTCCCACAGGAGGGAAGTAGAGCACTGGCCACAGGTAAGGCCAGAGAAAGGGAGTGGGGAAGAAAAGGGAGGAGAAGACTATGAAGGGGAAAAAAGATGAGTAAGAGGGAGATAAGCTGAGACAAGGGGCTTGGAGGAAGCAGGAGAGAGAAGTTGAAAGGGGGGCTGAAAATTGTGGGGCAAAGAAGCTTAAAAGGTGGTGAAAGAAAAGATGAAAGAGGAGAGAAAAGCGGGAAGAGACAAGAAGAATATGGAATGGGGAGAGAGAAGTTGAGCTGAGAAAGGAATAGAGAGAAAATGAACACAGAAGGCAAGAGAGAGGAAATTAGCACAAAAAGGGAGAGAAGGGAAATGAGCAAGGGAAGGGAAAGAGATACTGGACAGATGGAGAGGAGTGGGAAGATCTACATATAAAGAGCGGTGAGGGAAAAGGAGATTGGAAGTGGAGTGGGAGAAGGAGAGTGAACAAAAGTGAAGAGAGAAGTGGATATAAAGGAGAATGAAGGGAATAATGGGGAGAAAGAAGGGGTGAAAAACGGCAAAGATGAAGGGGGTATTAAATGTTGGAAAGAGGAAAGGGTGAGTGTGTGTATTTGTCAGTATTTGTAACTGAGTGTCTGTATGTGTATCTGAGTGTATGTGTCTGTCAGTGTGAGTGTGTATCTGAGTGTATGTATGTGCATGTGTCTGGCAGTGCCTGTGTGTAAATCTGAATGGCTTTCACAAGTAATACAATTGGTCACGGGTACATTAGTATGGGGCTTGATTTTAGGGAAGTAGGCAGTGCGGGGATTCAAAAGGGCATCAGTGTAATGTGAATGGGGTATTGTTCTGATTCAGGGGTTGGTAGTTATAGGTAAAAGGGGGCATTGCTATGAACTATGGGGTAATAATGCGAGGAAAAGGGAACATTGCTCTGATATAGGCAGTAATAGTTTGAGGTAGGTGGGACATTGATCAGAGTTAGGTGGTATTGATGGATTTTTGTTCATTTATATTTAATGAAAATAAATAATTATTTATTTAAAACAGTATTAACATGTAATTTATTGTGTAATTTGTTAACCACTTGGCTGCTATGGACACGCTCAGCGCGTCCAGGCAAGTGGTTCTCCTGTGCTACGGATGCGCTGAGCGCGTCCTAGCACAGGAGGCAGCAATCGGCCAGGATTCCGGCCGATTGCTGCGCCCCCCCGGTGCGGGCTGACATCTTGCATGTCCGCCCAGCACTCCGGGATCCCGGCAGGGACATTAGATGTCATCGCGGCGGCGCGATGACATCTAATTCAGGCGCCCCCCCTGTGTGTGCGGAGAAGGCGCCTGAAAGGGAGGTGGTGGGTCCTTCAGACCTCTCTCCTTCCCAATTGCCAGGGGCCACAGGGTTAAGGCAGGCACCGTTTGGAAGGGCACTGCTTGCCCTTCCAAACGGTGGCTGACATTATCCCCTGGGGGCAGGATCACGATTCGGCGCTGAAAAGCGACGGATCGTGAGCCTCTCCCGGAGCTGGCCAACATCTTGGATATCGGCCAAGCTTCCGGGAACTCCCCCTGAGGACTGGCATCATCGTGCATGTTAACCCCTAGCTGCCAGCAATGGTGGAGATAGGGGGTTCCATTGAACCCCCTATCTCCCGATCCGTGGCAGCTAGTGGTTAATGTTTGATATCGTTGGATCGGCCAGAGCATGGCCTTTCCAACGATACCAAACATGACCATGATAAAAGTTAAAGAAATAAAAAAATATATATATTTTTTTTAAAAATAAACAATTTTTTTTTTTGTTTTGTTAATGCAGCAATATTGTTCCCATTTCAATTATAATGTGAACAATGATGCTGCACTAACGATTTTTGTTTGAGGTGCGTTTGTTAAAAATCGCGTAATTTTCCCCCCAAAAAAATGTAACGAGATCCCATTTCTAATTTTTTTAACAAGCGCACCCCATACAAAATATAACCCTAATTGCTTGCATGTTAAAATGTGAAAAAAAACACTTTACACGTTGTAAATTATTGAAAATTCTAATTTTATTGCATTTTTTGTTATAATATACAGACAGGACATGACGTATACATATAATAATGATATATTATGAATCTGCCGAGTCTGCCGGAAAGAACGATATATAATATGTCTGGGTCATATACTAAAATAAGCCTTCAAAACGCATTTAAACAAGATGAGCGAAACAGGTAAAAATGAGCTCAGCACAGAGGGGTGAAATGCCTCAGCAGTAAAAGGGTTAACCAGGGTTTTTTTTAAAAAAAAAAAAAAAAATTAAATGGGGGACGGGGTTGCTGCACCATGGGCCTCTGGGTTGTACTTGCTCCCTGTGCCAAAAGTTGCCAGTCAGCCCCTGGTCCAAGCCAATGGGGTATTTAATGGTCCTTTGTGTGACCTGCTGTGGGTTACCTTTCCCTACATTGTGTCTCTCGGCTTGTTTGCTTTTTGAATTTTACTTTACTTTTGTTTGACTGCTCTGATTGTTCCTACTGCTTGACCTCAGCTTGTCTCTTTGATTCTTTGATTTAGTGATTTCTTCATCCCTCGATTCAGCTTGCTTTGTGACCATTCTTAGAACTCTGTAACCGACATATAATAATTAGTGGTAGTAATTTTTCCTTTTTTTCTTGGGTATATTACCTGGGTGTTAGGTACATATCTTTTATACAAAAGTGGGTTAAAGTGGTTTGTTTAGAGGTATACTCAGGTGTGATATTCTGCATATGGGCAATAAGATGTGATTGTATTATGTTTAAATTAATAGTGTAATGTAAATATGTCATTTTCTTCTGTTCTCCCTAGCCTGAAAGTGTGCTTATGGGTGGCCAATTCGGATGTAATGTGCTTCATAACGGCCCAAATAATCCTGCTTCACAAAATATTTGTATGGTGCTGTGACCTATCAGTGGTGCAGTGCAATTCAAATCATCATAGTGGGGCTTTCCCATCCTTCAAGGCTGGAATCAGCCAAGATGCAAATGTTCCTAACTTAGTTATAGTCTACTAGTTGTAAAGCCTGCCCAGAGGGCAGTCTATTGTGGATATACTGCCCCTGCTCATGTATACTGCCCCAGCACGTGGATATTGCCCCAGCACGTGGATACTGCCCCAGCACGTGGATACTGCCCCAGAACGTGGATACTGCCCCAGCAGGTGGATACTGCCCCAGCACGTGGATATTGCCCCAGCACGTGGATATTGCCCCAGCACGTGGATATTGCCCCAGCACGTGGATATTGCCGCAGCACGTGGATACTGCCCCAGCACGTGGATACTGCCCAAGGAAGTGGATATTGCCCCAGCACGTGGATATTGCCCCAGCACGTGGATATTGCCGCAGCACGTGGATACTGCCCCAGCACGTGGATATTGCCCCAGCACGTGGATATTGCCCCAGCACGTGGATATTGCCCCAGAACGTGGATACTGCCCCAGCACGTGGATACTGCCCCAGCACGTGGATACTGCCCCAGCACGTGGATACTGCCCCAGCACGTGGATACTGCCCCAGCAGGTGGATACTGCCCCAGCACGTGGATACTGCCCCAGCACGTGGATATTGCCCCTGCTCATGTATACTGCCCCAGCTCGTGGATACTGCCCCTGCTCATGTATACTGCCCCAGCTCGTGGATACTGCCCCAGCACGTGGATATTGCCCCAGCACGTGGATACTGCCCCAGCACGTGGATACTGCCCCAGAACGTGGATACTGCCCCAGCAGGTGGATACTGCCCCAGCACGTGGATATTGCCCCAGCACGTGGATATTGCCCCAGCACGTGGATATTGCCGCAGCACGTGGATACTGCCCCAGCACGTGGATACTGCCCCAGCACGTGGATATTGCCCCAGCACGTGGATATTGCCCCAGCACGTGGATATTGCCGCAGCACGTGGATACTGCCCCAGCACGTGGATATTGCCCCAGCACGTGGATATTGCCCCAGCACGTGGATATTGCCCCAGAACGTGGATACTGCCCCAGCACGTGGATACTGCCCCAGCACGTGGATACTGCCCCAGCACGTGGATACTGCCCCAGCACGTGGATACTGCCCCAGAACGTGGATACTGCCCCAGCAGGTGGATACTGCCCCAGCACGTGGATACTGCCCCAGCACGTGGATATTGCCCCAGCACGTGGATATTGCCGCAGCACGTGGATACTGCCCCAGCACGTGGATACTGCCCCAGCACGTGGATATTGCCCCAGCACGTGGATATTGCCGCAGCACGTGGATACTGCCCCAGCACGTGGATACTGCCCCAGCACGTGGATACTGCCCCAGCTCGTGGATACTGCCCCTGCACGTGGATATTGCCCCAGCACGTGGATACTGCCCCAGCACGTGGATACTGCCCCAGCTCGTGGATACTGCCCCTGCACGTGGATACTGCCCCAGCACGTGGATACTGCCCCCCGCTCGTGGATATGGCCCCCCCGCTCGTGGATATGGCCCCCCCGCTCGTGGATATGGCCCCCCCGCTCGTGGATATGGCCCCCCCGCTCGTGGATATGGCCCCCCCGCTCGTGGATATACTCACCTACATCGGCCCTCCAGCGATGGCGGTCCCGCGTCCCGCTTCCAGCGTCCTCTCTCGCTCCGTTGGTCGCCGGGATGACGTCACGAAAGCCTTTGACCCCCCGGGGTCAAAGGCTTTCGTGACGTCATTCCGGCGAACAACGGAGCGAGAGAGGACGCTGGAAGCGGGACCGCCATCGCTGGAGGAGCTAAGGGCCGATGTAGGTGAGTATCTGTAGGCAACATCCCCCTACATTGGCCCGGAGCCTCAGCGGTGGCTGTCGTAGGCTGCTCGGCCGGCCTCCAGGCTTAGGCGAGCCCCCGGCTCGGCTGGGCCTGTAGGCCCAAGCCAAGCCGGGGGCTCGCCTGAGCCTGGAGGCCGGCCGAGCAGGCTGCGACAGCCGGAGGACAGTCACCGCTGGAGCTCAGGGCTAATGTAGGTGAGTATGTGCTCTCCACACCCACCCTGCTTACTCGGCCGGTATCCAAGCTTAGGCGAGCCCCCGGCTTGGCTTGGGCCTAGAGGCCCTGCCGAGCCGGGGACTCGCCTGAGCATGGAGGCCGGTCGAGTTGCATGCTCGGCCGTCCTCCAGGCTCAGGGGAGTCCCTGGCTCGGCTGGGCCTCTAGGCCCAAGCCAAGCCGGGGGCTCGCCTGAGCCTGGATGCCGACCAAGCTTAGGCGAGCCCCCGGCTTGGCGTGGGCCTAGAGGCCCAGCCGAGCCGGGGACTCGCCTGAGCCTGGAGGACGCCCGAGCATGCAACTCGACCGGCCTCCATGCTCAGGCGAGTCCCCGGCTCGGCAGGGCCTCTAGGCCCAAGCCAAGCCGGGGGCTCGCCTAAGCTTGGATACCGGCCGAGCAAGCCGGGTGTGTGTGTGTGTGTGTGTAGAGCACATACTCACCTACATCGGCCTCGAGTCCTCCACCGGTTCCACACATACTCACCGACATCGGCCCTTAGCTCCTCCAGCGATGGCGGTCCCGCTTGCAGCATCCTCTCTCCGTTGTTCGCCAGGATGACGTCACGAAAGCCTTTGACCCCCCGGGGGTCAAAGGCTTTCGTGACGTCATTCCGGCGAGCAACGGAGAGAGGATGCTGCAAGCGGGACCGCCATCGCTGGAGGAGCTAAGGGCCGATGTCGGTGAGTATGTGTTAGGCAACATCGGCCCTGAGCTCCAGCGGTGACCTCCTCCGGCCGAGCAGGCTGCTCGGCCGGCCTCTACGCTTAGGCGAGTCCCCGGCTCGGCTGGGCCTGTAGGCCAAGCCAAGCCGGGGGCTCGCCTAAGCCTAGAGGCCCGCCGAGCAGCCAGCGGCAGCCGGAGGAGGTCTCCGTTGGAGCTCGGGGCCGATTTTTTGTTGTGTTTGTTTGGGAACTTCGGCCCCGATCCTCCAGCGGTGACCTCCTCCGGCTGCCGCTGGCTGCTCGGCGGGCCTCTAGGCTTAGGCGAGTCCCCGGCTCGGTTTGGGCCTACAGGCTCGGTTTCGCCTGAGCATGGAGGCCGGTCGGCAGCCGGTCACCGCTGGAGCTCAGGGACGCAGTAGGGGGTTATGTATGTTTTGTGTACCGCGGTGACCTCTTCCGGCCGAGCGGGCTGCTCGGCCGGCCTCTAGACTCAGGCGAGTCCCCGGCTCGGTCTGGGCCTGTAGGCCCATGCCGAGCCGGGGGCTCGCCTGAGCCTGGAGGCCGGTCGAGCAGCCCGCTCGACCGGAGGAGGTCACCGCTGGAGTTCTGGGCCGAATTTTTCGATTGTGTTATGGGTATTTCGTCCCTGAGCTCCAGCGGGGACCGGCGGCCTGCTCGGCGGACCTCCAGGCTTAGGCGAGTCCCCGGCTCGGCTGGGCCTGTAGGCCCAAACCGAGCTGGGGGCTCGCCCGAGCCTGGAGGCCCGCCGAGCAGGCCGCCGGTCCCCGTTGGAGCTCAGGGACGACGTATGGAGTTATGTATGTTTTTTTTGAACTTCGGCCCCGATCCTCCAGCGCTGAGCGGATGCCGAGCGGGCTGCTCAGCCGGCTTCTAGGCTCAGGCGAGTCCCCGGCTCGGCTTGGGCCTACAGGCCCAGCCGAGCCGGGGACTCGCCTGAGCCTAGAGGCCGGCTGAGCAGCCCGCTCGGCAGCCGGTCACCGCTGGAGGATCGGGGCCGATTTAGGTGAGTATGTTTTGTGAACTTCAGCCCCGAACCTCCAGCGCTGACCGACTGCCGGCGGCCTATTCGGCGGACCTCTAGGCTCAGGCGAGTCCCCGGCTCGGCTGGGCCTGTAGGCCCAAACCGAGCCGGGGGCTCCCTTGAGCCTGGAGGCCCGCCGGCAGCCGGAGGACGGTCAGCGCTGGAGGATCGGGGCATCTGGCGGCCGTGTAAACACAGGTAGCTGCGCGCGGCTCGTGCCGTTTTTTTTTTTTTTCACGCGGCCGGCACGCGCAGCTACCTGTGTGTTTTAACGGCCGCTTTCAAAAGTCCGTCGCGCATGCGCAGACGGCTTTTGGCGACGGACGTTTTTAGGCTTATTCTATTATAGTATAGATTTGTCACTGAAAAAAATGTAGTGAACTAAGGCTCCATTACATTCCTATCGCTAACGTTAGCGCTCACCTGAGTGAGCGTTAATGTTAGCCCTGGTGGCCCTAGCGCGGGCCACCCAGATTACAATCCAAATGCTAACGGGTTAAAAAACCCGTTCACGATTGGAATCTTGCGATTTTCAGCACGAGGTTACTGTACTTTGCCTATGCTTACATGGTGAGCACAAAGTGTTAAAAGTGAAAAATATACTAACGCTAATTACCGTCCAGCTGCGGTTACACAAAGGTTAACCACAGCCTGGACCTGGTGCTAATGGTTTCCGCTGCTACAGAATCCATCAGCACCAGCCAGAACCCCCCAAAAAAAATCAGATACCCACCTCTAATCCCACGGCAAAGGACCGCAGCTCCAACCGGGAGCAGGGAGAGACTGTGGGAAAAAAGTTCCCCATTCTCTCTTTGCGGATCTCTATGCCAACCTGCCGGATCTTGTGAGGCGAGATCCGTCAGGTCATGTGCCCGGCAGCAACAAAAAACGAAAAGGCAGGACCTCCAGTGGAGTGAGTGAAAATGAAAATTTATTAGTCGGGGACAGCAAACCCCATCAGACAAAAAGGATGTGACATTTCGACCCGACAAATGTGAGTAATATCACATCAATATGAGAAAACTTGACAGTAACTTTTTACACAAATACAGTGAATGACAATACAGTTAAAAACAAGATGGATGGTACAATAAATTCATGTGGAACAATTTTTATTTATCAAATGGAAATAAATCACTTGTTACTTATTCAGTAACAATTACCGACTCTAACAATCTGAAGCCTAATGGACCAATACTCAAGTATATATCTCTAGAGACAAGAATAAATCAATACCATATCGATGTTTAATATCAGACGAACTTCACGAGGAGTCCCCTATGAGTCTGGGGGAACCATATCACCATACTAAAGAAACAGGGGGAAGAGAAGTAATTAATAATGTGAGGACACTATTCAAAAACATACGTTCAGATCAAGCTCTCTGTTTAACCCCATGGGCCACAGTGTGTCCAGTTTATGTATCCATTGATTTTCTTTACGTTTCAAAAGATGGGTTCTGTTGCCCCCACATCTAAGAGGTGGAATATGGTCTATTACTTGGAAACGTAATTGAGCAACACTATGAGCACAATTACGGATATGTTCTGCCACTGGTAGTTTCAAATGTTTTGTCCTGATGGTAGATTTGTGTTTGCTAATTCTATCTTTAACCCTCATAGTGGTCTCTCCCACATAAAGCAGACCACAGGGACATTTTAGAACATAAATGACAAAAGAGAAATTGCATGTAAAGAAGCCGTTAATGGGGATTTTAGCCCCCGTATGTGGATGTAAAAGGAATTCACCTTTGATCACGGCATTGCATGAAGCACAAAGTAAACAAGGAAGAGTCCCATTTTTTTGTGGTGCAAAAGTGTTTTGTAAATTCTTTTTCGTAGACCCGATGTCTGCTTTGATCAAGGAATCTCTCAGATTTTTATTTCTTTTATAAGCAAACATGGTCGCAAATTGAAAGAATGGAATTTCACTGTATGCTTTTTGCAGGATCTGCCAATGTTTTTTAATGATCTGATTGACTGACTTACTTGGTTATATTTAGACACAAATGGAATGCGAGATTCCTTGTGTCTATTGACCGTACGTTGGGAAATAATGGTAGAACGATCCAAAGTTTTTGATCGTATACATTCTTTATCAAGGAGGTCCATAGGGTAACCCCTCTCTGCAAATTTATTTGTCATTTGTTGTAATCTATTATCACGTATGTCAGAGTATGTCACATTTCTGATCACCCCTAGTATACTGACTACGGGGTAACGATGTAAATGTATTTTCGGGATGGAAACTACAAAAATGGAGAAGACTGTCCCTGTCTGAGGGCTTGACATATAGGTCACTGGTAAGATGGTCGCCCTCCACTTTAAGAGTCAAATCTAAAAAATTTATTTGTAATGGATCAGATACCTTAGTAAATTTTATGTTGGGATTAACCAGATTCATTTCTTTAAAAAAGGTTATCAAATCGGTCTCACTGCCTGTCCAAACTCCAAAAACGTCGTCGATATACCTTCACCATGTATGGACAAAGTTAGTGAAAAGATGGTGTGGATAGACAAACTGATTTTCAAATGCATCCATATACAAATTTGCATAGTATGGGGCCATATTAGACCCCATAGTCATGCCCCTAAGCTGTTTATACACCGTGTCGCCAAATAAAAGAAATTGTTATTAAGGACCAGCTCCACCAATTTCATGAGAAATAGAATTTGTTCATCTGAAAAAGAAGCTTTCACTAGGGCCTCATGAATAGCCTCCATGCCCTCTGTGTTAGGAATGGAAGTATACAAGCTTGTCACATCCCATGTGAACAAACTCAAGGGGCCTTCAAAAGTAAGATCTGCAATGCGTTAAGTACATCCTTGCTATCCCATAAAAAGGATATGGTCTTAGTGACTAGTGGCTGGAGAATCCTATCCAGGAAGACCGATATAGGTTGGAGCACGGAATCCGTGCTCGCCACAATGGGTCTCCCTGGTGGATTCACCAGACTCTTGTGTATTTTGGGTAACACGTAGAACACATGTAACATGGCATGTTCTTTCCTCAGATATTTGGATAAGTCTTCATCAATAAGATTCTGTATCAATGCTTCCATAATAAAGGTCTCAGTGGATTTCTCTAGTTGCAAAACTGCCCCAATATGGCTCACGGCATATGTATCTGTGTCGTTGAGTTGTCTGTTCCTTTGATTTCAGTACCACCTACATACTGATGACACCAAATTATCTCTTTCATCCCTTGATCTTTATTTTGCTCCCCTTGATTGTGTCATTGAATATTTCTCTTTCTCTTCCCTCTCTATCTGGATGTCTCCTTCCTTAAACAAAATCTTAAAACAACTGAACCTTTCATCATTCCCCCTTCCATAAAGAATGCTCTGCCATCAACTTCTCTGCTTGTTAATACTCTTCAGCCCGGCACGTCAAGCTCCTTGCTTTGACTCTGACCATATGTTCACTCCAGACATCCAAACAGTCATCAAATCATGTTACTTTTACTTTAAAAATATTGCTATTACTTGCCCCTTCTTGACACAAGCTGTGCCAAGGTGCCTGTTAATGCATTATATCACAAATTAATTGCTGTAACTCTCTCCTTATTAGACTCCTCAACATACTAAATGCTGCAATGCAGTCAATGATTAATGAGGCTGCCAGGCTAGTACTTCTCACCTGACATTTTTTGCACACCTCCTCCCTTGTGTTAATGCCTCCACTGGCTTCTATACTTCTTTATTTGCCATCCTTACTCTACAGGTACACCCTTTCTCTCTGTGCCTCGGAGATGTGTCAAGAGCAATATAATATTCTGTCTTGCCCTATCAGACTTTCCCCAAATCATATGTCTCTCAAGAAATCCCCCCAAAACATTATTCAGATTAGTGTATAACCTTCCTGACTAATCTCTGTCCTCTTCTACCCTTCTTAGTGAAAAAAGTGTTTTATTGAAGAAAAAAGCAAAATGATACATTGTACTTTTGTCTAAGAATAGTAGTAAACAGAAACAGAGCAACAATAATTAGGCTAGACATCTCAGTACATTCAAAGCATATTACTTACGTGCAGTAACAATCTGAGCAGGTACAGTGGCAAGAAAAAGTATGTGAACCCATTGGGATTACGTGGAGTTTTGCATGAATTGGTCATAAAATGTGCTCTGATCTTCATCTAAGTCACAACAATTTGAAAAACACAGTCTGCTTAAAATAATACAACACAAACATTAAATGTTTTTATGTGTTTTTTGAACATAACATAAACATTCACAGTGCAGGGTGGGAAAAGTATGTGAACCCCTAGCCTAATGACTTCTCCAAGAGCTAATTGGAGCCAGGAGTGAGCCAACCTTGAGTCCAATCAGTGTGATATTATTGGATGTGTTGCTGAAAGCTGTCCTGCCCTTTAAAAACACACACCAGTTTTGGGTTTACTGGTTTCAAGAAGCACTGCCTGATGTGAACCATGCCTCGCAGAAAAGAGCTCTCAGAAGACCTACGATCAAGAATTGTTGACTTGCATGAAG
The DNA here is from genome assembly GCA_009667805.1 of Leptobrachium leishanense. NCBI lineage: Eukaryota > Metazoa > Chordata > Amphibia > Anura > Megophryidae > Leptobrachium > Leptobrachium leishanense. The sequence continues at coordinate 90,300,923 of CM019070.1, read as the reverse complement.
CTGGAAAGGGTTACAAAAGTATCTCCAAAAGCCTTGATGTTCATGTGTCCACCTGTAAGACAGACTGTCTACAAATGGAGAAAGTTCAGCACTGTTGCTACTCTCCCTAGGTGTGGTCGTCCTGTAAAGATGACTGCAAGAGCACAGCGCAGAATGCTTAATGAGGTAAAGAAGAATCCTAGAGTGTCAGCTAAAGACTTACAGAAATCTCAGGCACATGCTAACAATTTTGTTAAACACATCTACAATAAGGAAAACATTAAACAAGAATGGAGTATATGGGAAGACACCACGGAGGAAGCCATTGCTGTCCAGAAAGAATATTGCAGCACGTTTGAAGTTTGCAAAAGAGCACCTGGATGTTCCACAGCACTACTGGCAAAATATTCTGTGGACAGATGAAACCAAAATTGAGTTGTTTGGAAAAAACACACAACACTATGTGTGGAGAAAAAAAGGCACAGCACACCAACATCAAAACCTCATCCCCACTGTAAAACATGGTGGAGGGAGCATCATGGTTTGGGGCTGCTTTGCTGCCTCAGGGCCTGGACTGATTGTTGTCATTGATGGAAAAATGAATTCCAGAGATTATCAAGACATTTTTCAGGAAAACGTAAGACCATCTGTCTGCCAACTGAAGCTCCGCAGAGGATGGGTGATGCACCAGGACAATGACCCAAAGCATACAAGTAATTCAACACAAGAATGGCTTCAACAAAACAAAATATGCCTTCTGGAGTGGCCCAGTCACAGTCCTGCCTCAACCCGATTGAAATGCTGTGACATGACCTTAAGAGAGTGATTCACACCAGACATCCCAAGACTATTGCTACACTGAAACAGTTTTGTGAAGAGGAGTGGTCCAAAATTACTCCAGATCGTTGTGCAGGTCTGATCTGCAACTACAGGAAACATTTGGTTGAGGTTATTGCTGCCAAAGGAAGGTCAACCAGTTATTAAGTCCAAAGGTTCACATACTTTTTCCACCCTGCACTGTGAATGTTTACATGTTATGTTTAATAAAAACATGAAAACATATAATGTTTGTGTTGTATTATTTTAAGCAGACTGTGTTTTTCAAATTGTTGTGACTTAGATGAAGATCAGAGCACATTTTATGACCAATTCATGCAAAACTCCACGTAATCCCAAAGAGGTCACATACCTTTTCTTGCCACTGTAAATCAAATATATTGGCGAGTACTAATGAAAGACGGATAGATGGCATCCAGCTCCGCTAGTCACCCATGTGTCAGTAAATATCTGATGGAGGAGGCTTATAGAAGGGCGACTGCTTCTGCTTCTCAGATGGTCTTTCTACCCGTTCAAACGGGAATGAGAGGCCACACGGAAACTTTGAGCTCATGACATAGGACATAAATTATAAGAACACTGTAAGGCAAATTAGCAGTGTGCCTGTGTAACAAAGAAGAGAAAAAGAGAAGGCAGTGAAATGGAGAAGTAGGATAGGAAGTAAAGTAAGGGAAATAAACAAAGCTTTGGAGGGGGGTGACGAAATTGAAAGATTAGAAAGAGGAGATGAAAGACTAGAGAGGGGAAAAGAGAGCGAAAATACAGAGAAGAGGGAAAAGAGGAGAAAAAAAGGGGGAGGGTACTAGGGGAGTCTCAAGAGACATTCAGCACAGATAGCAGTGAGGGTCGAAGGTCAGGGAGCCCAGGGCACAGAGGTAGCAAGCAGACGTGTCTAATCCGAGTCCTCCGAATCAGTCGGGGCATTCCCTAGCCAAGCAGTAAAAGCTGAAGAAGAAAGGAACGCACTCCAATAAAACCAGGTAGCGTTAAATACTTCCATATAACACTCCAGCGGCAAATGGTTTGTTTCGTGTGACCGAATAAATTCTACTCTGGTTGCTAGTTCCCTAGATGACAAGATCGTGGTGCGTCGCCAGTGTACAGGAACCAATGCTCTTGCTGCCAGCAGGATTCTTAAGATGATAGACTTCTTCAAAGTCTTGACCGAATAGTACAGCTGACTAAGCATATAAATCTTGGTGTCAAGCTCCAGAGTTACGTCAGTGACGTGACAGTTCAACGTTTGGACAGCGCGCCAATACGGAGCAATACAAGAGCACTGCCACTAAATATGTAAATATGGACCATCCTCAAGTAAACTGCGCCAGCAGAGAGGGGAGGTCTCAGAGTTAAACCTGGCAATCCATTTAGGTGCTAAGCACCACAATGCCATCAATTTGAATGAGATTTTCCTCAGTTTCGTGATGGTAGTGCCATGATGTATGAGAATGAATGTCTTCAGCCAAGAAGTTGAAGAAATCTCTTCCCCGAGATACTCGTCCCACCGATGTACGTAGGGTGGTAGATCATCTTCCACCGACTGTAAGAGACGATATAGCGTTGAAAGAATCCGGGCTAAAGGTATCGCCAATTTTCAAAATGTCTCAAAAGGTGTTAAGGGCCTTGTCATTTGGGTACCATTGGGTAAAGAAAGGAGGAAGTGGCGAATCTGTGAGAAATTGAAACGTTTCAAGATCGAAAGAGAAGAAACTCCTTCTGGTGTGGGTATATCTCTGAAAGTCCCAGCCTCTACAACGTGAAGTGCCAACAGGCCCGGACCAGAGGTGAACCTGTTTCTCAAAGAGGATGAAACCCCACTTGGCATTGCCGGATTGTAGGAAATCGGTAACAGAGGGGCCGGGAAAGAGGACAGTGAATGAGAAACTCTTAACTTGTGCCAGTGTCGGAGGGTGTATCCTAGTGTTGGAGCCAGGAGGCAACTCAAAGGTAATTGTGTTGGCAAAAGCCAGGGTAACGTCCATACCGGCATACCCGCCAGGGCACTTTCAAGGTTGATCCACTTTTTCTCTGAGTCCGTCGCCATCCAATCTATTATTCTCATTAGCAGAGAGGCAAAGAAATATAATCGGACATCAGGTAACACCAACCCTCCTTGTGTAGTCGGCCGGCATAACACCGAAAATTTTGCGCGAGGGCGCATTGCCATCCATACGAAGGAGAGGAAGAATTTTCGCAGTTGGCGTAAAAAACCCTGAGGCAGGGGTAAAGGCAAGGTCTGCATGAGGTACAAAATGCGGGGGAGGACATTCATTTTCAAAACTCCTATTCGGCCTTGCCATGAGATATATTTAGGAGACCAAGTCTCCAGATCGTGGCCAATATCTGCCAATAAGTGATCATAGTTCAAACCCGGGATATGACGAATATCTGGGCATATCCAGACTCCCAGATATTTAAGCTTCTCTGCACACCATCGGAAGCTAAATTGCCAGCGTAGAGGCAACGCCTTCTCCTGTAAAAGGGAGATGTTCAATATTTCAGATTTGTCCTCATTTATCGCGAGGCCCGCAATGTTTCCGTAAAGTTGAAATTCATGCACCACTGCTGGCAAGGATTTCTCCAAGTTCGTCAACATAAACATCAGGTTTAAAAACAATAGGTACTAGCCCCAGTGTGAGCACACTTAACTGTTAAGAAGCAACTTGATTGGGAAACTTCAACAGTAATCTTGATGTTTCCTGATTTGGATTCATGACCTAATATTACACAATAAAAGACTCCATGGTGCAATAACGTTTCAAATAATTAAAATATATTATATGTATAAGAAACTCACAAGTGTAGAGCCTAATAGGGCTCAACTATCATCACTTCTTGACCACTCTGGGGGGTCACACCCCTTGCATACGATTTTTCACACTTGGATACGATTTTTCACACTTGGATCAGCCGTGAGATTGTCCATAAAGAGATTTCTTTAGCACTTAAAGGCGAAAAGACACTTCCATTGCGCAGATATCAATATTCTTATAATGGCACATTAAGAATTGAATACTTACAATCTTTTGAGCCTCTTTAGGAAGTGGCTCAGTATATAGGTATATCACGGATCTGTAGCCAGTAGATTGAAAAATGTTAAAGAAAATTGACCAAAATAAAAACACTATACTTATAATAAGTATGCAGTGTTTATTAAAATAAATAGAAAAATTAAGAGACGCGTTTCGCCCAACAACACTGTAGGCTTCCTCAGTCCTGTATGATCTATCCAACTTAACATATTTCTTAAATAGCCATTTTGTGATGGATAACGTTCATCACCTGTGGTTAACGCTCGTATCTGCGTTTCAGTCCTGGTTCCGGCGTGCGTTCCATAACACGACTTCCGGTCACATGGGCGGATACCGAGTTCCATCTGAATTCCGACATGCGTTCCATGATATGACTTCCGGTCTGCGTTCCACAGTACGACTTCCGGTCCATGAGCGGGCACCAAGTCCAATCTGAATCTTAAAGTATATTCCATGGACTACATTTTCTAAGGGAACCCCCGATGACATGTTCTTCCGTTTTACCGGATTCTTTATATGATACATCCAATCGATGTTTAAGATTGACTCTCCAATCTAGTCACATATGCTAAAAAAAAAGGGGGGGAGGCCAAAAAGCCAACCCGATAATAAAATTGGTTAATATCCATTTAAATGATATATGCTATATTCTACATAAACATGTTGAATTCAGGACACTTAAGCACAGTGTCTTCTTAATATATAAGCCAGATAAAAAGACCATTAACCTCATATTAATCACTAGGCAAAAATATATAATCAGAATAATATCGTAAAGGTATTACATATATCTATAAAATTGTAAAAATTAATTTAGTAAAAATCAATTTATAAAAAGTGGCATATCTCAAAATCAGCATTTAAGCCATTTGGTTCGAGTGTATTCAGTTTGTAAATCCATTTCATTTCAGTTTTTGCTCATTTTAAATCAAGATCTTCTCCCCTCCATTTCTTAGTTACTTTCTCAATACCAAAAGATTCTAAACCTATTGGGTTGTTACTATGTTTAAGTCTGAAATGATTGGAGAAACAATGTTTTTCATAGCCTCTACTAATATTGTTAATATGCTCGTTAATACGAACCTGCAGTGCTCGTGTGGTTTTTCCTATATAAAACTTATTACAGGGGCATCGTAGTGTGTAAATAAGATATTTTGAGAAGCAAATTAATTTGTCTTTAATTTCATAATTAATTTGATTAACACAGAATGTGGCAATATGCCTTTTCTTATTATGCGATTTTCGACAGCTAATGCAGTCTCCACAACCATAAAATCCGGATGTTAAACCAAACCAATTAGTCTGTATTTTCGGTTCCCATAAATTATTCTTTACTAATTTCTGTCTTAAACTGCCTCCACCTCTATAGATGACTCGAGGTTGTGTGGGTAAAATATCTCTGAGTAGAGGATCTTCTTTCAATATTGGCCAATACTTCTGTATGTATTTTTTGATGTTTTTATTTCCAGTATTATAGTCCATGACAATGGGTAATTCAATTGTATCATTCCTTTCTTAGACTTTATATTGTAATAGCGTATTTCTATCTAAATTATAAACTTCTTTCCGTGTTTGTTCTAATTCTGTCCTTTTATAACCTTTTTCTTCAAAATCATCCATAAATTTTTCGGACTGTTTTTTGAATTCCCGAATGTCGGTACAGTTCCTCCGAAGTCGAGTCATCTGTCCTTTTGGGACCGCCTTTAGCCAGGGATGGTAATGATCACTTTCTAAACTGATGTAGCTATTCACATTAACATCTTTAAAGTGTGTTCTGGTCTTCATATTCCCATCTTCGATGTAAATATTTAAAATCGAGATACTCTACCCCTATATCACTGATCTTAAAATTTAAGTTAATTCCCCATTGATTCTCATTGAGGTGAGTTATGAATTCTCTCAAAATATATTCATCTCCTCTCCAGATAATCAAAACATCATCGATGTATCTTTTGTACAGGACCAGGTGTTGCCCCCAGTGATGCCCCATCCATACCATCTGGTGCTCCCAGGATGCCATGAATAGATTGGCATAGCTGGGGGCAAACCTGGTCCCCATAGCTATTCCGGTCAGTTGTAAATAAAACTGGTGATGATACCAAAAATAATTATTCTCCAATATTAATTTGATACCCTCGACAACAAACTCTATTTGATCTTCCTCATAATGACCCACTTCTCTCAAAAAATACTGTGCAGCCTCACATCCCAAATGATGTGGGATTATGGTATATAATGAATTCACATCGCAAGTGACCAAAAGGAAATTTCCTTCCCAGGTTATTTTCTCTAATTCATTAATAATAGCCATGGTGTCTTTAATATATGATTGAGTTGAAGTGACCAAAGGTTGTAACAAATGATCCAAATATTCTGACAAATTTGAAGAGATTGACCCTATTCCGGAGACTATAGGTCGTCCTGGTGGGTTATCACGGTTTTTATGAACCTTAGGCAGGTAATAGAAGACAGGAATTTTAGGATGTGACATAAGCAGATATTTATATTCTTCTTTCTTCAGAATATCTAATTCTTTCCCCCTGTCTAAATAGTCTGAATTTTTTTTTATGATCGATGTCGTTGGATCTCCCCCCAGACATTTATAGGTGTTAGTATCTCCCAACAACCTCAGAGCTTCTACTTCATATTTATCTTTACTAAGGACCACTACCCCACCTCCTTTGTCTGCAGGTTTAACGACTAATTGTTTATTTTTACATAGGGAGTTCAATGCTTGTGTTTCTTCTTGTGTGATATTACTTCTTTTTATTTTTATTTTTCCCTTCTTTTCTTCCTTCCTAATTTCAGATAGAATCATCATGTCAAAGGTTTCCATCTCCTTAGATATCAGATGTTTAGGGTAAAATTTTGATTTATTTTTAAAGGTGGTTTGTTTATATTTGCCTTCCTCTATTATTGCTCGTTCTATAGGGGTTTTCGCAAAGAACTTTTTTAAACAGAGATGGCGTTTAAATTTTTGCAAATCTATATATGTATTAAAACTATTCATTTTCTTTTTTGGTACAAATTTCAAACCCCTATTGAGAAGGCAAATTTCGCCACGTGTGAGTTCCTTTCCACTGAGATTAAAGATTCCGTCAGAGGTTATATCCTTCCTCTTCCTCTCTTTTCTCTTCTGAAGGTCTCTCCCTCCTCTTCTTCCTCGTTTTCTAACGACCTCTTCCTTGAATGACCTTCCAAAGGTCGGCTTCCTTCTGCTCCTTTCAATTTGTCCTTGCGCTGTTCTAGGGGGTTCAAGGATTTCCCTCCTCCCTCCCATTCTTGACCCATCTGAAAAGAACAATAATCTCCCTCAGCATCCTCCAAAGCCTGGAATCGATTGTTCAATTCTAAAGGTTGATGTTGATGGTGAGAGTGATTTGAATAATTTGAATAGCATGATTGGCCTCCCCCTCTATGGTGACCCCAGTATTCTCCACCTCTTTGATATCTGCCTCTACCCCTTCTGTCTCGTCTTGGGAATTCATAGTTCTTATACCCCCATTGATCGTGGGGAGAATCCCTTCTTGATGGGGTATATGTGGATTCTTGTAAATAAGGTTTAGAGGGGGGTATTTTTCTCCTCACTGTTTTATCCTCTTGCCTATTAATTTCTTTTTGTGGGAGAGTAATTCTCTTTTTGGGTCTTAAGCCAGGTAGAGTTGGTCTGGTTTACATCGTTAGGTCGTTTCCACTGTTGATTGGATTCCCTATATGATGAGGTGTTAACTTGGGAAAATAACCAAACTTGCTTATTAGCATAATATTTTTTATCACAAATAAATTCATAATTATTTGAAACGTTATTGCACCATGGAGTCTTTTATTGTTTAATATTAGGTCATGAATCCAAATCAGGAAACATCAAGATTACTGTTGAAGTTTCCCAATCAAGTTGCTTCTTAACAGTTAAGTGCGCTCACACCGGGGCTAGTACCTATTGTTTTTATATCTGTTTGGTGTATAGGGTGTACACAGGTGTTTAATTGAGCTGCAAACTCGTTTATCTAATATATAGCGCCACTCAATATCTCTACAACTTTTTTTTACTGTATAAACATCAGGTTGTCGGCAAACGCCGAAACTTTATGTTGTACAGCATATCCCTGGAGTCCAGAAACATCTGGGTTTTCACGAATTGAGGTTAGCAGAGGTTCCTAGGCCAAGGCAAAGAGGAGGGGTGATAAAAGGGCATCCTTGTCGGGTGCCATTCAGGATTGGAAAACTAGGGGTCAGTGCTCCGTTCACTCGAATCCTGGCAGTAGGAACAGAATACAGTGCTGATATCCATTTTAGAAAGCCAGTGCCAAGTCCAAACCCCTTAAGTGCTAGGTGCAGATAGGGTAATTTGGCCCTATCGAACGCCTTCTCGGCGTCAGTTGAGAGAAGCAACAGTGGAATGGAGCCACAGTTCGCCAAATAAATAGCTTTGACAACTCTTGTTGTAGCATCTCTTGCCTCCCTCCCTGGTACAAAGCCTACCTGATCCGAGTCCACCAATCCGGGCAAAAATTTCTGAAGTCTAGTGGCCATAACACGCACTAATAGCTTTACAGCCGAGTTAAGAAGGGAAATGGGGCGATAACTGGAGCTAAGCAGTAAGTCCTTCCCCGGCTTTGGAATCTGAGTTATGGTCGCTGCCAATGTGCTGGGATGTAGGTTACCACCAGTTGGCAATGAATTAAAAGCTGCTAACATATGCGGAAGAAGGTTCTGTTTGAGAAGTTTATAATACTCAGCGGGAGGCCGTCCGGTCCAGGTCTTTTATTAGATAAACAGCCCGAAAGGGCAGAAGCCCATTCCTCCTCAAGCATCCGGGCTCCTAAACCCATAGCCTCCTCCCTTGACAGCGTGCGTTTGGTAGTGCGTGACATATTTCGCTATATCAGTCGGGTCCAGCATGGAAATTGAGTATCTTGAATAGAGTATAGTGACGCAAAAAACGAATGCAATGTCTCAGCAACCTGATCAGGATTAACCAGTCAAACCCGTAGGCATGCGGAGACGGGGAATATAAGCCTTCATATGTTTGGTCCGTAGTATACAGGTCAGGAGTTTACCAGGCTTGTTTTCGTGCAAGGCGAAAAAGGCATTAGCTTTAACAGCCATGAATTTAAGATCAGACGACAGACAGGTAGTGAGGTCTAAACGGGCTTTTAACAAGGCTTGTTAGATAAGTGGGTCACCAGTCTCTACGTGTTGGACTTCTAGATCCCGAATTGCCCCAAATAGGTCGGCCATTTGGGATTGGCACAATTTCTTGGCAACAGTGCCTTTACTATCATAGAACCCCCTGATAACTGCCTTATGAGCTTCCCAGACAGTAGAGACCGGGACATCAGAGGTCAAATTCTCTTGAAAATAGTTGATAAGCAATTGTTTCGAGTCATCCAGGATCAGTTAGCAGAGTCACATTCAATCTCCACGTCCGTTCACGTGGGATGCTTAAGGGAGATAGTATATGTGCATTGACAGGTGAGTGATCAGACCACGTTTTCGTAAGAATATCTGAAGAGAGGACAAGACGCATCTGGTGTTGTGGTATAAATATGTAATCAATCTGCGAATAGGTAGAGTGTACTTGCGAAAAGAAAGTATACTCACGTGAAGATGTTCCAAGCGAAGTGTCCGCCCTGGGATCCAGGGATGCAATACAGTCTCCTGCTACTATGAGAACACCTTCCTGAAACTCCGAAAGAAATAGAGGCCAAACAGTGGTGTTGAGCAGAGTTTGGGAGGTACAGCGAGAAAAAAGTATATAAAGTGTCTGCAACGTGACCTTTAACAAAAAGGTATCGCCCCTCTGGATCTCGTCTGACCTCCTTCTCCTTGAAAGGGACATCACGTGAAAAGATAAGTGCCACCCCACGTGTCTTGCCCCCGCCGTAGTCGCTAAAGTACCCAGATGGGTAAAAACTATCCCGAAAGACAGTACAGTCTGCCAAGGACAGTAATTCAGGAGAGACCTAAGGATATTCCTTGGGTTTTATACACCAAGCTTCGTAGGGGGTGTGTAGTGGCTAGCAACACAACCAACTTTTAAAACGATTCAAAAATACAAATCTAAACTGAACAATTAACAGTGATAGCGCAGTATAGAGGAGGCCGACCTCGAGACCTAGTAGCAACAGTAGTAGTCTTCAGAATTCAGTATCAATAAGGGAAGGGGACAGGACAGAGCTGAACAGTCCAAATATATGGGAACTGTACCCTGGAGTCAGTGGGAACCAGGGCAACCAACTCCACATTGCAGCCATTCCGTATGGGCCATCAGCACATAGTAAAAACTATCCCGAAAGAGCAGAGCAGCCCATGCCTAAAGTGTGATTCTTGGACAAACACCACCGATGCCCTCTGTGCCCGGAGCTCCCGTAAAATCTTCCTCCGTTTCTCAGGACTGTTTAGACCTTTAACATTGTAGGTGACTAGGTGAAGAGTGCCGGGGGCATACATTGCCACAGAAGGAGAATGGAGCAGGGGTCAAGGGAAGAGGGTAAGGCAAAACAGGCAGAGTTAAAAAGGGAGGGGGGGAGAAAAGGAAGCAAGAAGAGAAAGAAAAAAGGAGAGAGAAAAAAAAAAGGAGGAAAGCAATTGAAAGAAGAGGTAAGATCAAAAAGAGTAAAGGTACGACAAGCGAGAAGACACCCCAAAGGGAGAGAAGAGAGTCAATAGGTAAGAAGGAAGGAAGGTAAAGATAGAAAGAATGCGTGAGGACAGCCAATAGCGAAGTCAATGAAGTATTGGTGTGCCAAGGACAGTAATTCAGGAGAGACCTAAGGATATTCCTTGGATTTTCTACACCAAGCTTCGTAGGGGGTGTGTAGTGACTAGCAACACAACCAACTTTTAAAATGATTCAAAAATACAAATCTAAACTGAACAATTAACAGTGATAGCGCAGTATAGAGGAGGCCGACCTCGAGACCTAGTAGTAACAGTAGTAGTCTTCAGAATTCGGTATCAATAAGGGAAGGGGACAGGACAGAGCTGAACAGTCCAAATATATGGGAACTGTACCCTGGAGTCAATGGGAACCAGGGCAACCAACTCCACAATGCACCCATTCCGTATGGGCCATCAGCACTTCAAAATGGAGAGGATAGGGGAGGAAAGGAAGGGGGCGGGGGAGCGGAGCCAAAACAGGACCAGAACAGGGGGGGAGGAGAGGGAGAAGAGGGAAAGGAAGCACGGAACATTTAAGATACAATTTCGATTACATTTCCTAGCACTCCCAGGCAGGGAGGTGAGGTATAAATCTAAATGCCACTCAGCAGCAAGTGATTTCGGGACCAAATGTCTGCTGAGTGAAGGCAAGTTAACTATACACAGATAAAGATAGTATAGTAAGACAGAAACAGAACTTGGTTCAGAAAGAGTGTAGTCAATAGTACGTTCCGAGTTGGCACCAGAGAGGGAAGTCGTATAAACAGGATTGGCAACAGAGAGGACTCCCATATACTTGTGCTCATCAACGTCTAAAGCTTGCACAATGAATTTAGCAAGTCGCAGGGCAGGCCCACAATGTGAGATTATAAAGAATGCAGTATATATATGCTTAGTACCAAACAGTTGACATGAGGGGTAGATAAATTCAGCAACCTGCAGGGCAGACCCACAATCAGAGACCATGTAATATACTTTGTACATATGCTCAGTACCCGGCTGCTGACATGAGGGTCTGAGAGATTCAGCAGCCTGCAGGGCAGACCCACAATCAGAGACCATGCGGTAAGAGTTGTGCATTGGGTTACGACCTGATGGTTGACATGAAAGACTGATAGATTCTGCAAGCTGCAGGGCAGACCCACAACCGGAGACCATGCGGTATGATCAGCACATACACTAAGTATAAGCAGAGTATAACAGACAAACAATAAAGAGCAAGAGCGTAAAAATAGTCAACAGGCAGTCCGGGTTCGATACACAATCAGGGTCCTCGTACAAGCAGAAACTGGCAACTAAGCAAAAGCAGACTGAGACAATAACGTGATCAGCTGCCTCCACGTCAGGGCGACGAGCTGAATCTCACACCCTGTATTTAAGGCTGGCGGCTCCGCGACACCACGCCAAGCCCTGCCCCCTGAGACACCGATCTGCCAGCTCAGGCTCCTGGCACCCGCCGATGCCTCCGGGCACCCAGGCTCCCCAGGTGCCAGGGGGGCCGAGGATGTGACATCCTGTTATTGGTTTCTCTTTGATAAATACAAACCCAAATTCTTGTGTTTGTCCCTAACGTGTCTTGCCAGAGGTGTATCCTGTTGTGTCCGTACTGATCTAATATGCTCTAAAAACCATCTCCTAAATGGTCTGAAGGTTTCCCCCAAATATTTAGAGTCACAGTTGCACGCTATAAACTATACCAGACCCTGATTGTTACATTTAAAAAAGAGGTAAATGGGTATTTATTTTCATCCTTGGATTTTGAAATATGTTGTGATTCTCTTTGGATGAATCCTTACAGAGACCACAACAGTATGTGCCCTTCATCCTATTGGTCAGCCATGTTGACGAACCCTTTTGTGATTTCGTATAATGGCCTCTTACTACGAAATCCATAATATTGCGACACCTCTGTGCTGTCATATTGGCATGTTTCGGGAATACTTGTTTAAAGTTAGTGTCCCAAGTTAGAAGAGGCCAATACCTCTCCAAAATGTCCCGAACTACCTTCCAGTCGCCATCGGAATTACCCACATCTAATCTGATTTTGCTGATTTTTCTTGGCTGTGTAGTACTTCAGCAGAGATTCTCACTGTATATTCAACACCTTATTATGTGCTCATTGTAGAGCTCTGTTAAGAAAACCATTGATACTGAAATCTCTCTAGAGCTCTTTTGCACGATTTATAAACTCTTCCGTAGTTGAAGTTTATAGTTCCATTGAGGAAACAATATAAACACAGGAGAGGGGCGAAGCAGGGAAGTCTCTGGTTAGGAGGGTGCAGAAGGGGTCTTGAGAGCAGGCACGGCAACAGAGGGGTCTTGGACAGGAACAACAATAGGGAGTCTCAAGGCATGGTTACCAGAGGGGATGATCCGAATCAGGGGTATAGGGGTCCAGGGGTATAGCCAGGGGTCTGGTAAACAAAAGATTAGGCTGAGCGGCAGGGCTTCCTTCCAGGCTGGTGGCAAGTAGGGATGAGCTGTTCGGTTCGATCAGTTCGGAGTTCGATTCGAACTTTGGCCGTTCGCAAGTTCGCGAACTTCAAACTTTTTGGGTGTGTTCGTTCGAGTTCGCAAAAAAAAAGAAATTTTTAAAAAAGTATAAAAAATCCTTAAAAAATACAAAAAAATCTAGAAATAAAGAGACTCTTTACTGCAGAATATTATAAGCAACGGTTTATTAGATATTGAATTAAAAACTAATGTGTATGTGCAAAGATTCTCATCTCTAAATGACCTGTGTTTCTCAAACGGCATAACAACAGGTGTTTTTAGTCTGGTGTAATGAATTTGATACATTGTATGTATGTATGTATGTATGTATGTATGTATGTAGACTATACGGAGGGGGTGGGGTGGTGTCTGCTTCTGAGTGAGAAGTGTTAATTTCCCTCCTAAAACTTCTTCTAATATGCTGCATTTCACGGCTGTGTGCTCATGCTCAGCTCATTTTTACCGCTTTCGCTCATCATGTTTAAACGCGATTTTGAAGCCACATCTTATTAAATGACCGACATGTTAGATATTGTTCTTTGCGGCAGACTCCGCAGATTCATAATATATCATTTTTATATGTATACGTCCTGTCCTGGCTGTATATTATGAAAAAATGCAATAAAAATTGAATTTTTAATCATCTGCAGTGTGTAAAGTGTTTTTTTTTCACATTTTAGCACATGAGCGTCTGCGGTTATGTTTTCTATAGGGTGCGCTTGTACAAAAATTAGAAATGGGGACTTGTTACATTTTGTGGGGGAATTACGTGATTTATAGCAAACGCACCCCATAGAAAAAAATCATTAGTGCATCATCGTTCACATTATAATTGAAATGTGAACAATATTGCTGCATTAATAAAAATAACACACAAAAAAAAATACATGTTTTTTTTTTTTTTACTTTATACCTGGTCATGTTGGGTATCATTCGAAAGGCCATGCTCAGGCCTTTCGATTGACACCCTCCATGACCCACTAGATGCCTGGAGATATCGGGGTTCAAATGAACCCCCTATCTCCACCAGGGGAATGGCCTGGGCAATATATATACGCATGATGTGAGCTGGCCTGGGCAATATATATACGCATAATGGCGCATCTGTGACTGTGAGCATGATGTGAGCTGGCCTGGGCAATATATATATATACGCATGATGTGAGCTGGCCTGGGCCTGGGCAATATATATACGCATGATGTGAGCTGGCCTGGGCAATATATATACGCATGATGTGAGCTGGCCTGGGCAATATATATATATACGCATGATGAAAATTTGCTAAGGATAAGGCACACAAAGTGAAATTTTGATATGTCTGAAATTGAAACTTACGTGACAACTCTTATTTATTTTTTTCGTTAATTTATATTTGTTCAATACAGTTAATTTTAATTAGTTTAATAGAGTTAATTTAAAATGGTTTAATACAGTTTATTTATATTTATTTTACCTTTACTATTGGTGCTTGTCAAACTTTATTCTTAAATAAAAAGAAATTTAGCAGTTTCATGTTCTGTCTTTTCTTTGGGGGGGGGTGCAAGTAGCTGGTCTTGCCTAGGGCGCAAAATAGTCTAGCACCGGCCCTGACCACATGGTCCACCCCTGCACTCTTCCACAATACCACAGAGGGGTTACTGTATGATGGCACTTGCTGGCCTGGCACCAAAGGCACAATATTTGGCTGCACTGCCACTGATGCCTGTATCAGATTCATATCCTCAGAGGGGTTACTGTGTGACGGCACTGTTGCCAACGCTAAAGGCCCAATTTTAAAGCACCTATTGTTACTTTCATCCAAAGCCTGCATAAGTTTCACAATAATTTAGCCAAAAAATCACTAAACTTTTTCTGCGTGTCCAAAAATGTCTCCTCTTTTCATACAGACTGCCGCCCCAAGCAGTTGTTTATGGATAGATCAAAGGAAAAACATTTACCATAATTTGAAATGTCATTTTTTGGTTTTTACGTATTTCTATACATCCTAGATATCCGCCACTTCACGGGCAGGTTATGGGGACCTCCTAGGCACGATATTTGAAGGAATTTTTCGTTTTTAGCTTTAACCCTTATTTCATGGAAAACTCACTGTCCCTTTAAAAACGTTTTTTTTAAAACTTTTTGTCCTTGTTTCCTGTCCCCCAGGGCACTACCCGGACCCCCATACACCTTTTATGGCAAATATCTAGCATATATGCCCTCTTGGAGGGCATTCTAAAAATCGAATTTTCAGCCCCATTGACTTATATTGAGTTCGAGTTCGAATTCGAACATTTGGAAAGTTCGAGTTCGAATGCGAACCGAACTCAGGGGTGTTTGGCTCATCCCTAGAAGAACAGACTGAGACAACAACAAAAATATAGAAGCATCTTGGGTAGGGTGTGCCTCTGTTATATAGTGAATGCAGGGTCTGATTAATTACACCTGTTAATGCGGATACTTACAGGGTTATTCAGAAAGAGGTGAAAACCAGGAGAATGTCTGGAGAAGTGAAAATTCTAGGTCAAAATAGCCAAACCAGAAAAATTCTCCTATTTATCTCACTTTCCAAATCGGCTATTTGGTCTAGATTGTTCTCTTCTCCTGCTAATTCTCCTGCTTTTCACCTCTCTCTGAATAACCCTGT
This sequence comes from Leptobrachium leishanense, assembly GCA_009667805.1. Taxonomy (NCBI): domain Eukaryota; kingdom Metazoa; phylum Chordata; class Amphibia; order Anura; family Megophryidae; genus Leptobrachium; species Leptobrachium leishanense. Next base: position 90,285,292 of record CM019070.1, on the reverse strand, counting down.
TAGTTCCTAGGTGCTATTATTTTTAAGATGTGTTGACAATTGCGTATAGAATTTTATTTTTATACGTCAAAAATAAAAGTTTTATTACTAGCCCTCTTTTTTGTGTGGTAATCACCAAGAGATCTCTAGTGTGTAGACCTCTGTTACACTTTTCTTATAATAATAAATGCATTGTACCGGCTGGGTGGAGTAGAGGTAACATCACTGTTCTGTGTGGAGAGAGCCTGTGGAGACATGGGTTCGATCCCAGCCAGAGCACTACTCCAGTCAGTGTCCTTGGGCAAGACACCCAACGGTACATACTCGCCACCCAGGACATACTTGAAAACGAGAGAAATCTCAATGTATCCTTCCTGGTAAAATAGTTTCTCCAAAAAAATAATGAAAAAAAAATTTCTCTGTTACTTCCTGATTCTGAGGTTAAAATTTCAATCTGAAAAAACTTTTTTAGGTATACAACAAACTCCAAATTCTTGGGGGGAGTGGCCTGAGCAAGCTCGAAGATGGCTGCGTGATCCTTGAGCTCCGACCATAACGCTGTTTAAAACGCATTTAAAACTGCTGATCTGCGGGTGATGGTGAAAGGAAGGGGCAGAAGGTTGACCACCTCGACTCCAGGAACCCCCTGACACCCATTACAGGGAACCATGGAGCCTTTCTTGAATGTGCCGGCCACGCGATCCTCCGGGCCTAGCCAGGCATCCTCGATTTCTCCCGAACCATCAGAGGCCTCGGAGCTGGAAGACAACTCTCGCATGAGATGGCTGGAGACACTGATCGTGGCCCTGTCAACTAAACGGGACCTGCAGGCTTTGGCTACTTCCCTCGGGAACTCTCTGAAAGGTGAGGTCTCCGAAATGAGGTCCGACCTTAAGGCCCTAGAGGAGCGGGTTACTCACCTTGAATCCGCAGAGGGGGCCCCGCCGCTGACACCCGGCCTAGGCCAGAACCATCAAGTGCTAACCACGTTATGTCAGATGTACGACCACGAAAATAGATCCCGCCGTCACAATCTAAGGATTAGGGGGGTCAAAGAGGAAGAACAGGACATTCGGAACTATTTAAACAGACTGTTTCGTTTCCTACTCCTGGAGGGGAAATTTCAGCTTTCAGACGTTGATAGGGCTCACCAGATTTTTCGTCTCACACGCTCCTCTGCGCAATCGACCCCGAGAGATATTATATGTCATATGCCAAACCTCATGCTTAAAGAACGTTTATTTAAAACTGCGCAGGCGAAGAGATCTTGGGAGTTCGAAGGAGACACGATTGAAGCTTACGCTGACCTATCTAAGTTTACACTGTCAGCTAGGAGGGCTCTCCGACCGCTTACTACAGAATTGAGGAAAGCAGATATCCCATATCGGTGGGGATACCCATTTTCCCTGATGGTACTCCGAAATGGGACTATGATCGCGATCAACAAGCTGAGTGATGTTCTCCGGCCTTTACCCAACGCCTTCAGATCCCGGATGTGGCAATATCGGAATGGGAGCAGATGCACCTAGAAGAACAGACGCCATCTTTGTCTCAACCCCATCCGCAATAACCCTTTGGGCCTGGAGACCGCCTTTACCCAACACCTTCAGATCCCGGGTGTGGCAATATCGGATTGGGAGCAGATGCACCTAGAAGAACAGACGCCATCTTTGTCTCAACCCCATCCGCAACGACCCTTTGGGCCTGGAGACCACAGGAAGCAATGCCGCACTGAGGAGCCTGACGCCCGACCCGAAGATTGAACTCGACACCCCTGCTTTTTTCAGTTCCTGAAATGACCGCCGTTCCTCGCTATGTCCGCACCCTGTGAGTACCCGAGCTGACCTTTATCTGTATTATTGACTCTATGCTTGTTCCGCCCTGGCTACCCCTGACTAATTCGTTATGCCATCCCGTGTTTTGGATGGGACCCGCCATGTCCTGCTACGCTCACTCGCATCTGGAGATGCTTTGTACAAATACCTCCTCCCCAGATTGAAGACTTTGCACCTGCAGATTTGCTTTTTAGATGCTTTCTGGATGTGGGGAGTATCTTATGACTTACTTATTCTTTTCCCATTACACTTTGATGTTTTGGGGGATGGAGATATGTTTGGCAAGTGGGGAGGGGGGAAGTTAATAGGGGAGGGAGGGGTGGGGGGGAGAAGAAAGGATGGTGGACAGATAAAAATGAAAACATACAAAAAGGGGGTGAAGGAAAAAAAAACGAACTTGTATGTGGGAATTTGTTTTGCAAGAACGACTTGTTGTATTTTGCTTATCGAGGTGTTAATTTTCTTGTTCATTTATGGGAGGGTGGGGGTTTCTCACAAACGGAAAGGAGAAGCTGTCCGCAGGGAAAGTAGGGGGTGGGCGATACGACGTCGATACCGATATGAGAATGTTGGGTAGGATAGGAGAATCTTTTACATGCCTGGAAATAGGGAGGGGGAGGGGAGTAAACGGGAGGGAGGGAAGAAAGGGGGAGGGGGAAAAAATAAAAAATTGTTTATTATTTGTATTCTGCATAAAGGGGTTCTACTTAAGCTATATGACGTTTCGGCCTAGATATGTTGGATATAATGCATAGGATGTTGGGGTGCCAGTGGAGAAATTTCGGGGTCTGTGGGTCGGGGTCGAGCTGGCGTGGTGGGTGGAAATTGAAGGAATTACTGACGTATAGACTTGCCTACCACTGCGCTGTTAGACTGAGAAGACAACTGTTTACTTAATGCCACATATATGACTACCTATTGCTTCTTGATGGCTCTCAAGCGGGGTGGTTACAACCTATTTCTTTGACTTAATCTGTTGCTGATGCCTGTAGATCAGCAGCTGCTTTAGCTGATCAGGGTTTTTGGTTATATTCTACATGATTTTTCTGACCGTTATCGGAGCTATGCTACGGTAACTTTTGAATACACATCTTTCCCCGGAGGTTTTTGCGTCCATTTCTCATCAGGGACACTGTTCGGTGAGTTCGCTCCTGAGATAGTGTGCCTGACGGACGTTTTAGCCTCTCACTGCTGAGTGTTTGTTTTGTGTTTTTATTTCTTCGTCCTCTTTGTACTTTACTCTTTTCCTCTTTTTCTTTCTTAAGTTCTCTCTATCCTCTCTTCCTTCCTCCTCCTCCCCCTCCCCCTTTTTTGCCTTGCTGTACACACACCACCCCCCTCCCCATTCCTACCCTTGGTTTGATATGGCTGCCGTGTTGGATGGGGCCTTGGGGGCTGAGGGGTCGGCCTTCCGGACCAGGCCCTTACGATTTCTTACCTATAATGTTAAAGGCCTGAACATACCAGAGAAAGAGGTCGCTTGGTGAGGGAACTTGTCTCTCTTCGGACGGCTGTAGTCTTTCTTCAGGAGACACACTTCCGAGCGGGGGGACCCGCCGACTCATTTCGAGGGCTTATCCCACGGGATTTTTTAGCGGCTATGTAAATGCGAAATCCAGAGGTACTGCTATACTTATTTCAAAAGACGTTCCTTTTCAATTGACAGATCAAATAACGGATGTGAACGGCCGTTATATTTTTGTTAAAGGCACTATCTTGGATAGGCAATACATTTTTGCTTCCGTTTATCTACCAAACACGAACCAACACAAATGCCTAGCACGTATTCTTAAAAACCTCTCCCAGTTTACTACTGGTACCTTGATCCTGGCAGGGGACTTAAATGTCCCGCTTGATCCCAAATGGGATACTTCTAGACGTTGCTCGTCTATTCCCTCCAGTACTCCGAGACACATTAGGCAATCCCTGGACGCCATGAGACTGGTAGATGTCTGGCGTACCTTTAACGCAGGTGCTAGAGACTTCTCATATTACTCGACAGTGCATGACTCGTTCGAGACTAGACTACCTTTTTGTCCAGCAGCATCAACTACCATTAATCTTGGATACAAATATAGGTACTTGTTCTTGGTCTGATCACTCACCGGTGTGGATGTCAATGACGTCTCCCCTTGTGCGCCCTAGGGAACGGACGTGGCGATTGAATATTACCTTACTTGATGATCTGGATTTTGTGTCTGAGATCTCCGAACGCTTGGCAAACTATTTTCAAGATAACCTGGATGTGGAGGACGTCCCAGTTGCAACTGTCTGGGAAGCGCATAAGGCGGTGGTTCGAGGTCTATTGATTAGTAAAGCTACTGCGTTGAAGAAAGCTAACTCGTCAGAGATAGCTACTTTGCTGGACCGCATTAATAGGTTGGAATCTTATACGGATACTGACCCGTACGACCTTGAATTGGCAGAGGCCATGCAATTGAGAAGGCAACTCAATGACATTCTGAATGGCAGCCTGCGCCTCGACGCTGCGAAAGCTAAGTGTATGTTCACCCTCCGGGAGAATAAATCGGGCAGGTTGCTGGCAACTTTATTGAAACAACATTGACAAATGGACTATGTGTCTAAAATTAGACTGCCTTCTGGCCATTGTACACCACACCCAGATGAGATTACGAATGCTTTCGCGTCATACTATGAAAGTTTGTATGACTTGGACTCGGAGAGTGAGGGTCCCTCTGCGGAGGCCATGTCGACATACCTTAGGGATGAGTTGCATACCACTCTAACCCCGGATGCTAAAGAGGCTTTGGCTTGTCCCATTACGGGAGAGGAGCTAGCCTCGACCCTGAAACTGATGAAAAATGGGAAAAGCCCGGGGCCAGATGGGCTCCCCTCGGAGTACACAGTTTTCTGATGTGTTATTACCAACTTTGCTACAGACGTTTCAAAAGCTAGGGCCCGACAGTTGCTTTCACCCAGCTACAATAGCGGCAACCATAACGGTTATCCCTAAGCCGGACCGGGACAGAGTAGGTTGTAAGAACTACAGACCGATATCTCTGCTAAACCAGACCAGGTGGGTTTTGTGCCTGGCAGGGAAGCCAAGGACGCTACAACGAGAGTATTAAACGCACTTACCTTGGCTCATAGTACTAAGAGTGAGTTACTGTTCTTCTCGGCAGATGCCGAGAAGGCGTTTGATAGGGTCAGGTGGACTTACTTATTTGTGGTTCTACAACAGGTGGGTATCCCTGAGGGGTTCTTGCATTTGATTTCTGCCTTGTACTCCTCACCGATGGCCCGGATCCGTGTCAATGGTGCTCTGTCATGCCCCATCCGGATCTGTAACGGGACAAGGCAGGGCTCCCTGCTCTCCCCGTTGCTATTCGCACTTTATCTAGAGCCCTTACTCGAGACTATCCGTAGGAAGAATGTCATACAGGGACTCCGAGGTTGTAGGTCTATGCATGTGGTATCGGCGTATGCAGATGACCTCATGTTTATGCTGTCTGATGCTGAGAAATCACTGCCGGAGGTGTTACGCTTGCTTGAGGAATACGGCCAGTTCTCGGGCTTCCGGATTAATCTGGAAAAATCGGACCTACTTCCTATTAATTTTCCTACCCCGCTGCTCCGACACATGCAAATGGTTCACCCTTTTACTTGGTGTAAAGACAAATTGAAATACTTGGGTATCTGGGTACCATCCTCCCACTTGCGATTGTATGATTACAACTACCAACCTATTCTGGACTCTAACTGGGTGGACGAGTAATTTTATCTCTTGGCTCGGCCGAGTCAACGTGATCAAAATTAATATTATGCCGCTCTTACTTTATATTTTACAGACTGTCCCCATCCAGCTGCCGATGCGATTTTTCTCTCTTTTCCGGTCTCTGGTCCTGAAATTTGTTTGGCCTAGAGGTAAACCTCGAGTCAAATTCGACACTTTATGCCGACCTAAGCTACATGGTGGTTTGGTGTTGCCTGATGCTAAATTATATGCTTATGCTGTACACGTGACTCGTCTGTTGGATTGGTCATCAGTGTCCTGACACAAGTTGTGGTTGGACTTTGTGGTCGGTCCCGTGGATTCGACCAAGAGATCTACCGGATCACCTCCTCCCTTGGAGCCTCCCTCTAGAGACCTTGAGGGTCTGGAGAAAGGTACGTTTTTCTCATACACTGACCACGGCCATCTCTCCGCTTCTACCACTCCGACATAACCCTGGGTCTGTCCCGGGAATATGTCCAACTTTGATGAACAGATTTGATTTCCCAGATAGGCTTATGGCCTTTGATTATCTATGTGACGGGACCCCTCCTCCGCTCATTGCTCCTGAGCTGAACCCACCCATTACTTTCTCTGAATGGCTTAACTACATGCAGAATAATTCTTTCCTCAAATCTCTGAGGGCCAGGCACAGCCTTACGCATCCCCTTACACCCTTTGAGAATTTTTTCCGTCTCGGACTCTCGCTGTCTAGGAGTATATCGACTCTTTATCATTTTTTAATAACTGCTGTCGATGAACCGCCTGTTTTTCAAGGCAAGTGGCGGGCACTTCTTGACATCCCAGACACGGAAGGAGCGTGGAACATGACCTACATTCTGACACACAGAAGTTCTCCTGCGTTGCGCTGTGCTGAGAACGCTTATAAGGTTCTCTCCTTCTGGTACTGGACACCAGATCGGATACATCGTATGTTCCCTCAGAGGGATCCTACTTGCTGGAGATGCTCATTGACAACGGGCACATACCTTCATATCTGGTGGGAATGCCCACTACTTGCTCCCTTCTGGAAGATGATACATGATGCTGTTGTTCAAATATCTGGCCTAACTGTTCCTTTTACACCGGCCACCTATCTTCTATTACAATTCCAGGCTTCGGTCTCGTCTATGCGTAAATCGGTGGCGATGAGACTCGTGATGGCGGCTAAACTCGTGATCCCGCTGTACTGGGGATCGCAGATGATCCCATCTCGGAAAACTTGGATTGGAAAAATTGAGACTTTACGTGCCGTGGACCGCCTGTTGGCTTTAGAAAGGGATCAGATTGCAGAATTCACAACCCTGTGGTTTTACTGAGACGAATACGTCTCTAATGGACTACGTATGCCACCTTTACCTGATCCTGAGTAGGTTCTTCTTCGGATGTCGAGGTCCTGTATAAAAGAGGTCTCGTGTGGTCGGACGGTGGTTAGCCCCTCAGGGTTGCCTCTGATCTGAGGTGCTGTGTCACGCTATGGTTCCCTCAATACCCCCCCTCTTCCTCCTCCTCTTTCCTCTTCTCTTATTTCCCTCTACCTTTGATTTATCTGACTCTGACTTTCTCCCATTTATATTTTCTACAATTCTCTTTACATGTTGTGTTATCTTTTGTGATGTCCGTCTTGTATATGTCTGTTGGCACTAATACCTGGGAGCAATGTGTATTACGCTTCAGTTACAGTAGGGCGCTTGCCCTCCTCCTTTTTCTTATGCTCAAATCTGAGTAATTAGGACACCTGAGCCAACATGCATATTTTTATCAGCTGCTACTACGGTATTGTCCTGTAAACTGTTACTCCTTATTTACGAATGTGAAACATTGCTTATATTGTTATGCTTCTATTGGATATGTCCTGTTTACTTTTGTCTGGTGTCATTGACATGTATATCTGTCTTTTATTTGTTAAATAAAAAAAGTTTTATTATGCAAAAAAAGCCTCCAAATTCTTGAAAAACAAACAAAAATCCTGTCACGCTTAGCTAGAATTATACCCATTTTTTGTTTTCTATCTTTTTCTACAGTTATATAATGAAAGCATTTGTTTCTGACCTTTATCTCCTTATGGTGTATAACAATACAATCTGCATACTAGGGCAATTCCTCTCTTTGGTGTCTTTAGGCCTGTGACAAGTTATTAGCATTCATATTGAATCTTGGTTGATTTCAGCTTACATGCTATAAATCAATAGTTAATAACATTATGTGCTTACAATGTTTTCTATTGTATCTTGACAAAGAACTTGAAATTATCCAAAAGATCTATTCATTGCTGTTACCATGCTGTAAGTCCTCTATCACACAGATTGCTGTTATCAAATATTAGATTCAAACAGCTGCCTTATAGACATGTGCACAGCACAAAATTTCGTTCTGAACTAATGGATTAGTCCTAAAATGCAATTTATTTAGTTGCTAAAGAAATTCGTTTTCAGTTCTTTAGTATGAAAACTAATTTCATTCATCCGAAAACCAGTGGATACAATTACTATTGTAGTGGCTCCTCAGAGGGCTGAGATCGCTGCTTGTTACAGTATCTCTCACTCTCTTTGTGACATATTACTTAGTTGGTGCTAACTTAACCAGAGCTGTTGTAAACTTCCCAGAGCCATTATAGCCTATGGAGGTTTTCAGTTTACAACAGCTCTGGTTAAGTTAGCACCAACATTGTAATACTGCCCCGTGTCAGGCAAAGCTGTTACAGTAACTGACTGCTGCTCATCACAGCGCTCAGAGTTTCAGTAAAACTAGTAAATATTTTTATATATAAGAGGTTAGAACAATATTATTTCCTTGTTTTACTGAAACTCTGAGCCCTGTTACAGTCAGATACTGTAACAGCTGAGCCTGATATAATGTATTGAGAGATAATATAACAAGCAGCTGATCTCAGCGCTCACAGCCACTGGATTTAAAGGCTAAAAAAAAAAACGCTCCTCTCTGTATAATGTTTAGAACATCCTCCTGCATTAATTAATACCCCTCTCTGTATAATGTATACAACATCCACCTGCATTAATTAATACCCCTCTCTGTGTAATGTATAGAACATCCTCCTGAATTAATTAATGTCCCTCTCTGTATAGAACATCCTCCTCAAGTTATACCTTTCTCTGTATATTGTATATAACATCCTCCTGCATTAATACCCCTCTCTGTGTAATGTATAGAACATCCTCCTGCATTAATTAATGCCCCTCTCTGTATAGAACATCCTACTGCATTGGCATGTGGAGGGTGCAGAACTTCGGATGTTGCTCTCTTCATTGCTGGTCTCCTTCACTCATCAATGTAATATCACAAAAAGGACTGAAACTAAAATGTAGTGCATTTTATTTTAGTTTCTTTCTTTTTTTGCACTGAGCAGTTTCGTATCTCTTGAGTCATACGAAAACTAAATTATCCCAAAATTCGGACTAAATCGTTTTAGTACTAAAACGAATGCACATGTCTACTGCCTTATTTATCCGGATTATATGACAAATTCAATATATTACTGTACTCTAAACAACTTCATAAGGCTGCTTCCTGAGTGCATGCAGGTTTCTTCTTATATTACACATCCCCAACTGGGACTAAAAAAAAATGTAATGGCTTTTCGCCGTATGTAATAGATCAATGTGAATTGGCAATGTGTGTTGTCTTTCATAACCATTCAATGTATAGTGTGTAAATACTTAAAACACACATTAATGTACACGGTTCTTTACTGTTCTAACTGTAGCTGTCAAGCAAGACTGTTTAAAAAGGGGGAAGGAGAAAACATTTGACAGAAAATCTACACCAATCACCAGCAACTCTAAAAAGGTTGAGAATAATTATAGCAAGAAATGCTCTATACACAACAATACTGTAAAGAGTTGCGATGTAATGATGATTATCTTTTTCACAATCAATACCCACAACTTTGTATGCCTTCCAGCCCTCCTCATATTGTGCATCTCTCCAGCTCCTACTCCTGTCATGTGGGTGTAACCCAATTGTGCATGCCTCTCTGCTATGCAGGGTTATTCAAAGAGATCCGAATGGCAGAAGAAAGGTAACCGAACGCTGAAAATCAGCGTTCGGTTACCTTTCTTGGCCATTCGGCTGTTCAGAGAGCAGGCAATACTCCAAATCCTGGCGAATTGCCCGCACACTCGGTGCCTGTTCAGTGCCTGTTCGAGGGCAGTGAAATACCCTATAAAAAAGCACTGCTTCGGCTATTCAGAGAGCACAAACCAGCAGTGAAAGGTTCCCGAATTGCCCTGCTATTCGGTGGTTTCAATCGACAGATTTATTCAGGAGAATCCCATAGGCTTCAATGTTCAAAATATTCCCGTTTTAATTCAATATCTAATAAACCGTTCATTATAAAATTCTGCAGTAAAGAGTCTCTTTATTATTTTTTTTTTTGGATATTTTAATCATTTTCGTATTTTTTTTTTTTTTTTTAAAAAGTCCGATTTTTTTTTTTTTTTAACGTTACTTATTTTTTCTGTAACAGCCCTTTTTATTATCATTCCCTGGACCTCATATGTAAATTTCAGACATTTGCGCTCAGTTTCTTTGCAAACAGCGTTTCACTTTTCAATCATTCATGCAAACTGTTTTTCTAATTTATTCACTGCCTCTTCTGCGGTCTCGGCTTTTTCCGGCGGCTTCGCTGCGTGTGATAGGCTCCTGCTCAAGTTTTTCCGGCGTCTTCGATGGGTTAATCCAGATGTTTTTATGGGTTTTCGGCGTGAATTCGCCGGGTTTTCGGCGGGTTTTCAGCAGCTTTTCCCTGCACTTCGACAGCCCTGTGGTGCTTGCTGAATACACCGCAGGGTGAGCGAAATGGGAAAGACGATTTGCACCGAATTGAAGAGAACGAAAAGTCACCGAACGTGCGGTGACTTTTCGATTCTCTTTGAATAACCCTGTGATCTTCGAAACAAGACCCGTCATGTTGGCACACACTTACAGGGTTATTCAGAGAGTACCGAAATGTCACCAACATTTTAGTGCTCTCCCGTTTGCCGTACTTCGGCGCGTTAAATTTGCCAACCTTGCAGTGAATTCACCATTCACAGAAGGGTCCCCAAAGTGTGGCAAATCACCCTGCCAAACGAATAAAAAAACTGCTGCAAAACTGCCACAATTGATCTGAAAATCCACCAAATAGATTCGAAAACCCATTGAAAACATCCGATGATCCGTCGCAAACAGTCGGTCGACCAGCCGCAGGAAAAAGCTGACCTGCCGCCGATCAAGGGAAAAAAAAACCCCAACTTTTAAAACGCGTTTTAAAAAATAACTACTGTATGAAAATGCCTGGAAAAAATATATAAGGTCCTATGAATAATAATAAAAAGGTCTGTTACGATTAACCGTTTTGCTGCCGTATCGCGATTTGGCGTCAATCGGCGCTGAAACGCAATTCAAACCCGGAGGTGGCTGACATACAAGCCTCCGGGTCACCCCCCACCCACTGACATCCTCACCATTTGTGTGAGGACGTCAGAGTGCCAGTTAACCCCCTAGCTGCCAAGTGGAGATAGGAGAATCCTTTGGATCCTCGTATTTTCCGATCTATGGCAGCTAGAGGGTCATGTTTTATATCATTGGAGAGGCCTGATGATGGCCTTTGCAATGATACCATGACCAAGATTGGTTTAAAAAAGTTTTTTTAAAAAATAAAATAATAAAATTAAAAAATGTAAAACAAAATAGTTTTTTTTTAAAAAACAAATAATAATTGTCTGGGGGGTTTACTAAAATAGGACCTAGGCTGGCATTAAAAAAATATTAGCATAAAAAGATCAGAATGAGCTCAGTGCACAGAGGTGAAATGGCTCAGCAGTGAAGGGGTTAAAAAGCAAAAACATTTAAAAATTGGGTATTTCTATTCTCAGGACAAAATTTTGAAACTATTTAGTCGAGGTTTTTGGGATTAAATTTCAAAAAAGTGTTTTTTTTTTCATTTTTTCATCATATTTCATATTTTTTTATAGTAAATTATAGGATATGAAGGAACTAATGGTATTTTTAGAAAGTCCATTTAATGGTGGGAAAAACGGTATATAATATGTGTGGGTTGCATAAACGAGTAAGTGGAAAATTTGACCTAAACACAAACAGCGCAGAAACGTAAAAAAAGCAGCAGGCACTATGGCTAATGTCAGACGAATGCAGTCAGAGCGCATTCTGCGTGCGTGCACAACGGACAGACGTACTGACGGAAGATACTGTAGACATCACACGGTCCGTTTCTGTTGATGGACGTAGAAAAAAAAAGGGAATTATGGGGAACAAAATTAATATGAAAAATGATAAAAACTTGAAAAGGATATAAAAAGCCATTTTGTGCATCAAGGTGCTGGACATCGCAAAATGCGCTGCGTCTGACATCTCCTCACTCACACAGAACGCTAGGCGGACGTGGCGTACTCTGCACGTCTGTCTAGCAGTTTTACATTCTTGCCTAGCTTGTGTCTGTTTGCCACGTGCGTTGTGCATGCGCAGTTCGGTGCGCAGGTACTTCGTGTGTGGGTCTCTATTGATCATGATTCTATACTCTATACGACGGACGTTAAACTGTGCGCTGACATGGACGTGATCCCTGCATTCGTCTGACACGGGCCTAAAGGACGGATTTGCATTAAACCGCCTGGTCACTAAGGGGTTAAAATAATCTGAAAAAATAATTCACCAAAAAAATCCAGAAAAATGCCTACAAAATCCTAAAAAATAGACTTTTTGCTGCAAATGAAAAGAATAAACGGTTGAATAAACATTTAAGAAGAACGGGGATTTTTTTTAACATTGAAATTGGAATTGGAATTTACTGGATTAAACCTGTCGAATGAAAGCACCGATAATCGGACATTTCACTGACATTTCGGTGCTGTTCGGTGTTGTCTGAATAGATTACCATCAGGGTTATTCAAAGAGATCCGAATGGCTGCCGAAAGGTAATCGAACATTGAAATTCAGCGTTCGGTTACCTTTCCTGGCCATTCGGCTATCCAGAGAGCAGGCAATTCGCCAAATCCTGGTGAATTGCCTTCACAAACGGTGCCTGTTCGGTGCCTGTTCAAGGGCAGTGAAATCACCATAGAGAAGCAATGCTTCCGCTATTCAGAGAGCAAAACCCAGCAGTGAAAAGTTGTTGAATTGCCCTGCCATTCGGTGGTTTAATTCGGCATGTTTATTCAGGCGAATCCCATTTGCTTCAATGTTAAAAATATTCCCGTTTTAATTCAATATCTAAGAAACCGTTCATTATAATATTCTGCAGTAAAAAGTCTCTTTATTTTTAGACTTTTTAGGACCTTTTTGCAAACATTTTTTGTAAATTTTTAAAAATTTTTTTTCTTTTTTCTGCAACAGCGCTTTTTATTATCATTCAATGGACCTCACATGTAAATTTCAGACAATTTCGCTCAGTAGTTTGTTTGCAAGCAGTGTTTCACTTTTCAAACATTCAAGCGTACTGTTTTGTTTTTTTTCACTCCATTGGTCTGCGGTGTCGGGTTTTTCCGGTGGCTGCTCTGCGCTGTGATCGGCTCCTGCTCGGGTTTCTCTGGCGTCTTCGGCGGGTTAATCCAGATGTTTTTGCCGGTTTCAGTGTGCGTTCGCCCTTGTTTTGCGGTGAGTTTTCGGCGGGTTTGCGGCAACTTTTCCCTGCATTACAACGGCCCTGTGGTGCTTGCTGAATACACCGCAGAATCGCCGAAATGAGATCACCAAATCCCAACGAATTGAAGAGAATGAAAAGTCACCAAACGTGCAGTGGCTTTTCGATTCTCTTTGAATAATCCTGCATATTTTGCTAGCAATTTGCCAATATTTGGCGAATTGTCAGCTTTTTGAATGGCTGAATGGCCACAAAATTTCACCGTATGGGGAAACTCACCGTTCCTGGCCTATTCAATGTTCTTTGATTAACCCTTATAGGATCACTTCCATGGTTGGACTAGAATATGATTTGCACAACCAGGTCTGCAATGTGGCCCTTCCCAATAATGCTTCCTGATAATAGTAGATTTCCTTTCTAAACTTAACTGAGCACTTCATTATACCTGCATATGATTCTCTAATGATCATTTCATAAATACTCAGGGTTATTAAGAGAGAGGTGAAAAGCAGGAGAATGACTGGAGAATGGAAAATTCTAGGTCAAAATAGCCGATTTGGAAAGTGACTCCATCAAGTGGGTGCTCGCGGTGGCGCTTAGCGCTGTCGCGAGTGTAGCGCTGTTTAGAACTGTATTGCTGTATTACTGGGTTCTAGCCACCAGAGGGAGACAAAAGCCATATGGACAATGCGGGACTTAAACGAACTACAATATCCATCAGGCTTTGCGGCGGAGACAGGAAGTGGGTGGGACAGGGAGGAAGGACGTAAGCAGCCTTGTGTGGAGGAGCGCCAGAGTGAGCGGAGCAATAAAAGAGAGAGGACGCAAGTGAGACTGCTCGAGATCGAGACCAGGCCGGAGCGCAGATGCTACCTGTTGGGCGCTGGAGATCGGGACAGTAACTTGTGGAGGCATACCTGTCATCACCGGGAGGTGTACACAAGAACTTCCGTTCCAGTTGGACCCCCTGTAAGGAGACCGCGACGACCCATAGGGAGTGCAGGCGGTAGGCCGTGGTTCTTGACTCGGAGATCGGACGGGCCAGAGAGCGGATCCGGGGGCACAGAGTTCCGGAGGACCAGCGGAGAGACATCCTCGACCAGACAGAGGGACAGACTGTGTAGCGAATGGGTGAGAGGCCTTCCAGGCCGAAAGTCCAAGTAGAATCCAGCACACTGCATTATTGTTTCAATTCTACAGGGCCCTAACTTGACTAGTCAAAGATTTGCTTATCACATTCACTGGCCAGTTGAATACAGTACCCGGGTACCCGAATCAATACACGTACACCTTTTTGAGACCTTACACTCACAGGACTTACACTCCAGAACTGAGGGGGTTAATTCTATCCTTTTTCCTACCGCGTGTTTTCCCGCCGCGTGTTTTCCCGCATTACGAAAATCCTGTCGTTCCTATACCGAAATTGTATTATATGTGTCACTTTATTGGGATCAGTAAAGTATATAATTTATAAAATCCACAACAGTGCTGGTGTATATTTATTCCCTAGTGCGGAGAGACTAAGCCGAGGTTTATTCAGCGGCTCCTCCGGGAGTGAGCGCTACACGAGCATCCCGGAGCGTAGCACCTGCTAATAATGCAGGCAGCTATTTAAGTGCCTGCATTGTGATCTCCCGTTAAAACGGGAGCGGGCGCAGTTTTTTTCTCCCTAGCGCCCCTGTTTTAACGTGAGGATTGTAATATGGCCCTGTATTTTTAGCACCTTTTGTTAAGAGCCTGTCCATTTAATTATATATGCTATGCAGTGCTGCCTTTGTTCAAAATTGTTAATGTTTTAGTTATTATTATTATTATTTATTAAGCGCCAACACATTCCGCAGCGCTGTACAAGGTGTAATGGGTAAAGACAGGACAATTCTACAATACATACAGGAGACAGGTCAGTATTCCTGCCAGCAGATACACGAGGATATGAGGACCCTATTCCCATGGGAATTTACAATCTAGATGGTGAGGGGATTAGAAACAGGAGGGGGGACTGCAGTGATGAGTTAATGCAGGGAGAGGTGAGGATTATTTTTGGGTCGGTCGGATGTCTTGTTATGGAGTCGGGTGGTAGGCTTCCCTAAATAGAAGGGTCTTTAGGAAGTGTTTAAATGAAGCCAGATTTGGGGACAGTCTGATATTGCGAGGAAGCGCGTTCCATAGGGTCGGCGCTCCATGAGAAAAGTCCTGCAATCTGGCATGTGAAGAGGTAATGATGAAGGATGCCAGGCGCAGGTCATTGTTGGATCGTAGGGGACGGACTGGGGTGTTGGTGATTAGTGAGGACAGAAAGTGAGGGGCGGTGTTAGTGAGGGTTTTGTAGGTGAGGGTGAGTAGTTTGAATTTGATTCTGCTGTGGATGGGGAGCCAGTGCAGGGATTCACAGAGAGGAGCAGCAGAGACAGAGCGACGGGTGAGATGGGTGAGATGGATAAGCCGGGCTGATGTGTTTAGGATGGACTGCAGGGGGGGAGAGGCGGGAGATAGGAAGGCCACTCAGGAGGTTGTTGCAGTAGTCCAGGCGGGAGATAACAAGCGAGTGGATAAGTTGTTTGGTGGTGTTAGCAGTCAGAAATAGACAAATTTTGGCAATGTTACAGAGGTGATTGCGGCAAGATGATGAGAGTGATTGGATTTAGGGGCTGAAGGAAAGACTGGAGTCAAGTGATACCGTCAACAATTATGGAGAAGTCAGAAATTAGAGTAGAGTTAGAGGGGGGAATAAGAAGGAGCTCAATCTTGGACGTTGTCTTGGATGTTGATCTTCAGGTAGTGAGCGGCCATCCAGGCAGAGATACCAGACAGACAATCACTGACCTGAGAGAGAGCGGAGGGGGAGAGATCGGGAGTGGAGAGGTAGATCTGAGTGTCATCCGCATATAGGTGATACTTTAAGCCATAGCTGGTGATGAGTTTACCCAGTGAGGAGGTATAGATGGAGAAGAGCAGTGGACCTAGGACTGAGCCTTGAGGTACACCGACTGACAGAGGAATTGAAGAGGAGGAATTGCCAGCAAGGAATACTGAGAAGGATCTGTTGGAGAGGTACGATTTTAGCCAGGAGACATAGAAACATAGAAACATAGAAAATGTCGGCAAATAAGAACCTTTCGGCCCATCTAGTCTGCCCAATTACATGGATACTTTACCTGGATTTATCTTTTGTTTAGGATAACCTTATGCCTATCCCATGCCTGCTTAAATTCAATCACTGTTTTGGCCTCTACCACAAAGGAGACGGTGGTATCACAGAGACCAAGAGAGAAGAGGGTCTCTATGAGGAGGGGATGGTCGACTGTATCGAAGGCAGCTGAGAGGTCAAGTAGGATCAGTATGGAGTAGTGGAGCAGAGAGGAGGTCATTAGTAACCTTTGTGAGAGCAGTTTCTGTTGAATGTTGAACGCGAAAGCCAGATTGCAGTGGGTCAAGCAAGGAGTTACAGGATAGGAAGAGGGTTAAGCGGTCGTAGACTAGTCTTTCTAGCAATTTTGATGCTTTGAAGTAGTGAAACTGGACGGTACTTTTCAGGAGAATGTGGGTCGAGAGAGGGTTTCTTGAGAATGGGTATGATAGTGGCATGCTTGAAAGGAGAGGGGAATGAGCCAGAAGAAAGAGAGAGGTTGAAAATGTGTGTAAGAGCAGGAGTGATAGATGTGGACAGAGAAGATAGTAGGTGTGAAGGGATAGGGTCTAGTGGGCAGGTAGTGAGGCGTGAAGAAGACAGTATAGAATGACCTCATCCTCTGTGGTTGGGGCAAAGAGGCTGAGAGTCGATGTGGGGTCGGCTGGGGTCGGAGAAGTGCTGTATGCTTGTGCTGGGATATTGTTATGGATTGTGAGTGTTTTCGTTATGAAGTAGTCAGCAAGATCTTGTGCGCTGAGGTCAGATGGGGAGGTGGCGCAGGTGGGTAGAGGAGCGAGTTGAAGGTTGAAAACAGTCTTTTGGGGTTAGAAGAAAGTGAAGATATAAGAGAGGAGAAGTAAGTTTGTTTGGCGGAGAAGGAACTTATAGTTGATGAAGTCAGCTTCAGAGTGTGATTTCTTCCAAGCACGCTCCGCAGCGCGGGAGCATCTCTGCAAGTAGCGCATCTGCTTAGAGTGTCAGGGCTGAAACTGGCGACGTGGAATTTTGTGCAGTTGTTTAGGAGCAAGAGAGTCTAGAGTAGAGTGTGTTATTGTAGTGGGATGTAGCATGGTCGGGGCAGGTTATGGTGTTAGTGTGGGACAGGGGACATTGTATGAGATTTGAGAATTGCAGAGGATCCAAGACCTGGAGATTCCTTTGGGTGCAGGGATGGGATGGAGGAGACGAAGTTGGTTCCGTTGATGGGTTGATATTAAAGGAAAGCAGATGGCGGTCAGAAATGGGGAATGGCTGATTGGTTAAGTCTGAAATGGTGCAGAGGTAGGAAAACACGAAAAAGTCGATATAGTGTCGATCACGATGAGTAGAGGAAACGGCGGACTGTAAGAGGCCAAAGGAGGATGTAATAGAAAGAAGTTTAGCGGTAGCAGGGGCAGAAGGGTTATCAATGGGAATATTGAAGTGGCCTAGAATTAGTGTTGGTACATTAGAAGACCGGAAGTGAGATATCCAGGCTGCGAAATGGTCGAGGAACTGGGAGGTCGGTCCAGTAGGGTGATAGTTTTAGTCTTATCATAAATTATGCACACTTTTTATGCATGACACAGTCAGGGTTATTCAGAGAGCAGTGAAAAGCAGGAGCATGACTGGAGAATGGAAAATTCTAGCAGGGTTATTCAAAGAGAATCGAAAAGTCACAGCACGTTCGGTGACTTTTCATTCTCTTCAATTCGGTGCGATTTGGCAATCCCATTTCGGCGACCCTGCGGTCAGCGCAGGATTAAGATCTCTATGGGCCTGGAGATGAAGATTTTGGTGGGCTTTTTTGGAATTCAATGAAATGAAAACATATTTTAGGTTATTTAATAGTGCAGAAATGGTTATATCCAACCAGGCAGATACTGTGAGAGTAAATTTCCATTCAGATTTCAATCATTTACAGCGTTTAAAATATTTTTTTCTCATTTTATCCAAACCTTTGTGGTTATATATTCTATAGAGAATTCTTGTTAAAAAAATATGTGAAATGGGAAACTGTTACTGCATTTTTCTGAAAAATATACAATTTTAACCAAAAAATGAAATATTTCCCTTGTGTTTTGGAGGACAGTGTTTTATAAATAATATGACTATGTATAAAACACTGACGTTGCTCAAAGGTGGGAAATGAGAAGATGAGTAATGGCAGTGGTAGTGCTCATTTTATACGTGACAAATGCGCAATGCCATCGCTTTGGAATTAAAAAAATCAAATAAAAAAAAGTGGGTTTTTTTGTTTGTTTTCTTTTAGAATTTACATGGTCCTGTTTGGTAACAATGCAAAGGCCAGACTCTATCCTGTCCAATGATGCCTTACTTGATCTTGTGCGGTGTAAAGATTAGAGATGCAGGGTTCTAAAGTACCCCTAAGGCTAGGGTCAGACTAGCGCAGTTTTAACGTGCGTTTAGCCGCACGAAATCACGGCCGTACTAGCAGCAAATGACGTCCAATGCCGGGGAACATACGACGAACGGCCGCACGAAAGTTCGTCCGCGCAACGCAAGTGGCCAACGAACGCATTTTTTCGAGAACGTCAAACCGCTACTACTGACGTACAGAGTGCGCTGCGGCCGCATAGCGGCGTGTGTGTGTGATTAGGAGACGTCAGACGCTGCTCATGTCCGGCTAACATAACGTCCAGACTCAAAAAGTGTTTTATTGATGATCCGTACAAAATCACGGACGAAAAGGCGCATCGTATGACCGCTATCGCGTATTCCGGGGGAAAATACGTACGTTCGTTCGACCGAACTTTTTCACGGACGACGTGAAAAATGCGTTCGTCTGACCC
Source organism: Leptobrachium leishanense (assembly GCA_009667805.1). Taxonomy (NCBI): domain Eukaryota; kingdom Metazoa; phylum Chordata; class Amphibia; order Anura; family Megophryidae; genus Leptobrachium; species Leptobrachium leishanense. The sequence continues at coordinate 90,266,223 of CM019070.1, read as the reverse complement.
TAGCCTAAGTGCTCTTTGCTATAGTGCGGCAGTTTAAGTTTTTGATGTAACAATACGTAATAACAGATTGTGCCATCACCTCCACATTTGTTTTTGACAAGAGAAATGAGATGGTTAGTGCAGCATCATTGTTCACTTTATAATTGAAAAGTGAAAAATATTGCTGGGTTAGAAAGAAAAATAAAGAAATATTTGTTATTTTATTTTTATTATTACCGTATTTTTCGCTCCATAAGACGCACTTTTCTCCCCCCAAAAAGTGGGGGGAAAAGTGGGTGCGTCTTATGGAGCGAATGCCCCATGATATGCCTCAGCTCACCTGTCGCCGCCGCGTTAGGCTCCCTCTGAGCGTGCGTCCGGCGGCAGGAAGCTTGGGCACTCGCCTGGGGGAGCCACGTGACCGCGCTCTACAAAGTGCTCAATAGCTGTAAAGAGATGAAGAACAGCAAAACAAGTTTCATCTAAAAGTATAGCTTTCATATAAAAGTGAAGCTTAGGTAATACAGTGGCTTTGAAGTGCATTTCATGAACAGCACAGCACCTGAGACAGTCATTTTGACTCATTTCAGTAATATACCATGTCTGGTCCATTATAACTATTTGGGATTAATGGATGACCATTTTGAAGTGGAAGTAGAAAAAAAAAGATCTTAATGTGCAGAAGGAAATAGTGATAACTACATTAAGATTTATGATAAACCACATATTATTTTTTTGTAGCATCAACCTTACATACAAAAGTATTTTTTTCTTAGCTTTATTTATATGATAAGCATTGAGGCAGTACATACAGTATAGCACCCAATAAATATCAAAGAACTACAATCAATAAGAGGCAAAAGCGACGCTAATTTTCAATCTTTAGAAAACTCTGGTAGCGGGGCAAATTAACGCCCAGAACAATGAAAATAACTGGAAGGACGAAGGGAGAAAAAGAAAACAAGAGGAGAGAGAGAAAAATAAAAAACATACCAGAAATAGAGAAGCTGTGGACAGGGTCCAGGTTCACCCCTATCGTCACAAAATAATTGGGCCTTTAGTGTCGGCAACAGTGCCGTCACACCGTAACCCCTCTGTGGTATTGTGGAAGAGTGCAGGGTTGGACCCTGCGGTCAAATATTAAAATGATATGAATCTGGTATAGGAGTCAGTGGCAGTACAGGTAAATATTGTGCCTTTGGTGGCAGCAAGTGCCTTCACACCGTAAGTAACCCCTCTGTGGTATTGTGGAAGAGTGCAGTGGTGGAGGTTTTGGGAATGCAGAAGAGATCCCCGATCTATTCAGTTACATCAGCAGCTATAACAAAACCGGGTCAGCAATGTTTAGGCACTTGTACTGCGCTACTGTATATGGTGAGAATCGGCGCACACCAGTAGCAACAGGAAGCAAACAGAACAGGCAGGGAATACACAGAGAGAATAGTCAAATGGCAGTTAAAGTCGGCAACAGATCGGGTCCGCAGAACAAGCAGGTTCAGTAACAAGTATACAAACTGATTCGGTAAGCTTGCGATGCGGGAATAAAGGCTGAAACACAGAGCGTGTAGCGATGCACAGCGTAGCGAAGCGAAGAGAAGCAAACATTTTGCAGGCTTGACTTCACTCCGCTTGACTACGTTTGCTTCTCACCGCACTGGGCAGGAATCCACTAACTAAATTAAAATGTACACACAAAACCATTTTATTTTCGCAAAGCACATGTTATAGAGGCAAAAAAAAGTTTCTACTGAATAAAATACATAAAAAATTACTGTTAATTTAATAGGAATAGTATAAAAATATAAAAACAGGTAACCCCTGATCATATATATTATAGGGACACGGAGCGCCATGTATAGAGTAGGGATGCATTGATACCACACACAGACATATACAGTCAGGTCCAGAAATATTGGGACATCGACACAATTCTAACATCTTTGGCTCTATACACCACCACAATGGAGTTGGAATGAAACAAACAAAATGTGCTTTAACTGCAGACTGTCAGCTTTAATTCGAGGGTATGTACAGTTGTGTTCAAAATTATTCAACCCCCAATGCTGTAAAGGGTTTTTGGGAATTTAGTGTACATTTGTAATTGTATTCAGAATGAAATCCTACAAGGACTTTTTAAAGAACCATATGCAACTAAAATGACATCAATTGGTTTTGTAATACAGTAGAAAATGTTTCTTTTGTGAATTCTTCATTGACACAATTATTCAACCGCTTAAAGATCACCACTCTGAAGAACAGAGGTTCATTCAAGTGTTTTCAATCAGGTATTGAAAACACCTGTGGATGTCACGGAGCAGAAATAAAGCATAATAAGCACCAATTAGGCAGCTTTAAAATGACTGTGATACTCAGCTCCTTCTAGACATTTACTGGTGTGGTTACAAACATGGTGAAGTCAAGAGAATGGTCCAGGAAGACAAGAGAAGAGGTGATTACTCTTCACAGGGAGGGCAATGGCTATAAGAAGATTGCAAAGATGTTAAACATACCAAGAGAGACCATAGGAAGCATCATTCACAAATTCAAGGCAAAGGGCACTGTTGAAACGCTACCTGGTCGTGGCAGAAAGAAGATGCTGACTTCGACTGCTGTGCGCTACCTGAAGCGTAGAGTGGAAAAAAGTCTGTGTGACTGCTGAGGAACTGAGAAAAGATTTGTCAGATGTGGGTACTGAAGTTTCAGCTCAGACAATACGGCGCACACTGCGTAATGAAGGCCTCCATGCCAGAACTCCCAGGCGCACCCCCTTGCTGTCTCCAAAGAATAAGAAGAGTCGACTGCAGTATGCCAAAAGTCATGTGGACAAACCACAGAAGTTTTGGGATAGTGTTCTGTGGACTGATGAAAAAAAATTAGAACTGTTTGGGCCCATGGATCAACGCTATGTTTGGTGGAGGAAGAACAAGGCCTATGAAGAAAAGAACACCTTGCCTACTGTGAAGCATGGCGGGGGGTCAATCATGCTTTGGGGCTGTTTTGCTTCTGCAGGTACAGGGAAGCTTCAGCGTGTGCAAGGTACCATGAATTCTCTTCAGTACCAGGAGATATTGGATGACAATGTGATGCAGTCCGTCACAAACCTGAGGCTTGGGAGACGTTGGACCTTTCAACAGGACAATGATCCCAAGCATACCTCCAAGTCCACTAGAGCATGGTTGCAGATTAAAGGCTGGAACATTTTGGAGTGGCCATCGCAGTCATCTGACTTAAATCTGATTGAGAACCTCTGGTGGGACTTAAAGAAAGCAGTTGCAGTGCGCAAGCCTAAGAATGTGACTGAACTGGAGGCTTTTGCCCATGACGAATGGGCGAAGATACCCGTAGATCGCTGCAAGACACTTGTGTCAAGCTATCTCTTCACGTTTAAAAGCTGTTATAACTGTAAAAGGATGTTGTACTACGTACTAAGATTGAATGTCACTTGGGGGTTGAATAAAACTGATAATGATGTGAGCACAGAAAAGACATTTGTGGTTATTTCATTATAAATGTTATGTTATATTTGTCTGACCTACACGTGCCTCTTTGATTTAATTGTAAGCAAGATGACTGAATGATCAAAATCAATGTCAAACTGGCCAAAACACTCAATTTCAGTGGGGGTTGAATAATTTTGAACACAACTGTACATCCAACTCAGGTGAACGGTGTAAGACTTACAGCAGTTTGCAGATGTGCCTCCCACTTGTTAAGGGACCAAAAGTAATGGGACAATTGGCTTCTCAGCTGTTCCATGGCCAGGTGTGTGATATTCCCTCATTACCCCAATTACAATGTGCAGATAAAAGGCCCAGAGTTCATTTCAAGTGTGCTATTTGCAATATTTGGAATCTGTTGCGGTCAACTCTCAAGATGAGATCCAAAGACCTGTCACTATCAGTGTAGCAAGCCATCATTAGGCTGAAGAAACAAAACAAACCCATCAGAGACGTAGCAAGAACATTAGGCGTGGCCAAAAGAACTGTTTGGAACATTCTCAAAAAGAAGGAACGCACCGGTGAGCTCAGCAACACCAAAAGACCCGGGAGACCACGGAAAACAACTGTGGTGGATGACCGAAGAATTCTTTCCCTGGTGAAGAAAACACCCTTCACAACAGTTGGCCAGATCAAGAACACTCTCCAGGAGGTAGGTGTATGTGTGTCAAAGTCAACAATCAAGAGAAGACTTCACCAGAGTGAATACAGAGGGTTCACCACAAGATGTAAACCATTGGTGAGACTCAAAAACAGGAAGGCCAGATTAGAGTTTGCCAAACAACACCTAACAAAGCCTTCACAGTTCTGGAACAAGATCCTATGGACAGATGAGACCAAGATCAACTTGTACCAGAGTGATGGGAAGAGAAGAGTATGGAGAAGGAAAGGAACTGCTCATGATCCTAAGCATACCACCTCATCAGTGAAGCATGGTGGTGGTAGTGTCATGGCGTGGGCATGTATGGCTGCCAATGGAACTGGTTCTTTTGTATTTATTGATGATGTGACTGCTGACAAAAGCAGCAGGATGAATTCTGAAGTGTTTCGGGCAATATTATCTGCTCACATTCAGCCAAATGCTGCATAACTCATTGGACGGCGCTTCACAGTGCAGATGGACAATGACCCAAAGCATACTGCAAAAGCAACCAAAGAGTTTTTGAAGGGACAGAAGTGGAATGTTATGCAATGGCCAAGTCAATCACCTGACCTGAATCCCATTGAGCATGCATTTCATTTGCTGAAGACAAAACTTAAGGGAAAATGCCCCAAGAACAAACAGGAACTGAAGACAGTTGCAGTAGAGGCCTGGCAGAGCATCACCAGGGATGAAACCCAGCATCTGGTGATGTCTATGCTTTCCAGACTTCAGGCTGTGATTGACTGCAAAGGATTTGCAACCAAGTATCAAGAAGGGAAAGTTTGATTTATGATTATTATTCTGTCCCATTACTTTTGATCCCTTAACAAGTGGGAGGCACATCTGCAAACTGCTGTAAGTCTTACACCGTTCACCTGAGTTGGATGTACATACCCTCAAATTAAAGCTGACAGTCTGCAGTTAAAGCACATTGTGTTTGTTTCATTTCAACTCCATTGTGGTGGTGTATAGAGCCAAAGATGTTAGAATTGTGTTGATGTCCCAATATTTCTGGACCTGACTGTACGTATATATCAACACACAGACCTATATATACGTATATATCAACACACAGATATATATATATACACCCACCCACAGACCATATACACATACGCACATGGGGCGGTGGCATGTGGACAATCTCAACTAAATGCGCCCCCCCCAATTTGGCTGATCCCTCCAGAAGAAATGTTGAACCCGACAGAGCAGAGAATATATATATTATTCTCTGCTCTATCGGGTTCAACATTTCTTCTGGAGGGATCAACCAAATGGGGGGGGCAATTAGTTGCCAAAATGTGTGTGTAATACAAGTCTGGTTATATATAGATATATATATATATATAAAAATCATGAGTATAGCAGTCTGTAGTGATACCTTTTTTATTGGACTAACGTTACATTTAAAGTACAAGCTTTCGAGAGTGTTCCTCCCTTCGTCAGGTATAGAAGCTTACTGATCAGAATAGTGGAATTAAACATTGAGACATTCATAGGGCGTACAGTTGGGGGTGTTAGATGTTGTACATCACCAAATGGCATGGTCAGAGGGGAATAAAAAAGGAACATTTAATTGTCTCAGGCAGATCAGACAACATTGATGCAATCATGTCCACTTCAAAGGGAATGTGAAAGGACAGAACGAGAGAAAAAAAAATAAAAACACAAAACAATCAATCAATGCTTCAATCTAGCAGGCCACTCCATCCAAAACCTCAGAATTAAAATCCTCAAAGGCCATTTTAAAGACCACCGGGAACGCAAAACATATGAAATGAAAATGATCACATATTTCAACAGTATAAAACAAGGACTTAATGTAGATTCGGGTTTACCCACTATAATAACGTCACATAATATTCATAATTCCTATTTTTCTGTGTCTTCCCCATACTCACTGTTTTGTGTTTTTTTTTTCTCTCGTTCTGTCCTTTCACATTCCCTTTGAAGTGGACATGATTGCATCAATGTTGTCTGATCTGCCTGAGACAATTAAATGTTCCTTTTTTTCCCCTCTGACCATGCCATTTGGCGATGTACAACATCTAACACCCCCAACTGTGCGCCCTATGAATGTCTCAATGTTTAATTCTACTATTCTGATCAGTAAGCTTCTATACCTGACGAAGGGAGGCACACTCTCGAAAGCTTGTACTTTAAATGTAACGTTAGTCCAATAAAAAAAGGTATCACTACAGACTACTATACTCATGATTTTGGCACCTGGACTAACACGGCCTACTTAATATATATATATATATTATATATCATACCTGCCCTTACCTTCCCCTATAAATTTGCTAAAAATATACACACAAAAAAAAACAAACCACTGCCTGAGACCCCACGCAGCCCACATGCCACCCCCCTCTACCTGGCTGAATGTATCTAATATATATATAATTAAATACATTCAGCCAGGTAGAGAAAGAAAAAAAAGAAGTTTTATTTTATGTTCCCAGGGACAATTAAAAATGTCCTCGGATTTTTTTTTTTTTAGAAATGTGTCGCCTTACCTTAGCCTGGTGGTCAGTGGGGGCTCCCTGGATCCTGGTTGTGGGGGGGGGCTGCCGTGGTCACAGGTGCAGTGGCTCCCTCCCTGCGCTGCCTGTCTCTGCCACATGCACCCCGGGCGGCTAGCCTGCACAGTCACAGCTCTGTCATCGCATGCTCCTCAAGGGGATCCATGGGAGGCCCCTGCAGGCTGCCCTCTACAGTGCCTGATTAGCGGGCCGTGTCTGCCTGATGTTTTAGTAACAAGAATGTTTTATCCCATAGGCTTCAATGTTAAAAATATTCCCATTTTAATTCAGTATCTAATAAACTGTTGCTTATAATATTCTGCAGTAAAGAGTCTCTTTATTTCTAGATTTTAGTATTTTTTAAGCATTTTCTATACTTTCTCAATTTCTTTTTTTTTTCAAAACTTTTGGCAAACGTCCCAAAAAGTTAAAAGTTTGCGAACTGTCGAACGGCAGATGTTCGATGCGAACTCCGAACAGATCAAACCGAACAGCTTATCCCTAATGGAAGTCACCCAGTTCTAAACATCATATGCCAACCACGATAACCAAACCTTAACATAAGCAATGTGAGTATCATTGACATTGGCCATGAGTTCATCCATGAGCCTGGTATAATGTATCTTTGAGAGAGAATGCTGTGCCCACCTTTAAGCGCCAGTGCTCCACCATTACTCTCCTGGCTGCCAAGAGCAGCTTTGCAAACAGCTTATTTTCCAGGACTGTGAGGTCCTCCAGTGTAGCATGAAAGCGTTTGAGCTGCAGGACTGACAACACACATCTGGTGACGGGGCTGACATCCTTGCCAATTGAGCCGGGGTGCCATACCAATGCATGAGGGTCTTAAAGAATTGTGTAATGGATGTGTGGTAAGTAGACATGTGCCTTCGTTTTAGTACTAAAACGATTTAGTCTGAATTTTGGGATAATTTAGTTTTAGTGTGACTCAAGAGATACGAAACTGCTCAGTACAAAAAACGAAAGAAACTAAAATAAAATGCACTACATTTTAGTTTCAGTCCTTTTTGTGATATTACATTGATGAGTGAAGGAGACCAGTAATGAAGCACAACGTCGCAAAGCTACAGAAAAGGTTTGTATGCGTAATCCTGCCCAACTCCTACCCGAAAATCTGACAGTGATAGAGCTCCAGAATACTCACTCGCAGCACAGACAGCCAGCACAGGAGAGGAAACCTTTACTTAACCCTTGCATGTCTATGAGGCAGACAAGATGATAAAAGCAGCTGGAGAAGGAAAACATTGAAATAAATCACACTGAAAGCTAATGACAGAGGAGGGTTGGATAGTAAAAAACCCCTTTATAACAAGCAGCGCTGGGAGAAGAGAGGGACTTTATAAAAAGTGTGTTATCTCCCCTCCCGCTCTGCATAATAGGGGCTTAGGTCTGATACATTTTATATTATAATATATTTTATATATGGATAAGCATTGCATTCCGAAGTTCTGCACCCACCACATGCCAATGCAGTAGAATGTTCTATACAGAGAGGGGCATTAATTAATGCAGGTGGATGTTGTATACATTATACAGAGAGGGGTATTAATTAATGCAGGTGGATGTTATCTACATTATACAGAGAGGGGTATTAATTAATGCAGGAGAATGTTCTATACATTATACAGAGAGAAGCCTTCTTTTTTTTAGCCCTTTAAATCTAGTGGCTGTGAGCGTTGAGATCGGCTGCTTGTTATATTATCTCGCAGTACAATGTATCAGGCTCAGCTGTTACAGTAACTGACGAACAGCGCTCAGAGTTTCAGTAAAACAAGGAAATAATATTGTTCTAACCTCTTATATATAAAAATATTATTTTTACTGAAACTCTGAGCACTGTGATGAGCAGCAGTTAGTTACTGTAACAGCTTTGCCTGGCACATTGTGCTGAGAGTGAATGATACTGTAACAAGCAGCGATCTCAGCCCTCTGAGGAGCCACTACAATAGTAATTGTATCCACTGGGTTTCGGATGAATGAAATTAGTTTTCATACTAAAGAACTGAAAACGAATTTCTTTAGCAACTAAATAAATTGCATTTTAGGACTAATCCATTAGTTCAAAACGAAATTTTGTGCTGTGCACATGTCTAGTGGTAAGCGCCAATATCACGTACCACCACCAGAACGCCAAAGCTGGATTATAAAAGCAGTGGTTTCTCCTAAACCAGAAAATACATAGAAGTATACATATCTGATCAGCGCAAAATTAATTGCTGTTAGGGTTCAGATGTCTCTCGTAAATTTTCAGCCCACATTGGGTATATACAAAAGAAGAAGAAAACATATAATTGTGGAGTATATCTTAGACATTTATGTTATAATAATTTTTTTTAAAAAGACCAATGGATGGATGTGCCTGAACCAAAAAAATCCATAGGAGCTTAGCTTCGAGCTACGGAAGCTCAACTAAGAGTGAGTTAAAAAATTGGCAAAAAAAAATCTGTAAACATGTATGATTGGATTTCACACAAGGAAAGTCGTTTTTTGTCTTCCATATTGTATCCTACACTGTGGCGGTGAGAAATTATTCCAGAAAGGTGTGGGTTACCTTGAAGAGGCCTCAGAAATTACCCAGATGTGCTGATCCACTCACAGCCAGTGCTAGGGCTCTAGTTTTGAGAGTGGTCTAATATATACCATTCAATATAGTTTTAAGTGTCTAAGATATACAGTTGTGTTCAAAATTATTCAACCCCCACTGAAATTGAGTGTTTTGGTCAGTTTGACATTGATTTTGATCATTCAGTCATCTTGCTTACAATTAAATCAAAGAGGCACGTGTAGGTCAGACAAATATAACATAACATTTATAATGAAATAACCACAAATGTCTTTTCTGTGCTCACATCATTATCAGTTTTATTCAACCCCCAAGTGCCATTCAATCTTAGTACTTAGTACAACATCCTTTTACAGTTATAACAGCTTTTAAACGTGAAGCATAGCTTGACACAAGTGTCTTGCAGCGATCTACGGGTATCTTCACCCATTCGTCATGGGCAAAAGCCTCCAGTTCAGTCACATTCTTAGGCTTGCACACTGCAACTGCTTTCTTTAAGTCCCACCAGAGGTTCTCAATCGGATTTAAGTCAGGTGACTGCGATGGCCACTCCAAAATGTTCCAGCCTTTAATCTGCAACCATGCTCTAGTGGACTTGGAGGTATGCTTGGGATCATTGTCCTGTTGAAAGGTCCAACGTCTCCCAAGCCTCAGGTTTGTGACGGACTGCATCACATTGTCATCCAATATCTCCTGGTACTGAAGAGAATTCATGGTACCTTGCACACGCTGAAGCTTCCCTGTACCTGCAGAAGCAAAACAGCCCCAAAGCATGATTGACCCCCCACCATGCTTCACAGTAGGCAAGGTGTTCTTTTCTTCATAGGCCTTGTTCTTCCTCCTCCAAACATAGCGTTGATCCATGGGCCCAAACAGTTCTAATTTTGTTTCATCAGTCCACAGGACACTATCCCAAAACTTCTGTGGTTTGTCCACATGACTTTTGGCATACTGCAGTCGACTCTTCTTATTCTTTGGAGACAGCAAGGGGGTGCGCCTGGGAGTTCTGGCATGGAGGCCTTCATTACGCAGTGTGCGCCGTATTGTCTGAGCTGAAACTTCAGTACCCACATCTGACAAATCTTTTCTCAGTTCCTCAGCAGTCACACGGGGACTTTTCTCCACTCTACGCTTCAGGTAGCGCACAGCAGTCGAAGTCAGCATCTTCTTTCTGCCACGACCAGGTAGCGTTTCAACAGTGCCCTTTGCCTTGAATTTGCGAATGATGCTTCCTATGGTCTCTCTTGTATGTTTAACATCTTTGCAATCTTCTTATAGCCATTGCCCTTCCTGTGAAGAGTAATCACCTCTTCTCTTGTCTTCCTGGACCATTCTCTTGACTTCACCATGTTTGTAACCACACCAGTAAATGTCTAGAAGGAGCTGAGTATCACAGTCATTTTAAAGCTGCCTAATTGGTGCTTATTATGCTTTATTGCTGCTCCGTGACATCCACAGGTGTTTTCAATACCTGATTGAAACCACTTGAATGAACCTCTGTTCTTGAGAGTGGTAGTCTTTAAGGGGTTGAATAATTGTGTCAATGAAGAATTCACAAAAGAAACATTTACTACTGTATTACAAAACCAATTGATGTCATTTTAGTTGCATATGGTTCTTTAAAAAGTCCTTGTAGGATTTCATTCTGAATACAATTACAAATGTACACTAAATTCCCTAAAACCCTTTACAGCATTGGGGGTTGAATAATTTTGAACACAACTGTACTTCGCAATTATATGGGTTTCTACTTCTTTTGTATATACCCAATGTGGGCTGAAAATCTACGAGAGACATCTGAACCCTAGCAGCAATTAATTTTGCGCTGATCAGATATGAATACTTCTTAAAGAATTGTTCCTGCAATGGCGTACAGACTATCACCCTTTTGGTAACCTCCCAGTTATCCAACCAATCCCTGAGCTCCAGTTGCTCCCCCTGTTTGGCCTCCTATGCCTGGACATTTGACAGTTCCCTCCAGTCCAGCGCCATGGTTAAGGCAGAGTACATGGACGAAATGAGGCCTCTGAGATACTGAGACATAAGTCAGAAGCTACAAAAGTTTTTTTAAGTACAGCATTTCATCCTTTTTATTTTCTGTTTTCTTTACCCTTCTTACTGAATGGCTGCTGTATTTCATTAACAGGGTTATTCAGAGTCAGGTGAAAGCCAGGAGAAAAATTCTAGGTCAAAATTGCCTAGACCTCGAATTTTCACTTCTCCAGTCTTTCTCTTTGTTTTAACCTCTCTCTGACTAACCCTGATGGCTTCTATAAATACTCGTTATATAGATAGATATAGATTTCACATTGAGAAAAGCAACATACAGTTGCAAGAAAAAATATGTGAACCCTTTGGGATTACGTGGAGTTTTGCATGAATTGGTCATAAAATGTGCTCTGATCTTCATCTAAGTCACAACAATTTGAAAAACACAGTCTGCTTAAAATAATACAACACAAACATTATATGTTTTCATGTTTTTATTGAACAGAACATGTAAACATTCACAGTGCAGGGTGGAAAAAGTATGTGAACCCCTAACCTAATGACTTCTCCAAGAGCTAATTGGAGCCAGAAGTGAGCCAACCTTGAGTTCAATCAGTGTGATATTATTGGATGTGTTGCTGAAACCTGTCCTGCCCTTTAAAAACACACACCAGTTTAGGGATTACTGGTTTCATGAAGCACTGTCTGATGTGAACCATGCCACGCAAAAAAGAGCTCTCAGAAGACCTTACGATCAAGAATTGTTGACTTGCATGAAGCTGGAAAGGGTTACAAAAGTATCTCCAAAAGCCTTGATGTTCATGTGTCCACGGTAAGACAGACTGTCTACAAATGGAGAAAGTTCAGCACTGTTGCTACTCTCCCTAGGCGTGATTGTCCTGTAAAGATGACTGCAAGAGCACAGCGCAGAATGCTTAATGAGGTAAAGAAGAATCCTAGAGCGTCAGCTAAAGACTTACAGAAATCTCTGGCACATGCTAACATATTTGTTGACACATCTACAATAAGGAAAACATTAAACAAGAATGGAGAACATGGGAGGACACCACGGAGGAAGCCATTGCTGTCCAAAAAGAATATTGCAGCACGTTTGAAGTTTGCAAAAGAACACCTGGATGTTCCACAGCACTACTGACAAAATATTCTGTGGACAGATGAAACCAAAATTGAGTTGTTTGGAAAAAACACACAACACTATGTGTGGAGAAAAAAAGGCACAACACACCAACATTAAAACCCCATCCCCACTGTAAAACATGGCGGAGGGAGCATCATGGTTTGGGGCTGCTTTGCTGCCTCAGGGCCTGGACGGATTGTTGTCATTGATGGAAAAATGAATTCCAGAGTTTATCAAGACATTTTGCAGGAAAATGTAAGACCATCTGTCTGCCAACTGAAGCTCCGCAGAGGATGGGTGATGCAACAGGACAATGACCCAAAGCATACAAGTAATTCAACAAAAGAATGGCTTCAACAAAACAAAATACGCCTTCTGGACTGGCCCAGTCAGAGTCCTGACCCCATCCCGATTGAAATTATGTGGCATGACCTTAAGAGAGCGATTCACATCAGACATCCCAAGAATATTGCTACACTGATACAGTTTTGTGAAGAGGAGTGGTCCAAAATTTCTCCAGATCGTTGTGCAGGTCTGATCTGCAACTACAGGAAACGTTTGGTTGAGGTTATTGCTGCCAAAGGAGGGTCAACCAGTTATTAAGTCCAAAGGTTCACATACTTTTTCCACCCTTCACTGTGAATGTTTACATGTTCTGTTCAATAAAAACATGAAAACATATAATGTTTGTGTTGTATTATTTTAAGCAGACTGTGTTTTTCAAATTGTTGTGACTTAGATGAAGATCAGAGCACATTTTATGACCAATTCATGCAAAAATCTCCACTAAATCCCAAAGGGTTCACATACTTTTTTTTGCAACTGTACAACTGTATTGACTTTTAAGTTTGTGCTTAGTTACAGTATGTCTTATGTCTATTAATTTGTTGGACAGGTATAGCTGTAGATCTTGTCTCAATATTTTTCAGCTTTTTATCGTTTTTATAAAATCGTGATTTTGAATGCTAGAAATACAGGTGTTAAAAAGTAAGGTTTATAATATGTACAGGCAGTGCTTTTTTTCTCGGTAAAGAGGTGGGGGTACTCACCATGAAGCGTCATAAAGCACCAGGCGGCGAACAGCCATTGGAAAAATGCTGTGCGCTCATATGCAGTCGATGAATAGAGGGTGCATGCCAGTGTGCAGCCAATGAATAGAGCCATGAGCATATTACAGAGCTCCGCAGCAATAAAACTCACAGTAATATGCAGTGTGTATGAGCATATCACAGAGCTCAGCAGCAATAAAACTCATGGTAATGTGCAATATGTATTAGTGTATCACAGAGCTGAACAGCAGTAAAACTCCGTAATGTGCAGTGCAGTTTGTATGAATGAATCAGAGCTCCACAGCAAAAAACTATTAAACAAGTAAATTAAATATTAAAATAATATTAAGTGATATATTAAAATGCAATAACAATTATATTAAAATGTTATTTTAAATAAAATATTTCAATTAATTTAATATTATTTAAGAAATAATATAAATATAATAATAAAATATTTGTAAACACATGCAGCTCCCTGTCCTTATTACCTTGTAGGTGAGGGGGTCCCTAGATTCATGGTGGTCCAGTGGCAGACCCATATTTCTCTTTCCCTGGTGGTCCAATAGTGAGACAGTTCCTGGTTTCTTTCAGCCCAACTCCATGTCTCATGGGTGACCCCAGGTGATCTCAATGACGCTCAGACCTCATAATTAGGGATGAGCTGTTCGGTTCGATGTGTTCGGAGTTCGATTCGAACATCGCCCGTTCGCATGTTCGCGAACTACGAACATTTCCGCGTGTTCGCCGCATGTTCGCCCACAATGAACCACAATGGACCACAATGCACGTTTCCACTGGCCTGCAGCTTGTAATTGGCTACAGCCTGCACCTGACCACAGTTTAGGTGCAAGACAGGTGCAAGACTATGCCAATCACTGCTCAGAGTCCTGATTGGGCAAATTTTGCCCAATCATGGGCTCACATTGCTAAGTCCCGCAGCACACTATATAAGGCGTCCGTTGCAGCCCCAGCACGTGTGTTTAGAGAGGAGATTGTTAGGGTGTGTTCTCACTGCCAGTCTGCCAGCAGCTACTGGGGGGGGGGGGTCTCATTTCTACAAAATATCTGGGAATTGTTCTAATCTTTGTGTTCTCACTGCCACCAACTATTTTGGGGATCAGTCATTTATACAAAATATCTGCGAATTGTTGTAATCTGTGTGTTCTCACTGCCACCAGCAATTGTGGGGGTCTCATTTCTACAAAATATCTGGGAATTGTTCTAATCTGTGTGTTCTCACTGCCACCCATCAGGGGGTCTCACTGATTTATAGGAGGTTTCTGGGAATTGTAATCTGTGTCTTCTCAATGCCAGCTATCAGGGGATCCAACATACTTCTAGCAGATATCTGCAAATTGTAATCTGTGTCTTGTCACTTTTGCCAGCTATCAGGGGGTCCTATCAGGAGGTCTCACTGACTTGTAGGTGGTTTCTGGGAATTGTAATTTGTGTCTTGTCACTGCCACCCATCAGGGGGTCTCACTGACTTATAGGAGGTTTCTGGGAATTGTAATCTGTGTCTTGTCACTGGCTGCCAGCTATCAGGGTGTCTCACTGAGTTATACCAGAGTTCTGGAAATCTTTAATCTTTATACCAGAGTTGAATCAGAGTTCTGCAGCATATCTCCAATTTTTATAACAGTTGAATCAGAGTTCTGTATATCTTTAATCTATATATCACTCACCATGTCAGAAAGACCAAAAAGGACAGGCAGACGCTCCCAGGCACAGATAAGAGGGCAAGCAGCCTCTGTGTCGGGAGGCTGTGCCTCTGGTCGCCATGGACGTAGTGCATCCTCTGCAGGGGCACGCTTGTCCTTTCTAACTGGTGCTGGCCAGAATAAGCAGCAGCAACAACATACATAGGACTTGGTGGATTGGCTAACCAGGCCATCCTCATCCTCCCAGTCCTCTGCCAGCCAGGCTTGTAGTGCTTTACAGTCCACCTCCGCCGCCTAAGTATCTAATGCAGCCTCCATGTCCACAGCTACTCCTGCCGTAGCCTCACTAGCACACACGGATGAGTCAGCTGAATTGTTTGACTACAATGACAGTGACATGCTGCTTGAGGATGCACAGCAACTACAGTGCTCTGATTCAATCTCTGAGGTTGACGAAGGGAGTATAATCAACCTAGAGGAAGGGGGTGCCAGTAACACACAAATAACTGGCACTCATGTTGCCCCAGCAGCTGCAACATACTGCCAAGTTGGCTCCAGTGACAAGGAGATAGGGGGTGATGACAATGATGATGAGGTCACTGACTCCACCTGGGTGCCTGATCGAACAGAGGAGTCAAGTGAGGAGGAGGAGGCACAACAAACACGAGGCACAACGTCCTCTATGACCAACTGTAGCACTAGCCAGTCCAAGGCATCAGATGTCAGAGCTGCTCAGGTGCAGAGCGCTGTTGTCTCAATCACACATCCAGGAACTTTGCTGTCTGGGAGTTCTTTAAGAAATGTGCAGCAGACCGCACCGTTGCTATTTGTAATCTATGTCAGCTGAGGCTCAAGCGTAGGAAAGACACCGGACGCTTGGGTGCCACGTGCTTGAGGTGACATATGACCACCTGCCATGCATCCCGTTGGTGCAAAACTTTGCATAGGTCCTCCTCACCTGTCTCTACCCCCACTATATGTCCTACCATGTCATTGACTCCAACCTCCACTGACAGGGATAATGCTACAGTAATGGATGTACCAGGTCCTTCCTCACAATGTGACAGCATCCCATCAGTTGAAGATTTACGCAGTCAGATTACGTTGCCCCAGATGCTGCAGCGTAAGAAAAAAATATAGTCCCAACCATCCCCAAGCACAGCGTCTAAATGCCAGTTTAGCAAAAGGGAGGAAGAGGAGGCCTTCCCTAGCTCTCAAGGTCCCAGTCTTTCCGCAGACAGCATTCCAGTGGGTCCTCCTCAGATCAGACAGGAGGAGGATGAGGAGTTGGAGCAATATTTAAGTAGTGGGGGCATTGAAGGTGGGGATTCCTCAAGGGAGGGTTTTGTGTGCCCAGAAGCCCAAGGACTAGTACGTGGCTGGGAGGAGGAAGTGCACGATGGGGTCATCCTCATTGATCAGGAAGACTCGGAAGCTAATGCCACCTCCAACCTACGCTGCATGGGCTCCCTTATCCTGCAAAGCCTGGTAAAGGACCCCAGGATTCGTGCTATCAAGGAGAGGGATCATTACTGGTTGGCAAGCCTTCTTGATCCACGATACAAGGGTAAAGTTGCAGAGCTCATCCTGCCCGCACAGAGGGAGGACAGGATGAAAAAACTTGAGGACGCTCTAAAGCGACACTTGTTTAACACCTTTCCAGGCACTGGTAGATTACCAAGTGATGACACAGGTGCTTCTGAGGCTGCGGTTGATCAGTGGAAGAGCGGTGAAAAGGGCCGCTTGACTGATGCCTTTTCCAATTTTTTAGTCCACGACTCCCAGGGACGTCAAATGTAGGCACCCATTGCCAGCGTCTTCACCATATGGTGCAGGACTACCTAGGGGCAAGGGCAGACCTGGATACCTTTCCAGCAGATGATCCACTGGCTTACTGGGTGTTGAGATTGGATCACTGGCCAGAATTTAGCCAATATGCTATGCAGCTACTAGGTTGCCCTTCATCTAGCGTGCTTTCTGAAAGGACGTTCAGTGCCACTGGAGGTTTTGTCACAGACAAAAGAGTGCGTCTGTCCACCGACTCTGTAGACCGGCTGACATTTATAAAAATTATTCAGTCCTGGATTAGCAGCTATCAATACCCTGATGCTGCTGACATAACGGAATAGATCGGGTATTTCTTCTGCATTCACAAAACCTCCACCACTGCACTCTTCCACAATACCACAAACGGGTTACGGTGTGAAAGCACTTGCTGCCACCAAAGGCACAATATTTGTCTGCACTGACGCCTGTACCAGATTCATATCATTTTAATATTTGACCGCAGGGTCCACCGCTGCACTCTCCCACAATACCACAGAGGGGTTATGGTGTGACGGCACTGTTGCCGACACTAAAGGCCCAATTTTAAAGCACCTATTGTTACTTTCATCCAAGCCTGCATACGTTTCACCATAAATGAGAGAAATGGTGGTGGGGTCGGAATCCTGCTCTCTCCCACCTGCACCTACCAGCATCTCCCTCCACCCCCATTCCTCTCCTTCTCCTCCTTCGAGACACACTGCATCCGCCTGTTCTCTCCTCTGGCCCTCAGGGTAGCAGTCATCTACCGCCCACTGGGACCAACCTCCCAGTTCTTTGACCACTTTGCTACCTGGCTTTCTCACTTCCTGTCTTCTAATCTTCCATGCCTAATTCTCGGGGACTTCAACATTCCCATTGATGATCCCTCCGCCCCTGCTGCCTCCAAACTTCTTTCACTCACGTCCTCCCTTGGACTCACGCAATCCTCTCCTCCCTACCCACCGCGATGGTCACGCTATTGACCTTGTCTTTTCCAACCTCTGCTCCATTTCTGAGTTCAACTGTTGCCCTTTCCCCATCTCTGACCACCACCTTCTCTCTTTCAACCTATCTGGACTTCCTAAACACCCTGCTCCCCCACCCCGCACACACACTCGCAGAAATCTACATGCTGTGGACCCCCATCAATTCTCCAACCTACTTCACCACCTCCCTCACACCTCATCCTTCACCTGCCCTGATGCTGCCACTAATCACTACAACACTACGCTTATCTCTGCTCTAGACACTCTTGCTCCTCTTCAACTCTGTAAGGCCCCAAGCCGCCAGCTTCAGCCCTGGCACACCCTCCAGACTCGCTACCTGCAAAGATGCTCCCGCACTGCAGAGCGTGCCTGGAGGAAATCCCGCTCTGAAGCTGATTTTGTTCACTTCAAGTTTATTCTCTGGTCATACACCTCTGCCCTCCACTTGGCCAAACAATCCTTCTTCTCATCTCTTATATCTACGCTGTCCTCCAACCCTAAACAGCTCTGGTCCACCTTCAACACCCTCCTCTACCCACCTGCACCTCCCCCCACAGCTGCCCTCAGCGCTCAAGACCTGGCAGAATACTTCCTCAGTAAAACTCTAACTATCAGAAGAAACATCCCAACACAAGTTAGTTATCTGCCACCTCCACTCCCACAGGTCCCCTCTGCCACCCTCTGCCGCTTCCTCCCAGCCACTGAGGAGGAAGTCAATTCCTTATTGTCCTCCTCACATCTCACCACGTGCCCGCTCGACCCCATTCCCTCACATCTAATTCCTCCCCTCTCCTCCTCCCTCACCCCTGCTCTCACACACATCTTCAACCTATCTCTCTCCACTGGCTCCTTTCCATCCGCCTCCAAACACGCGCTAGTTACCCCTTCACTAAAGAAACCATCCCTCGATCCCAACTCTCCATCCAATTACCGCCCTGTATCCCTGCTTCCCTTTACCTCTAGCTCTTAGAAAAACTAGTCTTCAACCGCCTCTCCCTCTTCCTGTCCTCCAATTCCCTACTTGACCCCCTGCAATCTGGCTTCCGTCCCCTACACTCAACTGAAACTGCCCTCAAAGTCACCAACGACCTCCTAACTGCTAAAAAACACGGCCACTATTCTATTCTCATCCTGCTTGACCTCTCGGCTGCTTTTGACGCTGTTGACCACCCCCTTCTTCTACAGACCCTCAACTCTCTGGGTCTCGGTGACACTGCACTTGCTTGGGTTGACTCCTATTTATCCAACAGGTCCTTCTGTGTGTCCTTTGCTGGTAACTCCTCCTCTTCATTGCCTCTATCTGTTGGTGTACCTCAAGGCTCTCCTTGGTCCTCTGCTCTTTTCCATCTACACCTCCTCCCTGGGCAAAATCATCAACAGCTTTGGCTTTAATTACCACCTCTACGCTGATGACACTCAGATCTACCTCTCTACCCCTGATCTCTCTCCCCCTGTCCTTTCAAAAGTCAGTGACTGTTTATCTGGCATCTCCTCCTGGATGGCCTCCCACCACCTAAAGATCAACATGTCAAAGACTGAGCTCCTACTTATTCCTCCCTCCAATGCCTCCCCACCTCCTGACTTTTCTATCACGGTGGAGGGTATCACCATCTCCCCATCAAACCAAGTTCGCTGTCTTGGAGTTACACTGGACTCTGCTCTTTCCTTCATCCCCCACATCAAGTCTCTTTCCTCCTCCTGCCGATACCAACTGCGTAATATTTCCAGAATTCGGCCATTTCTCACCGCTGTCACCACAAAACAACTCATACACCCCCTGGTAATCTCCCGACTCGACTATTGCAATAATCTCCTATCTGGCCTCCCTATGTCCCGCCTCTCCCCCCTACAATCCATCCTGAACGCCTCCGCCAGGCTAATTCACCTCACCCACCACTCTGTCTCTGCCGCTCCTCTCTGCGAGTCCCTTCACTGGCTCCCCATCCACTGCAGAATTAAGTTCAAAATCCTTATCCTTACCTACAAAACCCTCACAAACTCAGCTCCCCACTACCTGTCCTCACTAATCACCAAATACACCCCAGCCCGCTCCCTAAGGTCAAACGGTGACCTGCGCCTAGCTTCTCCCCGCATCACCTCTTTCCATGATAGACTGCAGGATTTCTCACGCGCAGCCCCCACTCTCTGGAATGCTCTCCCTCGTACTGTCAGACTTTCCCCTAACTTCTCTTCCTTCAAACGCTCCCTTAAAACGTTCCTATTTAGGCACCCAAATGTAAGCCTACCACCCAACTCACTGACGCAACCATCAATCACTCTCACCTTACAGTCCTCTCCTCCTGTTTCCAACCCCAACCCTCTCAGATGGTGAGTTCCTACGGGAATAGGGCCCTCATCTCCTCCTGTACTGTTTGTCAAATGTTGTTCAATGTATTGTAACCCTGTCTATACTGTGCCTATTGTACAGCGCTGCGGAATATGCTGGCGCTTTATAAATAAAGAATAATAATAATAATAATAATTTAGCCAAAAATCACTAAACTTGTTCTTCGTGTCCTAAAATGTCTCCTTTTTTAATACGACTGCCGCCCCAAGCAGTTGTTTATTAATAGATTAAAAGGAAAACTGTTTTCTGTCATTGGAAATGTCATTTTTTGTTTTTAAATGTTTCTATACATCCTACAAATCCGCCACTTCATGGGTAGGTTATGGGGACCTCCTAGGCACGATATTTGAAGGAATTTTTCGTTTTTATTTTTAACCCTTATTTCATGGAAAATTCACTGTTCCTTTAACCCTTTCGCTGCTGAGGCATTTCCCGCCTCTGTCCGGAGCTCATTTTTACCTGTTTCGCTCATCTTGTTTAAACGTGTTTTGAAGACTTATTTTAGTATATGACCCAGACATATTATATATCGTTCTTTCCGTCAGACTCGGCAGATTCATAATATGTCATTATTATATGTATACGTCATGTCCTGTCTGTATATTATAACAAAAAATGCAATAAAATATGAATTTTCAATAATTTACAACGTGTAAAGTGTTTTTTTTAAACATTTTAACATGCGAGCAATTGTGGTTATATTTTGCATGGGGTGTGCTTGTTAAAATAATTAGAAATGGGGTCTCGTTACATTTTTTTTTGGGGAAAATTACGTGATTTTTAACAAACGCACCGCATACAAAAATCGATAGAGCAGCATCATTGTTCACATTATAATTGAAATGGGAACAATATTGCTGCATTAACAAACCAAAAAAAAGAAAAGAAACTTATTTAAAAAAAAATTATAAAAAAAAAATAAACATTTGTTTATTTTTATTTTTAATTTTAATTTTTTAAAAAAACTTTTTCATAGTCATGTTTGGTATCGTTGGAACGGTCATGCTCTGGCAGATCCGATAGTACCAAACTTTAACCCCTAGCTTCCACGGATCGGGAGATAGGGGGTTCATTGGAACCCCCTATCTCCACCATTGGTGGCAGCTAGGGGTTAACTCCAGGACTGGCGTCATCGTGCTATGCACGATGACCACAGTCCTCAGTGGGAGTTCCCTGAGGCTTGGCCGACATCCAAGATGTCGCCCAGCTCCGGGAAAGGATCACGAACCGGCGCTTTTCAGCGCCGATTCGGGATCCGGCTCCCCAGGGGTTAATGACAGCCACCGTTTGGAAGGGCAGGCTGTGCCCTTCCAAGCAGTGCCTGTATTAACTCCCTGCTCCCCGGCGATCGGGAGGGAAAGAGGGCCGAAGGACCTCCCCCCCTCCCTATCAGGCGCCTCCTCCGCACATGCGTGGGGGGGGCGCCTTAATTAGATGTCATCGCGTCGCCGCGATGACATCTAATGTCCCCGCCGGGGTCCCGAGTTCTGGGCTGACATCCAAGATGTCAGCCCACACCGGGGGGGCGCAGCAATCCGCCGGAATCCGGCGGATTGCTGCCTCCTGTGCATGGACGCGCTCAGCGAGTCCATAGCACAGGAGAACCACTTGGCTGGACGCGCTGAGCGCGTCCATAGCAGCCAAGTGGTTAAAAACTTTTTTTTTTTTTACTTTTTTTTTTTTTTACTTTTTTTTTTTTTACTTGTTTCCTGTCCCCCAGGGCACTACCCGGACCCCCATACACCTTTTATGGCAAATATCTTGCACATATGCACTCTTCCAGGGCTCTCTAAAAATCGAACTTGAGTCCCATTGACTTGCATTGAGTTTGGTTCGTGTTCGAACTCGAACTTTTGAAATTGTTCGAGTTCGAATGCGAACCGAACACGGGGGTGTTCGGCTCATCCCTACTCATAATCAGTGCTGGGCATTGTCACTCACTTTATAAATCAGAATGTTGCTGTGCTATGATGCACTGCTGGACAGCCAGTGTGCAGTGCAGTAGACAGGGAACGCATGGAGTGACGGCAACAATCAGAAGCGTTCGGGAGACAGCATGAGCTTATGAACGCTTCTGATACCCTGCTTGCATGTCACAGCTGGTAGACATCATGCTCAGTCTCCTCCACTCGTTTGGGCTTGTAACGTGCTGGTACTTCGTACCGGTGCGTTCTGCCTGAAAAAATCCCTATGTACAGTCCTAGTGAAAAGAGGCCTTCTATGACAGACTCTATGCCTACTACATGTTATGCAAGGCACGTATATAAATGCCTTTGATTAAATATTTCTATGCCTACTTAAATGCTAGTTATCGGTTTATACATGGCTTGTCATTGTATGTATAATGTATATATGTTCAGTTAAGTAACATAGGTCAAGTTATGGGGCAGTAAATGTAACGTATATGTAGTTTATTATTATGCTCGGTAGATATAATTGTGTACTGTTATGTGGGACATGTCCACATATATATGTACAGTGAATGCAGGTTTAGTATTAACTCCTTCACAACGGACGACGTGTGGGGACATCCCCAAAATTAATAGACATCAAAGCAGGCGATGTCCCACAGCAATAACACAAGAACATGTCCCAGGTGCAACCGGGATCTCACTCCCTAATACAAATAATTTTATTGGATATTGTTGGTGTACTACAGAATTGACATACTGAAGACGAACATTTAAAAAACATATCGATGAAAAATGATAGAAGAGAGGGATAAGGTCGCAATATGCGCAATAATAATAATGATAAAAAAAATTATTTGCCCCCCCAGCCACAACCCGCCGAACAAACCGCCGAATGAGGCTGACGACCGGTTGAACAGACCGCTTAAAGCCACTGGAAAAAACCTACCAGCCGCCGATCAAGGGTAAAAAAAAACACCAACTTTTAAAAGGCGTTTTTAAAAAAAAAAAACTACTGCTTGAAAATGCATGCAAATTACATATAAATTCCTTTGAAAAATAAAAAGGTCTGCTACAGAAAAAAAAACGCAATTAAAAAAAAAAAAATATCTGTATTCAAGGTGCGGTCTTACCATTGCTTTATAAAGAGGCAAAATCATATTTTCACCCCACGAGTGAATTCCCCTTTTAATGCATACCAACGCAGTGCTGGACTTGGCAACGGCTGTTTGACATTGGGCATCGTTGCTGAGTTTGGAGTCTACGATTACTCTCAAATCCTTCTCCTACCTTGATTTTCTAATTCAGTACCTTTTAGGGTATAAATTGCTTGTGTGTTCTTCACTCCAAAGAGCATAATCTTGCATTTATCTACATAAAATTTCATCTACCATTTGAGTGTCCAGTACCCCAATCTATCTAAATCCCTCTACAGGGAAGTAATATCCTGATCATATTTTATCACCTTTCCTAGCTTTGTGTCATCTGCAAACACTGACACACGACTTTCAATGTCTATTTCAAGGTAATTTATAAATAGATTAAATAGAAGTGCGCCTAGCCTCTCCCCGCATCACCTCTTCTCAGGATAGACTGCAGGATTTCTCACGCGTAGCCCCCACCCTCTGGGACACTATCCCTCGTACTGACAGACTTTCCCCTAGTTTCCCTTCCTTCAAACGCTCCCTTAAGACATTCCAATTTAGCGAAGCCTCCCACACCGTCTCACTAATACACCTCACTGCCCTGACCAGTCCATCACTCTCACCTTGCAGTCCCTTCCTCCGGTTTCCACCCCCATCCCTTCTAGATTGTGAGTTCCCACAGGAATAGGGCCCTGGTTTCCTCCTGTACTGGTTTATCAAATATTGTTCAGTCATAGTGTATTCTAACTATGTCTAGATCGTGCCTATTGTTCAGCGCTGTGGAATATGCGGGCGCTATATAAAATAAAATAATAATATAGTAATCTTTTGTATGGAACCTTTGTCGAAGGCTTCGGCAAAAAACAAATAAATCACATCCACTGCGAGCCCCTGATCCCTACTTTTACTTACTTTTTCAGATTACCGGTATTTTGCTTTCATTTCCTAATTGTCATCCTATTCTTATGGCTAATAATAATCCCTGTGTTTAACTGTTCTTATGGGTAATTATCTAACTACTGATGGTTGACTGAACCTACCTATTACATTGGCTAAACTACTGCTAATCCCTGTAATTGAATTACTATCTAATAAAAGAACTTTAACCCTTTCACTTCTGTGCTATTTCATCACGGTGCTGAACTTATTTTGACTGGTTTTGGGCTCATCACGTTTAAACGCAATTTGAAGTCATGTTTTATTATAGGACCCAGACAAATTACATATATTTTTCTCAGCAGACTCAGCAGATTCAAAATATATCATTGTTATGTGTATAAATTGTGTTCTGTTAGAATGTTATAACAAAGATTTTTTAAAAAAAAATATTTTCATTCAGATTTCAATCAGGGTTCCAAATACTCCCAGTGTGGCGGTTTAGGTTATCAATGAAACAAAGCGCAGTAGCGCATTGTGTCTTCACCTCCACACTTGCTGGTGTCATGGAAACATGAATTAGTGGAACTTTATTGCTCACTTTATAATTGAAAAGTGAACAATAGTGCTAATGCCGTGTTAGAAAAAAAAGAAAAGCTAATTGTTTTTTTTATCAATTTATTTTTGCACCTGGTCATGTTTGGCATAATTGGAAAGGCCATACTCTGGCCATTCCAATGATACCCAACATAACCCTATATCTTTTATCATTTGTATTAATACAGGGGTTCCATATTCCTCTATTGGGAATCCCATGCCAGGCAGGGGGTAAGTCTGATTTCTGATTTCATCGTTCCCATGCGCTATGACGTCAATGGCCAGAGGGAGGCTAGGCTGACATCCAAAATGTCAGACCTCTGGGGGATTAGTCATGGGACTTCGACGTTAATGTATAACAATATAATGTGAACAATGATGCAGCACTAACGATTTTTGTATGGGTTGCATTTGTTAAAAATCGGGTAATTTCCCCCCAAAAAAATGTATGTAACAAGTCCCCCATCTCTAATTTTTTTAACAACCGCAACTCATACAAAATATAACCGTAAACGCTCGCATGTTAAAATGTGAAAAAAAACACTTTACACCTTGTAAATTATTGAAAATTAAAATTTTGTTGCATTTTAAATTATAATATACAGACAGGATACATATAACACAGACGTATGCATTAATTATACCGCGCAGAGAGGCGCTTCCCCGCAGCAGTGTGTGTATTTATATGCTGCATTAATTATATTGCGTAGAGAGGCGCTTGTTCTCCGCAGTGTGTGTATTCATATGCTGCATTAATTATACGCCGCGCAGAGAGGCGCTTGTTCCCCGCAGTGTGTGTATTCATATGCTGCATTAATTATACCGCGCAGAGGCGCTTGTTCCCCGCAGTGTGCGTATTCATATGCTGCATTAATTATACGCGCCACGCGAGAGAGGCGCTTGTTCCCCGCAGTGTGCGTATTCATATGCTGCATTAATTATACCACGCAGAGAGGCGCTTGTTCCCCGCAGTGTGCGTATTCAAATGCTGCATTAATTATACCGCGCAGAGAGGCGCTTGTTCCCCGCAGTGTGGCGTATTCATATGCTGCATTAATTATACCGCGCAGAGAGGCGCTTGTTCCCCGCAGTGTGCGTATTCATATGCTGCATTAATTATACCGCGCAGAGAGGCGCTTGTTCCCCGCAGTGTGCGTATTCATATGCTGCATTAATTATACCGCGCAGAGAGGCGCTTGTTCCCCGCAGTGTGCGTATTCAAATGCTGCATTAATTATACCGCGCAGAGAGGCGCTTGTTCCCCGCAGTGTGCGTATTCATATGCTGCATTAATTATACCGCGCAGAGAGGCGCTTGTTCCCCGCAGTGTGCGTATTCAAATGCTGCATTAATTATACCGCGCAGAGAGGCGCTTGTTCCCCGCAGTGTGCGTATTCATATGCTGCATTAATTATACCGCGCAGAGAGGCGCTTGTTCCCTGCAGTGTGCGTATTCATATGCTGCATTAATTATACCGCGCAGAGAGGCGCTTGTTCCCTGCAGTGTGCGTATTCATATGCTGCATTAATTATACCGCAGAGAGGCGCTTGTTTCCCACAGTGTGCGTATTCATATGCTGCATTAATTATACCGCGCAGAGAGGCGCTTGTTCCCTGCAGTGTGCGTATTCATATGCTGCATTAATTATACCGCGCAGAGAGGCGCTTGTTCCCTGCAGTGTGCGTATTCATATGCTGCATTAATTATACCGCAGAGAGGCGCTTGTTTCCCACAGTGTGCGTATTCATAAGCTGCATTAATTATACCGCGCAGAGAGGCGCTTGGTCCCTGCAGTGTGCGTATTCATATGCTGCATTAATTATACCGTGCAGAGAGGCGCTTCCCTGCAGTGTGAGGATTCATATGCTGTATTTTTTTATTTTTTTTAAATCATTTTATTAGATAGAATCGGCAGAATTACCGTATCGACAGAATTACCGTAGCGACAGAATTATCGAATCATTGGAAACGATCCGAAATTACAGAATCAGCAATGGAACGAAAAAATACGAAATGACCGAAATCACGAATGGAACGAAAATGACTTGCAATATTACACATTTCACGTCCATACGAAAACACGAAAAACTTTTTGTTACGGATCAAAAATATTTTCGTATCAGACGTTTTCGGATCCGATTTGGAAATTCAGCCAAATCTGAAGCCACGAATCGGACCGATTCGTAAAAAATACGAATCGGTCCGAATCGAAACGCACACCCCTATAGTCATTATAAGTCACTAGCATGACATCTGGTGCATCTGAAAGCAACAAGTAACAGGACCTGCCCTGAATTTTGTACTGTGTGTTTAGGGGACTTGAATGTAAGTCCCCTTGGGAGCGACTCATTTGGCAATTGTTACTATTGATATCTAGTTGTCTGTCATACAATTATCTCACTCCTTTAGTTATTTAAGAAATGCAAAGGGAAGTATTATGAATCGTAAACTCAGCTCACTGCAAGCCTTGCTGAACTAGGTTAGCAGGTACCTCCACAGTAGGAAATTCAGTTTCTGGAAAACACCCAGAGACTCTCAAGTAATCATGGACAACACCCAAAGAAACACATTGTTCCACAGATGTGGCCATGATGTATTAATATGGTACTTAGTGATTATTATATCATATATCAACTCAATATATAATCAAGCAAACTACAAAGATTATCAAAAATAATGTAGTACCCACATAAGTACCTACAAAGTACTCATTACTAAACGCAATGCCTTGCAGACTATTCTTGTTGGTCTAATTCTGAACTTTTGCACAACTTTAATAGCCAATGGTGTTACCTGTCAGTGATGAGCTAAAGCCAGGGCCAATATTCAAGAAAAATAGCTTCCACTCCCAAATATTTTGCTTTGCTAGCAGTACTGCTCATCTCAATAGAAAGGGGACCCGAGAATACAAATGATGGATCTTTTAAACCACATCCCATAGATCTTTGTAAGTAGATACTGAATGATCCATGAACGTGACAATAAGATCAGTATCATACGCATGCAAAGAATCTCTTGTCTGTTCAGTAAATTGCTCACTTTTTTGACCATTTAGGTCCCATTTACACTGTATGGGTTTTCCAAACCATGGAATAGCTTTCCACCTACTACATCCGCCATTCCCGTCCACCAGGAGGAACTCGTATCTCCAGAGGCTGTTTTTTCGTTCCTACCCAGATTAACTCTGCAGATTCTATAAATTGATTTCAGCTCTCCCAAATCAGCAAGAGAGAGTCACTGCTTCACAATGCATATATCTAGTGTGATATCCACAGACATTTTCAGAGGCTGAATGTAGTGAAAATGTATTGGGTACATTGTTCTGACAAAGATGCTGGGATGAGGAAATGATGGAAGTGTAAACAAATAAATGTCATATCAAAACAATGTGTAGAAACCAAGATCATTATATATAGTGTGACAGGTTATGGGAATCTAGGTACTTCTTCAGGAGGCTCGATAATGCAGCATTCCCAGGGTAGTAAGGGGTTAAGCCTCTTTCTTTACACTATTTGTTTTGGTGTTTATTTTTGTTTGGCACTGCAAGCTTTTTTGCTTTAAAGGAAGAGTGTACCCTATTGTTAATGAGACTTTTTATTGTGATTGCAATAAAAAAGCAGTATATCCTCCAATTCCCGGACGTGTGGCCTTACCACAATATATATGGTATATTGGGTGATTACAGGGTTTGGGGACAAGGTTCCTTTAGTATGTGACCCATAAATTGTCCCATAGAGAAACATTGAATGAGTCCTCTATATACAGATCACCGAAGTGCGGCGAGATGCACCATATTTTTCACTGTCCATTGCCAGTCGTGCTGAAAATTGATTTGAATCGCTCTTAAATACTGTATTAAACAATCAATCAATATTAAACGAAATTCCTTTCTGATGAAAATGTTTCTATCTGAAAAGGAACAAAACTATTTTTTCCTGCTTGCACATGTTTAATATATTCTATCGCTCCAAAATATACGTTTACTTTAAGTCAGTGAGTAAGAGGTGGGTAGTATTACACTTTTATCCAGAGATTGTAGTAAGCTCTTCTAATTCAGTACCATTCTATACTACAGGGTTTGCTAACAGACCCCCTGACAAAATGCAAGTTCTCTCCTTCTAAACCTAGCACTCTGTATGCTATTTGATTTGAATAAGAGAAGACTTATGACTTCATGGTTGGGTTTATCCTACAGACAAACAGGTACAGTCCCTTTTATCTTCTCTTTAGATGTACTTTTTGGCTCTGGTTGAAAGAGTTTGGACCCTTTACATTGATAATGCTAACGTTAAGGCTGGGGTCAGACCAGCGCACTTTTAACGTGCGTTCTGGCGCACATAATTACAGCCGCACTAGCAGCAGATGACGGGCAATGACGGCCAATATCCGATGTACGGCCACACAAAAGTCCAGCCGTGCAACGCAAGTGGAATTTGAACGCATTTTTTTGAGAACGCTGAACCGCTAGTACTGACGTACTGAGTGCGCAGCTGCGGCATAGCGGCGTGTTTGCGTGATTAGGAGATGTCAGACACTGCTAATGTCCAGCCTACATAACATCCAGACGCAAAAAGAGTTTTATGGACGATCCGTACAAAATCACGCCCGAAAATGCGCGTCGTCTGACCGTTTTTGCGCATTCTGTGAAAAAATACGTCAATGCGTTCGGACGCACTTTTTCACGTTCGCGGGTAAAAATGCTTTCGTCTGACCCTAGCCTTATGCTCACCTGTGTGCTCGAGCTTACTGTACTTTGCGCTCCCTATAATTAACATGCGCAAAGAGTTAATTAGCATTAGGATTACAAAGTCCTAATACTAATTATCGTCCTGCTGCGGTTAACTCGAAAGTTAAGCACAGCTAGGACCTCGTGCTAACTGATTCCGCTTCTGCAGAATCAGTCAACACCAGCTGAAACCCCCAAGAAAATCACATACTCACCTTCCATCCCGCGGCAAGAATGGCGGCTCCATCCACTTCTTCTTGTCGGAAAAAAGTCCCCCAGTCTCTCTCTGTAGATCACTACGCCAACCTGCCGGATCTCGTGAGGCGAGATCCTGCAGGTCATGTGACCATCAGCGTTAGCTTCAATGGAGTCCTTTTGACTACATGGAGGGGATACTCACGGCGGCACTCAGCGCTGCTGCGAGCATGCTGAGTCTTAGTGCTCTGTTATCGTGCAGGCTACTGGATTAGCACCTGCACCGTAATATCATGCTCAAATGTGGATGCCAAGGAGAAATCTGCAGGCGCAGGTTTTTCTCCTTCGTGTCCCCGTTTTAGCGTGACGATTTTAATAGTGGCCTTTGTCTTATCTCATTTTCGGTTTACTTTTTATTTTTATTTATTTTTTTGGTCTTGACTAGCACTGTCTGCTTACTAGTGAACACCTTTCTGTATGTCCTTTTGTTGGTTTCCAAATACTTTATTGATTAATTAAACCAATTATTGAATTATGAATTTATCTCTGAAAATGCTGATATCACACAATTTGGAGTTAGACTTAAGAAAGGCTACACAACAGCCAAAGTGTCATTTTTTCCTGAATAAAATGTAATATCGCCTTCAAGTTGTGTCTGGTTCATGGGCGTCCACAGCATGGGTCAAGGGGAGGCACGTGCCCCCCCATCAACAGGCTTAAATTATGATAATTTATTCACTGCCCGCTGCAGTTCCCGTGCTCTCCACTAGGCTGCACTAGCATCACATCCCCACTCCACCTCCAATCCAGCTCCAATCCACCACATGCTCTCACTCACTTTGCATGCTGGGAGAGGCAGGGCTGAGATGCAGGTGCAGCTCCTATGGGCCACAGGAAAAAAAGTAATGATTGTCAAATAAATACTTTTTTATTAAGCTTGATTCCAGTGTCTGTATTTGAGAGTTTACAGAGTTTACAATCTAAGAGGAGAGGGGACCCTGCTCCAGAGCTTACAATCTAAGGAGAAAGATTGTAAACTCTGGAGCAGGGTCCTTTCTTCTCTTTAGATTGTAAGCTCTGGAGCAGGGTCCCCTCTCCTCTTAGGACCCTGCTCCAGAGCTTACAATCTAAGAGGAAAGGGGACCCTGCTCCAGAGCTTACCATCTGTCACGCCGCCTCGCGGCACGCCACCAGCCAGGATGCTCACCTCAATCGGCAGCTGGTACCGGGCGAGTGACGCTGCGTCGGTCCCCACGGTCCGTGCGCGGGCTGGGAGCTTCCAGGAGTCCTGCGCCACCTCTGCCTCGTCTGCTCAGGTGGGGGTCGGCACTGCCATGCCGCTCCGTCCACCTTGGGCGGGGCGGCGATCGGTGTCTGACGTCACGGGGGTGGGCGCTGAGACCTGGATGGTGGTTCAGCCTCAAGGGGAGGGCCCTCAGTCCCAGCGGACCAGATGGGGAACTGCACCAGCCGCTTCCGGTCCCCTGATTGGCTGCCTCGGTGGGGGTGAGTTAATTGGTGGATGGAGGTACTCGGGGAGGGGCTAGACTACCTCTGCACCTATATAAGGGTTTTCTGGTCAGTCCATCATTGCTTCAGCGTTGTATCACTACTGCCAGTGTTACTCTTAGAAGTTCTGTTCCATGATTATTCTGTATCAGCTCCTGGCTCAGCACCGGACCATTCTTGATCCCCCATTTGTCCCTGACCTCGATTGTGACCCTGACTACGTCTCTTGGCTTATCCTTTGGTACCACGCTATTCAACCTTCTACCTAAACTCTGCACCTGGGTTCTTCCCTCCCGCCGGACACCCCTGACACCATCTGAGAGAAAAGAGGACCCTGCTCCAGAGCTTACCAACTAAGAGAAAGGACACTGCTCCATAGCTTACAATATTTCTCTTAGATGGTAAGCTCTTGAGTAGGGATGAGCCGATCACCCTCATGTTCGGTTCGCATTTGAACAATTTCAAAAGTTCGAGTTCGAACTCAAACACGAACCGAACTCAATGCAAGTCAATGGGACTCGAAAGTTCAATTTTGCCCTCCAAGAGGGCATATATGCAAGATATTTGCCATAACAGGTGTATGGGGGTCTGGGTAGTGCCCTGGGGTACAGGGAACAAAAATTTAAAAAAAAAACATTTTTAAAGGAACAGGGAGTTTTCCATGAAATGGCTAAATTATGGTGAAACTTATGCAGACTTTGGATGAAAGTAACAATAGGTGCTTTAAAATTGGGCCTTTAGTGTCGGCAACAGTGCCATCACACCATAACCCCTCCGTGGTATTGTGGAAGAGTGCAGGGTTGGACCTTGCGGTCCAATATTAAAATGATATGAATCTAGTAATATAGGCATCAGTGGCAGTGCACCCAAATATTGTGCCTTTGGTGGCAGCAAGTGCCTTCACACCCCAACCCTTTTGTGGTATTGTGGAAGAGTGCAGGGTTGGACCCTGCGGTCCAATATTAAAATGATATAAATCTGGTAATATAGGCATCAGTGTCAGTGCACCCAAATATTGTGCCTTTGGTGGCAGCAAGTGCCTTCACACCGTAACCCCTTTGTGGTATTGTGGAGGAGTGCAGTGGTGGAGGTTTTGTGAATGCAGAAGAGATCCCCGATCTATTCCGTTACGTCAGCATCAGGGGATTGATAGCTGCTGATCCAGGACTGATTCATTTTTATAAATGTCAGCCGGTATACAGAGTTTGCACATCACAGCAATTCGATGAATTGCATCCCAGAGCTCCCGAAACAGCGCTGTCCTAGGAGTGGCTTTGACCAGTTGCATAAACCTTATCTCTGCTACAAAGCCACAGTGTGGCATAGCATTGATTTTAGGGTTCTGTGTAATAACAGACCCAGGATGCATTAAAGTGAGACAGATGTCATTTGCATATCCTACCCAGAATTCCTTGCTGCATATGGGGAATGTGGCACAGGAGCTCTGGGATGCAATTCATCGAATTGCTGTGATGTGCAGGTGGCTTCTGCAATAACAAACACACTTATTATAGTGTGGAGGCCTTTTATCTCACTTTTTGTCCTCCACTACAACCCTTGTAGAATATATATATATATAAACAAGCAGGTCAGCGCCACAAATCATGTCCACCACCAATCTCCCAAACACTTGATCAAACACAATGGTCTTCCAGGTGAATGAAAAACACCATATACGTATCTTGATCAGCGCAATAAAAATTGCTATCAGGATCTTGGTGTCTCTCATAGATCAGCAGACCATATTTTGGTACATAAAACAAAATATAAAAATACACAATATATAAAATATATACTATAAATAAAATGCAATGAATGATGTTTCACTCACAAACATAGAGCCTAGCACTGGCTCGAAGTGGAACTGCACGTTTTGGGTTGTTTTTTCTTCTATATTGTTCACAGGTGACCCACACCTTACACGGCTGTTTCCCTATACATATCAAGGAACCATATACAGTTGTGTTCAAAATTATTCAACCCCCAATGCTGTAAAGGGTTTTAGGGAATTTAGTGTACATTTGTAATTGTATTCAGAATGAAATCCTACAAGGACTTTTTAAAGAACCATATGCAACTAAAATGACATCAATTGGTTTTGTAATACAGTAGTAAATGTTTATTTTGTGAATTTTTCATTGACACAATTATTCAACCCCTTAAAGACTACCACTCTGAGGAACAGAGGTTCATTCAAGTGATTTCAATCAGGTATTGAAAACACCTGTGGATGTCACGGAGCAGCAATAAAGCATAATAAGCACCAATTAGGCAGCTTTAAAATGACTGTGATACTCAGCTCCTTCTAGACATTTACTGGTGTGGTTACAAACATGGTGAAGTCAAGAGAATGGTCCAGGAAGACAAGAGAAGAGGGGATTACTCTTCACAGGAAGGGCAATGGCTATAAGAAGATTGCAAAGATGTTAAACATACCAAGAGAGACCATAGGAAGCATCATTCGCAAATTCAAGGCAAAGGGCACTGTTGAAACGCTACCTGGTCGTGGCAGAAAGAAGATGCTGACTTCGACTGCTGTGCGCTACCTGAAGCGTAGAGTGGAGAAAAGTCCCCGTGTGACTGCTGAGGAACTGAGAAAAGATTTGTCAGATGTGGGTACTGAAGGTTCAGCTCAGACAATACGGCGCACACTGCGTAATGAAGGCCTCCATGCCAGAACTCCCAGGCGCACCCCCTTGCTGTCTCCAAAGAATAAGAAGAGTCGACTGCAGTATGCCAAAAGTCATGTGGACAAACCACAGAAGTTTTGGATAGTGTTCTGTGGACTGATGAAACAAAATTAGAACTGTTTGGGCCCATGGATCAACGCTATGTTTGGAGGAGGAAGAACAAGGCCTATGAAGAAAAGAACACCTTGCCTACTGTGAAGCATGGCGGGGGGTCAATCATGCTTTGGGGCTGTTTTGCTTCTGCAGGTACAGGGAAGCTTCAGCGTGTGCAAGGTACCATGAATTCTCTTCAGGAGCAGGAGATATTGGATGACAATGTGATGCAGTCCGTCACAAACCTGAGGCTTGGGAGACGTTGGACCTTTCAACAGGACAATGATCCCAAGCATACCTCCAAGTCCACTAGAGCATGGTTGCAGATTAAAGGCTGGAACATTTTGGAGTGGCCATCGCAGTCACCTGACTTAAATCCGATTGAGAACCTCTGGTGGGACTTAAAGAAAGCAGTTGCAGTGCGCAAGCCTAAGAATGTGACTGAACTGGAGGCTTTTGCCCATGACGAATGGGCGAAGATACCCGTAGATCGCTGCAAGACACTTGTGTCAAGCTATGCTTCACGTTTAAAAGCTGTTATAACTGTAAAAGGATGTTGTACTAAGTACTAAGATTGAATGTCACTTGGGGTTGAATAAAACTGATAATGATGTGAGCACAGAAAAGACATTTGTGGTTATTTCATTATAAATGTTATGTTATATTTGTCTGACCTACACGTGCCTCTTTGATTTAATTGTAAGCAAGATGACTGAATGATCAAAATCAATGTCAAACTGGCCAAAACACTCAATTTCAGTGGGGGTTGAATAATTTTAAACACAACTGTAAGACAATAAAAGACAGCGCAACTCTCCTTGTGCAGAACAAAAAATATAAGTGTATATATGCTTTTCAGACAATTTTTCACTTACACTTGTTGGAGCTTCACTAGCTCTAAGGCTAGGGTCAGACGAGCGCAATATTAACGTGCGTTTAGCCGCACTTAATCGCGGCCGTGCTAGCAGCAAATGACGTCCAATGTCGGGCAGCATACGAAGAACGCGCAACGCAAGTGGCAATCGTACGCATTTTTTTCGAGAACGTCA
The DNA here is from genome assembly GCA_009667805.1 of Leptobrachium leishanense. Taxonomy (NCBI): domain Eukaryota; kingdom Metazoa; phylum Chordata; class Amphibia; order Anura; family Megophryidae; genus Leptobrachium; species Leptobrachium leishanense. Next base: position 90,231,228 of record CM019070.1, on the reverse strand, counting down.
AACTGCTAGTACTGACGTACAGAGTGCACTGCGTCCGCTAGCAGCGTGTGTGTGTGATTAGGAGAGGTCAGACGCTGCTAATGTCCGGCCAACATCACGTCCAGACGCAAAAAGTGTTTTATTGATGATCCGTACAAAATCACGGACGAACATGCGCATCGTATGACCGCTATCGCGTATTCCGTGAAAAAATACGTCCATTCGTTCGAACGCACTTTTTCACGGACAACGCGAAAAATGCGTTAGTCTGACCCTAGCCTAAGGTTTGCGTATATGGATTTATTCAGGCTCGGGCAAATCCACAAACCACCAAAAAGACACAGGCTGGATCTTCTTTTCGAAAGAAAATTTAATAAAATAAAAACATGTAAAACAAATGGATAAAACAGGTACCCAGGACGCGTTTTGTCGCAGTAGGCGACTTCCTCAGCTGGTTAAGGATCAGAGTCCCCTGTAAGATGTTTTATAGTCCTCTAAATTAAGATCAACCATATGCATGTGTCCCCAGACGTCTTCTGGCATGTGTTCCACGCCTCACTTTAGTAATCCACCAGATGATTGAAGGTGCCGCCATCTTGGATGGTTGATGCAGCTCAACGTGCATTCCACGCCTCTCTTTGGAAATCCACTCTGTGAATTGGACTTCCTTCATCTTGTGCATGCATTCAGATGCTTAATACCATATCTGGAGATGGGCGGGAACAGTGTCTCTGCGTGACCAGTAAAAATGGTTTTCGCTTTCTCCACACATCGTGGAGATGGTTTATCTGCAACATATATTTCAATAAGCCTCTCGATCACAGGGAATAATATAGCAAACTTATAGAAATCCGATCTACATCGTACATAACTTCTTATAGTTAAACATACATAACCGCATTGAATTGTGTTTCTCATTAACCCTACTCTCAGAACCTCCACATAATATGATTCTAAAGATTATTAATTTCTTAATAAGCAAAAAAGTGCTGAATGCGTATAATTTATACATAAGGGGATATAAAAAATATATATATATAATCCCATCCTGTCCTATAAATTGGACATGAGGTGTGCTATTCATTTAAAAAAAAAATATATATATTTTTTGTTATTTATATATGTGTGAATCATTTATGGAATATTATGATTCAATTAGGTATATTATATCAATATATTTTGTGAACAAAATGTCAAAACTAAAAAACATATACTCAAGGTGGTTTTTTTTCCCATAAATTATATATTGTTAATGTAATATCCCATCAAATAACAACAGATGTCAGGAGAGAAGGCCAATGGCTACACTATAGAAAGTGAGACACTTCAAAGTCATTGTTCAGTCCACCAGGTGTCAATGTGCCCATTTCAAAGATACTTCTCATCTCCTCCTGACCCAACCGTTTAATTATGTCATCTTCTATATCAATTTTTATGGACCTTTTAAATGGCTATAAATTTCAAACCTATGGGTGAACCTTCATGCTTCAACTTGAAATGCACAGGAATTGAATGCTTTTCATATTTAATTTTTATATTCCTTGCATGTTCAGAAACCCCAACATTTAAGGCTCTCTTAGTTCGACCTATATATTGTAACCAACAAGGGCATTCCAACATATATATTGCATTCTTAGAACAACAATTCAATACCTCTTTGACCTGTATTTCATGTTTATTTTTTTGATTAATGTACGTGTTCCTATAGCCTTTTTTATTTCCCGTAGACTTACAGGCCAAACATTGGCCGCAATTATAAAATCCCTCTTTTAACCCAAACATTCTCTTTTTTCAATTCGATTTTTATTTTTACTGTGAACTAGACCAGATTTAAGATTTTTTTGTACCCCTAAATATTATTTTGGGTTTATCTCCTATATGGTCTTTTAGATCTTTATCCTCACCCAAAAGGTGCGAATGTTTTTTCAAGATGTTCTTAATATTGCTGGCCTTGTTATTATAATCACAGATAAAGGTGACTGTACCCTGTTCCTGATTTTTCTTTTGTTTATATTTTAAGAATTCATTGCGATCCTCCTGTACTAGTTGATCTAATATAGTGTATAATGCAATATCCTTATATCCTTTTTCAACAAATGCCTTTTTCAGGGAATTTGCCTGTTGCCTGAATATTTCTACTTCTGTGCAGTTCCTTCTTAAGCGTATAAACTGTCCCTTGGTTACACCCCTTAGCCAAGTAGGGTTATGACAACTAGACATATCTATGAATGGGTTGGTGTCAACTTCTTTAAAGTGGGTTTTGGACTTTATAATATTTCCTTCCCTATATATGTATAAATCTAAGAATGTTACCCTGTCTGTGCTCCATTTTTTATCTAATTTGATACCCCATTCAGGGTTATCTAAGCTGTCCAAGAACAATTTCAGATCTTCCTCTTCGCCCCTCAAAATGAGGAAAATGTTGTCTATATACCGGCAATAGGCCAAGATTTTATTATGCACCCAGCTATGCGAACTGTAGACAGAGTGGCATTCCCAGCCTGCCATATATAGGTTTGCATAACTGGGCACAGACTTGGTACCCATAGCCGTACCTTGCTTTTGGAGTGGGGAGTGGAGAAATTATATATTTGGAGTGGGGAGCCTGGTGTGTGTGCAGTATCTGTGTGTGTGTGTGGTCATGGTTTGTGTATACAGAGCTGGTTCTGTGTATACAGAGATGGCCTTGAAAAAACCCACTTCCTTTAGTGCCTTGATCCTGGGTGTGTGACTAGTGTGATGCATTGAATGGCGTTAACAGACTAGAAAATGTAACACTCAGATCAGACACTTACACCTTTATTCTTCTGTTAGTCTTCCATCATGTTTCGCAGCCTTTGTATTACTACACTTTATTTTAGGACTGTCCCCTTCATGACATTGTCAAAAGGGCAGAATATGCATGCCATTAAAATTCCCCCCCCAAAAAATTTCTGCGGATGCCCATGGTCTGGTTCTCTTATATTTAATTTGAATAGATGTGTGTGTCAGTGTCTATGTGTGTGTGTGACTGGTGGTGCCTCTGTTGGTGCCTGTGTGTTTCTGTCCAAGAAAAAAAAATATACCAGCACTTGTTGGCTTTGTTGAAGGGTCTTTTTATTGGATGCTTTAACCACTACAATACCAGTCTATTGGCCTTTGTCAAGCTTGATAAAATCCAGTAGGCTGAAATGTTGTGGGATCTTAGGCTAATGTCAGATGAACGCAGAGTGCACTCTGCGTGCGTGCACAACGGACAGTCGTACTGATGGAAGCTATTGTAGACACCACACGATCCGTTTTTCTTGACGGACGTAGAAAAAAAAGGGAATTCTGGGAAACAAAATTAATATGAAAAATGATACAAAGTGGAAAATTATTTGAAAAGCCATTTTGTGCGTCAAGGTGCTGGATGTTGCAAATGCGCTCCGTCTGACTTGGTGTCATCACACACAGAACACTATGCGTACGTGGCGCACTCTGCACGTCCATCCTAGAGGTTTTACGTTCTTGCCTAAATTGCGTCCGTTTGCCATCTGCGTGGTGCGTCCGCACTTCGGTGCGCACGTACATTGTGTGAGGGTCTCTATTTATCATGATTCTATGCTACGACGTACGTTAAACTGTGCGGCAACACGGACGTGATAACTGCGTTCATCTGATGCGGGCCTTAGAGTTTAAAGCACCTAGTAAAACGGAACTTCAACAGAGCCCATGAGTGCTCTACTATTTCGTTACTTGGACTTCTTACTGGATGTCACGAAATTTGAGTATCAAGTGAAACGAGGAACAGATTTGCCCCCTGAATGAGTGCTGTCTAAACACCTTTTTTTAATTGTGGCCTTGTTTCAATGTCTGTCAGTGTCTGTGTTGTGTCTGTCAGTGTTTTTGTATGTCCTTCTGTGTGTGTCTGTCAGTATATCTATGTTTCTTTCTATATGTGTCTGTCAGGGTCTGTGTGGGTATTTCATTGTGTAAATGTGTTTGACAGTTGTTGACCATATGCATATATGGTCTGAATAAGCATGGAGGCTCATGGCTGGATTGTGGGTCTCTGTATATGTGACTGTGAAAGACAGAACTTAGGCTAGGGTCAGACGAAAGCATTTTTCCCCGCGAACGTGAAAAAGTGCGTCCTAACGCATTGACGTATTTTTTCACGGAATGCGCAAAAACAGGCAGACGACGCGCATTTTCGGGCGTGATTTTGTACGGATCGTCCATAAAACTCTTTTTGCGTCTGGACGTTATGTAGGCTGGACATTAGCAGTGTCTGACATCTCCTAATCACGCACACACGCCGCTATGCCGCAGCTGCGCACTCAGTACGTCAGTACTAGCGGTTCAGCGTTCTCAGAAAAATGCGTTCAAATTCCACTTGCGTTGCACGCCCAGACTTTTGTGCGGCCGTACATCGTATATTGGCCGTCATTGCCCGTCATCTGCTGCTAGTGCGGCCGTAATTATGTGCGCCAGAACGCACGTTAAAAGTGCGCTGGTCTGACCCCAGCCTAAGAGGGAAACAAACTGAACCTTACTCATACAGTTCAAGAGAGATAAACATTAGATGGTGAGGAGGAATATATTAAGGGATAAGGAAAATAAATAAGAGAATGATGCAGAATACGGTGAGGGGGGTTATAAGAGAGACATTATAGAAAGTGTGGAACTTGTAGAAAAGCTTTAAGGGTAAGGGGATGGGGAAAAGAGCCCATAACAGGATGTGGTGACATTGGGAGCAATTCCACAGCTGTTGTTGAGATAACTAGTACTACTGAAGAAGATATGCATAATGCCTTAATGTTGATAATCGCTGATGCACTCTTGCTTGTGGCTCAGGCATAGCGCGCCCCTGTTGTAAACTGACTTCTCCTATCCTTTGTATAGGAGGTGTTCATTTGGCCCTGGGACTAGAAGAACAAGCTATTCCAAGATAGTTCTCGGTCCCTCTCCACAATTCAACCAGAGAGCTTGCTGTTAGGACTCCATCGACCACTGCGCGTCCCATGTACTCCAGGAGCCGATACAAGCATTGCCAGGCAATGCCGCTGCTGATAATACTCTGTGCCCAGGGGCGGACTGACCCATCGGGCACTCAGGCACCGAACGAGGGCCCGGATGGGGGGACCCGGATTGTACTTGCTTGCCCCTGCAGTCCCATTTACTTGGCAGCGTGTGGGATCAAACTCCCACACGGGAAAGAGGAGGGGGAGATGAGGCTGCCAGCCCAGCCAGCTGCTCAGATGCTGGCTCTGCCCCCTTTCATAGCAGCCGCGAGAACGGAAGGCAGAGCCTCCCCTGCTCATGTGCTGGAAGTGCCCAGCACGTGCAGGGAGGGAGAGAGCCCAGCTGAGGGGAGAGAGAGACCATCTGAGGGGAGAGAGAGAGCCCATCTGTGGGGAGAGAGAGAGCCCATCTGAGGGGAGAGAGAGTGCCCATCTGACGGGAGAGAGAGCCCATCTGAGGGGAGAGAGAGCGACCATCTGAGGGGAGAGAGAGCGACCATCTGAGGGGAGAGAGAGCCCAGCTGAGGGCAGAGAGCCCATCTGAGGGGCGAGAGCCCAGCTGAGGGGAGAGAGCCCAGCTGAGGGGAGGGAGCCCAGCTGAGGGGAGAGAGTCCAGCTGAGGGGAGCTGCGAGCCCATCTGAGAGGAGAGAGCGCAGCTGAGAGGAGAGATCCCATCTGAGGGGAGAGATCCCCAGCTGAGGGGAGAGAGCCCAGCTGAGGGGAGAGAGCCCATCTGAGGGGAGAGAGCCCATCTGTGGGGAGAGAGAGAGCCCATCTGTGGGGAGAGAGAGTGCCCATCTGACGGGAGAGAGAGCCCATCTGAGGGGAGAGAGAGCGACCATCTGAGGGGAGAGAGAGCGACCATCTGAGGGGAGAGAGAGCCCAGCTGAGGGCAGAGAGCCCATCTGAGGGGCGAGAGCCCAGCTGAGGGGAGAGAGCCCAGCTGAGGGGAGGGAGCCCAGCTGAGGGGAGAGAGTCCAGCTGAGGGGAGCTGCGAGCCCATCTGAGAGGAGAGAGCGCAGCTGAGAGGAGAGATCCCATCTGAGGGGAGAGATCCCCAGCTGAGGGGAGAGAGCCCAGCTGAGGGGAGAGAGCCCATCTGAGGGGAGAGATCCCATCTGAGGGGAGAGATCCCAGCTGAGGGGAGAGTCCAGCTGAGGGGAGAGAGCCCAGCTGAGGGGAGAGAGCCCAGCTGAGAGCCCATCTGAGGGGAGAGTCCAGCTGAGGGGAGAGAGCCCAGCTGAGGGGAGAGAGCCCATCTGAGAGCCCATCTGAGGGGAGAGATCCCAGCTGAGGGGAGAGAGCCCAGCTGAGCGGAGAGATCCCAGCTGAGGGGAGAGAGCCCATCTGAGAGCCCATCTGAGGGGAGAGAGCCCAGCTGAGAGGAGAGAGCCCATCTGAGGGGAGAGAGCCCATCTGAGGGGAGAGAGCCCATCTGAGAGGAGAGAGTCCAGCTGAGGGGAGAGATCCCAGCTGAGGGGAGAGATCCCAGCTGAGGGGAGAGTCCAGCTGAGGGGTGAGAGACTCCAGCTGAGGGGAGAGAGCCCAGCTGAGAGTCCATCTGAGGGGAGAGTCCAGCTGAGGGGAGAGAGCCCAGCTGAGGGGAGAGAGCCCATCTGAGAGCCCATCTGAGGGGAGAGATCCCAGCTGAGGGGAGAGAGCCCAGCTGAGGGGAGAGAGCCCATCTGAGAGGAGAAAGCCCAGCTGAGGGGAGAGAGCCCAGCTGAGGGGAGAGAGCACACCTGAGAGGAGAGAGCCCAGCTGAGGGGAGAGATCCCATCTGAGTGGAGAGATCCAGCTGAGGGGAGAGAGTCCAGCTGAGGGGAGAGAGCCCATCTGAGAGCCCATCTGAGGGAAGAGAGCCCATCTGAGAGGAGAAAGCCCAGCTGAGGGGAGAGAGCCCAGCTGAGGGGAGAGAGCCCAGCTGAGGGGAGAGAGCCCATCTGAGAGGAGAAAGCCCATCTGAGGGGAGAGATCCCATCTGAGGGGAGAGAGCCCGGCTGAGAGGAGAAAGCCCGGCTGAGAGCCCAGCTGAGAGGAAAGAGCCCAGCTGAGGGGAGAGAGCCCATCTGAGAGCCCATCTGAGGGGAGAGAGCCCATCTGAGAGCCCATCTGAGGGGAGAGAGTCCATCTGAGGGGAGCTGCGAGCCCGAGAGGAGAGAGCCCAGCTGAGAGGAGAGATCCCATCTGAGGGGAGAGATCCCATCTGTGGGGAGAGATCCCATCTGTGGGGAGAGATCCCATCTGTGGGGAGAGTCCAGCTGAGGGGAGACAGCCCAGCTGAGGGGAGAGAGCCCATCTGAGAGCCCATCTGAGGGGAGAGTCCAGCGGAGGGGAGAGAGCCCAGCTGAGGGGAGAGAGCCTGAAGGAAAAGGAATCCTCAGACCACCATCTGCTAACCTATAAGAAGGACCCTATAAGTAGTTAAATAACACCCCAGGAATTATAATATTAATAGATAAATTAAGGTTTAAAATATAAGAAATAGTTCTAAGATAAATTGATAATCAGCAGTATTATAGGACTAAGGTTCACTTCTCAAGATGTTTGCAAATGTCTTTAGAATGACAAGGATACTGATGTTTGCAAATGTTTTTAGAAAGGCAAGGATGCTGATGTTTGCAAGTTTCTCTCAAGTGATAAAAAAGTGCTGATGTCTTAAAAAAGTACTGATGTCTTAAGAAATGCTGATATCTCAAGAAATCACATGCCGAGGCCACGGGACTGTCTAGAAATGTGTCACCAGACCTGTATTGAAACTGGCCAATGAACTATGTTATGTTTTGAAATGCTAACCAATGAAATAAAGAGACAACGTTTTTGTTAGAAGCATAAATATGCGTCAAAAACGTTGGAAGGCAGAGAGAAATTGCCAGACAAAATTACATGCCTCGTGTGTCCTTTTTGAAAGGATTTTCTCTCTCCCTGCGCAGGAGGAGAGTTAACTCAAGGTGTGCCTAAGACAGGGTCTTAGGGGTTAAGGACGGACAATTGGAGACCATTATTCTCTTCAATCTGGAGGCACTGCTGAGATGAACGGTCACCCCTCGTCCTGGTGAGTATATTGTCTTGTCTGGACGAGGGCAATGACAACGTTTATCTCGAACTAAAGTTAGTTGTCCATGTCCTATAGTGTAAAAGGAAACGTTGCCAGGGGCCGTTTATTAAAAGGAAACGTTGCCAGGGGCCGTTTATTACAAATTAAAAGAAAACGTTGCCAGGGGCCGTTTATTTAAAGATGGAGTGGGTCAGGGACCACACTCAATAGAAGGGACATTATATGTCCAATTGATCACACCTTGTGTTAACCCTCATAAAATGAATAGAGTATAAGAATATTAGAGTATAAGAATATTAGAGTATAAGAATATTAGAGTGTTAAGATTTACTGTTGAACGATCTGTAAGGTAAGACAGACGTCCCTCAGTTGTGATAATAGAGTAAATTATATAAATTGTAGAGGTATAAGTTAAGGTGCCGAGTGGTCTGTAAGGTAAGACGGACGCTCGTCATTCCTGTATTACCGGTTTAATTACATGTATATACATGTATATATTGTTAAAGTATATATTATTAGAGTGATAAGTTAATTGGGTGGCAGGAAAATCTGTAAAGTATGCAGACTTTTGCCCCTTTGTATACTGATGGTACTGTGTATATATATATGTATATATAAGAGCTGACTGGTTGGACATTGTTTGCTGTGAGGTGCATGTTGTATTAAGCAGAGGTGTTTGTTGGCCATTTGTGTGTTAGTTGCTGACTGATGGGGTGGATGATGTTGGTCATGTATGCAGTTGCTAGCCGGAGATGCATATATTGTGAAGCTAGTTTTTATATACTATTGGATTGTGGTTTATAAATTTTTGTTTATGATATGAAGGAATTATATAACTACAAAATAAAAAGCAAAAGATTAGAAGTTTGATTCTCGAGATTAGGGGAGTATTCACTAAATAAGTTTTTATTACTTATCCTTAAATTAGCTCATCTTTTGTTGATCCATGTGGCATAGAGATATATATATATATATAGTAAGAATTTAAATTGTTTTTTTTTCGAGCACTGTGAAGAGCCTCTCTTTTTTTCTTTCTTTCTCTATTTTACCTGCCTGATTATTCAATTGTACAACTAACCATGGGTATTTAAAGTAGCAAGGTTAAAGAATATCCCTTACCGAAAATAGGAGAGTTTTGTAAAGATTATGTAGCACGAGTAGGGGGCACAGATTGCTATTTAATTAACCCATGGATAGATAATCTAGCGGGATGGACAGAAGCAGTGGGAGTTGTGATCCTTTCCTCAGACAGGGAGACCACAGCCCATTCTATATGGATATAGTGAAAGGATTATGTCTCGACGACACCGAGGCATGGCCCTATTATCAGGGAGACCCTCAGTGGGACATGCAGTATATGAAATTGGGGAGGGGGGGACAATGATTAATGGTGAAACAATGTAGAAGAGGGACCCCATTGTCCTCTGACAGCGCCAGACTGCATAAAATAGAACAGAGTATACCACGGAATAAACAAGAAATACCCCGTGCCAGCTGGGAACCACGACCCCCTCCGTCTTATAGACAATCCATATATCCGTCCCTTTACTGAGACAGAGGTCTTGGGTGCGGTGGGGGCAATGGAGGATTTGAAACCTTCGGCCCCATCCACATCCAAAGACGGGAAAAAGAAAAAAGAGGAAGTAAAAGAGAAAATAGAAAAAAATAAAGTAAAAAAAAAGCAGAAGACTATATACTGCCTTTCGTTATTATGGCCACTCGTATATAACAAAGGATCGCCATTAATAAGCCCTAAGATATGAGAATAACACCAACAAAACCCATTTTCCATTTATGACCGTGGGGAATATGTTACTTAGGAATAGAAGATATTAATAGAATTTTTAAACATTGTCAAAAAGAGAAAGAGGACGGACTACGTCCTATGATTGACCAGTTTCTACAGGATGGTATCCTGGAACCTGTAGTCTTCCCCTTCAGTACTCCAATTAACCCCGTGAACAAAGCTGACGGGACTGTCAGGTTCGTTCAAGACTTGCGCGCAGTTAATTCCCTAGTGATTCTAATTGCGCCAATTGTCCCAGATGTCACGTCACTTCTGTCATCAATATCAGCGACACATACACATTTTTCTGTAATTGACCTGAAGAATGCATTTTTTAGCATCCCTGTACACCCTGACACGGCACTACTTTTTGCATTTTCATTCGAAGGCACCCAATTTACATGGAAAAGGTTATCTCAGGGGTACGTTGACGCCCCAGTGGTCTACAGTATTGTACTGCAGGCCACTCTGAAATTCTGGACCCCAGCCATGGTTCTGTCCTGCTGCAATACGTGGATGATCTCCTCGTATGCAGTCCATCAGAGGAGGCCTGCCGGGAGGATGGTAAAACACTTTTTAGTTGGTTACAGGAATGTAGGCACAAGGTTTCCCTTAAAAAAAAATGCAGTGGTGTCAAACGCAAGTTGAATATTTAGGGTTTGTTCTCAGACAGGGGGAATGGAGCATCAGTCAGAAGAGAGTCCAGTCTGTCACGGGCCTGGTCAACCCGAAAACTAAGAAGGACATGTTGTCATTCTTAGGCATGATAAACTATTGCAGACAGTGGATCCCTGACTGCTCCTACTACGATAACATTCTGAGACAAGCCACCCTGTTGAGTCAATCCAATGTGATAACGTGGTCTAATGAAATGTTAAATGCCTTTAGGGTTCTCAGAAATGCAATGATGTTAACAAGCCCCGCGCTTGGCCTCCCTGATTATGTACTTTTATTTCATCTGTTTGCAAGGGACAATTGTAAAACCATGGCCGCGGTACTGACGCAAGAACATGGGGGCCGGTTGCGCCCCATAGCATTTTTTTTTTTTTTCAAAGATTTTGCCAGTAACGGTACAAGGGATGCCGGCCTGTTTGCGTGCCCTGGCAGCATGTGCAATAGCCGTTAGTATGGCAAGCCAATACACATTAGGGTACGAAACTCACCTACACACAACCCATGATGTTTTATTTTTACTTAAGGGCATACATACACAGCACATGTCATCACAGCGCTTTAGTGGATATGAAGTCACACTGCTAAGCAACCCTGCACTGCACATAGAATACAGTTCAAGTGTCTCTGGTCCAGCACCAATCCTAAACGCTTTACTGGGTCTTAAGAATCCCTCAGATACAATCCCACTCGAACATGACTGTGCTCTCTCCATTGCGTCTGCAACTGCACCCCGCCCTGATCTTATGTCAACACCTGTTCCGGACGCAGATGTCGTCTTTGTTGATGGCTCCTGTACCCGCCCCGATGACTACACTTATCATGCAGGCTATGCAGTGGTTCAACTCCCTGACACTGTTCTAGAATCGGGGCCTGTACCCTACCAGTCTGCCCAGGCAGCAGAACTGATTGCATTAACACGAGCCTGCAGGCTCTATGCGGGTAGACCTGTCACGATATACACGGACTCCAAATATGTTTATGGTGTGGTCCATGACCATGGGACGATATGGGAAAAGAGGGGATTTGTGGCCGCAGATGGCAAGAAGATTTCCCATTCGACCCTGGTCACGGACCTCCTAGCAAGCATTCTTATGCCCTCTCAGATAGCGGTGTTACATTGTAGAGCACACACCAGAGCCTCAGATCCTATTGCAAAAGGGAATCATCTGGCTGACCAAGCAGCTAAACGAGCAGCACAACAGGACATAGCTAAACTAGTAATTCCGGGTTTTGCGACCTCCCACAATGGATAGGGACCAATTATTTTGTACCTTACAAAAATATGCAACCACAGAAGAGTTAAAGAATTGGAAATTGGTACTCCCCATCATTCTGGCTGAAATCAGAATGGCGGTTAATAGGAACACAGGCTACTCCCCCTTCGAGATATTTATGGGCAGACCCTTTCCATTACCATGGTCTACAGGTAGGCTAACAGTGGAGACAAGGGACTTAGAGCAGATAAGGATGAATATGTTAGGCAGCTGATCTCAACCCTCGAGACAACCAGAGACGAAGTTATATTTAAGTCTCCCTTTCTTTCAGACAAACCTACCCACCCATTTAATCCAGGAGACAAGGTGCTGGTAAAGCGGCTACAGAAAGGAAAAAGACCAGAGGATTTCGCCTATGGACCAGAGACCACGGTGGTAGCCGTAACCCGCACAGCTATACTGACAGAGGACAGCCCAGTCTGGATTCAACAAGGGACCCTCTCGAGTCAAGCGGATTCAACAAGGGACCCTCTCGAGTCAAGCGGATTCAACAAGGGACCCTCTCGAGTCAAGCGGATTCAACAAAGGACTCAACAAGAGACACTCACGAGGGCAGATAGCCCTGGTTTCCAACAAGGAGAAAATGACAACCAAGGATCCTTTTCGAAGAGCATGGAGATGCATGTGGGGGAAGAAAAAGACTGAAATAATGTTTACCCCCCCCCCTTCGGAACATATGTCACAACCCCTATTGTCCACACCCCCTACCGAAAGAACCCCAACCCAAACCATCACTGTCTGGCCACTGTTGTTTTTTTTATTGTTCACCATTACTGCAGTATGATACTGTACAAGGCAACTGTATATATATGTGTAACCGATGAGTACTGGGGACATAATTGTGATTATTGGGGCGCAGTGGGGTGGGACACGGGCAATATGGGATATGGTACCTCTGATGTCGTAGTTAACAGATGGGGATATAAACCAGATAGCGCCGCACGACGACGCAGTTCCGAGGGACAAAGCCTATTAAATCGTATGACTTTAATTGGGAGAGGTGGGTGGCGGTGCTCAATCAGAAGCGGAGCTCAGACAGTACAATTGACGCCAACTATACAACACCCTTCCCAGGCCGACACGGGTGTCTATGTAATGGGAATATATGCAACTGCCACAACCAAATTCCCTCGATACAAGTTCAAACTCCAAGATATGGCCATTTATAAGAAGGAAGAGAACCCATTCCTACCCAGGAAATATGGAGAGGTAGTGAGACCTCCTCCTCTCCTACCTAACACCAAATCAAATCCCACCTATGAAGACAGCATAATAATGGAAACAGGATTTTCAGATGTAAATGTTTGGCTAGAATGGGTAAAATTTAGTGCCCTAAACAATAACCGTACAAATTGTTATGTGTGTGGCTGCTAGGCCACATCTAGGCACCGTACCTTTTAATATTCCGCAAGATGTAGAAGAATGTTTTCTTAGTTTATATACTAACACCACTGATAGCCAGAGTTTATGTGAATATTGGAAGAATAGCTACCCCATACTAACACGCCTCCCACAACCAGGAGAAGGGATACATGTTTACCCAGGGAACTATACCTGCTATAGGTCAGCAGAAAAAGGTAGGAACCTCACCTTCTTCCCCGAGGGTTATTGTGCCAATTATAGCAATATCAACAGTATTAAGTTACAGAATCAAGTTTTTCTGATTGGGGATCTCTACTGGATATGTGGAGACCTCAAGATTAGGGCGCGTCTGCCCCTTCAATGGTCAGGTGAATGTGCCCTAGCTAAGGCCATAATGGGATTTCATATTGTTTCGGATCCTGAGGAAATTCCAAATATTAGCTCACGTCGCAGGAAAAGGGAAGTCCCAAGCCCACAAGGTAGTCTTGATCCGCATGTCTATATTGATGTTATAGGGATACCAAGAGGGGTCCCTGATGAATTTAAAGCAAGGGATCAGGTAAAGGCAGGGTTTGAGTCATTCCTAGTACCTCTTGTTACTATTAATAAGAATGTAGATTGGATTAACTATTTATATTATAACCAGCAGAGATTTGTTAATTATACTCGCGAAGACTGAGGGTCTCGCTCCCCAACCCATACTAACTTACAGTAGATAGATGAAACAAAGAAAGAATCAAATAGTATGATCATACTATGATTCTAAGAGGGGATTGAAGGAAAAGGAATCCTCAGACCACCATCTGCTAACCTATAAGAAGGACCCTATAAGTAGTTAAATAACACCCCAGGAATTATAATATTAATAGATAAATTAAGGTTTAAAATATAAGAGATAGTTCTAAGATAAATTGATAATCAGCAGTATTATAGGACTAAGGTTCACTTCTCAAGATGTTTGCAAATGTCTTTAGAATGACAAGGATACTGATGTTTGCAAATGTTTTTAGAAAGGCAAGGATGCTGATGTTTGCAAGTTTCTCTCAAGTGATAAAAAAGTGCTGATGTCTTAAAAAAGTACTGATGTCTTAAGAAATGCTGATATCTCAAGAAATCACATGCCGAGGCCACGGGACTGTCTAGAAATGTGTCACCAGACCTGTATTGAAACTGGCCAATGAACTATGTTATGTTTTGAAATGCTAACCAATGAAATAAAGAGACAACGTTTTTGTTAGAAGCATAAATATGCGTCAAAAAACGTTGGAAGGCAGAGAGAAATTGCCAGACAAAATTACATGCCTCGTGTGTCCTTTTTGAAAGGATTTTCTCTCTCCCTGCGCAGGAGGAGAGTTAACTCAAGGTGTGCCTAAGACAGGGTCTTAGGGGTTAAGGACGGACAATTGGAGACCATTATTCTCTTCAGAGCCCATCTGAGAGCCCATCTGAGGGAAGAGAGCCCATCTGAGAGGAGAGAGCCCAGCTGAGGGGAGAGAGCCCAGCTGAGGGGAGAGATGCCATCTGAGGGGAGAGAGCCCATCTGAGAGGAGAAAGCCCATCTGAGGAGAGAGAGCCCAGCTGAGGAGAGAGAGCCCAGCTGAGGGGAGAGAACCCAGCTGAGGGGAGAGAACCCAGCTGAGTGGAAAGAGCCCAGCTGAGGGGAGAGAGCCCAGCTGAGACCAAGGAGGCAGCCAGGGTTTACAAGTATTTAACAAGCAGGTGTTTGTGTGTGAACAGGGGTTTGTGTGTGTGTCTGAACAATGGGTGGTGTTTGTGCGTGTGCGTGTGTAAGCAGGGGGTGGTGTGTGTGTGTAAGAAGGGGGTGCTGTGTGTGTGTAAACAGGGGGTGCTGTGTGTGTAAGTAGGGGACTGTGTGTGTGCAGAGGGGGGGCTGTGTGTGCAGGGGCCTGTGTGTGTGTAAGCAGGGGGGCTGTGTGTGTGTAAGCAGGGGGGCTGTGTGTGTGTGAGCAGGGGGGCTGTATGTGTGAGCAGGGGACTGTGTGTGTGAGCAGGGGACTGTGTGTGAGAGCAGGGGGCTGTGTGTGTGTGAGAGCAGAAAACTGTGTGTGTGAGATGGGGCTGTGTGTGTGAGAGCAGGGGGGCTGTGTGTGTGAGAGCAGGGGGCTGTGTGTGTGAGAGCAGAGGGCTGGGTGTGTGAGAGCAGGGGGCTGTGTGTGTGAGCAGGGGCTGTGTGTGTGAGAGCAGGGGACTGTGTGTGTGAGAGCAGGGGGCTGTGTGTGTGTGTGAGAGCAGGGGGCTGTGTGTGAGAGCAGGGGGCTGTGTGTGTGAGAGCAGGGGGCTGTGTGTGTGAGAGCAGGGGCTGTGTGCGTGTGAGAGCAGGGGACTGTGTGTGTGAGCAGGGGGCTGTGTGTGTGTGAGCAGGGGGCTGTGTGAGAGCAAAAGGGCTTTGTGTGTGAGAGCAGGGGGCTGTGTGTGTGAGAGCAGGGGGCTGGGTGTGTGAGCAGGGGGCTGTGTGTGTGAGAGCAGGGGACTGTGTGTGAGAGCAGGGGGCTGTGTGTGTGAGCAGGGGCTGTGTGTGTGAGCAGGGGGCTGTGTGAGAGCAAAAGGGCTTTGTGTGTGAGAGCAGGGGGCTGTGTGTGTGAGAGCAGGGGGCTGTGTGTGTGAGAGCAGGGGGCTGTGTGTGTGTGAGAGCAGGGGACTGTGTGAGCAGGGGGCTGTGTGTGAGAGCAGGGGGCTGTGTGTGTGAGTAGGGGGGCTGTGTGTGTGTGAGCAGGGGGCTGTGTGTGTGTGAGCAGGGGGCTGTGTGACAACAAAAGGGCTTTGTGTGTGAGAGCAGGGGGCTGTGTGTGTGAGAGCAGGGGGCTGTGTGTGTGTGAGCAGGGGGCTGTGTGTGTGTGAGCGGGGGTGCTGTGTGTGTGTGAGCAGGGGGTGCTGTGTGTGTGAGCAGGGGGTGCTGTGTGTGTGTGTGTGTGTGCCAGGGGCGGATCCAGGGGGGCAACGGGGCAATTGCCCCCCTCCCGAAAATATTACTGCCGCATTGACAATCTCACTCTGACTGAAACGCTGCCGCTGGCCGGCCACACTCAGTGCGCGCCGCCATCACATGATTGCCTCAGCTCATTCATTGCCGGGCGGTGACGCAGTGCGCCTGCGCCTGCGCCGGGCTGCTGCCTGTCCCGTGGGCAGAAAAGATGCTGCAGGAGGCTCCACACTGTCTGCACTGTAGGACCAGTGCATGGCTGCTGCATGCGCACGCCACTCGCGCAGAGTGATTGTGCCTCCTGGCCTGGCCTCTGACTGAGTCAGACAGTGAGAGGACAGGGAGAGTGAGACACAGAAGAACTGGGGCATCCTCATCTGACCGTCCCCCGCCCGTCTGTGCCGTCCATAGCCTGCCCAAGGCCCAAGACCAACTCAAGGTACCTGCGTCACGTGTGGTGCTTGCCGGGGTAAAGGATGGGGGGGGGGTTACTGAATCCCAGAAATGAACCCAGGAATTTGTAGAGATGATATACATTCAGTGGGAATAAAAGAAATGGGAGGAAGCAACTACGTTTCCCCTGATAAAATTACTGGTGGTTCCAGGGAGGAGGAACAAGGGGTATTTGTGCGTCCCCCCCAGCTGCAATATCACTTTAGGAGATACAGGGGACCTTCGGACATTTGAAATCTCTGTATTTCCCGTTCCATACACCCAACATGGTCAGCTGAGGTGTCACTGAAAAGGCCAGTGTACAAAGAAAAAAATAAGGAAATAAAATACAAGAGAATTTTTTTTTATATATATATTTATTAATTTATTTTTCCCATTTTGGTTAAAATGGTGTTTTTTTCCTTTAGAAAAATGCAGTAACAGGTTCTCCATTATAGGTTTTTTGTTTGAAAATGGATATTATGTCAAATATATAACCACAATGGTTTGGATGATAACTTGTGGGTAAATAAATTTACATGACGAAAATGAATGATATCTTAATAGAAATAGACATTTTTTTTAATGCCATTCTGACGTGACATGACATATACATGTGCCAGAGAGCAGACTGAGGAGCGATAGGTGTCACCTGAACGACAGACCCTGTCTGGCAATGTCCAGGGAAGAGTGAGTGTGATGAGTGCAGCCTGCAATTTGGTGCGGTTCTGGATGTCACTATTGCTGTGACCTACACACCAGCTCTAAGCCAAAATTGGTGAAATGCCCCTCCCCAGGGCCGGATTAACATAGGGGCGGATGGAGCGGTCGCTCCAGGCCCCTTTCTAAAAATGGCCCACAGCAGGCAAGACGAGGAGCTGGCCGGCCAGCTGATAGTGAGTGCCGAGTGCACCCAGCGACGGGTTCTGCTACCGGGCCAATCAAAGGCTTTGATTGGCCCGGTAGAAGAACCCGTCGCTTAGATAATAGAAACGCATCCTTTCCTTTGGGCAGAGGCTGAGAGGCGGAGCTGTTCTTTGAAGCCACGTGCTGCCCCTTTCCCTGCACAGCGTGAAGGTGATGAAGATCCGGCTCGGGAGATAAGAGAAGGACACGCTGCTTTGTAAATATCTCCCCCTCTTATTTAAACACTAGCCCACCAACTCCAGGATGACATGGGATGGGAGGGGGGAGACCCTAGCTAACAGGCACCCAGGCTGCTTAAAGATAGCAGCTTCAACTTAAGCTGCAAAGCAGGTGTAAACACTGCTTTATTTTAATTTTACCACTTCTGCTGCTGCTCTGATATAGTAATAATTTTGTGTGTGGGGGGGTGTGTGTGGGGGGTGTATACATGTGTCACTCTGGTGTATATATGTGTGTGGTGTGTGTCTGGGTGGTGCGCTATGTATGTGTAACATGTGCAAGTGTGTGCCATGTATGTAGCTGAGTGTGTGTTCTGTATATAGCTGAGTGTGTGTTCTGTATATAGCTGAGTGTGTGCTGTGTGTATATAGCTGAGTGAGTGTGTGTGTATTTAGCTGTGTGTGTTTATAGCTGAGTGTGTGTGTGTGTAGCTGAGTGAGTGTGTGTAGTTGTGTGTGTATAGCTGAGTATGTGTGTGTATATAGCTGAGTGTGTGCTGTGTGTGTGTATATAGCTGTGTGTGTGTATATAGCTGAGTGTGTGTGCGTGTGTAGCTGAGTGAGTGTGTGTAGGTGTGTGTGGCTGTGTGTGTGTGTATAGCTGAGTATGTGTGTGTATAGCTGAGTGTGTGCTGTGTGTATATAGCTGAGTGAGTGTGTGTGTGTATATAGCTGTGTGTGTGTGTGTCTATATAGCTGAGTGAGTGTGTGTGTGTGTGTATATAGCTGTGTGTGTGTGTATATAGCTGAGTGTGTGTGTGTAGGTGTGTGTGTGTCTGTGTGTATAGCTGAGTTTGTGTGTGTATATAGCTGAGTGTGTGCTGTGTGTGTGTATATAGCTGTGTGTGTGTGTGTAGCTGATTGAGTGTGTGTGTGTAGGTATGTGTGTGTGGCTGTGGGTGTGTGTATAGCTGAGTATGTGTGTATATAGCTGAGTGTGTGCTGTGTGTGTGTATATAGCTGAGTGTGTGTGTATATAGCTGAGTGTGTGTGCGTGTGTAGCTGAGTGAGTGTGTGTAGGTGTGTGTGTATAGCTGAGTATGTGTGTGTGTATAGCTGAGTGTGTGCTGTGTGTGTATATAGCTGAGTGTGTGTATGTATATAGCTGTGTGTGTGTGTATATAGCTGTGTGTGTGTATATAGCTGAGTGTGTGTGTGTGTAGCTGAGTGAGTGTGTGTGTGTACGTGTGTGTGTGTCTGTGTGTATAGCTGAGTTTGTGTGTGTATATAGCTGAGTGTGTGCTTTGTGTGTGTGTAGCTGATTGTGTGTGTGTAGGTATGTGTGTGTGGCTGTGTGTGTATAGCTGAGTATGTGTGTGTATATAGCTGAGTGTGTGCTGTGTGTATATAGCTGAGTGAGTGTATGTGTATATAGCTGTGTGTGTGTATATAGCTGAGTGTGTGTGCGTGTGTAGCTGAGTGAGTGTGTGTAGGTGTGTGTGGCTGTGTGTGTGTGTATAGCTGAGTATGTGTGTGTATAGCTGAGTGTGTGCTGTGTGTATATAGCTGAGTGAGTGTGTGTGTGTATATAGCTGTGTGTGTGTGTGTCTATATAGCTGAGTGAGTGTGTGTGTGTATATAGCTGAGTGTGTGTGTATATAGCTGAGTGTGTGTGTGTAGGTGTGTGTGTGTCTGTGTGTATAGCTGAGTTTGTGTGTGTATATAGCTGAGTGTGTGCTGTGTGTGTGTATATAGCTGTGTGTGTGTGTGTAGCTGATTGAGTGTGTGTGTGTAGGTATGTGTGTGTGGCTGTGGGTGTGTATAGCTGAGTATGTGTGTGTATATAGCTGAGTGTGTGCTGTGTGTGTGTATATAGCTGAGTGTGTGTGTATATAGCTGAGTGTGTGTGCGTGTGTGTAGCTGAGTGAGTGTGTGTAGGTGTGTGTGTATAGCTGAGTATGTGTGTGTGTATAGCTGAGTGTGTGCTGTGTGTGTATATAGCTGAGTGTGTGTATGTATATAGCTGTGTGTGTGTGTGTATATAGCTGTGTGTGTGTATATAGCTGAGTGTGTGTGTGTGTAGCTGAGTGAGTGTGTGTGTGTACGTGTGTTGTGTGTGTCTGTGTATAGCTGAGTTTGTGTGTGTATATAGCTGAGTGTGTGCTTTGTGTGTGTGTAGCTGATTGTGTGTGTGTAGGTATGTGTGTGTGTGCTGTGAGTGTATAGCTGAGTATGTGTGTGTATATAGCTGAGTGTGTGCTGTGTGTATATAGCTGAGTGAGTGTATGTGTATATAGCTGTGTGTGTGTATATAGCTGAGTGTGTGTGCGTGTGTAGCTGAGTGAGTGTGTGTGGCTGTGTGTGTGTGTATAGCTGAGTATGTGTGTGTATATAGCTGAGTTTGTGTGTGTATATAGCTGAGTGTGTGCTGTGTGTGTATGTATATAGCTGAGTGTGTGTGTGTGTGTGTGTGTGTAGCTGAGTGAGTGTGTGTGTGTAGGTATGTGTGTGGCTGTGTGTGTGTATTGCTGAGTATGTGTGTGTATATAGCTGAGTGTGTGTGTGTAGCTGAGTGTGTGTGTATATAGCTGAGTGAGTGTGTGTGTATATAGCTGTGCATGTGTATATAGCTGTGTGTATATATAGCTGTGTGTGTGTGTATATAGCTGTGTGTGCATATAGCTGTGTGTGTGTATAGCTGAGTGTGTGTATAGCTGAGTGTGTGTTTGTGTATATAGGTGTGTGTGTGTGTAGCTGTGTGTGTGTGTGTGTAGCTGAGTGTGTGTGTAGCTGAGTGTGTATATAGCGGAGTGTGTGTGTGTATATAGCTGTGCGTGTGTGTATATAGCTGTGCGTGTGTGTATATAGCTGTGTGTGTGTGTGTATAGCTGTGTGTCTGTATATAGCTGAGTATGTGTATAGCAGAGTGTGTGGTGTGTGTAGCAGAGTGTGTGTATGTGTGCTCTGTATATAGCAGAGTGTGTGTGTGCTCTGTATATAGCAGAGTGTGTGTGTATGTGTGCTCTGTATATAGCAGAGTGTATGTGTATGTGTGCTCTGTATATAGCAGAGTGTATGTGTGCTCTGTATATAGCAGAGTGTGTGTGTATGTGTGCTCTGTATATAATGGAGTGTGTGTGTATATGTACTCTGTATTATAGCGGAGTGTGTGCGTGCCTCAGTATTTATAAAAAGGCCCACCGAAATCCTCAGCACCAGGCCCATGATGCTCTTAATCCGGCCCTGCCCCTCCCGAAACTTGTGCCTGGATCCACCCCTGGTGTGAGCAGGGGGTGCTGTGTTGTGTGTGAGAGCAGGGGGTGCTGTGTGTGTGAGCAGGGGGTGCTGTGTGTGTGAGAGCAGGAGGTGTTGTGTGTGCGTGTGTGTGTGTGAGCAGGGCGTGCCGTGTGTGTGTGTGAGAGCAAGGGTGGTGTTTGTGTGTGAGAGCAGGGGTGGTGGGTGTGTGTGTAAATGTACTGGGGGCTGAAATGGGCTGGGGAGAAATAAACTGGAGTTTTATTGCTGTGGAGCTCTGTGATACGCTCATACACAAAGCACATTACTGTGAGTTTTATTGCTGTGGAGCTCTGTGATACACTCATACACACCACACATTACTGTATCACAGAGCTCCACAGCAATAAAACTCACAGTAATGTGTGGTGCGTAGGAGTGTGAGTTTTATTGCTGTGGAGCTCTGTGATACGCTCATACACACCACATATTGCTGTGAGTTTTGTTGCTGTGCAGTTCTGTGATACGCTCATACACACCACATGTTGCTGTGAGTTTTATTGCTGTGGAGCTCTGTAAGGTGCAATGTGTCAGTAATGTACAGTGTCTTTTAAAGTATTCGGTAGTTTCCCACATTTGCTACAGGGGCATTCTGTGCCACAGTCCAGCCTTAGCTGTAGTGAGTTGGTGAGGGCTGCTGCAGCAATGTGGTGGCCATCTCTAAGTCTGGAGGGGGCACAATGGATTCCCCATTTCGCTGCTGGGTCCAAATGGATTTTCTTCACGCAATTTTTAAAAAGGTTATTTTAAGGAGTCCAGAAATAAATTCTTTAGCACAACAATGTACATGTGGGTGTTGCGTTGTAGGGGAAGGGTTTTGTATGGGTGTGGCCTCCTGTGGGTGCAGTACAAGGGGGCCCCTGATCTCCTATTGCCCGGGGGCCCCATTAGTTGTCAGTACGGCCCTGTCTGTGCCTCCACTTCATTCCAAGACCATGGTACTAATAAAGCACCTAGCCTGGAATAGGTGCCGTAAAAGGGAGATGATAAAGAAAAAATCAGCTTGTGCAGAGTTTTTCCACTTACTGTCTCTTAAAACGACAGGTGTGCAATAGGGCACTGGGAGCTAGTTGAAGGACACAAATTATGTTTTGCCTAGGGCGCCAAGAACTCTGGCACTTTCCCTTGTGAGTAGTGAGTCACAAATCCCGGCATTAACTGTGACAGGGGCCAATTATTTTAATACAGTATATCCCTTTTAACAGTTGTAAGTAATAATGAGAGAGATATAATTTGCTTGTTTAACTTATAGCAAAAAGCCACAAGCAGGACAGCCCACATTTATGTACTATAAAATTATTCAAGACTAAGTTAGTTTTGCAATACAATACCAATACAATACCAGCGCAAAGGTGTTAAAGGAAAGGGACAACATAAAAAAATGTGTCCTTTACAGCAGTGTTTCTCAACCCGTGGTACGCGTACCCCAGGAGGTAGCCGTACCACAAGCAGGGGGTACGCCGGTTGGACCATGTCACGGAACGGACATGAGAGCTCTTTTCAGCGAGCCACAGGACTAAAGACTGAACCCTTTTTAAAGACCATTTTTCCTGTTTTCGTTTTGGTTTTGCGTGTGAGCCTATGGACCTCTTATTTTATTGCTAGATGTGGTTTTATTGGTGTAATGTAATGAAAATGTACCCTGTATGATGTGACTGTAAAAGTATGAAAGAAACCGTTTGTATGTGTTTTTCCCCGTCGCCATTTTGCTCATCCCAGCATGGTTTCACAGAACAAAGGATCTCATGCCCCAAGATGGAGGATGCAGCGGGCCAGAGGATCGGAGGCTTTTCCAAGACCTCATCTGCCTAATCCCCTGAACAATGGGGGAGCCTGAAAGGGCAAGATAGAGGATACAGCAAACCAGCTGATTGGAGGTTTTTCCAAGACCTCATCTGCCTAATCCCTGGACAATGGGAAGGCTGAAAGGGACCTGATAGGGAACAGGAGGCTGGGAAAGGAGCCAATCAGTGCTGGTTGTGTGGGTGGGGGAGTTGGTAATCTGTTTGTGTGAAGTTGTATAAATGACCCTGTTGAAACCCATAAAATTCAGTTCACTGTTTTAAAGCATACAGCCGCGTCTGGTGTCTTCATTTCAGAGCTACAATCACTATTGCAGGAGACACTCCGTGGTCTCCTGCATCACCACTCAACCCAGGAACGGGATCCCCAAGGCAACACCGCACCATCTCTCCAGACGCCGGACCAACGCCATTTCATCCTCCAGGCCGCTCGAGACGCCGAGTGCCGTGCCACTCGGTAGTCGGGCCGGACGCCACCAAAGGAGGGGGGTCAGATAGAGCAGGACCGCAGGCGGACTTCCAACCCGCCACAGACCAACAGCTCCATCTTCCGTCTGACCACGCCCAACACACACGCGGCCAGCTGGCGACTGTGAAAACGGAGCACAACACGTGTCGGGGCGGATCCATCCAAGCAGGGGCGTAACTAGAAATCACAGGGCCCCATAGCAAAATGTTGTATGGGCCCCCCGCCTGCAACCTAACCCCACCCCCCACAGCCTACCCCCCCCCACACAACATAAATGAACTAATGCCATTGAACAACACATTACTACACTCATGTGGCACAGTACCCAGGTACATTACTCCACAGCAATAACACTCACAGTAATGTGCGGTGTGTATGAGCTTATTACAGAGCTCCACCGCAATAAAACTCACAGCAATGTGCAGTGTGTATGAGCGTATCACAGAGCTCCACAGCAATAAAACTCACAGCAATGTGCAGTGTGTATGAGCGTATCACAGAGCTCCACAGCAATAATACTCACAGTAATGTGCGGTGTGTATGAGCCACAGAGCTCCACAGCAATAAAACTCACAGCAATGTGCAGTGTGTATGAGTGTATCACAGAGCTCTACAGCAATAACACGCACAGTAATGTACCGATTTATTCAACCGCCCAGCATTTAATTTGTCATCTTATTATCATCCCCCAGCATTTAATTTAGTATATTATCACCCCCCCCAGCATTTAATTTGGCGTATTACTATCCCCCAGCATTTCATTTGTCATATCATTAGTCCCCCCCATTTAATTTGTCAATTATTTCTCTCCCCATTTAATTTGAGATTTCTCTCCCCCCGCATTTAATTTGCCAATTATTTCCCCCTGCTTTTAATTTGCCAATTATTTCTCTCCCCCGCATTTAATTTGCCAATTATTTCCCACCTGCTTTTAATTTACCAATTATTTCTCCCCCATTTAATGACAATTACCGTATATACTCGGGTATAAGCCGACCCGTGTATAAGCTGACCCCCCCTACTTTTTCCCAAAAAACCTGTGAAAACTTATTGACTCGCGTATAAGCCTAAGTGGGAAATGCAGCAGCCACTGGTAAATTTCAAAAATAAAAATAGATACCAAAAAAAAAATACCAATGAAGCATTGGACACGTTATCGATATTGCCCCACCTCTCACATGAATATTGCCCCAGCCAGCTCACACATGGATATTGCCCCAGCCAGCTCACACATGGATATTGCCCCAGCTCTCACATGGATATTGCCCCAGCTCTCACATGGATATTGCCCCAGCTCACACATGGATATGCCCCAGCTCACACATGGATTTGCCCCAGCACATGGATTTGCCCCAGCACATGGATATGCCCCAGCTCACACATGGATTTGCCCCCAGCTCATGGATTTGCCCCAGCTCTCACCTGGATATTGCCCCAGTGGCAGCCAGCTCTCACATGGATACTTGCCCCAGCTCCGGATCCAGCAGGGGTTGAGGGAGCCCAGATGCCGGGCAGCAGGAGTGCCTGCCCGGTCCTGAACAGCGTGAGTCTGTCCGTGTTGAAGGGGATGCGGCTGCGTGCGTGCGCAGGTCACGCAGTCCGGCCAGTCAGGTGGTACAGAGACTCAGTACCACCTGATTAGCCGGACCACGTGACCGGCTGCGCCTGCACGCAGCCGCATCCCCTTCAACACGGACAGACTCACGCTGTTGACTCGGGTATAAGCCGAATTGCGTTTTTTTTACTCAAAATCCGAGTCAAAAAACTCAGTTTATACCTGAGTATATACGGTATTTCCCCCCTGCTTTTAATTTGACAATTATTTCTCCCCCCCATTTAATTTGACAATTATTTCTCCCCACCATTTAATTTGCCAATTATACTCGCACCATGCAATCACTGGGTATCTTCCCCTGGGCAGACAGGTAACTGCCCCTCGGTTTGACTCAGAAGCTCACATTCTACCACGTGATCAACGTATAGGAGTCCAACCACACACACATACCCCCCCACTCGCCGGCTTCCACCTTCCAGATCCGGGACACCACCAGCTCACCTCTCTGCACTCCTCTCCCATAGTCTTTTCCCACACAGCCGGGTGTCCTAATTTCCTGAACCCGTTGCCATAGAAACCACCCAAAGGCTACAGCAAGCTCTAAACACAAGCTGTGAACACATATCACTGGCGCAGACTGAAAAAAATATTCTGCGTCCGGTGGTGCACGGTAACACTTACATCCCTTGGTGTGTTACCATCAGGGAACCCCGTAGGCTGAAACGATAACTATTTGAAACGCTGGGCCCACCAGACATGCTTACTATAGCATTTACAACTGAAAGAGTGTGCGTTGAGGTCACTGGTTCTCATCCTCCCCGGGCCCCACTCGGCTGCGGGCCCCATAGCGCCCTTGTGGGTCGCTATGGCAGTAGTTCCACCACTGCATCCAAGGCTGAGGCAGCTTCTTTCCCGCTGGTGCCAGCAGCAGACCAGGTAACAGAGTCAAGCTCTAGTGGGGCCCCCGAGTCTGGCTTCGATCAGTGGCGGGGGGGGATTGTGTCTGATTACTGTGGGTCTGATACTGGGAGGCCTGATACTGGGGTCTGATATTGGGGTTCTGATACCGGGGTCTGATTAGTGGGGGCCTGATACTGGGTTCTGATACTGGGGGTCTGATACGGGGGGGTCTGATTAATGGGGGCCTGATACTGGGGGCCTGATACTGGGGTTTTGAATAATGGGGGTCTGATACTGGGGTCCGATAACTTGGGTCTGATACTGTTACCGGAATCTGCTAGGTTCACTCGAGACGGAGCCGGACCGGACACGAACAAGGATTGTCTGAACATGAGTCTCTTCAGGAAAGGCAAACTTTATTAGTGTCGTCACACAATGCTCACACAGGATTAAATTGCAAAGAGTGAGCCCCGATCTCACCCCGGCGAGGGGTTTTATACCCTGAATACATAATTAGGTACATCCCAATTAGCCCACCTCCTGGTGACACTTATCCCACCCCATGTGGGTTAATACCTCCCATTGTTAATACAAAGGCATTCCATACATTGACCGTAAATTGGCAAACTTCATGTTAGTCTGACAGTTTGTGATTTTCTGCCGCACTCAATCCGGGCCGTGCCCACCTCCCTTGTGGCTGTGCTTGTTTATTCCAGATAAGACATGGTCTGGTTTCTACGCTCTCTTTGTCTCTCGGCAGGCCTTTGTGACCTTCATGTATCCATTCGTCATCCTGTCTCTCTGTGCCAAGAGCAGCCCGGATCTTCCCTTATTTTAATTGCTTCTCTGTTAATACAACACATTCCTAAGATTCTATGTAAGCTTCATTCTAAATCTACCTAGTTATTTTCAAGTGAACCAATATTCTGAACAAGATGGCCGCCTGGCTCATAATGGCAACCATCTTCCAGCCTGATTCCACTTCATTCCCCTCTTGGCTCAAGCCTCAGGATCTCTTCCTGATGCTTGTAGCAATCACACCCCACTAGTATTATTCTTGAGTTCCTCATACTTTAGGGGACCTATTTTCGCTGGGAACATATCTTGTGGGATTATCAATGGTATCTTTTGTGTCTGTGTGAGTGTCAGTGCTCTCTTGCATAGTGGCCATAGACATAGCCCTATGCGGTACGTCAGTATTCCTACAACCAGGATCACCACTATCATCAGAATCATGGATCCAATCTGTGAGATAAATCTCAGGATGGATCCAAACCACTCTCCGCTTGCTCCGAACCCACAAAGTGGATTCCAGCCTTCAGCGGCGATTCTCCTTGCTGTGTTCTGCAACTGTGCTACCTTCTCTTGGTGATCCTGGATCACCTGGTAATAGTCCGGGACATCGTGTGTAGTGTTCCTGATGAAGGTGCAACATTCATAGTGCATTGTCATTTCACACAATCCATTCAAGGCCGCACTGATCTGTTCTAGTGCCATATCATGTATCATCTGCACCTTTCGTATCTCACGCACTTCCAGATTCAGCAACTGAATGTCCATACTGGTCTTATTGAGAATTTTATCCATCAGACTGGCATAACTGTTCATTCTTACCATCAACTCTCGCCCCCATCCAGTCCACGCCGGCAGCCATGACCATATTCGATCCACCTTTCTAAACATCTCTCTCTTCTGTCTTTCAAACACCAGTGGGTACCTAGGGTGGAGTTCTGTGTCTGTATTAGTGTCTTCTCCCCTTACTCTCTGAATTGGGATCAATTTAGCCAGATAACACATTTCCGTTGTCATTGGTGGCACCCATGTGTAACACACCTTCCCATAACACACCTGGTATCCCCCTCTCAATATAAATGGTGACAAATGTAGTGTTCCCTTTGCTATTTCTATCATCAGTTGTCTCAGCCGTTTCATCATATCTTGTGCACTCTGCCTTCCATCCGTCACCTTTGCAATCACCGCCTCTTGCTCACTCGTGAGTTTTCTACATCGTATGTATAGAAAATTTGCCTGCTCCTTTGTGTTGAATGTGTAGATGTATGATGTCCAGTTGAACTTGCTTGAGTAGCACCCTCCACCCTCATTATGTGTGTCTCTATCTGGTCCTAGTTGGAAGCACCAATCTGGTGGGTATACTGGCCCTATTATAGGGTACCCGGGACTGAATGATTCTGTTTTTTCCCTGGGCGCATCAAAAGCATGTATTGTGACATTTCCTGATGCAAACATACTCAGATTCATCGGAACAGAAGCAAATGGTATGTGGATTGTCTCTGGGTGCAACCTACTACACACCCAGCATGCGGTTTGCCCAGACTTTTTAGCATAATCATATTTAAATTGCACAAGTAAATGTCCTCTTGGCAAAATCTCGGATGTCGCCTCCTGTTTTTGTCTCCACATAGTACGATTCTCCATCACCGGGTGCGTACCATTCCAGATATGGGAGATATCCACTTTCTTGGCGGTGCTTGGGCACCTTGGGCATACTCCATGCGAGAGTCCATAGATCAAGTTTGCAAGGTACAACATCAGTACCACAAATGCCCCAAATGTCAAAATCCCTTGGGCAATTCTTTTCACAGTCACATAAACCCAATCCCTCCCCACCGGAATTTCAAAAATAAAACACATTTCCGGATGATCAAGGGTGGGGGCCGGGCCCCTAAAAAGCACCCTTGGGGTATCCCCCAGGGGATCCCATTGCTGCCCTGTTGGTGGATGGTCAGACCTTATTGTGTCCATCAAGACACCCACTTGTGAAATCATTTGGGTGCCTTCAGTTGGATCATTCAGATGCTCACGGCTGTGGTCTTTGTCAGCTTTAGCCTCAGCGGATTGGTCTCGTTGGCGACGACCTTCCATGCTGGTTCAGGACTGGCTGCAGCTATTTTCAGTCTGGAGTGATGTATCCACGGGACCACCTCGGCAACCTTTACTGCTGTAGGGGTTGATAACAGGACAAGGTAAGGACCTCTCCATTTTGGGCCTAGTGGGTCATTTTTCCACTCTTTCACCCATACTGAATCACCTGGAAAATACTTGTGGAGTGGGGGATACAAAAAGTGAGGTATATTATCTCCCACCCAAATATTCAGTTTCTGCATTGATTTACCTAACAATACAACCTGATCATTTAATTTAGTTTCTCCCAATGCCCGAAGGTCCCCCCTTAGTCCAGTAATCAGAGGGGTAGGCCGTCCGAACATGAGTTCGTACGGACTTAGCTTCAATTGGGGGGTTGGCCTGCACCTAATGTGCAAGAGGACTATTGGCAGCACATCCAACCAGCCTAGCGACGTCTCTTGGCACAATTTGGACATCAAAGTCTTTAGGGTGCGGTTCATTCTCTCAACTTTTCCCGAGCTTTGGGGCCTGTAGGCAGTATGTAGCTTCCAGGTGATGCCCAACAGGCGGGCAAGCTGTTGTAAACAGTTCTGTATGAATGCAGGGCCATTGTCCGACCCTATCTCAAGAGGCAATCCATAACGTGGTATTATTTCTTTCATCAGACTCTTCACTACTTCCACAGTCTTTTCAGTTCTTGTTGGGAACGCTTCCACCCATCCTGTCAGAGTACACACCATTACCAGTAGGTATCTGTATCCTTTGCAGGGCGGCAGCACTGTGAAATCTATTTGTAGCGATGCCATTGGGGATAGCCCGATTGGCTGCTTCCCTGGAGGTTGAGATGGGCGGGTTCTCGGGTTGTTTTAGGCACATGTCACGCACTACTGGGCTATTGCTTTGCAGACTACTGACAGCCCGGTTACGTAGAAATGTGGCTCTAATTGGTGTTCCATCACTTCTCTTCCTCCATGGGTACTTGCGTGAAGTGTTCTTACAATCTCAGGAGCCAATGTTGCTGGTAGGACTATTTGTCCATTCTCCATATCCGCCTTGTTCTTCTGATAGCCACTTCTTTTCTTTCTCTGAATATACGGGTGTCCATTCACTCAGTGGCGCCGGTAGAAGTGCAGCCACCACTGGTTTTGCTTTGTATCGTGCCAATTCTCCATGGTTTCCCCAGACAAATTCTTCTTTCGGGAAATAGTATCGCCATGCGAAGAACAGCAGATCTTGTCTGTCTTGTGAATCTCTTACTGCTGGTATGAAAAAGTTCATTGCACTTTTCTTCATTCTTGGCAGCTTATTTTTGATAAGGATCTCCTTGAGGAAGAACCTCACCAACGGGGCTTGGTACTCTTCTGCTCCCAATTCTCCCAGACTTAGCAGTATTCGTGTAATCCGTAGATTATTATGAGGGTTGGTTGTCAAATTTTCAAAACATTCGGCGAAATTTTCTGCTCGTTCAATTTCTGTTACTTCTGTATCTTCTTCACACTCCCCCATTAATTTTACGCCGAAGAATTTCAGCATCATTTTGTAGGCTCTGCGTAGTCTTTGCTGAACTTCTGAGGTGTTAATCATTAGGCGTGTCTCTTGCGGATTCAGAGGAGTGGAGTAGAAATTTCGGTCTTGAGACTGGGTTGGGAAAAGCCATTGGATATAATCATGATTAAGTTCTAATAGTTCGTAGTCATCTTGCCATTTGTGCAACATTATTTCAATGAACTCGCCTTTGGGTTCAAATTTTCTCCAATTCATGTAGAATTCGTAGTTTGGCATGGGAGGTTGAGGCTCTTGCTTGCAGAGTAGGACTTTGGCTTGATCAATTGTTAGCAATGGTTTTGCAGCTGCTTTTGCGGCATGGTCAGCGCGCCTGTTGCCTTTTGGGATTTCATCATGACCCTTTTGGTGGCCACGACAGTGCATGATACTGACAGCGCTTGGTTTCCATACAGCTTCTAGGAGGGCCGCGGTTTCAGCTGCATACTTGATTTGTTGTCCTGAGGAAGTAAGTAGGCCTCTTTCTTTGTAGAGTGCACCATGTGCATGGACTGTCATGAAGGCGTACTTGGAATCAGTGTAGATATTCACTCTTTTGCCTTCGGAGATTTCTAGAGCCCTGGTTAGGGCTGTTATTTCAGCCAGTTGTGCAGATGTATGGCCTGGTAGTGGATTTGCTTCGATAATTTCTTCTGCTGAGACAACTGCGTAGCCGGAGACTTTCTTCCCATCATCCATGTAACTGCTACCATCGGTGAATAGCTGTAGATCGTATTTGTCTAGGGGTACGTCTTTCAAATCTGGCCTGCTACTAAACACTTCTTCCATGACTTGGAGGCATTCATGATCTGGATCCTCTTCACAGTCAGGCAGTAAAGTAGCAGGGTTCAAGGTAGCAATGAGGTCCAGATGAACCCGTGGATTCTCACACATCATCCGGCTGTTGCTGAACCAGTAACTTCTTTTTACATCCAGCAGGGCTTTGACAACATGGGGCACCTTGACATGAAGAACCTGTCCAAGTGTCAGCTTGTCTGCTTCTGCCATCAGCATTGCGGTGGCTGCCACGGCTTTCAGGCATGGGGGTAGGCCACAGGCCACAGGGTCGAGTTTCTTGGAGAGATAGGCCACAGGCCTCAGCCAAGAGCCGAAACTTTGGATCAGTACTCCTGTCGCTGTTTGATTGTGTTCATGCACGTACAGCTGGAAGGGCTTGCTGTGATCTGGTAGTCCCAGTGCAGGAGCTTCCATTAACAGAGTCTTTAACTTTAGGAATGCTGCGGTTTGCTCTTCTCCCCAGAGGAAGGGCTCCTGTTCTCCCCCTTTGTGGCCTGATGAAGGGGCTTGGCAATATCTGCAAAGTTGGGGATCCACAGGCGGCAGAAGCCTGCAGCTCCCAGAAACTCACGGACTTGTCTTCTGGTCTTTGGTTGGGGTATTCGGCATACTGCTTCTTTTCTTTCAGCCCCCAATGCGCGCTTCATACCTGTTAATTGAAAACCTAAGTACTTTACACTTTCTTTGCATATTTGTGCCTTCTTTCTTGACACTCTGTATCCTGCTTGGCATAGTAGATGTAGCAGGGCTTTTGTGGCAGATAAACAGTCTTTTTCTGTGGGAGAAGCCAGTAATAAATCATCCACATATTGTAATAAGACAACTTTGTCTGGCTGAGCGTTGAAGGAGAGGAGATCTTGGCTGAGCGCGCATCCGAAGATCGTGGGCGAGTTTTTGAAACCTTGAGGGAGGCGTGTCCAGGTCATTTGATGGCGCGCTCCCGTGGTAGATTCCTCCCACTGAAATGCAAAAAGGGGCTGGCTTGCTGGAGCCAAACGGATGCAAAAGAAAGCGTCTTTTAAATCAAGAACCGTGTAATATTTTGTATCTCCGGGAATTAGTGCCAACAAATTGTATGGATTGGGAACCACAGGGTGTAGGGTTACTGTGGCTTCATTGACAGCTCGTAAATCTTGGACTGGGTGGTACTCTTGTGTGCCCTCTTTCAGTACTGGCAACATGGGTGTGTTCCACGGTGACACGCAGAATTTCAATATGCCGTGGTTTTTAAGTCTCTGTAAATGTGTCTGGATATTCTGCTTGGCTTTTTGTGGGATATGATATTGTCTTAGAGCCACAGGCGTTGCACCAGGTTTTAAATCGACGTACACTTGGGGAATATTTACAGCTAGTCCGGGCGGATTTTCCTCCGCCCACACCGCAGGAATTTCGAGGAGTAGTGTGTGCGGGTCCGGGCTTGCCGGCAGAGTTGGTGCTGTGCGCCATTCTTCCTCTCTTGGCATAATTACTGCAATTTCCACAGATTGGGGGTGCTGGCTGGCTGGGTTGTACTGCCGATCAGAGCTGCCACTCTCAGGCAGGTCTAATTGAGCATGTCCCCCGGGAAGGAACGTAATTTGGGCTTGCAATTTGTAAAGGATATCCCGCCCCAGGAGCTGGATGGGACATTCGGGCATATACAAAAATTCATGTTCAACATTATGCCCACCCACACTACATTTTCGAGAAGCAAGGAAGGGGTACTTAGCAGACACCCCCATTGCTCCCATAATATCAACTTCATTTCCCATAGGGGGTGCAATTTGCTGTGTTACGACAGAATATTCGGCACCGGTGTCAACCATAAAAATGTCATCTTTATTTCCCACTCTCATAGTGACTGTGGGCTCGTGATTACAGAATGGGCCCAGGTCCTTGTCAATATGTACCTTGCCCTTCAAATGACGTTCCCGCCAAACCCACAAATCCTGCACTGGCACCCTCACTCCTTTCATATCTGCCGTTCGTTACCTGACCATTGGAGGCTTGTCCTCCCGATTCCCCAGCCTCCCCTTGTTCCCCAAATTTAGCCAAAAATGCAGGACAATCATTTTTCCAGTGACCTTCACCCCGGCACCAGGCGCACTGGTTGGGTCCCAGGGGTTCCCTAGGGGCTCCCCTACCTCTTCCTCGAGCCCCCCTACCCCTTGCTCTCCCTCTGTCTGGGCCACCTCATCCTCCACCATTTCCCATATATCCGACCACACCTGTGTGTCCTCTTTGTCTCTTTATCTCTTCCTGCTTCTCCTCTAGATCCCGGTTATGAAACACTTTATTAGCAATTTCAACTAATTCGCTAATACCTTTTCCCAAGAACCCATCTAATCTCTGTATTTTATTCCGTATGTCTCCCTGTGACTGACCCACAAAAGAAGAATTAATTAACCTCTGGTTCTCCGCTGCCTCAGGGTCAATAGGACTATACATCCTGTACGCATCCAGCAACCTTTCTAAAAACGCGCTTGGGGATTCTTTAGGCTCCTGCACGATATCTGCTATCTTCCCCATGTTTGTGGGCTTTTTCCCTCCCGCTTTAACACCCATTATCACCGCTGTCTGGTACGTCTGTAGGTGAGCAATACCTGCAGCGGTATTGTATGGCCATCGGGGATCTGTTTTGGGGTAATGCTCCTCTGCCCACGCTTCCAGCTGGGGCTTAGCATCTACTACGGCTTGGGCAAGTAGAATCTTCCGCGCGCTACTATTTATTCGGGCTCTTTCCTCAGTAGTAAAAATTGTCAACATTAGTTGCTGGCAATCTGCCCATGTGGGGTTATGTGTAAGCATAACTGACTCTATCATACTAGCCACTGCTGCGGGATTAGTGGAATACAGTGGTGTGTGTGTTTTCCAATTAAAGAGATCCGTTGTCGTGAATGGGACATATGTGTATTGCACTGGCCCAGGTGCTCCATTTTCCAGTAAAGGGCCTGGCACTTCCCGTAGGGGCAGCTGCATCTTACTTTTGTTGGGATTGTGCTGATATGGTTCTCGGGGTTTATATATATTATTCGCTGCGCGAGTGGTGGCCCCTGGTTTCTCATCTTCACTCTCATTATCACTATCCTCCTGGGATACTAATTTATATACGCTCCCATCGGGCATCTCAATTTTACCTGGTGGGACCTCTCTGTCCCCTCCACCTGCTGCCCCTGGTCTTCTTCCGCAATACTGCGTGGCGGAGCGAAGGGAGCTGGCCGGGAAGTAGCAGCTGCCTGCTCCCCCCTCTCCGCCTGCGCAACCGCGGCACTCAAAGCTTCTCTAGCTGCCCCATAACACGATGGATAGGGCGGGGGGCAAAGAATCAATCTCCTCCGGTTGTTTTATCAACACCGGTCTCCCTTTTTCTCTTTTTCTTCATTATTTGGGGGTACCTGTTTCTTATTTTGTCCCGCCATCATTATAAAATGACTTTTATCTTTTACACAGTACCTCCATATATCTATATACGGGTACTGCTCAGGATGTCCGCATTTCCCGGGGACTTGGGAATGCACTCTCTGTATTAGCTCCGGGTCCATTGACCCCTACTCTGGCCACTCTGGATCTAACAGTGGCCACATAATTGTACACATTAATGTTAGTTTCTCCTTAGTTAACTCTATACCATAATCATGCGTTGCATATAGCGCTTCAAAATTCCGCACCATATACCCTAAGGGCGTCTCACCCTTCTTTACCTTACTGGGTTTGGACGGCCCGTTACCCATTGTTACCCTTAAAAAAACAGTAACCTTTTTTACAATGCAGATATTACTTTTTTTAGCAAGAACACTTAGAATTTACTGTCTGGTACTTCAGTCAACAATTCATATGTGTCGGGTTCGATTCCTCCGTCAGTAGCCGGACTGCAGTCGCCTGAGCCGGAAACGTACCTTGGGAGTCCACTCTCAAGTTTGCTTTCTCGCAATGCGAGTAGGCGCTCGATCACTCACAACACTCAAATCACTCACAGCACGTACTGTACCAGATACTTTCAGCACAAAACAAAACATAAACAATTCTACTCTCTCTACTAGCTGAGGGCACACCGTCCCTCCTTTTGGCTCCTTATACCCCGTCAATTGAACTCTGCTCTTGTCTGTTTGTGGCTATGTGCACCCCGTTCTATAACTATACTCCCGTCTGCAATTCCAATCTGCCTATGGATAATCTACCCACCCGGCACCACTATCTCTGCAGCTACCGCTGGCCCCAATTGGCCCCCTTCACTACACGACGTACACACTAGCACTGACTCAGGGCTCTCAGCCCAGGCACAGAAATCCCTCCTCCTTTCCTTGCCACGTGCATAAGCTCTGTTTACAAACACTGACTATGAAACTCCACGTGGCTACTCTCTCTCTCTCTTACAGAACTACCATTTGATTGGCATCCGATCCCCCGGGTCCAGACACGCGCTAGCCACTCTGGCTCCTTTGCTTGTCCGTGCTATCTGTGGCGGGTTCGGTATGTCAACGAGACCGTGGCCGTGGGTCTCCTTATCCGACTATGGTCGGACGTTTCCCTTTATACCGGTATCTCTGATACACATACAAACATAGAAGACACTTTACCTATCGCCGCGCTGCTCGCTGTTTCCTCAGACTCGGTGGTGTCCCAGCTTCCTGGGCCGGGGGTCCGTTTGGGACGAGACGAGGTCCACTGAACAGGAAATCCTGCTTGGCGCCTGCAGATGTCAGCTCACCTTCAACGGACGCCCAACCGATGGGATCACTCACACCTGCAGTCAACCGCTACAGTGTTCAGCAGCCTTTGTTGTGCCGGCAAGGGCCCGTATCCCAGACGAGCCCCCAAGAAATGTTACCGGAATCTGCTAGGTTCACTCGAGACGGAGCCGGACCGGACACGAACAAGGATTGTCTGAACACGAGTCTCTTCAGGAAAGGCAAACTTTATTAGTGTCATCACACAATGCTCACACAGGATTAAATCGCAAAGAGTGAGCCCCGATCTCACCCCGGCGAGGGGTTTTATACCCGAATACATAATTAGGTACATCCCAATTAGCCCACCTCCTGGTGACACTTATCCAGCCCCACGTGGGTTAATACCTCCCATTGTTAATACAAAGGCATTCCATACATTGACCGTAAATTGGCAAACTTCATGTTAGTCTGACAGTTTGTGAGACGTGCCCACCTCCCTTGTGGCTGTGCTTGTTTATTCCAGATAAGACATGGTCTGGTTTCTACGCTCTCTTTGTCTCTCGGCAGGCCTTTGTGACCTTCATGTATCCGTTCATCATCCTGTCTCTCTGTGCCAAGAGCAGCCCGGATCTTCCCTTATTTTAATTGCTTCACTGTTAATACAACACATTTCTAAAATTCTATGTAAGCTTCATTCTAAATCTACCTAGTTATTTTCAAGTGAACCAATATTCTGAACAAGATGGCCGCCTGGCTCATAATGGCAACCATCTTCCAGCCTGATTCCACTTCAATACTAGGGTCTGATTAATGGGGTCTGATTACTGGGGGGTCTGATTAGTGGGAGTCTGATACTGGGGTCTGATTAGTGGGAGTCTGATTAGTGGGAGTCTGATTAGTGGGAGTCTGATTAGTGGGAGTCTGATACTGGGGTCTGATTAGTGGGAGTCTGATACTGGGGTCTGATTAGTGGGGGTCTTATTGTGGGTGTCTGATTACTGTGGTCTGATATCTGGGTATACATGTATCCGTGGGTCTGATAACTAGGGTCTGGGTGTTAAGTGTGTGTGTGTGTGTATCTGTTATTGCAGCCTGCACACATACTTATTTTCCATACACACAAAAAAATAATTCACGTATACTGACATTATACACAAAGAAATCATCACAAACACATATACTGACATTACACAAACACAAAGCAACATAAAAGCATATACTGACATTACACACACATACACAATCACATATACTGACATTACACAAACACAAAACAACATAAAAGCATATACTGACATTACACACACACACACACATACTGACATTACACACATACACTGACATCACACACACATACTGACATTACACAAACACAAAGCAACATAAAAGCATATACTGACAATACACACACACACATCCTGACATCACACACATACTGACATTACACACACACATACTGACATTACACACACACACACAGACATTACATTACACACATATACTGACATTACACAAACACAAAGCAACATAAAAGCATATACTGACATTACACACACACACATACTGACATTACACACACACATACTGACATTACATTACACACACACATATACTGACGTTACACAAACACAAAGCAACATAAAAGCATATACTGACTGTGACGGAACGGCCGCCACAGGATTTATTTAGTTTAATTTCATTCTTATTTTGTTATATTTCGTTTACCCTTTATTTATAGAAACTAATTTCCTTTGGTAGATTTAATGTAAAACTGTTGCTAGACTTCTAATTAATCATGTTTTTCCCCTGCGCCATCCTGCTAGTTTATGCTCAGTTATATTGTGTGGTTTTAAATGTATTGTCAATCGCTCATTTTCAGTTTTAAATAGATTTATATTTCTTTAGTTAAATGTGTTTTTTAAAAACCCTACCTGCCACTAGTGTCAAATGCTTTCCTTTGTATAGAATATACAATAGGTTTGAGTAACTTGTGGATTATGCAAAAGTGCTTTCTGTTTGGATATCTGTTATCTGTTTGCCTGTTCTGAAGGGTTGGGAGTCACATTGTCTCAGCCACCCACTATCTGATTCCCTTTACAATGGGTTATGTAAATCACTGTATGTGATCACTGTGAGGTCAAGACTTCATCTGCATACAACCAGTGGACCCAAGTGAAGACTGAGAGGACCTGAGAGAAGCCTGCAATGGTCTTGGAACCAACCAATCATAACCTGGGCTATGGCTAGCCCCTGTGCAGAATTCACTCCAGGGGTCTGGGGGCGGGCATGGGAGAGAACAGTGGGACTGTACCATATAAAAGGACCGTGTATGTTCTGTTTTTGATTAAAACTCATTCCTGTTTGAACCTTTACTCTTGCCTCAGCTTGTAATTGGGGATAATAGGGCTTGGGGAACCGCAACGCTGCCAGGACCGTGGAAAGAAACGCTGGACCACCGCCGAATCCCTACCGCCCGCTACCCCTGACTCTACACCCCCAGACCAGCTCAGCGCTGATGGCGGATCTACCCGGGTAGGGTAGCGGGGATCCGCTACACTGACATTACACACACACACACATATACAGAATCCCCTGCACCTTTAAGGAAGGGGGACATGACTGATGGCCTGGACCGGATGGTCAGATAAGAAATGTGGAGCCATTGAGCATATGTGTGCAACATTGTTTCACTTACCTATATATGCATCTGTGGGGGTGTGTTCTGTCTCTTTGTTCCCTGCCAGCTTCAACTGTGCATCAAGGAGATTCTGTGAGAGAGAAGAAAAACGTGGTGATTAGTTTGGTGATTAGTTTGGTGATCTGTTCTGCTGTAATGGCTTCTACTTCGCTGGATGCTTTGCTGGATCAGTTGAGAGAGCATGCTGCTGCTCGTGGTGCAACTCTACAGGATCTACTACAGGATGCATTGGTGCCAGCACGTGAGCAGTCTCCTGAGGATGCGGGGGAGCCTCGGCAATGGCGAAGAGAGCGGCCTTCCAGACCTCCGGTTCGGCTGAGTCCTAGTCCCCCCAGGCTTCGTGGAGTCCTGCAGCAAGATGGTGGCATGGATGGGCCTGATGCTGACTCTCAGACGTCTGAGGGATCGATGGTCCAGGATACGCCACCGAGGGAGCTGCAGTCTGGCCTACGGAGGAGGGTGAGCATAGGGCGCGCTGTGGTGTTTCCACCTTTACTTACAGATGCGGCTGGTGGAGAGAGTCGGCGGGCTGATGGTGTGGACCCGGCTGCGAGTGAGTGGCGTGAGACCCCCCTCTGTACCAGTCAAGATGGCCGATGGCTGCAGCGCTCAAGGAGCCCTCGTAGAGCTGCGGCGCTTCCGGTGGCCGGAAGGAGAAGGACGTGGAGGTCTGAGTCCGCCCCCAAGCCCCCTCCTGCTCGACGCAGGGCTGTGACGTCACGATCAAAGCGACGGGCAAGCCCACAAAATGGCGGTGCCCATGCTGGCAACGGAAATGCGGGAAAAAGAGCATTTTCGGCGGGTGCTGCATCTGCTTTTTTACCTGTGGTGGCTGTGGATCGACCGGCGCCAGGATCAGCTGCTTCTGGAGGTTGGTCAGTGGCTCGTGGGGCCCCGTAATTGGCGCTCTCCTGCTGGGAGTGGCTTGGAGTCCAGGTCTGGGGATCTTCGGGATGCAAGGAGGTCAGCTGGTAGTGGGGTTCCAGGGCACCCATCGCCAGACCCGTTGATTCCTGCTGTTCCGGTGGCTCCGGAAAGATCATCCCTTCTGGTGGCACGTGAGTCTGATCTCGTTGGTGTGGTTACTGGCTCGCGGGGTCGTTCGGACACTGCTGCGTCAGGTAGGATGGAGGGGTTAACAACAGGTTCATGGAAACCCTGGTTGCGGCTCTCAGGCGGTGGCAGGATGGGGCATCGGCGGTGTCGCACGCGGCTGCGTCAGGATCCCCTGCGGGTGTTGCTTTGGCCGGGGGCGCGGCGCCGGTACTTGCTGTTGCGTCGGCTGCTTTAGGGGTCCCTGATATGGCTCCCTCGGTGAGTCTTCCTCTAGCCCCAGCTCCTGTTCCATCCCCTGCGGTGCTTGGCGCAGCTTTACCAATTGCAGTACATGCCCCGGTTTCTGCTGCGGCTGTGGTTTTGGCTCCTGTGGCTTTGAGCGGTCCTGTAACGCCGGTTAGTTGGGCTCCGGTACCTGGTGCGGTTGGTGCGGAGGTTCGCTCTTATGGGGCGTGTGATTTGTCTCCGCTGGGTTTGACTGGCTCTGCAGAAGTGCGGGAGAAGATTTGGAAGGGGGAGTACGCGGACATGCTCACTTTGATTTCTCCGGATAGGGAGACGGTTGATCATCCAAAGCGTATGGATCCTTTACCAGGGGACAAGGATAAAGAGAAAGTGAAGCCGTTGCCTCAGACATTCGGCAATTGGCTTCAGGATTTTTTGGCTTATAGTGCTATTTTGTGCGAGCGATTTCCGGAGCGCGGCATGGCTTTATTTTCTTACTTGGATCTGATTTGGGGGGCTTACAAAATTTACGGGGGGCTTTGCTGGTTTCGTCAGAAGATGGCGGTTCGGCCCGGGCTCCGTTTTGATTTGCAGGACACCAATCTGTGGCTGCTGCTTATGACGCCGAACCGTCCAGTGGTGTCACCCTTTCCTGGATCCGCGGTGCCCAGAACCCCGGGAGCGCCAGCGGGTACCGGAAAGGGGTGGTGCTGGCTCTTCAATGAGTCCCAGTGCCGTTGGTCCGCTAATTGCCGTTTTAAACATGAGTGTTCTTCCTGTGGGGGATTCCACCCGGCATTTCGATGCTTTAGAAAGGGACATGGGTCGGCCTTTCGGGCTCCAGGTCGGGGTAAGCCTGATAGAAGGGATCACCCCGGTGATGGTTCGGGCTATGGTTCCTTGGCTAGACAGGTACCCCAATAGGCGATGCGCTGAGTTATTGTTTGATGGTTTTTGTGACGGTTTTGTTATTCCGCATGTGGCGTCGGATTTTCCTCAATTTTCTCAAAATTTAATTTCTGCGCGTCAGCAAGGCGAGGTTGTGGCGGATAAGTTGGCCAAGGAGGTTAGGTTGGGGCTGTCATGGAACGGACATAGGGGCTCTGACCAGCGAGCCCCAGAACTAACAGCCTGGGACATTTCAAAGACCTTTTTCTTTATTTGAGACTCTTTCGGTTTTGCGTGTTGAAATGAACAGTTATACCTTTTCTAGATGTGGTTTTATTGGTGTGATGTATTACCATGTATCCTGTATTGTATGAGTGTGGATTCAGATGTGTAATTGTGTGATGCATTTAAAGGTATTATATTTCCCCTTGGTTGCTAGGAGTGAAAGGCTGTGTTGAAATTCAATTGTATGCTAATTTCTGTGTACATTAGCTCTGTGTGTGTGTAATCTGATGATGCAAGCATGCCATTGTATGCAAATTGAGTTCCCATTCAAGCCTGAGCATGTCTCCTTTTGTGTGTGAGATGTTTAAATGCATGTCCCATTTTGAGTAAAAAGTCAGTTCAACTGAGTTTGACTTGAAGCATACAGCCCCGTTTGGTGTCGTCATTTCATAGCTGAAATCACAGTGCAGGAGACACTCTGCGGTCTCCTAGCTCCCCACTACGCAGAACGGGTCAACTTAATTCGGCAGCACCATCTCGCCAAGTAACGCCAGGGTCATCTCAGGCCGCTCAAGACGCCGGATAGCGTGACACTCGGTAGTCGGGCCTGACGCCATCAAGAGGGGGTCAGATTGGAGCACACCCGCAGGCGGATAACATAACACCCCATTCCGTCACAGGGGCGGACGGTGGGTCCTTTTGCGGAGCTCCCCATTTCTAATCTTCGGGTGTCTCCGTTGGGCATTGTGCCCAAGAGGGAGGAGGGTAAGTTCCGCATGATCCACCATCTTTCCTACCCGGCCGGTCTTTCTGTTAATGACGGAATTGGAAAAGAGGGATGTCGCGTGCGATATTCTTCTTTTGACGAGGCATTGCAGATTGTGCGGGAGGCTGGTCCTGGTTGTTTGTTGGCTAAAGCGGACATTGAGTCAGCGTTTCGTTTGTTGCCAATTCAACCGGATTGCTATCATTTGCTGGGGTGTTCCTTTCGTGGGGGTTTTTACTACGACCGTTGTCTGCCAATGGGCTGCTCGATCTCTTGTTATTATTTTGAATTGTTTTCTTCCTTTTTGCACTGGGTGGTGTGTCGGCGCGCTGGTCGGAATTCGGTGGTCCATTATTTGGATGATTTCCTGTTTATGGGACCGGCGGATTCCGGCGACTGCGCCGCGCTGCTGCAGATTTTCCGTGAGGTTGCGGGAGAGTTTGGTGTGCCGTTGGCTGAGGAGAAGACGGAGGGCCCGGTTCAATCGCTTGCATTTTTGGGCATTGAGATCGATACCGTCGTCCGTGTTTTCCGTTTGCCGGTCGACAAAATCCAGACCTTGTTGCGGTTGGTGGGGAGGGCGCAAGGGGTTGTGAAGATGCGGCTTTCAGAGATTCAGTCGCTATTGGGTCACCTGACATTTGCGTGCCGGCTGATGCCAATGGGCCGTGCTTTTTGTCGCAGGTTGTCTCTGGCTACCGCCGGGGTACGGGCACCCCACCACTTTGTTCGCATCTCTAGTGCTTTGAAGGCGGACTTGGTGGTGTGGCAATCCTTCTTGCTGCAGTAAAATGGGCTGACGTATTGGCAAGAGGCGGATGAGGACAATCAGTCCCTCAAGCTTTTTGCTGATGCATCTGGGGCGCATGGCTTTGGAGTGTACTTCCAGGGCGCTTGGTGTGTCGAAGCGTGGCCCCCGCATTGGGCGGCGTCTGAATTGGTGAGGAATCTCACGTTTTTGGAACTTTTTCCATTGATTGTGGCCCTGGAGCTGTGGGGGGAGCATCTGGCTAATAGGCGGGTGGTGTTCTGGACGGACAACCTGGGCGTGGTGCAGGTGGTGAATCGTTCATCGTCTGGTTCCCCTCCCGTCTTGGCTCTTTTGTGACACCTGGTGCTGCGTTGTCTAGAGCGAAATGTATGGTTGCGGGCTCGACATGTGCCGGGTGTTCAGAACGTG
Source organism: Leptobrachium leishanense (assembly GCA_009667805.1). Classification (NCBI taxonomy): domain Eukaryota; kingdom Metazoa; phylum Chordata; class Amphibia; order Anura; family Megophryidae; genus Leptobrachium; species Leptobrachium leishanense. The sequence goes on along the minus strand of CM019070.1, from coordinate 90,188,738 downwards.
ATTGCTGATGCGCTCTCCCGGTTCCAGTGGGACCGTTTTTGGCAGGTGGCTCCGGGGGCAGCGAGGGCTGCGACACCCTTTCCTCTGTGGCTCTGGACCCTCGCTTCGCCGGGTTGAGAATGTTGCTGGAGGACTCTTTGTCGGGAGCATCGTGGACTGCCTACTCTCAGGTCTGGCGGAGGTGGGGGTTGGTGGCACAGGGGGAACGGGGGTTGGCATACGGCGGAGGATCGAAGGTGGGCCACCTTGATTTATTTCAATTCCCTCCGGGAGCAAGGGGGCTCGGGTTCAGGAGCGGCCAGAGTACTGACTGCCCTTTCATTTTTGTGCAAGGCGCTTGGGTGGGAGGATGTTGGTCGGGATTTCCTGCTTCGCAGAATTGTTTCGGGTTGGAGACGGGCGGCAATGCCTGATGTTCGGCGCCCGGTTTCTGGCTCCATGTTTTTGGATTTGTTGGAGGTTTTAAGTGGGGTCTGTCGCGATCTTTTTGAAGCGCGATTATTTCGGGTGGCGTTTGCCTTCGCTTTTTATGGGGCTTTGAGGGTGGGTGAGCTGGTTGCTCCTAACTCTCGGACCCATTCTGCCTTGCGCTTTGCACATGTTTCGGTGGCTGCCACTCAGGTGCGGGTTTTGATTGCCAGGTCCAAGACGGATCAGTTGGGTAGGGGTGCGCTGATTACGTTGGATGCTGTTGGGGGGATCGGTGTCCTTTGAGCCTCACGCGGGAGTATTTGGCGGTTCGTCCAGATTTGGCTGACTCCTTTTTGAGTCACCTTAGTGGGGTTCCTTTGACCCGGTATCAATTTTCGGCTGTTTTTAAGCGATGCGTACAAGTGTTGGGTTACGACCCGGGATTGTTTGCCTCCCATTCTTTTCGGATTGGCGCGGCGACGGTGGCTGCGGGCGCGTCGGACGGGATGATTCGTCGGTTGGGCAGGTGGCGATCGGATCGCTTTCGCTTGTATGTTCGTCCTAACTTTTTATAATTTCAGGTACTTCCCCGCGGTTGGTCTGGATATTGGGTCATTCCTTCGTGCATTGGGCGGCCGTGCGGGCTGAACAACGGCCGCATGGCAGGAACCTTGGCTTTTCTACGGAAGTGGTGGAGATTTGCTGGTTGGGTATCCGGGGTTTGCGTTGGGCTCGGGTGTCAAAGGAATGTGATATTTTGGCAGGGAAGGTTCCCAGGGAGGTTATTTTGGTTGTTCATGCGGGGGGGGGATGATTTGGGTATTGTTAGTTCGGTGGACCTGATTCAGGCTATGAAGCTGGATCTGGCCCGCTGTTTTGCTAAATTTGGGGGATTGTCGCTGGTGTGGTCCGACATTATTTCTCGACCTCGTTGGGAGGAGATGGCGGCGCCATGGGCCATTGACAGGGCCAGGAAGAGGGTTAACAGGGAGGTTTCTAAATTTGTTCGGCAGTTGGGGGGGTGGCGATCCGTCACAAGGAGTTGGAAGGCGACAATCGGAATGTGATTCGGAGTGATGGGGTCCATTTGACGGACATTGGTTTGGATATCTTTTTACTTGGTTTGATGTCGGGGATCGAGGAGGCGCTGTCTGCGGTGGGGCGCAGGGGCAGCCATTAGGAGACCATGGTGCCCCTGGCGTTGGCGTGGTTCCTGGACAGCGGTGCTTTAAAATGGTTAAGCCACCTTCGGGTGAGGCATTAACGAGACGAGCCCCGCTTGATCTCGGTCAGGCGGGGTGACGAGCTCCTGGTTTTGGATCGGTGAACTGCCTATTACAGGAGTAGTAGGGCGGATAACGGAGGAAAAGCACTGCTGGATTACATGGTGTAAATCAGGGATCTCAAACTCACGGCCCCCAAGATGTTTTTGCCTACAAGTCCCAGAATTCTTTGAATGCATTAGATGGCTAGGGAATCATGGGAGCTGTAGTTCAGAAACATCAGGGGGGCCAGAGTTTGAGATCCCTGGTGTAAATATTTAATAAAGCTGTGGCCCATGCCCTTTCCAGTTAAGAAGTTGTTGGGTCTTTCTTTATATTTAAGGGGTATGGGTCAAGGAGGTCCCAGGTTTAATCAATCAAGAATCCCCTGCACCTTTAAGGAAGGGGGACATGACTGATGGCCTGGGCCGGATGGTCAGATAAGAAATGTGGAGCCATTGGGCATATGTGTGCAACATTGTTTCACTTACCTATATATGCATCTGTGGGGGTGTGTTCTGTCTCTTTGTTCCCTGCCAGCTTCAACTGTGCATCAAGGTGATTCCTGCCCGCCCACCCTGTTGAAGTTCGTCTTCTTCGTGTCACAGCTTTGGTTTGGCGTGGTTCCTGGACAGCGGTGCTTTAAAATGGTTAAGCCGCCTTCGGGTGAGGCATTAACGAGACGAGCCCCGCTTGATCTCGGTCAGGCGGGGTGACGAGCTCCTGGTTTTGGATCGGTGAACTGCCTATTACAGGAGTAGTAGGGCGGATAACGGAGGAAAAGCACTGCTGGATTACATGGTGTAAATATTTAATAAAGCTGTGGCCCATGCCCTTTCCAGTTAAGAAGTTGTTGTGTCTTTCTTTATATTTAAGGGGTATGGGTGAAGGAGGTCCCAGGTTTAATCAGTCATGATATTACACACATACTGACATTACACACGCACATACTGACATTACATTACACACACATACAGACATTACATTACACACACACATATACTGACGTTACACAAACACAAAGCAACATAAAAGCATATACTGACATTACACACACACATACACATTACACACATACACTGACATTACACATCCACATATACTGACATCACACACACATATACTGACATTACACACACATATACTGACATTACACAAACACAAAGCAACATAAAAGCATATACTGACATTACACACACACATACACATTACACACATACACTGACATTACACATCCACATATACTGACATCACACACACATATACTGACATCACACACACATATACTGACATTACACACACATATACTGACATTACACAAACACAAAGCAACATAAAAGCATATACTGACATTACACACACACACATACTGACATTACACACATACAGTGGCAAGAAAAAGTATGTGAACCCTTTGGGATTACGTGGAGTTTTGCATGAATTGGTCATAAAATATGCTCCGATCTTCATCTAAGTCACAATAATTAGAAAAACACAGTCTGCTTAAAATAATACAACACAAACATTATATGTTTTCATGTTTTTATTGAACAGAATATGTAAACATTCACAGTGCAGGGTGGAAAAAGTATGTGAACCTTTGGACTTAATAACTGGTTGACCCTCCTTTGGCAGCAATAACCTCAACCAAATGTTTCCTGTAGTTGCAGATCAGACCTACACAACGATCTGGAGTAATTTTGGACCACTCCTCTTCACAAAACTGTTACAGTATAGCAATATTCTTGGGATGTCTGGTGTGAATCGCTCTCTTAAGGTCATACAGAGCACTGGTGAGACCTCACTTGGAGTACTGTGTGCAGTACTGGAGACCGTATCTCCAGAAGGATATAGACATCTTAGAGAGAGTTCAGAGAAGGGCTACTAAAATGGTGTACGGCTTGAAGGAGAAAAGTTACCAGGAAAGGCTTAATGATCTTAACATGTACAGCTTGGAAAAAAGACGAGACAGAGGAGATATGATAGAAACATTTAAATACGTAAAGGGAATCCACAAGGTAGAGGAAGGGAGTATATTTAAAAGGAAACAAAATAGCAAAACAAGAGGACATAGTCTTAGATTAGAGGGGCAAAGGTTTAAAAGTAACATCAGGAAGCATTATTTTACTGAGAGGGTGGTGGATACATGGAACAGTCTTCCAGTAGAAGTGGTAGAGGCCAAAACAGTAATTGAATTTAAGCAAGCATGGGATAGGCATAAGGCTATCCTAAACAAAAGATAAATCCAGGTTAAGTATCCATGTAATTGGGCAGACTAGATGGGCCGAAAGGTTCTTATCTGCCGACATTTTTTTTCTATGTTTTCTATGTTTTTTCTATGCCACAGCGTTTCAATCGGGTTGAGGTCAGGACTCTGACTGGGCCACTCCAGAAGGCGTATTTTGTTTTTTGAAGCCATTCTTTTGTTGAATTACTTGTATGCTTTGGGTCATTGTCCTGTTGCATCACCCATCCTCTGCGGAGCTTCAGTTGGCGGACAGATGGTCTTACGTTTTTCTGCAAAATGTCTTGATAAACTCTGGAATTCATTTTTCCATCAATGACAACAATCCGTCCAGGCCCTGAGGCAGCAAAGCAGCTCCAAACCATGATGCTCCCTCCGCCATGTTTTACAGTGGGGATGAGGTTTTGATGTTGGCGTGCTGTGCCTTTTTTTCTCCACACATAGTGTTGTGTGTTTTTTCCAAACAACTCAAATTTTGGTTTCATCTGTCCACAGAATATTTTGCCAGTAGTGCTGTGGAACATCCAGGTGCTCTTTTGCAAACTTCAAACGTGCTGCAATATTCTTTTTGGACAGCAATGGCTTCCTCTGTGGTGTCCTCCCATGTACTCCATTCTTGTTTAATGTTTTCCTCATTGTAGATGTGTCAACAAAAATGTTAACATGTGCCAGGGATTTCTGTAAGTCTTTAGCTGACACTCTAGGATTCTTCTTTACCTCATTAAGCATTCTGCGCTGTGCTCTTACAGTCATCTTTACAGGACTACCACGCTTAGGGAGAGTAGCAACAGTGCTGAACTTTCTCCATTTGTAGACAGTCTGTCTTACCGTGGACACATGAACATCAAGGCTTTTGGGGATGCTTTTGTAACCCTTTCCAGCTTCATGCAAGTCAACAATTCTTGATCGTAGGTCTTCTGAGAGCTCTTTTCTGCGAGGCATGGTTCACATCAGGCAGTGCTTCTTGAAACCAGTAAACCCAAAACTGGTGTGTGTTTTTAAAGGGCAGGACAGCTTTCAGCAACACATCCAATAATATCACACTGATTGGACTCAAGGTTGGCTCACTCCTGGCTCCAATTAGCTCTTGGAGAAGTCATTAGGCTAGGGGGTTCACATACTTTTTCCACCTTGCACTGTGAATGTTTACATGTTATGTTCAATAAACACATGAAAACATATAATGTTTGTGTTGTATTATTTTAAGCAGACTGTGTTTTTCAAATTGTTGTGACTTAGATGAAGATCAGAGCACATTTTATGACCAATTCATGCAAAACTCCACGTAATCCCAAAGGGTTCACATACTTTTTCTTGCCACTGTATATACTGACATCACAAACACATATACTGACATTACACAAACACAAAGCAACATAAAAGCATATACTGACATTACACACACACACATACTGACATTACACACATACACATACACAGACTGACATTACACACATACTGACATTACACACACACACATACTGACATTACACACATACACATACACATACTGACATTACACACACACACATCCACATATACTGACATTACACACATACACTGAAATTACACATACACATATACTGACATTACACACACATCCACATATACTGACATCACACACACATATACTGACATTACACAAACACAAAGCAACATAAAAGCATATACTGACATTACAAACACGATGACCCATTTCCTGTTCTCCGCTATCTTGGTGCAGGCATAAATTTACGGCACTTCCAGTGAGCATTCTGTTATCCGATGTGCTCCGGCCAGCTCGTACAATCGAAGCAAATGTGTAGTCCCATATGTGGCTTGCGATGGCATCAGGAGGATATGCTCACATCATCGTTTAACATAAATGGGAAGAGAAGGGCTCAGGCGCGTCTTTAGAGCAGGGCAAAAGGGGCAGCTGTGCTGGGCCCAGTCAGAGTTATGGGCCCAAAGCAGCTGCTCCTGAGTCCTTGAGCCGGTAAAAATCGTGGTGGTATGGGCTGCCTCCCCTCTGTGGTGATGGGACCACAGCGAGGAGTTGAGGCATCTTGGGAGCTGCGTTTGGCTCCTCCCGTCCTACTCACCATGCAGTTCCCCCACACATGGAGACAGGATTCAGGAAGCAGTCAGTGCTTCTGCTCAGCCCTGCTCTGCCCTGCCAGCCTGAGAGAGACAGCCTACAGCAAGCATGCAGTAAGAAGCAGAGCTCTGCTTACAAGACCCCCTGCTCCCCCACCCCTCCAGCTTGGGTATGTCACATGTTCATATGTGTGTGTGTGTGTGGATTATGTATATATGGTGTGTGTGTGTGTGTGTATATGTAAGTGTGTGTATATGTATGTGTGTGTTTGGATCTGTGTGTGTGGATTATGTGTATTGTGTGTGTGTGGATTATGTATATATGTGTGTATTATGTATAGGTGTGTGTGTGTATTATGTATATATGTGTATTATATGTGTAAGGGTATTAGGGGTGTTCAGGTAGAGGTAGTACCTCTGATGGGGAACATGTGGTGCTCCTCGGAGCAGTTCGTCCACCTTGGTCCTCACCTGTCATTCAGCTCTCACCTGTGGCTCCTCGTAGCTGTTAGCATGCAACAGCGGCCATACCCTGGGCAACGACTTCCACTGGCCGGCTAAACCAGGTGGGGGTAGCCGAAGGGTCTCAAAACCCTCGGTGAATTAGGTTTCTGCCTACCTATGCATGCGAAGTCTGAACATCGACTGATCCTGTGGAGGAGACCATCTAGGTCCAACGGAGGTGACGGCGACTACAGCAATGCACTGTGGAGTGTATGGAGCAAGACGAGGCACGTATCTTCTTGGTCATCCACTGCATCCGTGCCCATCTCTGGTTGTCTTGATTTCTTCTTGCCACTGGATACTGGTGGGCCCGGACGAGAGAGTGGGGTCGACGCAGCGCAACTCTTCTTCACTTTAAACAAAGTTTTCTGCGCAAGTCATCAGTCATCCACAATTCAAGTCCTGTGGCGATGGGCAAGCGACGAAGCGGCAGGTGTGGTGCACTGGGAGTCGTAGCCGCAAGCCGGCACACAGGCGACTCAGGCTATAGGGTCACTCTTCACTGACCGGAGCAGAAGTGAAGTTCGGCAGCCACCTGAGTGTCTGAGCAATCCTATTCAGGGTAGCACTGCTCACCTCCATGCATGAGGAAGGGGCTAGAAAAGGTGCCCTAAACATTGCCTGCTCCTTACACCCTGGCCGGCTAACCGCGGTCGGCGGGGACCCAATTATGCGGTCGAAAATCAAAAACAAATTCAATCACAATAAAATTTGCTACATGGAACATCCGCACTCTTCTTGACAGGGATACCGCAAATAGGCCCCAACGACGCACGGCGCTCATTGCCCATGAACTTGCCAGATACAGTTGTGTTCAAAATTATTCAACCCCCACTGAAATTGAGTGTTTTGGCCAGTTTGACATTGATTTTGATCATTCAGTCATCTTGCTTACAATTAAATCAAAGAGGCACGTGTAGGTCAGACAAATATAACATAACATTTATAATGAAATAACCACAAATGTCTCTTCTGTGCTCACATCATTATCAGTTTTATTCAACCCCCAAGTGACATTCAATCTTAGTACTTAGTAGAACATCCTTTTACAGTTATAACAGCTTTTAAACGTGAAGCATAGTTTGACACAAGTGTCTTGCAGCGATCTACGGGTATCTTCGCCCATTCGTCATGGGCAAAAGCCTCCAGTTCAGTCACATTCTTAGGCTTGCGCACTGCAACTGCTTTCTTTAAGTCCCACCAGAGGTTCTCAATCGGATTTAAGTCAGGTGAACGTGATGGCCACTCCAAAATGTTCCAGCCTTTAATCTGCAACCATGCTCTAGTGGACTTGGAGGTATGCTTGGGATCATTGTCCTGTTGAAAGGTCCAACGTCTCCCAAGCCTCAGGTTTGTGACGGACTGCATCACATTGTCATCCAATATCTCCTGGTACTGAAGAGAATTCATGGTACCTTGCACATGCTGAAGCTTCCCTGTACCTGCAGAAGCAAAACAGCCCCAAAGCATGATTGACCCCCCGCCATGCTTCACAGTAAGCAAGGTGTTCTTTTCTTCATAGGCCTTGTTCTTCCTCCTCCAAACATAGCGTTGATCCATGGGCCCAAACAGTTCTAAATTTGTTTCATCAGTCCACAGAACACTATCCCAAAACTTCTGTGGTTTGTCCACATGACTTTTGGCATACTGCAGTCGACTCTTCTTATTCTTTGGAGACAGCAAGGGGGTGCGCCTGGGAGTTCTGGCATGGAGGCCTTCATTACGCAGTGTGCGCCGTATTGTCTGAGCTGAAACTTCAGTACCCACATCTGACAAATCTTTTCTCAGTTCCTCAGCAGTCACACAGGGACTTTTCTCCACTCTACGCTTCAGGTAGCGCACAGCAGTCGAAGTCAGCATCTTCTTTCTGCCACGACCAGGTAGCGTTTCAACAGTGCCCTTTGCCTTGAATTTGCGAATGATGCTTCCTATGGTCTCTCTTGGTATGTTTAACATCTTTGCAATCTTCTTATAGCCATTGCCCTCATTGCCCTTCCTGTGAAGAGTAATCCCCTCTTCTCTTGTCTTCCTGGACCATTCTCTTGACTTCACCATGTTTGTAACCACACCAGTAAATGTCTAGAAGGAGCTGAGTATCACAGTCATTTTAAAGCTGCCTAATTGGTGCTTATTATGCTTTATTGCTGCTCCGTGACATCCACAGGTGTTTTCAATACCTGATTGAAAACACTTGAATGAACCTCTGTTCTTCAGAGTGGTAGTCTTTAAGGGGTTGTATAATTGTGTCAATGAAGAATTCACAAAAGAAACATTTACTACTGTATTACAAAACCAATTGATGTCATTTTAGTTGCATATGGTTCTTTAAAAAGTCCTTGTAGGATTTCATTCTGAATACAATTACAAATGTACACTAAATTCCCTAAAACCCTTTACAGCATTGGGGGTTGAATAATTTTGAACACAACTGTACAATATAGACTTCGCCACCCTAAGTGAGACCAGACTCTCCGGTGAAGGAGAACTCACAGAAAGGCTTGCTGGCTACTCCTTCTTCTGGAGTGGACGCGACTCTCATGCAAAGCGAGAAGCGGGAGTTGGTTTTGCTATTAAAACTTCTCTTGTGAGTAAACTCTCCGGCTCCCCGAAAGGAATAAATGATCGTCTTATGACACTGAAACTCCCTCTCTGCCATGGAAAGAAGTTTGCCACCATAGTCAGCGCCTATGCACCCACCATGACAAATCCAGAAGAGACCATAGATAAGTTCTGTGATGATCTGAACACCGTCATCTCCTCCACTCCTATTGCTGATAAACTCATTGTCCTTGGAGATTTTAATGCTCGTGTCGGGAGTGATCACACTTCCTGGGACGGAGTGATGGGGAAGCATGGGGTTGGAAAGTGTAACAGCAACGGCCTGCTGCTCCTTCAAACTTGTGTTGAGCATGGCCTCCTGGTGACAAATACCATCTTTAGCCTTCCCGCACGCAACAAGACATCATGGATGCACCCCCGTTCAAAACACTGGCATTTAATAGACTATGTCATCGTCAGAAATCGGGACCGGCAGGATGTGAAGGTGACTAAGGCCATGTGCGGCGCAGATTGCTGGACGAAATCACTGTCTCAAATATGAAAATCCACATTCAACCTAAGAGAAGACCTCATGCCGCCATAGCTCTGAAACGCCTCAACATCAGCAAGTTGAAGCGTCCTGATGTCAAACAGACTTTTGTTGACACCTTGGATGAACGCCTTGCTTCAATCACACTGGATAATCTGGATGCGGGAGCAGCGTGGACCACACTTCGCGAGATGGTGTATAGCACAGCCATTGAGCACCTCGGTCCCTCTACCAGAAAACACAAGGACTGGTTTGATGAAAACAACATAACGATTCAACTGCTACTCGAGCAAAAACATTGGGCGTACAAGGCACTCTATGATGACCCAATGTCAATGGCAAAGAAAGTTGCACTGCGAAACATCCGCAGCAACATCCAGTTGCAACTGCGCCAGATGCAAGACTCCTGGCTGAGTGCGAAAGCTGAAGAGCTTCAGGGCTTTGCAGACAGGAAAGATATGAAGAACTTTTACAGCGGCCTCAGAGAAATCTATGGCCCTACCGCCTCAGGGTCTTAACCTCTCCTCAGTGCTGATGGTACTACACTCATCACAGAAAAGGAGCAAATCTTGGAAAGATGGGCGGAACACTTTGCTAGTGTGTTGAATACGCCTTCTATCATAAATGATGAAGCCATCGAAAGACTACCCCAGGTCCCAGCGAATAAGTCACTGGACGCTGTTCCAACTCTGGACGAGATACAAACAACCATCCGCCATCTGTCTAGTGGCAAAGCACCTGGTTCCGACATGATTCCTGCTGAAATCTATAAAGAGGGTGGACCAGCGCTGACGGATAAATTGCTCTGTCTAATCCAGATCATCTGGCAGACAGAAACTGTACCACAGGACCTTAAAGATGCTTCCATTATCCATCTGTACAAATGAAAAGGAAATCGCCAGGCCTGTGACAACCACCGCGGAATCTCACTGCTATCCATTGCAGGCAAGATCTTGGCCCGAGCCCTGCTGAACCGCCTGAATGTACATCTAGAGCAAGGTCTCCTTCCCGAGAGTCAATGTGGCTTCCGTAAAGCACGTGGGACTATTGACATGGTGTTTGCTCCTAGACAGCTTCAAGAGAAATGTCAGGAACAAAACTCGGACCTATATTCCATATTCATTGACCTAAACAAGGCTTTTGACATGGTCAGCAGAGATGGCCTGTGGAAAATCATGAAGAAGTATGGATGCCCAGACAAGTTTACCGCTATCATCTGGCAGCTACATGAGGGCATGTTGGCTCGTGTCTAGGAAAACGGTCAATCATCTCAAGCATTTCCTGTTACAAATGGAGTGAAGCAGGGCTGTGTCCTGGCTCCCACACTCTTCAGCATCATGTATTCTGCAATGCTGTCTGATGCGTTCAAGGAATCCCACCATGGGCTTGCCAATTCGATTTCGTACTGATGGATCAGTCTTTAAGCTCAGAAGGCTTCAAGCGAAAACCAAGGTCAAACATAACATCATAAATGAGTTTCTGTTCGCAGACGACTGTGCCCTCAACGCTGCTTCGGAAGGCGATATGCAACACAGCGCTGACATTTTTGCTGATGCCTGCAATAACTTTGGTCTCACTATCAATAGAAAGAAAACTGAAGTGATGTATCAGCCAGCTCCCTGGAAGCCTTACGCTGAACCCAGCATCACCATCCGTGGGCAGCGTCTAAACGCGGTGGACAAATTCACGTACTTGGGTAGCATCCTTTCTAGATCTGTCGTCATGGACGACGAGTTGATTGCTAGACTCGCAAAAGCAAACGCAGCATTTGGAAGACTCCGCAAAAATGTGTGGGACAGGAGAGGTATCAGACAAAAAAACAAAATCAAGGTGTATCGCGCAGCAGTCCTTTCGATGTTGCTCCATGGATGTGAAACGTGGACAATCTACCAGCGTCACGCCAAGAAATTAAACCATTTTCACACAACATCTCTTAGAAAACTTCTTGGTATTAAGTGGCAAGACAAAGTGCCTGATACCGAGGTCCTTGTTAGAGCGGACCTACCCAGCATCTTCACCATCCTGGCGCAGTCTCAATTACGATGGGCAGGACACGTAGCTCGTATGAAAGACAATCGACTTCCAAAGATGTTATTTGGCAAACTTACACAAGGCAAGCGCTCCCAAGGAGGTCAAAAAAAGCACTACAAAGACACACTGAAAGCAGCTCTAAAGGCCTTCAATATTAACCCCATTAACTGGGAGCTTGCTGCTCAGGACAAAACCAAGTGGAGATCAGCTATTAAGAACGGAGCTCAATCCTATGAAACCAGCAGGGCAGCGGCAGCTGAGCAAAAAAGGCTGGCCAGGAAAGGTAGTGATATACTACTATCTTCTGCGGCTATTCACTGTCCACATTGTCAGAGACTATTTCGAGCGCGAATTGGTTTGGAAAGCCATCTACGCACTCACCGTGACCCACCCTATTCCCTAAATGGATGACTAGATGGTCCTCGTCGATTCGACAGACGAACAAGAAGAAGATATATGTGTGTGTATTATGTATATGTGTGTGTATTGTGGATTATGTGTGTGGATTATGTATATGTGTGTGTGGATTGTGGATTATGTGGATTATGTGTGTGTTATGCATATGTGTGTGTATTATGTATATATGGGGGGTGTGTGTATTATGTATAGATGGTGTGTATGGATTATGTATATATGGTCTGCGTGTGTGGATTATGTATATATGGTGTGTGTGGATTATGTATATATGGTGTGTGAGTGTAGATTATGTGCATATATGATGCATGTGTGTGATGTGTCTGTATATATGGAGTGGAAATGTGTGTTATGTAAATATCAAGTGTATGTATGATATGTGTGTGTGTGATGTGTATTATGTGTAAATGTATGTGTAAGTGTATATAATGTGGAAATGTGTATATGATGCAAGTGTGTGTATATAGAATGTGTATATAGGATGTGTACGTGTACAAAGGATGTATATACAATAGTATGTATAAATACACTTATATATGATGTGTACACACAGAGATATTGTGTTATTGTGTTTTTCTTGCAGTACGTGTATAAAGGATGTATAAAGAATGCGTAATTGTAAAAAAAATCTATCAGGGTTATTCGGAGATCCGAATTGTGGATGAAAGGTAACCGAACAGTGAAGTTCAGCATTCGGTTACCTTTCTTGGCCATTCAGCTATTGAGAGAGCAGGTAGTTCGCCAAATGTTGGCGAATTGCCTGCACATACGGTGCCTGTTCGTTGCCTGTTCGATGGCAGTGAAAACCCCATAGAGAAGCAATGCTTCGGCTATTCAGAGAACAAAAACCAGCAGTGAAAAGTTGCCGAATTGCCCTGCTATTCCGTGGATTAATTCAACAGGTTTAGTTCGAGAGAATGACTAATTAGGAATGAAAAAGGCTTAAGAATTATCTCTGTATTATGCAAGAGGGAAAGAAAGGAGGTTTCCTTGTTATATGGGATCAGGCTTTGTTCTATGAGCTGAAGCATGGCTCTTTGTGATTGGGTACAATGGAGAAACAATGGAAGGGAGGATATAAAATGGCTGGGCAGGCGACATTGAGGTATTGCAATGATTTTTCATTTACTGGAGAGACAGGGCGGCGGTGAGCTCCATTTTGCCACCACCATCATCATATACAAACCAAGGACTGGATGAGTATTACTTGCAGTATCAATCTGTTATGCATACTCTATTATCATAAGTCTGCTACATATATATATGTTTCTAGTTCCATTATTTTTTGGAGGAATAGGTGTGGGTTTACTATTGTATGTATTTGAAGGTTTATTTAGTGGATGCTTATTTATATTTGTTTCAATTTGCAAACCAATATTCCTTGTTCATTGGGTGTCCAGCTGCGTGATAGTAATTTCTAATGGGTTATTGTTCTGGGATAACTCTGCCAGAATTCAGGGATTTTTTGTTTTGTATGTTATTAGGATTACCATTAATTTTGCTTTGGCTGTCTGTGGACTGTTGTGCCTTATTAGTTTATGTGCTCAGTATAGCACATGACTGACTGTCCAATTTGATTTTATCCATGTATGAAGCCAAAATCAAAATAAGCAACCCATATAAACACCCTACACAAACACAGGACAGTAGAAACACACTATACATAATGATATAAAACGTATAACCTCGGTATAACACACAAAGTCACGCTAATGCTGTAGCTATCATGCACCCTGAAATCACGAAATTCCTCTCTATAACACACTGAAATCACTAATGTAGTATACACTAAGAGAAATAAAAAAAAAATTAAATTAAAAAAAAAATTAGAGGATATAATGTATGTATGTGTGTGTGTAGATGTATATATATATATAGATAAACATAAAATTAAAATAAAAACTTGCTATAGCACGCCCAAATCACACACTAGAAACACACAGAAACCTAGCCATAGCACACGCAGATCCCACAAGCACTTAGCTATGGCACACGGAGGCAACGCAAAGGGAAGGTAATCACACATAGGAATTTGAAATAACAGACTGAATCACTGGACATTAGTCACTATAACTCTATAGTTGTATTCTCAAGCAGCTTCACATGCTGGTCTTTTATGTGGGTTATGATTTACAGGGTTATTCAAAGAGCTGTGTGTTTTTAAATAATGTTGGAGTAACCCCCAAGGGCTAAGCAAAAAGTTGAATAAATTAATACTGTATTTAAGTTCACTATTCTAATTGTTGCAATTTTAAAGTGACAAAGCAGCAATGTACAATCTTTTGTTTTGAGCACTTGCTACAGTTGGGTAAATAATTATTTAGAACGGTAACTTTGTCTTTATTGAGGGAGAGGAGAGACTTATTTCAGGAATAGAGGAAACATGAGCAGTAACTCACTCATATTTCACACTTGTACCATCATCATAATAAAGCCTGCGAGTGGATAAGTATTAAGTGTATTTATTCGGGGAATTTGAAGCTATGTTGATAATATACTATATGTGTGTGTGTGTAATCTATTGGGTTAAATACGCGCTAATTTATCCGTTCTAGTGATTTGCATTGTTAGCTAGAATATGCTCGTTGATATTTGCTTCACTTTGTAATACTTGATCAAACCTTATTAGTTGTATAGTCTGTATGATCTTTTAAACATAGGTAGTCAGTGACCGCATGGCTGGCAGCCATCTTAAACCTCAAAAAGTCACATGTGCTTCTGCCAATGAGGAAGGGCTGCAGCAGTAACTGTACAATCAGTTTAAGCTTACATTTGCGCAACTAAATTAATCCAGATTGTTTCTGCCAGATTTATGAAGATACAACAATTACTAACTAAATATACATTTAAATGTGTCTGTTACAATTTCAGAAGAGGCTTATCAACTAAACAGTGATGCTGTATGTTAGCAAATGCTGTGTCATTGGGTTAGTTCGGTTGGTTTAACTTCGGGTCTATAGATTAATATACTAAGCAAGAATCAGTTTCATATGTGCAGATTTGTTCTATTGATAAGGGATTCCAGGGCTGAGGACTCATAAAATGGTGACAATGCAGCCACTTATGTACAGAACATCCTTGCTCTTTTTCAACTCAAAATGGAGACGGCGTTATTTACATTTCGCAAGGGGACACACACATACAGAGGGGGAAGGTGCACAAACAAACCAGTCGCTCTTAGAATCCAAACAATGGCTGAGATAACAGTGAGCTGCTGACCTTACTTGCTGGGGGGAGGGGAGGGGCTGATGGAAGCATGTGAAAACAAAAGGAATTCATTACTTACAGGGGGGTGTACACTATACAAAGACTGGATCGTAATACAGAGGTTACTCTATACAGAGGGAAGACAATACTCTACATGATACACAGAGCAAGGGAATGTAAGGAAAATACATACAAATAAACATTGGGACGGCCGTTTCTTTGCAGAGGCAATAAGTAGGGAAGATGTTTCTGTTAGCTACCATTCATTCAATCAGGTGGTGATTTTGGTAAGGGTAGCTGGCGAGGGGACAGAGTTACCTATGCTTGATCTAGAGGCAGCCTTCAGGCCGTACCGCTGTGTCCAGGGGGTTTTCTTTTAATGGGGTGTACATTTGATGGGTAATTTTACATCGATATCTGTTTACCAATTGGGGTGGCCAATATCCCGTGCTCCCTTTTTAAAGGCTTCCTACTTTTTGCATTGCTTAGTGGAGAAGAGATAGGGAGCGGGGAGGAGGCGTATAGTACATTACTTGGGCGATTTCATGGTAACGGGTTCCTAAGGGACTGGAGAGTGAGGTAGGATCGGGGGGGGGGTAACAAATAAGTTTAGACATTAAGATCAAATGGTCTAGTGTAATTTCAAATGGTGAGCAGGCAAATGGCCCAGGAGTAGATTCAATGGATGGGTGCAAGGCTTGGTGTTTCTGGAATTTTTTATTTAGCCAATCGTCGTGGCAATACCACTGTGGGGGATAGAATTAAAAAATAAATAAATATAAAAATAAAAAATAAAAAAACATCCCTCCCCTCCGCCTTTTCTATTTTTGGGTGTGATATTCAAGGTGTGGTGCAAGTGCTGAATAACACCATGTTACATGCATGTCTGCATCAACACAGCAGGTTATAGCCTATGTCAGGTAGACATAGAAACATAGAAAAATGTCGGCAGATAAAAACGCCCAATTACATGGATACTTTACCTGGATTTATCTTTTGTTTAGGATAGCCTTATGCCTATCCCATGCCTGATTAAAATCAATCACTGTTTTGGCCTCTACCACTTCAACTGGAAGACTGTTCCATGTATCCACCACCCTCTCAGTAAAATAATGCTTCCTGATGTTACTTTTATACCTCTGCCCCTCTAATCTAGGTATTTGGTGTTGATATGTTGTCTGCATCATCACCGCAGGTTGGAGCCATGTCAGGTATTTGGTGTTGATATGTTTGGAAAGCAATATTAATTTCACGGTAATCACATACCGGGGGTAAGGAAGGTGGTGGCGGATACATTGTCCAGTTTCAGGTGGGATGTGTTCCGATATTTGGCACCGGGAGGAGGAAGGAAAAAATAAATAAAAAAATAATAAAATAAATAAATAATAATAATAAAAATATTTTAAAAAATAAATAAATAAATATCCGGGGGAAGACTGCCCTCCATTTCTTTGCCAGATGGGGAGCAGTTAGAGGGCATCAATGATTTGGTGAGGAGATTGTTGTTGCAGAAGACATGGGCACCGTAGAGCAAGCAGGGAAAGGGTTGGATCGAGTTTTAAAGGGACAGAGGAGATAGGGCAGAAAGTTGTTTTCAAATAGCTACTGAAGTTCGGCGGTAAGTCAATAAAGGACAGCTTGGAACTATTTAGTGGTATTTCATACTTTGCTCGGTTAAAGGAAGAGGAGGACTGGGCTAAACAATTCGTGGTGAGGAAGATCTTGACAGCAGAGTACAAGTAGGAGATAAGATGGAGCTGATAACAATCTTTTTAGGGCAGCATTTGTTTTAGTTTTACAGCTGCCCTAAGGATTGAGAAAACAATTGCTCTAGGTGCCCATGGTGGGGAAGTATGCCCAGTGGTATGTATGAGGGGATACTTGGAGGCGACTCCTTCAAACGGTCGCATGTTCTGGGGACACAAGAGTGGTACTAACTTGTCCGGGTATCAATTCAAATGGTTCCGCAGCAGGCCACGGAGGGGCTTGGTGGAAAGGGGAGTTATATTTGCCCCCATTCTTTCAGGATAGGAGCTGCTGGTACTGGAGGCAGAATTGGGTTACCCAAAGGATCGAATTTAAAAGATGGGGAGATGGAAATGGGAAGTATATAGGAGATATGTGAGGTCATTAAAGAAATGAAGGGAAACTTATGGGGAACAATTGTTTTGTTTAATAATAATAATTTGTTTCCTTGTTTCTTTTGGTTTCTTTTCAGTTCGGGTACACTGTGTGTGTGTGCATTACCGTTAATAGTTTACATTTTGGTTATTTGCAGGACACGCAATGAGAGTGTGGATCCTGGGACACTCCTATGTGCACTGGATGGAGAGTCGTGCTGCTGGCACCAAGAGAGGAGCGACCCCGGGGTGCAGCGTAATTGAAGTAGGGATTAGATGGATAGGGAAGCAAGGTAGGGTTTGGGGCAGTTATTGGGAATAGCAAAGACATCCAGGAGAAAGAGGGGTAAGCCAGATATTATGGTACTACATTTAGGGGACAGCTAGAGAAGAGATAGGTATTGTGAGTGGTGAAATAGCGGCCTGGCACGTGGGGATGCAATGGTAGGGGGAGGGTCTGCAGGGTACGGGGTGAGTGTGGTTTCGTACGGCCAAGCTCAGGTGCCTTCCTGGTTTGCAGATCCTCTCGGCCTGCTATTTGCGATATAAAGAGACCCCTGAGCAGATGTGTGGTCATCCTGCTTAGCCACGTGGGGCTGCTATTTCTGGGCAATATGTGTGGTGCATTGCATTTGCTGATGTTATTTGGCAATGGTTTTGGAGCACCCTGAAATAGGAGCAAGAAGTGAGGAGTTCATTGAAAGGAGTGATAAGGCTGGGAACACACTCTTCATTGAAGGCGCGATAAGGAGCCTTTTGTGGGGTAAGAGAAAAGGTCACGGTTTTTTATTGGTGGCAGTAAAAAGAGGGTCCTCGTTTTTGGTGGCGGTGAAATAGGCGGCCTGGCACGTGGAGGGCGATAGTGGGGGGAGGATCTGCAGGGTACGGGGTGAGTTGTGGTTTCATATGGCCAGGCTCAGGTGCCTTCCTGGTTTGCAGATCCTCTCGGCCTGCTATCTGCCATAAAATAAACTGAGCAGATGTGTGGTCAGCCTGCTTAGCCACGTGGGGCGCTATTTCTGGGCAATGCTTGTGGTGCATTGCAGTTGCCAGTGTTATCTGGCTGCCAGTGTTATCTGGTGAAGCGTATTTGGCATACGAGGATCGATAATAATAATTCTGCCTTAGAGGCAAAGAATTTGGCCTTAAGTAATAAAAGACGTGACCTTTTCAAAATGCCAATACTTTGTTGTGTTTTTATTTACGGGAAAGGGAGGGGGTGGGGGCAAGTAGGGGGGGGCTGGGGGGGTTAGTAGAAGGTAACTTACATGGGGAAAAAGTGTAAGAAGAGGATAAGAGTATAATTCTTAGTTCGAGAGAATGACTAATTAGGAATGAAAAAGGCTTAAGAATTATCTCTGTATTATGCAAGAGGGAAAGAAAGGAGGTTTCCTTGTTATATGGGATCAGGCTTTGTTCTATGAGCTGAAGCATGGCTCTTTGTGATTGGGTACAATGGAGAAACAATGGAAGGGAGGATATAAAATGGCTGGGCAGGGGACATTGAGGTATTGCAATGATTTTTCATTTACTCCCACCCAACCCACCCTGTTTTGTTTTCTCTTTCATAGATGCTGGTTCTCTACAACGTCGGAAAGGTCACGCAGCAGAAGCACCATGGATAGGGGCAATGGAGTGGGGATTCCACCACTCATGCAAGACCGCCCGTGGTTTCCCATATGGAAATATGCCATGTTACATGAACCCGGTTCGTGGCTTATACGGCCATGTCTGGGGGATTGTCTAAATATGGACATGGTTAGTCTACCTATTCTATCACATTATATACACCATGTGACATGAAGCCAGCCTGAGGTTTTTGAACGGCCAGGGTTGGGGGACTGTTCTTTGATTAAAAGCATGGTTTAGAGCAATTATTATCGATCAGATAAGTATCCCACGAGGCTTGAAGCCAGTTGGTGTTTTTTTACGGCCGCAACTGCGTGGATTGCGCTTGCATTGGGTACTTTACCATGTGGCAGGAAGCCAGCTGGTGGTTTGGTCGGCCACAGCTGGGGGATTGCGCTTAAGATGGACATGGTTTAGGTTAGGGAGGAGCGGTGAAATAGGTGGCCTGGCACGTGGAGGGCGATAGTGGGGGGAGGATCTGCAGGGTACGGGGTGAGTTGTGGTTTCATATGGCCAGGCTCAGGTGCCTTCCTGGTTTGCAGATCCTCTCGGCCTGCTATCTGCCATAAAATAAACTGAGCAGATGTGTGGTCAGCCTGCTTAGCCACGTGGGGCGCTATTTCTGGGCAATGCTTGTGGTGCATTGCAGTTGCCAGTGTTATCTGGTGAAGCGTATTTGGCATACGAGGATCGATAATAATAATTCTGCCTTAGAGGCAAAGAATTTGGCCTTAAGTAATAAAAGACGTGACCTTTTCAAAATGCCAATACTTTGTTGTGTTTTTATTTACGGGAAAGGGAGGGGGTGGGGGCAAGTAGGGGGGCTGGGGGGGTTAGTAGAAGGTAACTTACATGGGGAAAAAGTGTAAGAAGAGGATAAGAGTATAATTCTTATTCAGGCGAATCCCATAGGCTTCAATGTTAAAAATATTCCCGTTTTAATACCATATCTAATAAACCGTTGATTATTTTATTCTGCAGTAAAAAGTCTATTTATAGCATTTTTTTTAGGATCTTAGGCATTTTTGAAGATTTGTGTGAAAATAGTTTTTTCCTTTTTTTTAAACGTTTGTTCTTTTTTCTGTGACAGCCCTTTTTATTATCATTCATTGGATTTTATATGTAAATTTCAGACATTTTCGCTCAGTAGTTTCTTTGCAAATAGCGTTTTACCTTTCAAACATTCAAGCCTACTTTTTTTAATTTATTTTTTTCACTCCATTCGTCTGCAGTGTTGGCTTTTTCTGGCGGCTGCTCGGATTTCTCCAGCGTGTTTGGCTGGGTTAATCCAGATGCTTTTGCGGGTTTTGGTGTGCGTTTGCTGGTTTTTGCGGTGAGTGTTCGGCAGGGTTGATCTAGATGTTTTTGCGGGTTTTGGTGAGCTTTCACCAGGTTTTGCAGTGAATGTTCGTCGGGTTTGCAGCGGCTTTTCCCTGCACTACGACGGCCCTGTGATGCTTGCTGAATACACCGCAGGGTCGCCGAAATGGGATAGCCAAATCACACTGAATTGAACAAAAAGTCACCAAACCTGCGGTGACTTTTCGATTCTCTTTGAATAACCCTGTATGTGTGGTTTTTCAAGTTTTTTTTTGGATGGGGTGGAGAGTAAATTCCAATGGGGGGGGCCCAAAGAAAATGTTTGCCCAGGGTCCAGTCAATATTAAAGACGGCCCTGGAAGGGCTTAATCACAAAAATGCAGCTATACAAATATCTATAGTAAATTCACACATTATACATTAAAAGAACTAAAAAAGCAGTGAAGGAAAGAGCAAACCATCATATACAATTAATAACATCGATTTCCAAATTGAGACCTCCTTCTGACCAGGTACCCATTTCATAGATCCATCTACTTTCTTTTTGGGCTAGAACTTTTATGAACCCCCCCCCCCTCTCTCCAGTTAGGTTTCACTAACTTTATCAGGGTTATCCAAAGAGATCCGAATTGCTTGAGAAAGTTAACCGAACGCTGAAATTCAGCGTTCGGTTACCTTTCCTGGCCATTCGGCTATCCAGAGAGCAGGCAATTCGCCAAATCCTGGCGAATTGCCTGCACATACGGTGCCTGTTCGGTGCCTGTTCGAGGGCAGTGAAAACCCCATGAAAAAGCACTGCTTCGGCTATTCAGAGAACACAAACCAGCAGTGAAAGGTTCCCCTAATGCCCTGACATTCGGTGGTTTCATGCGGCAAATTTATTCAGGAGAATCCCATAGGCTTCAATGTTAAAAATATTCCCGTTTTAATTCAATATCTAATAAACCGTTCATTATAAAATTCTGCAGCAAAAAGTCTCTTTAAGCATTTTTCTGAATTTTTTTTTTTTTTTTTGGAAGTCTGATTTTTTTTAATTTATTTTTTTAAGTTTACTTATTTTTTCTGTAACAGCCCTCTTTATTATCATTCCCTGGACCTCCTGTGTAAATTTCAGACATTTTCGCTTAGTAGTTTCTTTGCAAACAGCGTTTCATTTTCACAGATTCATACAAACGGTTTTGCTAATTTATTCACTGCCTCCTCTGCGTCTCAACTGCTTCGGCTCTGTGTGATTCGGCTCCTGTTCGGCTGCTTCACTGTGTGTGATCGGCTCCTGCTCGGGTTTTTCGAAGGTTAATCCAGATGTTTTTGCTTGTTTTCGGCGTGCATTCGGTGAGTTTTGCGGTTAGTTTTTGTCAGGTTTGCGGTGACTTTTCCCTGCAATTCGGGGACCCTGTGGTGCTTGCTGAATACACCGCAGGGTCACCGAAATGGGATCGGCAAAAGGAACCGTATTGAAGAGAATGAAAAGTCACCGAACGTGCGGTGACTTTTCGAATCTCTTTGAATAACCCTGTTAGCCACACCATTTAAAATTGGAGAACTTAAATTGTGGACATTTGTTGCAATGATCTGCAACATTGTGTTCTTTCTTATTTTGGATACTATTAAAGTGTTCCAATATTCTTGTCTTTAATTCCCTAGTAGTTCTTCCTACATATTGTTGTCCACACAGTGGCATAGCGTGGGTTGTCAGCGCCCGGGGCCAGCCAAGAATTGTGCGCCCCCCCCAACCTGTGGACACATTATAGATATTGCCCCAGCTCACACATGGATATTGCCCCAGCTCACACATGGATTTGCCCCAGCTCACACATGGATTTGCCCCAGCTCTCACATGGATTTGCCCCAGCTCTCACATGGATTTGCCCCAGCTCACACATGGATTTGCCCCAGCTCACACATGGATTTGCCCCAGCTCACACATGGATTTGCCCCAGTTTACACATGGATTTGCCCCAGTTTACACATGGATTTGCCCCAGCTCTCACCTGGATATTGCCCCAGCGGCAGCCAGCTCTGTCACATCCATGGATACTTGCCCCAGCTCCGGCAGGGGTTGAGGAGACCCAGATGCCGGGCAGCGGGAGTACCTGCCCGGTCCTGAACAGTCAGTCCTGTTGAAGTGGAGGCGGCTGCGTGCGTGCGCAGGTCACGCAGTCCGGCCAGTCAGGTGGTACAGAGACTCAGTACCACCTGATTAGCCGGACCACGTGACCGGCTGCGCCTGCACGCAGCCGCATCCCCTTTAACAGGACGGACTGTTCAGGACCGGGCAGGCACTCCCGCTGCTCGGCATCTGGGTCTCCTCAACCCCCGGGCCAGTTTTAGGGGCGCAAATGTGCCCCTAACAAAACTGCCCCCGGGGCCACGGCCCCCCCAGCCCCCCCCCACGCTACGCCAGTGTCCACATTCACATTCAGGAAGGTAAATCAGCCCCTTGCTTCTACAGTTTATAAATTGCTTAATCTCAAAAACCTTTCCTGAAATAGCGCTGGTGAAGTTGGTACATTTTCTACTTATTTGAGTGCATGCTTTGCACCTACCGCACTTAAAAAAACCTGATTCTCTATTTATAAACATTTTTACATTAGGATCTTTCTTTTTTTTCGGCCAACAGTGTGGGAGCCAAAATATTTTTTAGATTGGACGCTTTTTTTAAAAATTATTATTCGTCTATCTCAGGGCTCAAATTTTCAAGTCCCAAGCTACTAGCCAGGCCTTAAGAGTTACTCGCCACTAGTTGCCCCACTTAACCCCTTATCCTGCCCTGCCTCTGCATTCCCACTCGCCCTCATGTAATTTCCACTCGCCAAATGCGAGCAGGCGAGTGGAAATTTTGAGGCCTGGTCTATCTGGTAGAACATCTTTTAAGAGTTTATCTGCTTGAAGGATATGCCAGTGTCTATTTAAAACATTTTTGATATTGTTCGCATGAGGATTGAACTTGGTGACAAAAGACAGATTAAAATTGTCATTCCTCTTCGCTTTCTGTATTTTTTCTTATAAATTCTTTTCTTTCTTTCCTCAGAATGACTTCTTTATCTTTATCAAATTTCTTTCCATCATATCCCTTCTGTGTATATTTCCTCTTTATAAGTTCACTTTGATCCTAAAAGACTTCCACCTCCGAGCGATTTCTACGTAACCTAGTTAATTGACCCTTGGGTACATTAGTAAGCCATTTTTTT